>CM062297.1:98047979-98650479 GCA_031216915.1 Pictodentalium vernedei | reverse complement strand
CCATATATATATATAAAAATTGGAGGTCAAATCCGAATGAAGCAAAACAAAACCAAGGTTGTTCCTGAGATTCATCTTGCAGTTCTTTTTATACAGGGGAGTTCCTACAGTGATGTGGGGGAGGAAAGCAGGCAGGAGATTTCGACCAGATCACGACCCAGTTGCGATCCGGTCGAAATTCTCTGTCCGCCTTTGTACTCACTGTCCTTTCATTGATTGGGCGGAGCCGCAGAATCGTCACTCTATGGGAAGGCTGTGTTCTCACTATAGACTTTTATCGTACGATTTTTCCAATAAACGACAAAGTTGGTGTCAATCGACAAAAATCTATAGTGAGAACACGCAAGACGTATAGCTTTCTTCCGATTTTTGACTGATACGATTCTTTTCGAAACAATAAAGCGCGTTTGATTTCGACTTCTTTTATCGAAAGACTCCTTCGATCTGTCGAAGGGATTACGGCTGACCAGCCTCCAGAAAAAAAATCGTACGACAAAAGTCTATAGAGAGAATAGCTTTCAGACTTTTAACGTTCGACAGAAATCGATCGATAAAAGACCTTCGACAAAAGACGTACGATAAAAGTCTACACAGCTTTAGTTGCGATAACCCACGAATTTTATCGAAGTCGACCAAGCGACTGCGTAACATCAGCCACTTCTTTATTAATTCCTAGTCCAGCCGATGCTCGAGGTACCACCCAACAAATTCTCAGTTCATGGGCCACTGACAAGATTACAGGAGATTAGATCTGTTACGTTTAATCGATTGTCGATCGGTCACGCCGAAATCGATTAGTATTTTTCGTTGTCGAAGAATCGATAAATTTTACCCCGTTTTAGACGTTTAATAATTAAGAAAAATTGGATGAAAAAACTATTGTTTCTAAAGGTAAAAGGTCAAGAACGTCGACGCTAAACCTCCAGAAGCCGTTAGAAACATTTGCCTTTTAGGAACATTCAAAGCTTTGATGTTCTGAACTTTTGAACCGTCAGTGTAATAATCAAGACCGGTCGGCAGTTGCGAAGTTCGCAACTGACGATCGGTCTTGATTATTACACTGACGGTTCAAAAGTTCAGAACATCAAAGCTTTGGATGTACCCAAAAGAGGACCGTCTTCGTTGTTTACTTGAGGTTGGTCAACTGACTTGAACTTCATTTTTAACGACTTCGAAGAGAGGGAGAGGGGAGGGGGGGGGGGGGGGTCATCTAGGTACGATTAATCGATTGTTATCGATTATTTGCGACGATTAATCGATTTCTAAATTCCAAAATCGTGACAGCCCTACAGGAGATACGATTAATTTCAAATTTTTTCTTTGTGCCCGAATATATTTTGTTTGTGGCCCAGGCGGTTGTCCCCTTTGGCAGCACATAAATCTGCTCATTTCTCACTTCTGGCTGAATAAAATTGCTGACTGTATATAGTTGAGAAGCTTTGATGTTGGCGGCGGCTGTCAAGGGTCAATGACTGACCCCAGGCGCGCTTGGAGCAAAAAGTGCTTTCGAATCGCTGTTCGGTCGGGAGAACGTTAAGTTTTCACTACTTTCTTTTGTAGGTGTTTAAGTAATTGATACAATAGACCCAAACATAAACGAAAAGCATGGGAAATAAAGATCAAAACCCACTAATCAATGAATGTATTTAAACTTTTAAAGTAAACACTTTTTGTGAATTGGTTCCGTTTAGCTCTACTGTGCTTGGATGTGGTTATAATAGGTGTCGGAAAAGTTTAATTACACTATCACCACAGTGAAATATAATTGCCAGGAGAGTTGCATTGAAATGTCTAGATTTTTAGATCAATAATCTGTATAATATTCACAAATATATACCAGGAGACCCCACAGGTGTGGTGTTGAGACGGCATGCCATGAAATCTTTTTTGTAACTTTTCACATTAAAGAATTGGCGTCCATAAACGAAACAAGTTCTCTCTTAATAGGTTCTGAACACGTCACTCTGATGAAAAATACCACAAAAGATCTTAGTGGAATTATTTATTCCCCCAACCCACCCACCCACCCACAGAGCCATTGGAAGTAGAGAACATTTGGAAATACACATAAACAGTATGGCAAAATGGGTGGTGTATGGGGCGGGTGGGGGTAAATTTACCCAAACTTAGAAATATACACGCTGCGCCCACATTACACTAACCGTTCCCAAATATGTCGTGTTTTTTGAAACTTGTTTTGCCGATTAAGCTTAGGAATGTTTTTCCCCTAGTCTGACCACTTTTCCTGAAAAACCGAAGTATAAATACATCTCGATCAGGGGCGTCTGCAACACTCCCCCAATACCACCCCTCTAAGAACGTTTCAGAAAATGTTAGGTTCTATGAGAGCTGTTTTTCTTAAATAATAGTCCTTTCCGGCTAATGGAAGACAGGAAAATAATATAGCTAAGAACCAGCCTCAAGAAAATAAGCGATTAGACATTAGAACACGATTGTCGTGTGTATTCAACGTTACCAAAAAAATAAAGACATTGAGAAATGTGATAGATACTTCATGCTTGGAATCCGGCCTACGTACACATGTATGAGAACGTCATGTAAGAATGCGCCGGATTGGTCCTTACGCATTTGAGTGACGTTATTAATAATAACAATTTATTTAGCCTAAAATTCCATTAAAAATGTTCTTTGGCTGCACATAACGCTGACATATACTTAAAACTCACTAAGGCGGAATAAAGAAGTTTTAATCTTTGATTTGAAATTAGAAACTGAAGTTGATTCCACAGTTTAGGACCGCATATGGAAAATGCCCTATCACCAACAGTACGCAGCTTGCCACTAGGCAGTTTCAAGCTTAGCTTGCCGGATGGCCGAAGTGCTCTAGAGGGTTGATAGAATTCGAGCAGGTCTGACAGATAAATTGGGGCCAACCCATTGAGGCATTTATAAACCAACAAAAACACCTTAAAATCAATTCGTGAATGCAATGCTTTGAAACAAACCAGTTCCTGGCTACAGTTAAAACTAGAAGTCCTGTCATGAAATGCGCACAAACAGCACGTCGATCTGCGCGTTAATCTACGTGTTATGATAATAGTAAGGCTATTAAATTCTGTACATATGGCCTGTGCACACGCAATGTTTCAGCCATTGGACCTCCGGGTAACCCGGAGGTCCACTGGCAGAAACAGTGCCTGTATTTGCTATGAGTAACCAGGAGAACCTGCCGTGCTTTGGATGCCATTCGATATGGCAATTGCGCGCAATTCCTACGCACCAAAAATTTGCAAGACGTGACGTGGGGGTGGGTGAGTCTCTTGGGTGTGCCAAAAATGTGCATTTCCAACTTGTGCAATTTTTTGAATTTTTTAAAAATACAGTAGAATCCTCTTAATTGAATAGCCATTTTGCCAGTGAAAATTATCCAATTAACAGGAGTGTAGAATTAACAGGGATTTGGTCAGTTTCATGTGTTCTGGGGGTAAACTGAGCATTTATTCTATTATATCTTGTTTAACAGAGCTCATAGAGCTCTGTCAAAGAAGATATAATAAAAAATGCCTGTATTGGAAAAAAGGTTGATAAATAAGGGGAATTTGGTGCGTGTCACAGTAATTTTTTCGACATATTACAAAAATTTATCTACAATTAACAGGAGTTTACTCTACAACCCATATGCAATTAACAGATCAAATTTTGTACTGAAGATATGGTAAATGGTTTTGTGTTTGAAAATTATATTCAATTAGCAGGGATATACAATTAAGAGATATCCAATTAAGTGGGTCGACTGTCTATCAATATATCAGCTAATATATACCATCATTTGTGTTTCAAACCTTAAAGATGATGTTGTACATCACACTCTTAACATAAATACAACATCAAGAGGCTTTATATGTGAGAATATTGGGCTTAATATGGGAAAATGTCACACTTTAGTAGGAAAGTAGCAAACACCTGAGAATACTGACAGAACAATTCCAATGAAAATTTGTTCCCGTATATGTACACCTGCTCTGGCCAAGCAAGCCTGATAATGAACAGCTTGTCATTTGTAGATTGGGACCCACACCAGCCCACAGATGTTTAAATTGGTGGTACCAGTTTAAGAACATCATGAAACCCCCCTAAAGACAGCTGTGCCTACTAAGTTTATAAGTTTATTTTGGATTTTAATGGGAGAGTGGGGGGGGGGGGGGGGTGTCTGAGAACGGTAGTAGAAAATTTGCACGTAGGGGTGGGTGGGTGTAAAAAGGAGCTGAATAAAAAATAGGACGTCACGTCTTGCAAATTTTTAGTGCCCCCCCCCCCCCTGCTCTACCTGCTATTTTCAGTCGCAAAATTTATGGCCTTGTTCCACCGCTAAAAAGACTATCTGCACCACTTATGTCAGATAAAAATAATCTAACCGTTTAGCGTTAAACAAGTTTGAAAAATTACGTCGAATGAGTCAGTGAGAAGCAGTTCAGTAACTTCGTAAGTTTAAAAAATCACGTCAAATTGTCGTTGAAAAGCATAATCATGACGAATTCGTTAGTGAATGCAATCTGAAAGTAAGTGCATAAAATCGCGTCAGGACGGTTTGAAATCGAATCGAATCTCGAGCTTCGCAGAGCTCTTGTAGGGCGCTATACACACAGCATGAACGGAAAGAGACCACGACACACGCGCAAAGGCATATGATACATGTAGTTCAGTGATCTGACAGTAGCGACAAGTAGGGGGTAGCGGCAGTCCCTACTTTCAGATGGCTGAACTAATGATACAGAGAGAGAGAGAGAGAGAGAGAGAGAGAGAGAGAGAGAGAGAGAGAGAGAGAGAGAGGCGAACATCTGAACTGAACCTGAACGAATTCTAACTGTTTTAATTGCAGCTGTATGCTTCTCCTGTCTCATGAATCGAGCATCAACAGCGTTTTTTTTCCACACATAGAGATTTTGCCAATAATCTCTGTTCATATCTTGAAAACACTCAAGTGCTTCTAGCACCTTCTTAATATATTCCATGTAATCTCTGGTTATGTGGTGGTTCTCTTCGCCGTACTGTTCATGTTAACAATGAAACTCGCAGACAAATAAGTTAAAGCTACCCAACTTGAGTTGAGCATTCGAGGAAATCCCCCGACAGGGTTATTGAAGTGTTCTTGACTTAGCTCATAATCTCCTGACAAATATTGATGAAATATAAAAATGAGGAAATAGAAATCGTAAAAATCAATATAATGTGCAGATCCGGTGAGTGTCTTGAGGACTAAATTAAAGATGGAAATATTACCGTAGTATTTGTTTTTGAAACCTGTGAAGCGAAAACACAAAAATGTAACTTAGGCCAAATAAAAAAGGTGTTTGGTTCTCAGGGATCGCCGCGTCGAAAAATAATGCCCGCTTTGCTCTTTTTTTAGGGTAGTCAATAAAAAAATTTCCTCCATTCTCCGCGTCCGTTATTAAAATCTATTCCTGTGAAATGAATTCATTGAAGAGACAGGGACGTGGCTAGAGGTTTCCGATTGGGGGTGTATGATAGTGAATTTTCAACTAGGGGGGGGGGGGATTGACGGACAAGTTATGTAACTTATATTAACCCCTCTCCTTGGCAGGGACCGACCTGGGCATGCGCCAGTGCGTATTTGGTTCTGAAACATCAGGACCTGGCTCTTAAAGCTCAGAAATAGGCTTCTCAGTTGGCGCGTAACTTCTCAGATCATATTTTGATATTCTTTCGATGGATAATCGAGAGAGACACGCTTACATGTATTATATATATGATTATCATTTATCATTGTTGTAGAGTGCTTAAGTTAATACTTCAAGTCTTAATTACCAATCATTAATCTTCACTGTGGCTTCTGATCAAGTCTTGGCTGCCTAAATAGGCAGCCAAGACGTGATCAGAAACCACAGTGAAGATTAATGTTTGCTATAGCGTACTAAATGAAAATGATGAGAGCTATTACATACTTGCACTGTGTGTTACAAACAGCAGTGTGACTCCGTAAATTGAAATCTGGCGCATGAATTGAAAAAATAGGCTCCGAGGCTAGAGCGTATTTTAAATAGTCCTGATCGGTCCCTGCCTTGGCCCAATGGCGCAGGTGTGTTGGATGACGTTCGTAGCGGCAACTTCATCGCCTCGCTCTTCTCGAATACTACCACGGGATGTTTTGCCTGCACGGAGTGCGTCTCTCTCCGCACAGATGGCAGCCATTTTACGTCCCCATTCGACAGGACGGTACGCTGTGACAGCATCAACCCCACAATTGATGCTGACAGAGAGAGTTCGGACACCTCGAGAACTTTCCCCGACCGGAGATCGATCCCGGGATCTCTGGCATGAGAGGCCAGCGCTCTAATCCACTTGGTCACCACTCTGGAAACGTATAGAGTATTCCGACATTCCCGATCCGCTTCTGTGTTCCCAGTACTGAATTTCATCGTTGCAAATTTCTCAACATAGTTTCTCCCGATACAATTCAAATGGTACATAGCGCAATGCGCGTGCGTAGACGCGTAACGAGAGACAAACTTCAAATTGGCGTGAAATTATTGTTCGATTGATGTCGTTGTCTGATCCGTCATATTGCAAGGCATGTCCAAGCGACCGGAAATAAAATTCCGATTCCCATGTCTTTTAATTGATCGTGCTACAATAATCGACTTTTATAGTCACCGACTCTCACGGACGATTTGGTTTATGGCAACTGTCTTAATTCCACTGTGAAACGAGTCAGATTCGATGTTCAACATAAATGTTTCCTGAATGCGGTCACTATTTCCGTTCCAAGATAAAATAAAAATAAGTCAATAACAAAATATAATGGAATTTAGGGGTAAGAATGCCTTGCATATTCACGCATCTGTTCTGAACATGTGGTGGTTGGGATACAGTTAAAACTAGAAGTCCTGTCACGAACTGCGTGCTTATCTTGGCCTAATTGCGCGTAGGAATTGCGCGCAATTGCCATATCGAATAGCATCCAAAGCACAACAGGTTCTCCTGGTTAGCAATGTTTCTGCCAATGGACCTCCGGGTTACCCGGAGGTCCATTGGCTGAAACATTGATTGTGCACAGGCCACATGTACAGAATTTGATAGCCTTACTATGGTCATAACGCGTAGATTAACGCGCAGATCAACGTGCAATCTGTGCGCATTTCATGACAGGACTTCTAGTTTTAACTGTAGAATCAAAGAGGTGGGTGGAAGGGAGGACGACGGCTTTGTCCGCATTGCTATAAATTTTTAAAGATTGTGAGGAGGCACGGAAGGGAGAGGAAGGGGGGGGGGGGGGGCACGGTGACAGTGTGCACTGAGGCGTACTTTATAATTTGGAGAGTCCGAATCTCTATTTCACCGCCATTTCCCGGTCGGTGGTATTCCAGCCTCCTCCAGCCGAAAAAGTTCCGATATTATCGACCCCATATGACCCTGGCTCCTGAATGAACGCAATGGAAATAATACTGCGCCATGTTACTTGACACCACCAAATGTAAATTTTTCAATTCGTCCTTCGTCTTGGGGGGGGGGGGGGGGGGCTTTGGTATGATGGAGGACCATGAGCCGATTTAAAATTTTCGACGATAAAAATCAGTGATATTTCGGCATGTTCCACATTTTTTTTAGAAAAAGTTCTTTCCATTCAATGCCTGGTATTCGGGGGCGGTGAGAAGGTGGACGGGGAAGTAACCCGCACCCCCGGTTATTCTGGGTATTGGAATAATAGCCGACAGTCATTTAACCATCTGAACACTGGTGGTATCTTCCATGTCAGTTCAATGGCAGCAATTGGAAGAGTCCATATTCGTTATTTGGGGGTAGACCAATTAAAATTTTCAACGTGCAGCCATGGGGCTGCACGTTGAAAATATTAATTGGTCTACCCCACACATTCACTTTGCAGCCATCCTATTTAATGAAATTATGACGTAGCATGCCTCTGGGCCGGAAAAAGTCCGCTTGAGTTCAAAGGGTTAAAGAGGACATTTTAGGGCCCTACACGGACGCCCAGTCTGTTCTTTAATACTTCCATTCATTTCGGCGCGGAAATATGTGACCTTAAACACGAATAAATAAATAAATAAATATTCATTTCGGCGATTTCACGCAGGGATTCCAGGAAATTACGACTTTTGTAGTCCAACTTCGGAATATTTCGTGGGATGGAACATACTGGATATGCCAGAAAATACTGCCTATTTTGGACTGCGAAGGTTGCGTATGGCCATCATGTCCCCTGGTTAATCCGTCTCACACTCCCCTGTTTCGCAACTCTCGCCGGTGACACGGACCATATTTATTTTAGACACGACGAGCCAGAGACTACGTTCCACTTAAAAAAAATTTCACCCCAATTCCTCTCGCTGGCCCTGCCTAATTCACAAATTAGGGAAACATCTCTTGTTAGATTTCCAGGGGGTGTCAGGTATAAGTACCTCAGATTGGATTTCCACGGCGTCGTGTCAGGTATCATGTATCACAGGTTAGTGGTATGTCAAGTATCATGTACCACAGATTAGATTTCCAAGGCGGGGTGTCGGGTAGTATGTACCACAGGTCAGTATTCCAAGGTGGAATGTCAGGTATCATGCCCAACAGATTATATTTCCAGGGTGGGGTGTCGGGTATTATATATCACAGGTCAGTATTCCAAGGTGGGATGTCAGGTATTATGTACCACAGATTACATTTCCAGGGTGGGGTGTCAGGTCTTATGTATCACAGATTAGATTTCCGGGGCGGAGTGTCGGATATTATGTACTACAGATTCTGCTGTTTAAAAACACACCAAAAAATCACCATAGAAAGAGTGTTTTTTGCCGATACTACAACAAGTACTACTAATAATAATAAGTTATAATAATATTGTATTGTCGTTCATCGTGGATACATGACATGAACAATAAACGTCGTCAAAATACAATAATACACGTAGCATAACAGAAAAAACGAGACAAAAGAAGAATAAAGATAGTGTTCAACCGATGATCGGAACCGGTCACCACAATCGGCCGACTGTAGGCAATCGGATGACAACGGCAACGGCTCCTGGAACATCGGTTCAACCGATTGTTGCCAAGCATTTTGCAATGATTCGTTAATCGCATTTTATTATCTTGTTCAACTGCTAATGTAAAATGAAATGATGCCAATGATACCATTCAATAAAGTTGAGAAAGAACCACAGTGTGTATGCTTAATCTCTCCAGGCGGCCATTTTACTGGATACACAAGTTAAACGACAAGTGAAGACCACGATTGTACTCCATGGACTCAGGTCGCAGTAAAATTACAAGTCGCGCACACTTGGGCGGTAAACGTGGCTCTGTGAGAGCCACGTTTACCGCCCAAGTGTGCGCGACTTGTAATTTCACTACGACTCCAGTCAACAAAGAAAAATGTTTAGTTTAATGTAGTTCTTTCGAGCCTCGACTTGTCTAGTAGTGCAGGGTATTACAATCGGGATCGGCATCAGAATCGGCCGACTGTGAGCTCAAATAACCGGTAATCGGTCTGCGACCATTTTTTGGTAAACGGTTGAACACTAAATAAAAACATGAGCTCCCCCAACACCCACCTAGACACAGATACGTCCTCTCTAACTTCCACTCACACACAGTCACACACCTGCATTCCCCCCACAGAACAGAACACAACGATAAACACAAAAACCCAAAGCCAAAATTAAACAAGCTAGGGGTCATAAGCTATGTTTTTGACGCCAAAAAAAATTAGTGCTTCAAGAATTTTATTTGCAAGTGTCGTCTGCTTTTCGAGTTAGGTAAAGGGTTAATAGAAAAATAAGAATCATTTTCACCCCTTCACCCTGCAATTTTATTGCTCTGTATATAGCTGTTGGTGAAAATAAACAGAGTGCAGACGGCAGAAATGTGTTAAATTGGTGTTGCACATCTCGGATCAGGCATCCAGAAAATAACACTGACAGGCTTATTTAGTTATTTATTTACTGGGCTTTTACCGACAGTTTTACGGGTGGGGGGAAGCCGGAGTACCAGGAGAGAACCACCGAGCAGCGGCGAGTAGCTATCAGACTTCCCAACGTGCAAATACTGCACAAGCAAGGTTAGCATTGTTTAAATGCAAGTGCACCATCGACGGACAGTACGCCTTAGTAAACAGCATCCAGGGATGAGAGAGTTTACATGTAGTTAATTAACTGATTTCAGATATTTCATTATCAAATTGCTGAAATTTTATTTTCTATATATCTCTATGCAAGAGATTTTTCATGTAGATTTATAGAAATAAAATATCTAACTTGTACATAAACTACACGTCTTCTTATTTTATGAAAAAAAACATCATTTTCACAAATTTTAGGTTAAATTATGAGTTTCAGCTGATATCAGAAAATTCAGATACTTTGTGCTCTCATCCTTGACGCTGCACCACCGTACAATCGGGATTAAATGTTTTGCACATGGACACATCCCAGTTACGCTGGTCAGGATTAAACCGTGGACCTTTCGGTTTGAAGTACAATGTTCTAACCAGTTCATGATCGCGCTCCTCGCCAGGGTAATGAAAGCTGAAGCTCCCTTGATCTTGTCAGTAATCTCATGATGAGTATTTATAAAACGAAAATGATAAAAATAAAAACCGAAATGAAATGTAATCTTTTATAAAACCCCACAAGTTCACATCGTTAACAGGGCTTCACAGACTGACGGAACTATATCGATTATTTTTAAAGTGCATTTAAAAGCATATTGCTTGTAATAGTGGTACAACGAGGCTATTATATGGTATTTGCAAAATAGTTTTAGATAGAAATCTTTATTTGGGATAATTTCTATTCACTGTCGCTACAAGATCCAGGAGCAGTCCGTGAATAATTAATGTAATGTCATTCCGGAAACGATTCCACATTAATTACCTGTACTGTTTGAACCAGAAAATGTTACACGTCTAAATGGATGATGCAGCGAATGAAAAGGAGTGTTCACACGGAAACACACCAACTACACACGCGCGACTGAAGAGCTGAAGAAGAAATACTGGTATTGGAATTGAAAAATATATTAAAAAAAAAGTTTTGGGTTGGTAATAATTATGCAGTTGGTATTATTGATAAAAATCTCCATCATCTCTCATCATAATCTTTTTCGAGGAGCAATTAAATTACTGCCCCCTCAGAGAGATTCTATGTGGGCGTAATAACACGCTAAAAACTAAAGTGTTAAAAACTACGCTTAAAGTGTTGTATTTAACACTTACTAAGTGCTGAACTAGCACTCTGTTGAAGTGTAGATATCCCAGAACTTGACAGCTGTTATAATAATACCACTTGACAAGTGTAATGTCGCGACACTTAAAAGGAAACAACGCAGATGGCGCGGATCAGGCTCGAACTCTCGAGCCTGATCCGCGTCATCTGCGTTGTGTCCTTTTAATTATGTACCCACCAAGCGCAAATCAAATTATGGACGATTCTGGAAGAACCACCAATGCTAGACACATGGGAAGTGCCATTCATTCAAGTTTCAGATGTCTGACGATTGTAATGTCTAAGTGCTTAAAGCATTGCACTTTGAGTGTTAAAATCAAACCCTAAGAGTTAGAATGGGTTTAACACCTTGAAAGTGTCAGTTTTAACACTTTAGTTTTTAGTGTGAACGATGCACTGCACGGTATGAGGGCCGAGATGGGATTACCCAGATGAGGGAATGACGAGAAGGTGAACGTTTCCGACATGTGTTCTAACATGCCATTCGCGGGCTCTGTGAAGCTTTGGAATCCCATTCGAGTCGAAATCGTTCCGTTTATTCGATTTGAATCGAGTCGCGCTGATTCGGAAATTTTCAAGTCGCTGAGATGTTTTTAAAATCCTACCTACCATTTCTTCTTGAACTCTTGTTCTGTCATCAGGTCTCCTGTACAGGAGACCTGATGACAGAAGAAGAGTTCAAAGAGATTCCGCTTCCGAAACCACTTAGTTCCGTCATAGAATATTCCGCTTTTTTGATCGACTTACCATTGCGGTTGAATATAGTACTTACACGGATAGTGGCAGGCAATAATTACGATTGTAAAACAATGAAATATTTACAATTCGGAAACCTGTGTCTGATTCGATCCAGTGTTCGATTGGAACCGAATTTGGTAATATTCCACTTTTTTGATCGACTTACCCAAAGAGACGAGTTGAGTGAGGCTGAAAACGGAACTTAAGTGGACAATTGCAGGCAATAATGGCGGTTGTACAAAAGTGAAATATTTACAATTCTAAAACTTGTGTTTGATCCGATCCAGGATGCGATTAGGACCGAATTTGAGATTTGCACGGCGCTACATGTCATGCCGCTGCAGTGGGGGTCCGGGTGATCTTTTTCTGGGGATTTTTTTTTTGTAGAAGTCTGTCATAAATGATGAATGGCAATGTTCATCGAGGAATTTCTCCTGTCGAGTGCAAAAATCTATAGTATAATAAACGCATGAATATTTCTGTTATATTTTTTCATTCTTGATAATCCCCAGATATTAGACAATGTTTTAAAAATCTTTTCTAACGGAGTGCTTCCCAAAATATAATGTCAAGGCTTGGATTTATTAACATAAAACTGAAAGTAAAGTTGCTTGTTTTATTTCTAGAGCTTATTCCACCTGGTGCTCTATCCATTAAAATTCCTATATTTGAGAGACACGAAGACAACGAAGTGACCATGTGGAGGAGGGGTCGTTAGTATTAGCTTCTCGTCACTGTTGTGAAATGAAGAACGCTAAATCAATCCGAAAAGCCTACCCCAAGAATACAGATTCTGAGACATTAGGAAATTCAACATTTCAGTAATTTTGTTACAACATACTCTCACCACTAAAATACACTAAAAAACGTTGCTCAATTCATTAGGTATTGCAAACAAGAGAGTCGTTCATTCAACACAGAGCCGAAATGATTAGGTACCGCTTTCAAGTACTCATGAAAAAGTGAAAGAAAAGTCTGAAAGACATTTATACCACATGACACAGCAATGCTATTAGACCTCAAATTAAGATACTTTCTTACGAAATTGCTCTATCTCAAACGGAACGAAATAGTGCATGGCATTCAATCAAAGTGGCATGCAGAATGGCAAAAAACTTAGTGATTGACGAGAAACCTCATTGGTGATGTATGGCCGCATGTGTCGAGATTGGTACATGCATTTCAGAATGAAATACCTCACCTCATCGGCCCGTCAATGTGTTGCATCTCACACTAATTATATAATTTGTTTGGAAGTGAGCTTCGTCTTGTGACGGTAATTTATATTTCTTTGTCTTGCCAGAACTCATTCCATGACGCGAGAGTTGATGGCAGGCAGTGATGGAATTTGACAGCGCTAAACGCATTCTGTATGCTTCGTTGGAACGAAGAGATGACTGCGATAAACCTGTTTGGCATCCATCACGCCTAGCACAAGTTGTGAACGACAGTACCCATATATTTGTCTTTATATATACTTAATATATTGCCCCGCGGCGACCCCGGGAAGTGGTGCAGTGCTTGTTTAATGGGTGGTTAGTGTGATAAAAAACGTTTTGCTTTACCGGTAATCAACAATTTTAGTGGAAGTTCACTATACTGGGCAGCATACATGTAGGTCATCATTATTTGGTTGATTGAACGCCACGAACGCTATACTTCTGGCAACTAATGTGGAGTACGGGAAATGAGGAAGTTCCAAGAGAAATCTCAGAGGTGATAAAAGTTTTGGTTAATGACGACCACCTAAGGTGGAAGCGCGATGGTTCAATGGTTACGACATTGGACTTCAAACCAAAATGTCTACGTTTCGATTCCCACCAGGGGTAACTGCGTTGTGTCATTTGGCAAGGCACTTACCCCTTTACCCAACGAATCGCCCGCATCCGCCCGCGTAATATGCAAATTCAGCAGCTGAAAAAATATTATTTTTCGAAAGAATTCAACAAAACCATATCACGTGA
Source organism: Pictodentalium vernedei (assembly GCA_031216915.1). Classification (NCBI taxonomy): domain Eukaryota; kingdom Metazoa; phylum Mollusca; class Scaphopoda; order Dentaliida; family Dentaliidae; genus Pictodentalium; species Pictodentalium vernedei. The sequence goes on along the minus strand of CM062297.1, from coordinate 98,636,568 downwards.
CCCCTCTTTGGGACGAGCTCGTCGAGCTCGTTCCAAAGAGGGGTCACATGATATGGTTTTGTTGAAATTTTTTGAAAAAATTTAAAAAATGATATTTAAAATAATAAATTTTGAAATCATCTGCGTTGGGTAAAGGGTTACTCCCGATTGCCTATGTGGAGGCACAGTGGCGCTATGCACTAAATTGTATTGCATGTCGATGGTTCACTTGTTTAAAGCCACTGTTAACCCTGCCTGTACAGAGTCAGTGCGTCAGTGAGTCTGACAGTTGGTCGGCACTGCTCGGTGGTTCTCATCGGGTACTCCGGCTTCCTCCACCCGTAAAACTGTTCGATACGAGGTGACTCTGGCTGCCAACAGTGTAAGGGAACCCCAAATAAAATACGAGGTCTATTACCAAACCGCCGAATCTTCAAGCATGTGCAATTCAATATTTACTGAGTTATGATTGGTCATTTTCCTGATAACATTTTGCAGGTCAACAATCAAGGAACAGAAGGTGAAAGTCGCCCCAGAAGTCCTCCCGATGGTCACATGACACAACTGTCAGATTCCATGGAAGAAAATCGTATGGCTTCTTTGAAGTACCATCAAATGGTGTATCCGTTGGGCAGAGGAATGCTGGGTAGTCAAAACAGTTCAGCAGATGAGGTAAGCCATAACCTTTGCATACACGTCTCAGGCGGCAAATAAATGACCATTTACTGTTGGAATGTTTGGAGTCGACCAGCCACAACCTTCGAATATATCCACAGCAATTACCAATGGCGCAGCTAACGCTCTAAATGGTAGTTTTGCCACAGCAAATACATGCTAGGGCCAAACAGTTAACCCTTTCTCTTTCTGTAATGAACGCGTTACCTTCACCTCACATCCATCCACAATTCATGTTTGATGTTTTCAAAAGAACTACACTAATATTTTGAAAATCACACGAATTTCTGTTTCGTCGGTGGAGTCCAAATATGCATAAAGGTGGCCTATTCAGGCCTGGCATTTTCAGAATAGCGATTTATTCGCTCGTCTACTGCTCGCCTTAAAAAAATTAAGGAGGGCGAAAACTAGCCCTCCTGGCCTTAGAAAATAATGATTACCATAACAGCCTATTTCTAAAACCCACATCTCTTCAGATCTCTGCTATGTTAGTGGTCTCTGTGAGACGGCGGCCACACTGCCTCTCCCACACCTCCGGGCCATATCGAGGCCCGGAGGTGTTGGAGGGGCAGTGTAGCTGTCTCTCAGATACTACCTTGTTAGCAACACTAAATAAAATGTACAATGCCCACTTGGAAGATTAAATTAATAGCAACACTTCATGTTGACACTTTTAGCTTTTGTAAGCTTGAGGAGAGCTAATCGCCCCCCCCTAGGCCATGTAAGGGGAGCCATTTTTAGCCCTCCTACATTTTTAAGAATGCCAGGCCTGCCTATTGGGACATGACTGAACCAATACAGCCATATTTATGTATTTGAATATTTCGTTTGTCCAAATCACACACTTGTGTTTTTGTTCTTGCCTATGACCAACGGACCAAAGTATTCGCAAATTGGACAAAAACGATCAAGTGACGGTCTTTGTTTCCCATAGCGGATTTTCCTAATTTAGACTGCTGTTCCTAATGACATGCATTAATCCTCCGCACACTGACGTAAAATTTCAAGATGCAAATTGTACCCATGAAACAACTAGGAAATTAACCAATTCATTCTTGTTTGACAGAGCTCATTGAGCTCTGTCAAACAAGAGTGAATTGATTAAATTCCCAGTTGCATTTTGGAAACAATTTGCTCTTTGGCACCAGCGTGCAAACTTTAATAACGGCATCTCCCTGATATTGTTCACTTCATCTCCCGAGTAGGTGTAGGCAGTGCCTCATTGGCACTTCCTCTGCAGGTGTCACCGCAAGTTTGGCAGCATTCAGTTGCAAACTCGTTAAAGAGTCTTGTTCTCTGGCTGACCAGATCTGTTGTCCACTCTCTGCTTTCCACTTTGATATCCTGTCCCTGACTCTCTCTTTTCGGCATTGACCGTGGAACCATCGGAAGCCCTACCAGGATTTAATTCCTTGAAATAGTAAATTCGTTGGTAGAAATTCTCTGCTTTCACAAACATTAAAATGTTCATGAAAAGTGAATTGAAAATCCAGTCTTATTTATGGCGTGGAAATGTAGTGATCTATGCTTAAAGTTTCTCATCGATCTCTTGTCGCCGTTAGGTGTAAACTTCTGCTTTATCATCGCTATCGCGTGGAATGTATCTGGCGGCCAGTTGATGGTCCGTCCATTTCTTTGAAGCAGACGATTTGCAAGTCTAGTCAAGATAATGTTTTCATCACCATTTTCTCAGCGTGTACTAATTAAATGTGGTAATGTCTTTAATCAGAATCTCGCACTGAATGACGTGCTTCGAATGTACACGATGCGGTAAAATAGATTTGTGTATCAACAGATAAATAGCATTACTCTTAAGAAGACAGAATCGCCATCTATATCTTTATTATCTTAGAAATAGTAGAGGGAAAGCCCAAGTGGAGATGAACATTTGGGTAAATTATTTGAAAGGTACGGACAAGTAAGAGGATATTTTCTTAACCCTTTGGAAACCAGTGGTATCTTCCATGCCAGTTCAATGGAAGCAATTAGAAGAGTCCATATTTATTATTTGGGGTAGACCAATCAATATTTTCAACGTGCAGCCTCGGGGCTGCACGTTGAAAATATTGATTGGTCTACCCCACACATTTACTGAACAGCCATCCTATTTAATGACGTTATGACGTATCATGTTGTTGGACGGAAAAAACGGCCGATGGAGTTCAAAGGGTTAATGGGTCTTTCAAGTAGGTTAATTTTATGAATGCCAGAAAGCAACGTCTTAACACCATTCCCACTTCCTTTTTCATTAATGGACGTTTTCCAAACTCAATAATCTTGGACAGACTGACACTGTGTTCTAAAGACACCCCGACAGTCAACCCCTTGTCCCGCCGATCGCCCTATTGTCGAATATTTAATTATGATGTTCTGTGCGTTATGACATGCGCAGATTAGCAACATTATCTGAATACTTGTGATCTTTCCACCAAGTATCCAACAGACAGAGGTACAGCTGTGTAATCAACTTCTTAGCAAACGCGTATACCAGATAAACGTTAAGATGGGCGTTGTGGGTTCTCTCATCATGAATGCCACGGCTTGTAGTTGTTCACAGCTGTGATTGCCGCAGTGTATTGATGTTCATTTGGCGTATACTCACTACCCACTTTCCAATGAGAGCTCACTGAAATTACTGATTAAACATATTGACTGGATTCTTCAGTGTGTTGCGCGAATAAGCCTGTAGTGGGAGTTAAACTTCATCCTCAGTACGACCGCCGTGGACTGCTCACTTTCAACAGGTTGGCAATATTTCCACGGACGCAAAAATATTAAGTTCCAAACACTAATTATAGGAATAATCATCAAAAATTTAGTTAAACCCTTTGATACGTTTGTACGTCTTATGACGTACGAAATTGAACGGCGCGTTGATACGTTTGTACGTCTCATGACGTACGAAATCAAACAGCGCCTTGATACTTTGTGGTCATTTGTTTTGTTATTATTTTCGATTTTTAAAGTTTTAACCTCAATTCCTATTTTCTACCGAATAATGCTCAGTGACAACCGTTGAGACAAATGTTATCGCAGCTTAAAATACTTATATAATCCTACTGTCAAGACCTCTCAACTGTCGGAGTGCAAGAAGCCACTATCAGGGCTTTCAAAAAATGATACCAGAGCAAAAAAAGCCAACACTTCCCTTGCTTATATTTCATATCCAGTCAAACACAAATAATATTTTGTTTATATAAATTTGTTTTATTACAAATTATTGGAGAGTGCCTGTGGGCACTCTCCAATAATTTGTAATAAAACAAATTTTGAATAACAAATTCAGGTCACCAAAAATAATCTAGCCTTCAACCAGATAATCACGAATGTTAAAAATATCTTGTTATTTGTACTTTCCGACGTTTGACGTCGCATTTTGAAAAACATTGAAGAAACTGAATTCCCAGTGACGTTTGAACGTCAGGATAATTAAGGCCTCAAAATGTTAACGAAGCACTGCGTACAACCCGGCACTTCATTAATTAAAATTTTGCTGATGATTTTTATTTCCTGGGAAACGCATGCGTGGACATTACTGCCCACGCATGGATTACAATGAGTCCACGGCGACTCTCCTGTACAATAACAAAAGTATTTCTTGGTAGTTTTTAACTCTAAAGTTCAGTCCGCCCTGCCAACACTGTGTGATTCTTAAAACACACACATCCTAAAAAGCGTAGGCCCTCAAAAAATTAAATCTCTCATGTCATTCTTCACATGCAAATTAAGAAGATTGTATCTTGAAACGCTTGCCAAAATGTATCTGCATGTTGTAATTTCATCAGCATCCATCTGTATAAAATATGGCTAGCGGGGGAACAGTACCACCTCAAAAATGTTTAGCAATCGTCGACCTCAGAGAACGTTTTGTTGTTTCAGGTGAGTTTTGTCAGGTTGCTAGAGATGTCTGGCAGTAGGCATTTCAAGATAAGTCTCTCTAATGTCAATACAGGTTAATAGAAGGAAATGGTTTGATTGCCATCTTATCTAAAATAACTCGCGGGATGTAGTGCTTTAAATTATGAGGAGGCCTGTTTATAAGATGATTGTAATCTATCGCAGTGGCCTAATGGCTTCTCTATGCTCTTATCTATATTAACACTTTGCCAAACACGACCAGAAGACGACAATTGTAGAAATATTCGAATAACTGAAAACTTTCATGTTTTGACTCACAATCATAGCTTATGACCTCTCATTGGAACGAGCTCAACGAGCTCGTTCCAATGAGAGGTCACAAGCTATACATTGAAGGCAAAAATTGAAAAATGTTTGTGGGTCGTGCTGAACGGATATTTCAATTGCATTAATCAAAGGATCAACCACGTTTTGAAAGATAAAGGCGCGCTGGTCTATCATGGTAGAGGTCCTCTGTCGGAACAGCTCTCAGGGTGCCCGAATACGCTTTGGCAGCATTAAGTGTGGCTTTAATACGGGCGCAGTGTACCCTCCTATCGCTGGGGTTTCTGAAAGCATCAATTGTTGCGTTGATCCGGATACAGAGTACCGTACTAGAGAGAGAGAGAGAGAGAGAGAGAGAGAGAGAGAGAGAGAGAGAGAGAGAGAGAGAATGTTTATAATTATGAAGATGGTTTCTTGCCTAAGCATGGCGAGAGAGACTGACATGGGGTGGAGATGATGCCCATGATCATATTGTAGATGATGATGATGATGATGATGATGATGATAATGGCTGTACATCATTTTTGACGTGTGCATTTGTTGATAAATTGTGGGTTGATGCGGGCACAAGTTGTGGGATTCTTGCCTAATAATGAAGAGAGAGAGAGAGAGAGAGAGAGAGAGAGAGAGAGAGAGAGATAGAGAGAGAGAGAGAGAGAGAGAGAGAGATAGATGATGATGATGATGGTTATTGGGGGCCGCATATTTAGCGTTCATATTTCTTGATCAATACACATTATCTATAATCCAACTGAGTACTTGATCGAACTTCAGTTGTCGATAAGAACTGTTCAAGTGTCACTCGACAGATTATTGTCTGTTAGTGCATTCTAACGCAGATAGAGAAATGAAACGTGATATTTTATTTTCGTTTTATAAGTGTTATTTGTTTACGAATAATTTACTATCATCACATCTTCATTCACGAGGAATTCTGTTTTATTTTTGCAATGTGTTTGATAGTGGTTTTCATCAGTTTCGCAATGCGTATTGGGATAGGCCCAAGTCAACACGTGGGAACCATAAGATTCTCAAGTACTTTAGTTCTTCCTAGTGATTTCATTTTCACACGGAATAGCACTCGATATACAAATTACAGATTTCTAGATTCCCGCTACTGAAAAGAATAAAAATATACCGATTTAAATCAAATGTGACTAGTTTTAGTCTGCTATTAATATAAAATGAATCAAAACGAATGGGTAACATCAGAGCTGAGACGTTTTGATTTTGCAGGTTCGGTTTCGGGAAAAAAAACTAGGTTTCGTTTCAGTTTATGTTTGTGTTGAGAACATATAGTAAATTACACCCCAGGCTCCGTGGGATCGCGGTGGCTCAGTGGTAGACTGTTGGACTTCTATGCTAGAGGTTCCGAGTTCAATCCCCGTTCTTGGGCAAGGAACTTTATCCCGGTTGCCTACATGGAAGCACGATGACGCCGTGTACTAAGACGTACTGCACGTCAATGGTGCGCATGTCTTCAACCGCCGTAACCCTGCTTGAGCGGAGCTTGAACAGAGTCAGAACATCGAGGAGCTGACAGTTGCTCGTCGATGCTCGGTGGTTCTCTCCGGGTACTCCGGCTTTCTCCACCCATAAAACTGTCACAGTCACGATTAGCCATTGTGCATAAGTATGTGGCCTTAAACACCAGTAAATAAATAAATAAAAACTCCGTAACTTGGGAAAAATCCTCAGTAGTTTGTACGACACCGCTCCTCACAAAAAGCCCTGTCTGTAAGTATTTCCATTGGGTTCAGCCTATCTTCTCTTTGATCATTCTTAGGGGTCACAGGGGATCAGCTGCTAAGCCTTATCTGTCAGGAAAGACACTAATTAGGGTAACTAATTAATAAAGTTCATATTATCTATGTGGTGTTCTCGTCATCACATTTTCCCCCGTATTGACTCGTCCATCGGACGAGTCAATAAGGGATAAAATGTGATAATGAGGACCTAGTTCAGCGATCTGAAGGTAGTGGCTACCCCTCTACGTTCAGATTCCTCACATTCAAATCTGTTATAAAAGTCCCCAATAAATTTTATTGGGAACTCAAAACACGAACATAGGAATATTTATCATATGACTCGTCCGTTTTGTTCACTTTAAAACATTTGATATTTTGTTTTCATATTAATGAGTGATAAATAAAGCCTTCCGTCAATTTCATTGGTCAATTTCAAAACTAGACAATTTGATTGGCTGAACAAAATACAATTGGGCCACATTTTCATAATTTGCATAATTAGAGTTGGGAGCTTTCATTGGTCAATTTCAAAACTGGACAATTTGATTGGCTAAACAAAATACAACTGGGTCACATTTGCATAATTTCAGTAGGGAGAATTTACGTTATTTATCCTATTTAGGGTGGGTTATATTGTATTAATCTTTTACCTACAAGAAAAACGCCATTCATTTTTTTTTATATTTTCACTTTTTGCTTCCAAAACATAGGTTATGACCCCTCATTGGAACGAGCTCGACGAGCTCGTTCCAATGAGGGGTCATAACCTATGGTTTGGAAGCAAAAAATGGAAATTTTTAGTTATACAGGGATGTTTTTTCCAAGTGCCGTCTGCAACTCAAGTTAGGTGATGGGTTAAAAAAGTCATACTAAGTGGCTAATTTGTGCGTGTGTGTGTCATATGATAAATAGAATATGAAATGAGCGTTTTTCTCATATAATATTTATGAAACTCGTCCGAATTTTCCGTTTGGGCTCGCCAAAACGGAAAATTCTTAGACTCGTTTCATAAATATTATATGAGAAAAACACTCATTCCATATCCTCAAAATATCAAGCTTTCGCACTTATTACCGACTGCATTCGAAGGTACACGTATTTCCTTACATTTGAGCTGTGTCTGTTGATCAAAGCTACGTTTTATACTTTACTTATCGAGATTTGTACACGGCGAAGCGTCAACGAATCGCTTCGATGTCGTCCATGTTTTTTCGCAATCCGGAGTTGCTGCCGAAAACAATACGATGCGGAAACGATAACAACTCCTAATAAAATGCCCCCACGCAGTGATCATTCATCAACCTCCTCTGCTCGAATGTGTTCGTATTTCCGTTTCCGCATCGATATTTGTTTAGGCGCAACGTTAAAATTTTATAGCCATACAGGCGTTCAGTAACATGGACAATATCGAAGCGATCGTTGACGCTTCGCCGTGTACGAATCTCGATAAGTAAAGGATAAAACATAGTTTGGATCAATAGACTATGTACAAATGTAAGGAAATACGTGTACTATCGAATGCAATCGAAAATACGGACGAAAGTTTGATATATATTCCTATTTTCGTGTTTTGAGTTCCCAATAAAACTTATTAGAGGGGTAGCCACTGCGTTCAGATCGCTGAACTAATGAGGACCCTACGCATTCGCCGCTTTGCCGGATAGACTAAGTAACTAGAATCCATAGGAGCTACACATATTGCCCACCCACCCGCCCGCCCGCCCGCCCGCCCGCCCGCCCCTCCCACTTACATAGTTTGATCAGTTTATACGCAAACACGGTAACACCGTTCGGGCGGTTTTTGCTGGGTCTTGCGGTTCGCATTTCCAGTTTGTCGCAAAACCAGGAACGATCCGGAAACCGAAAAACAACTCAGCTCTAGGCAGCATGTTGGCTGAATACGTTTAAGGCTGATATCCCGCATAGCATCGTCATTAAGAATATAATTTGCACTATTAAAGACTCGATGTTTCCTGTTCAGCATTTAGTTGGCGTATAATCTTCATAAAGACATGCATGTCGAGAACAGTATGGTTGAAAGTCTGATGGAAGAGAAATTTTCACTTTTGAACCCTAAATGTGACTCGAAATTCATTTTGTTTCTTTTTTTTTATTATTTTGAAGCACGGTTTGAAAAGGCCGGATGATGCTCAGAGTAATACATCGGGGGAAACTACAGCCAGTGACAGTGGGCGTGGAGGGAGCGAAGAAGACGTTACTAGTCACAACGACACGATTCAAGGTAATGTATCAGCATATAGTGTTTAGTGTGCCTCGCCACTAACCCTCAAGCGTGTACCCTCCTGTTGAAAACACGAGGATGGGATTGTGAGCTGTACATTATACCATGATTCCATCTGCATATTTTCATCGCCACGCGACACAACACAGACATTGGGAAACAGGCCTGGCATTTTCGGGAGAGCGATTTATTCGCTCGCCTACTGCTCGCCTTAAAAAAATTAAGGAGGGCGAAAAATAGCTCTCCTAGCCTTAGAAATAATGATTACCACAACAGCCTATTCCTAAAACCAACAGGTTTTCAGATCTCTGCTATGTTAGTGGTCTCTTCAAGATGGCCAGACTTCCCCTTCCACACCTCCGGGCCTTACAAGGCCCGGAGGTGTTGAGGGGCAGTGTAGCCGTCTCACAGAGACTATCTGGTTAGCAGCACCAAATAAAATGTACAAAGCCCACTAGGCAGAATTCATTAATAGTACAACTTCATTTTGCAACTTTTAGCTTTTGTAAGCTTGAGGAGAGCTAATCACTCCCCCAGGCCATGTGAGGAGGGCGATTTTTAGCGCTCCTGCATTTTTAAGAATGCCAGGCCTGGGGAAATGTTATAGATACACCAGGAGTGGAATCTGGATTACTTTTATTTGTGAAATAGGTCTAGCTGGTGTATGTCGCTACCAGATTGCGATCTGATCGAGAAAGAGGCCACGTTTATGATTACAACACAATAATACTTGGTAAGCCACGATATGTGCATGTACAATATGGACGACGTGGACTGGTCACTTTCCACGGGGGCACAATATTTCTATGGACGCAGTAATATTAGATATCAAACACTAATTATAGGAATAATCTTCAAAAATTTAATTAATGAAGCACCGGATACAACTATGTGCTTCATTAATTAAAATGTTGCTGCTAATGATCTTTATTACCTGATAAATGCATGCGTGGACATCACTGCGTGGGTTACGCCCAATCTACGGCGACTGTAATACATTTTTTTATCAGTGAAACCTTCGCAGGGTTCATACAATCTTGAAAAACCCTTGAATTTGACACTTTGCCTTGAAAAGTCCTTGAAATGTGATTTTGCTTTGAAAAGTACTGGAAAAATGGCTATTAACCTTGAAAAGTCCTTGGATTTCGATAAAACTTATCAAGATTTGGTGTAAGTGGCTTGACTAGCATTGCGTCAAGAAGCGCAAAATGATAAATAAACATAAAGCCATGCATTCTGTTTGCGAAAAAGATGCTGATAGTCAGACTGTTGATATATATTGATACAGCCCCAAATAAAAACAGCTTGCCTAATGAAATTGGACGTTGTCCAATTTCATTGGGCAAACTGTTTTTTTGTTTTGTATTTTTGTTTCAATATTGTCATCGAGTCCTTGGACACGGCCCTGAAAAAGCCTTGAATAAGCCTTGAATTTAGGCCCTGCCTTGCTGTATGAACCCTGCTTCGCATTTACCCCCTGCCCCACTCCAACTTCCACGGGTTGAATAACTACCCCAGCAAGAGTTGTAGAACTATATTGTGAAACGTACATTTTAAAAACGATGCAGGTGTTGGCAAGGATATAGTTACATGCAATCAGCCAATTACGTCGGTGTTAATATTTATTATTTTATTTATTTTCAGATGACAATCTTTCTCCATCTATCAAATCACAGACAGGGTTGTTTTTAAACATTGAAGTGAAAAACCAGAACAATTCTAACTCGAGGCATTCGTGGACACCGCGTGGTGCGAGTGCTTCACCTGGTAGTAGTGATCATTCATACAGGGAGGCGCCTGTCTCAAACAGTTCGTTCCAAAGTAACGAGCACAGCCGACCAATGAACGGTTATCCTAGTCGATCCGCGTCGGCAAGGACGCGAAGTCTAAGTCCTCAAGATTGGGGTCAAAACCAGAACTATAGACAACCTCATTCTTCATTGAGACAAACCAACAGTCTTTCACCTAGGTATTCAGCAAATAGTGTTCCACAAAGACAGGTACATTTTCAGCTGCCGAGTGACGCAAGGCGTGGCAACTACCCACCCATGACAACGTTTTCATCTCCCATGCAGAGGGTGGATGAGAGAAGCGACATGATGAACGATAGTGTTACGACGTTGGATGATGACAACACAACAACGTCGGGTAGTTACACGATAGACAGCGAGGACTACGGCAAAATACATCTTCACCATAGACCAACTGATATTGTGTTGTGAATCCCAAGGTCTCATAATAGACTATTCAAATAAAAATTCCATCTGGCAAAAAAAATATATTTCGGAGATTAACTGAATGTGGCTTCCACGGAAACCATTTTTGCATTCTCAAAGCGAAAATGGAAGGTCGACAAACGAGCCTCAGGACATAGGCAAAAATTAACTCGTTCGATTTGGGTAGAATGGTTGCTCTCGAGTGGGGTGCCGAGAATCGCGTTTCACGAGAAAAGAACAATTCGAACACAAATCGAACAGGTCCACTGTCGAGTGTATTAGATTTTGATAACATATTCAAGGTAGTCATGGCCCCTTGAAATTCGAGCCCTTAAATTTCGAAATAAGCATTTAAAGTATTGAGGGTATTGACAAAACCTTCTGAGCCGAAATAGATCCATGGAAGTGCCTGAAAAATGATAACGGTTTACTGCTAATCTTTTACTGAACTGTTTAAGAGTACAGGCAACAGTTTCCAATAGAAAGATTTATCATATGACTCGTCCGTTTTGTTCACTTTAAAACATTTGATATTTTCTTTTCATATTAATCAGTGATAAATAAAGCCTTCCGTCAATTTCATTGGTCAATTTCAAAACTAGACAATTTGATTGACTGAACAAAATACAACTGGGCCACATTTTCATAATTTGCATACTTAGAGTTGGGAGCTTTCATTGGTCAATTTCAAAACATGACAATTTGATTGGCTAAACAAAATACAACTGGGTGACATTTGCATAATTTCAGTTGGGAGAATTTACGTTATCTGTCCTATTTAGGGTGGGTTATATTGTATTAATCTTTTACCTACAAGAAAAACGCCATTCATTTTTTTATATTTTCACTTTTTGCTTCCAAAACAAAGGTTATGACCCCTCATTGGAACGAGCTCGACGAGCTCGTTCCAATGAGGGGTCATAACCTATGTTTTGGAAGCAAAAAATGAAAATTTTTAGTTATACGAGGATGTTTTTTCCAAGTGTCGTCTGCAACTCAAGTTAAGTGATGAGTTAAAAAGTCATACTAAATGGCTAATTTGTGCGTGTGTGTGTCATATGATAAATAAAATATGAAATGAGTGTTTTTCGTATATAATATTTATGAAACTCGTCCGAATTTTCCGTTTGGGCGAGCCTCTGGCGAGCCCAAACGGAAAATTCGGACGAGTTTCATAAATATTATATGAGAAAAACACTCATTCCATATCCTCTATTTATTAGATAGTGCAAACATGAATTCGGTTCGTGATATCTTGTTTGACAGAGCTCATTGAGCACTATCACACGAGATATAAATGATCGAACTATCACGTTCGATCAAAAGTACTTTCAATGAAAGAAATATTAGCATCATACTTCCAGTTTAAAACGATATTTTTCTTTTTATGGGAGATCCCTGCAAGTTCTTGAATTTGGTCTCAAAACACCCTCCCGATTGCTCATCTCGCCCTCCACCCACCCAACTTCCCAAATCAGATGCCACAGCCGTCGACTGTGTTGCGATCAAGTATCAAATTTAGTCTCGCAGAAAAGTAAATTATTACTCGCAAAAACAGATTGTTATCTAAAACTTCATTCCAGAATGTGTTCCAACTGGAAACATTGCTGTGGGAGGAGAGGGGGTTAACATCCTCCCTTCTCTACGACCCTACTTACAACGTGTTTCCCATATTTGGGCTCCCAAAACTGTATGACAAATAATATATTTTATGTTATTTTCATTCGTTTTTCGTACCCCAGAGCAAATCGTATTCCCACTCACACTCACCGAAAATGGTATTCCACTCCTGGAATGGTATTCCACTCTCAGCGATGATTTTACATGTTTTGAAAAAGTAACCACGAAACAATTGTAAAGGGTTGTTTTAGGAAAACAAATAAGGAGAGAATAAAATAAATATAAAAGTTCACTGCTGGGATTCGAGTTCGTTTTATATCCTCGAGTGGGCCGCGCGGATTATTTCTCTCTGCTAACGCCTCGTGAAATAATCCTCCGCGCGCTCCACTCGAGGATAAAAATCGAGAGAATATGTAATGATTTAATCCTACGAGTTAAGTTGTTACTGGTTACATTAACAATTTCTTGTCGTTTCGTTGTCTTCTTTCCACTGCAACATTTTTCATCAATACATTTCTTGCGTGAGTAGAAGGATTAAATAGCAATCACAAGAATAATTTATAAGTGTGGATCACCAAAAAATAATGGTATTAGTAACTAATTTTAAACCCACTTTTATCCATATCATTAAAGGTTGTTACGCATTGATCTTATTGAAAGAGAGCGTGTATGATGTTTTGTTATACGAAGAAACAGTGCTATTTTTGTATATATTTATCAGGTCGATGTATTGTGTATATAAACTGTCTGTCATGGCTGGCAATTTTCGTCATTGGAAGAGATTTACAGGAAAGTTATCTCCCTTTATTTTTTCTGAAGCTGTTAAATTTGACACTAATGGAATGGAGATTTCATATAAGAATTGTAATTTCGAAATGTTAGCGAAGTTGAATGATCGATGTGCGCATCTTGTCAGAAACTTCAAGCTTTTTCCTGCCGAATGTTATAAAAATACAGAAGCTGGCTTTTTACAGTTATTTCCCGATTTGTTGGAACGCTTGCCTATTATTTGCAATTTAAATCGATTAACCCTTTACCATGAAAAGCAGACGACACTTGCAAAAAAATTCTTGAATAACTAATTTTTTTCATTTTTTGTCTCAAAAACATAGGTTATGACCCCTCGTTGGAACGAGCTCGACGAGCTCGTTCCAACGAGGGGTCATAACCTATGTTTTTGAGACACAAAATGAAAAAAATAATGAAAATTAATTGGCGAATTTTGAGAAGAGCGCTGGCCGGTTTTGGCCGTTACGTTGGGTAAGAGGTTAAAAGATAAGAGAACGGCGCTTTCACCATCTGTTGATGTTCTGTAACTTTTTTCTGTTAATTATATTGTAATATGTAATACAGACGCTATCCTTTCCAAAATGTAATAGTCTTGGAGGTAATATTTGCATTTTTTCCTGGGAAGAATAAAAACTTGCAAATTACTTTAAAAACGCATTCGCTGAACAAAGAGCCAAAGTGCACTTTACCTAGTTGCTTCTAATTAGCTTGCCATAAAAAGCCAAGATTTCGTTTATTAAAAGTAACAAAAGGAATCTTTGCTTTATTTTCTACACGGATGTCATAGGTGTTTTCTCAAAAAATACTTGCTTCTCAATTGGAATTTCCTGTCCCATTTGATAATTTGGAGGAGATAACTTTACTGTAAGTTTATTGGGTTCTTTTTGAGAGAGAGAGAGAGAGAGAGAGAGAGAGAGAGAGAGAGAGAGAGAGAGAGAGCATTTCACTACAAATGTTCCCCGCCTCTTCCTCTTTCATTTGTTCCTATCTGCAGACTCTGCCTTGTTGAATGTGTGTTGGAGCTTGCGGTTGGTACTGATCGATTGTTTTTTAGTTTGATAAAAGTTTTGCGATGGTGGACAAAATATTTACAAGGTATTGTGAGGATCGCCCAAGCATGCCCCTGTTCACGAACGGGCAAATCAAATCAGGAATCACGTGACAATGAGTCCGCTACAGTAATTCATTCTGTGTCCCAAGTAGAAATTGCTCCTTGAGAGAATAAACGTGCTAAATGCAATGCTTAAGCAATGTATTTGCATCTTCATGCATTCAAGACACACAATACAGTATAACTTTCTTGAATGGAGTGAGCATTTTCCTCGCATTCAAAATACCATTCTCAACACTTTCTTCAAATAGAACGGCGAAAATGATTTTTTAAAAATATACAATGTATGTTTGGGTTTTGCATTCAGTATCACGTTTCAAAGTGTTTTCTAACAAATAACATTTTTCTAAAGTATAGGCTATCACCACCTCACTGGAACGAGCTATTCACACCGAGGGGGTCATATCGTGCTATGAGTGGACAAGGCGCCATCTGCAATGCTCTGGCATTGCTGATGGCGCCTTGCTCCAATCTGTGAACGATATGTTATGTTTGTGTCAACAAAACTTAAATATAAACTTGGGTTGAACCTCTTTCACGTGTGATAAATAATCATCACGTTATCGTTCCATTTGGGCACAATTGTTTTTTTCGAGATGGACACGGAAGAAATTAGTTAGCGAGAGAATAACAATCGTACCTAAAAAGCATATTCATATACTTATTAAATAGCTCTGCACCTTTAAAGTTAAAACTAGAAATCCTGACATGAAATGCGCACAAATAGCACGTCGATATGCGCGTTAATCTACGGGTTATGACCATAGTAAGGCAATCAAATTCTGTACATATGGCCTGTGCACAAGCAATGTTAACCCGGAGGTCCATTGGCAGAAACGTTGCCTGGGTTTGCTATGAGTAACCAGGAGAACCTGCTGTGCTTTGGATGCCATTCGATATGGCAACTGCGGGCAATTCCTACGCGCAATTAAGCCTAGATAAACGCACAGTTCGTGACAGGACTTCTAGTTTTAACTGTAATTTTACGCAAACGTGCTAAACGCTTTAGAACAATAGTTCGTTAATCTAATTGGACAGGATGGTTATTATTACCAGTTTACGTTACGTTACTCCAATGGAAAATCCAAACAGATTGTGAAAATATTTTTAAAAAAAGTTATGCTTTACTGGTAAAGTGGGACCCGGTAACCAACGCCTGGAGTGGAAGTCCTCTGAAGTATCAACACAGGTATACTGTTATGTGAAATTTCAGCAAATTTGTGGAGTTTAGAGAATTTATGCCAAAAATGCTGAATTTTTTTTCTATAAAATGTCCAAACAGCCAATCAAGCCTCGCCATATCAAAAACGTGATCAGTATGTTGATTGTTTTATGTTCCAGTGTTTGTCCTTGTTTTTTCTCTTTGTCTACGTGCACACTTGTTGAAGAATATATGTATCGAATGCATGCTGTTATTGTTAATTATTATATTTCACCTAACATTTCATTAAAATATGAAAATCTATTATGTCTTATTTAATTTGTACTCAAATGTTCAATGTGCGCAGGTATTGAAAACTACCGGCGTGGTACTCCTGGTCAGTGATGAGAAGTAAGGCCGGAACTTTAACATACTGGAGTTATTCTGCTCTATGGACTGTGCCTCGAACCTCAAAGGCCCTATTTACTCCGCATCCGCTTCAAATGTCTACTCCAGGCCGCCTTTGGTTTGCTCCGTTCCCGGACTCGTTTGAAATCTGGAACCCTGGACGTTGCCCTACAATTACGCGTTTGAACAGGGGTGGGGGGGGGGGGGGGGGATTGGGGTGGGTCGCAAAAAATTTCCAGGATACAAGGTCCGGGTGGGTGGGTAGGTCCGAGCCCCAAAGTGCAGTTTTCGCCGGTGTCATACAATTTTTTGACAGACAAGTAATTACAACCAAAGTGAATTCAAGTGCTTAGATTCATAACTTAGAACAGAATAGAGCATTGATAATGTGTTGGGATCTCCATATTAGAATTTTTTCCCCATGTTTTACACTTCATTAGGGGGTGGGTCCTGTTTTGGGTCTGGCAAAATTTTGCAAAACAAAAAAGTGATTTCCAGCTATTTGGTCCTGATTTTCACTCCTTTATATTTCTCCTAAGGCAGTCTGCCTCTTATTAGTGCTTTGTAGCTCCTATTATTTGATTCTTCTGTAAGTCTCAAATAAATAAGAGGCAATTCATCTCAGACAAGCCACCCTAGCATGGGTCAAAGAACTTCAGTATTAGGTCTCTCTCAGACCAGCTGTACAAACTAAACATTTAACTGAGAAGTAATGAAATGAAAAACAACTATTTCTTGTGGACAGTTGAAGATATCCAGGTGGGAACAATATATTTTGGGCAGGGCTTCTTGGTGGTGGGATTCGACTTGTGTCTGAACAGCATAGACATGTTGTACATCGGGGTAAAGGTTGTATTGCTTGGAAGATGAATGGGTGTATATCTGCAATTCAGTTGGTGGAGGCGGGTTCCAGTGGTTACCTTGTGGTCTGATGCTGCATTTGCGTTGTGGCTTTATATGCAGAGAGATTGTTTTGGGCTATCTGTGGCTAGGGATGCCTTGGATGCCCAAGAGCAGGGCTGGGATATCGGACAAGTTGGTTTGCGGCACCTTTCATGTTTGGGAAAAGTATTTATTTATTTATTTATTTTTTTTGATTTAGGTAATTTGAATACTTCGTTAAACAGATTTTATAAATTGGCGGTGGGTCCTCAATTGTCTTTGAGGAAAAACTGTGCGGGAGGGGTGGGTGTCCAAGACATGACTGGCAAAAATTTGCATTTCGGGGGTGGGGGTGGGGGGGGGGCAGGACTGACAGTGTTTGGACAAACTTCCAACATTAATTGTAAGTGAGCAATAATGTGGCCACTTTTTTTCTTCAGTAAAGCACTGTAGGTTATCACCTTTACGAAAGGCAAAATTTAATTAGATAAATGAGTGAATCGCGACAGTATGAAGTATTTATCTAATTAAATGCCTCCCTTTGTATAGACTAGCGACCTTCTCAAAAAGGAGTTAGAAATAGTGTTTGGACAAACTACCAACGTTAATTGTCAGCGAGTGATTCTTTCTTCAATCAAACATTATAGCTTATCAACTTAACTAAAGGCAAAATTTCATTAGATAAATATTTCATACCGTCGCGAGTGACTCGCGACGGTATGAAGTATTTATCTAATTAAATCCGGCCTTTTGTAAAGACTCGCGACCCGCTAAGCACAGTATATTGACGGTAATTAGTGGATTAATAGATTACTCTCTATGTGCAACAACAGGTGCACGTACCGACATCATTCAGCCTGATCATTAATTAAATCAGAAACATAAGCATAACTTAGGTGACCTCCCTTTTCGCCCACCGAGTATTTCGTCAGAACTTTCGTGTTCTATCGCATTTTTTTCGTGACCATTTGTCTAATCACTCGTGAAATAATTCCCAGTTCATTTTTAGCTTAACTTGACAAAGTCAAGATAAGCTATTGCCATCACGCGTGCGGAAGTCAGTTAGTCTGTGAGTCTGTTAGTCTGTGAGTCTGTTAGCTTGTGCGTCTGTGAGTCTGTTCACATTTTCCTTTAGCACAGGCTACACCCCGTAGTTCTTGTCTGATCGTCACGAAATTTCATATGCTGGTTTGGGATCATATCTAGATGAGCACGTCTCCTTTTGGTCGTGATCGGTCAACCGGTATGGCTGCCCGAGCCCAAAACCCGAAAACCATTAGCACAGTCTACAGGTCGTATTTATAAAGGGATTTCATTGTAACTTGGTAGGATGCCTCTGTATAATACCTAGATGAGAACGTCCCTTTTTGGTCATGATCTGTCAGCCGTGATGGCTGCCCAAGCCCGAAACCCAAAAACTTTTAGCACAGTCTGCAGGTCATATTTAATATGGAGGGATTTCATTGTAACTTGGTAGGATGACTCCGAATGATGTCTAGATGAGAAGTTCTCCATTTGGTCGCGATCTGTCAAACGTGATGACTGCACGAGCCCAAAACCCGAAAACCTTTAGCACAGTCTACAGGTCATATTTATGAAGGGATTGCATTGTAACTTGGTAGGATGACTGCAAATAATGTCTAAATGAGAACGTCCCCTTTTGGTCGCGAAACATTCAGCCTTGATGGCTGCCCGAGCTCAAAAAACTTTAGCATAGTCTATAGGTCGTATTGATGGAAGGATTCCATTGTAACTTGTTAAGTTACCTCCATATAATGCCTAGATGATGACAGCCCCTTTTGGTCATGCTTGGTCAACTGTGACAGCTACAGGGGCCCGAAGCCCGAAACCTTGAGCACAGTCTACAGGTCATATTTACTAAGGGATTTCATTGTAACTTCGGAGGATCACTCCAGATGATGCCCAGATGAGAATGCCCCCTTTTGGTTGCGATCCTTCAACCATGATGGCTGCCCGAGCCCAAAGCCCGAAAACCTTTAGCACAGTCTTCAGGTCATATTTATGAAGGGATTTCATTGTAACTTGGTAAGTTGACTTCATATAATGTCTAGATGTGAACGTCCCCTTTTGCACGCAATTGGGCAACTGTGACGGCTACAGGGGCCCGAAGCCCGAAAACCTTTAGCACAGTCTACAGGTCATATTTGTGAAAGGATTTCATTGTAACTTGGAAGGATGACTCCAAATAATGTCTAGATGAGAACGCCCCTTTTGGTCGCGATCATTCAGCCTTGTTGGCTGCCCGTACCCAAAACCCCAAAACCTTTAGCATAGTCTATAGGTCGTATGTATGGAAGGATTTCATTGGAACTTGTTAGGTTGACTCCATATAATGCCCAGATGATGGCATTCACTTTTGGTCGTGTTTGGTCAACTGTGATGGCTTCAGGGGCCCAAAGCCCGAAAACCTTGAGCACAGTCTTCTGGTCATATATATGAAGGGATTTCATTGTAACTTCGTAGGATCACTCCAGACTATGCCCAGATGACAACGCCTCCTTTTGCCCGTGATCATTCAACCATGATGGCTTCCCGAGCCCAAAATCTGAAAACCTTTAATACAGACTACAGGTCGTATTTGTGAAGGGATTTCATTGTAACTTAGTAGAATGACTCAGTATAATGTCGAGATGAGGATTCCCCTTTTAGTTGCAATCGGTCTACCGTCGTGGCTACACAGGCCTGAAACCCGAAAACCTTTAGTACAGTCTACCGTGATGGCTGCCCAATCTCGAAACCCAAAAGCTTTTAGCACAGTCTGCAGGTCATATTTAATATGGAGGGATTTCATTGTAACTTGGTAGGATGACTCCGAATGATGTCTAGATGAGAAGTTCTCCATTTGGTCGCGATCTGTCAACCGTGATGACTGCACGAGCCCAAAACCCGAAAACCATTAGCACAGTCTACAGGCCATATTTATGAAGGGATTCCAATGTAACTTGATAGGATGACTTGTTTTGGAATAATTTCACTGTAACTTTCGTTGACATACGTTAACTGAGAGGGCCACGTACATTAGCTGTGTGGTCATATTAACCCACCCACAGCTCTTTAGTACAGTGTACACCTCATATTATTTTTATTAAAAACATAGCATACAGGGAACAGAAATTAACATATTCCCAATTATTACAATTCTTGTCTTATTTCATAATTCTTTCATAAACATTGAACATTATAAACATTGAACATTATCCTTTTCATCAAACACAACACAGACAAGTTAAGCTATAGTGTCATTGACATTTTCATTCAAATCTCGGTCAGTTTATTTGGATTACTACCATTAGACAGTAAAGAAACAGCTACTTTGGAACCAAAACACTTTGTTTGGCACGAAAATATCCAGAAAGGATAAAAATTTGGCACCAGACACTCTCAAACCGGCGTGAGCACTGTTTCTAAGAATGAATAACTATCACTGTTGCAGAAAATAATATATTTTATATAGAGATCTATTGAAAGATACTATGGAAGCCAATATTTCTTACATAAAAACATATTGTTACTAGCATATATAGAATGTACCTGCATGGGAGTCGTGGGACGTTGCGTCATTGTTTGACAATCATTGTCGTCCCTTGCGCGCATCAAGGCGCCATTCGTAATGCCCTCGCATTGCAGACGCGCCTTGATGCACCCAAGCTACGCTATATATTCAAAAACATAATGAGAGACTTCCAATGATACGTTAAATTTTTGGATTGCTATAAAATTTAAGCCTTTATCTTACCTGTCGGCTACATCTGATTAGTAACGTTCACAGAAATCGATGTAGAAATGTTTCATTTCTTCAGTTCCAGCCTTAAAGGCATATCTCGTGACCCGTCGGTGAAACGATCTTGTTGAACTCTGTCAGGTGAAAGACAGTGTTAACCCTTCGAGTTGACCAGGCCTGTCCCCCGAGACTTGCATTGCTTATCACGGGGTAGAGCGTGGACGACTAAAAGGGGTGGTTGGGTC
Organism: Pictodentalium vernedei; assembly: GCA_031216915.1. Classification (NCBI taxonomy): domain Eukaryota; kingdom Metazoa; phylum Mollusca; class Scaphopoda; order Dentaliida; family Dentaliidae; genus Pictodentalium; species Pictodentalium vernedei. The sequence goes on along the minus strand of CM062297.1, from coordinate 98,615,588 downwards.
TTGGTCTCTTCGGTTTCTATGAATTTATTCTGGCAAATCAAGAAAAGACTCGTTTTACATATATAAATGATATGATGAGTATATTGCTATAGAGTAAATGATACATACAAAATATGGAATGATACGTTGTGTTACCTGCTCCGCAGAAGTCATTTGTTTTCTATGCAGCGCTGCATACTCCTCCCGATTACGGGATTGTCACGGTATTTCCACTCGGTTTGTCGATGATTTGAAGAATTGTTTGTCGTCATATGCTGGTCCTGAAGCCTTGGTTCGATTACGGCATTTTGACACCGATCAAGAAAACGTCCTCACTGTTTACTTAACACATCATAGACCGCGTCCCTTGCACTTCCGGAGATTTATTAACTGGTACCTTTGAGCGAAGTCTATATCACTATTCATGATTCGGATCTAACACTATACTGAGTCTTCTGAATTGTACTTCACCATTGCGTAACGTGTACCATCGAGTCTGATTCGTAGATCACTTTATCCTGTCACAAAACGTATAGCACAGAGTCTGTGATCGGTTCTGACTTAACAAGCCCGAAGGTGAAGGGTTCTGAGACGTAAGTGCTGGTCGTGATTCGCTCGTAATTCAGTTATTTCCATCACACTTAACACATCATTCCAACTAACTGTCCTCTACCAACTACACGCCGTGCGTCTGGACGACAACCGGGCTGATCTAATCTTATTTGGTGCCTTCATGGCGTTTCTCTCCCTTCCAATCCTTCAATAGCACCTATCTTCGCAATTCGCCGACACTTTCCCACGGCCAGGAGAGCTGAACTACTCAATAGCTTGCATTACTGAACACTGACCAGGATTATTTCAGAATCATGGTTAAATCTAAAACGGTGTCATGTTCGAGTTTCAACACTGGCTTTCGATAAGGTACCAGAACAGAGCAGTGACCCGAATTGTATTAAAATTCCTAATTAGAGTTAATTTATGTTTCCTGTACCTTCATGTATTTTAGCTTGCTACTCACACCATCCACCTGCCAACTACACAATCTATCCTGCAAGTCCAGTTACATATTTTCAAGCAAAAGTGGCCAATTTCTGACAGCTCCCTACTTAAGAAAATACTCGTATTTTCGATATACAATAGAAATTGGTCCCGTGGCATGCATATTACTATTATATACAAGGCTTTCACTCTCACTTATGCTCGACTAAGATAATCCGCCACCCGGTTTTCAGACCCCTTTATGGCTACTATCCTAAACCTGTAGTTTTGCAAGAACAAAGCCCATCTCAACACTCTGCTACTCTCGCTCTTACTCTTTTGAATGTATGCCAATGGTGCGTGATCCGTGTTGAGAAAAAATTCCCTACCATACAAATAGCTTTGAAATTTCTTAACTGCTAATATGATGGCCAAACACTCTCGCTCTATAACAGAATAATTTCTCTCACGAGGAAGGAGCTTTTTGCTGCCATATGCAACTGGAAATTTTCCATCATGGAACTCTTGCATCAACGTAGCTCCAACGCCAGTATCAGATGCATCAGCCTGTACAATGAATTGCCGAGAGAAATCCGGCATGCGTAGGATCGGCGCCCTATTTAACAGATCCTTGAGGGTCTTAAATGATCTGTCTTGGTTGTCCCCCCCCCCCCCCCCCCCCCCCACTGGATAACATTGGATTTTCCTTTTTTGGTAAAGTCCGTTAATGGAGCTGCTATCTCTGAAAAGTTGGGAATAAATTTCCGGTAGTATCCGGCTAGTCCTAAGAATGACCTTACTTGTCTCTTTGTCCTCGGTGAGTTAGCTTGTTGAATTTTCAGTATTTTGTCCTCTTCTACCGCAGTACTTCCTTTGCCGACTCTGTGTCCACGAAATTCCAGCGTCTGGTATCCTATGTAGCATTTTGACGGTCTGATTGTCAGTCCAGCCTGCCGTATTCTCGATAACAAGTTTCTGAGAACTTGCACGTGGGAAGACCATGTTTCGGTGTGCTCCAACATGTCATCGATATAGTGTTCCACATTATTCAAATCACGTAATAGTATTCGCATCATGCGGTTGAATGAGGCGCCCGAGTTAATGAGCCCGAAAGGCATCTTCCTGAATTGATAACAGCCATCAGGTGTCGTGAAGGCTGTCAGTGGCCGACATTCCTCTGTTAGGGGTATTTGCCAATACCCTTTACTCAGGTCTATCTTTGTTAGATATTTAGCTCGATATAGCTTCCCAATTATATCTTCAATATCACCCATTGGTTCGGTATCGAACTTGGTCACTGCGTTCAATCGACGAAAATCAATACAAAACCGCACTGTGTTGTCCTTCTTTCGAACCAAGACGACGGGAGAATTGTAGGGCGAGTTAGCTTTTTCAATAACTCCCGCATCCAACATCTTGCGTACTTCATCTGCAATGTCTGCCCTCTTTGCATAGGGTACTGTGTATGGCCTCACTCTTATAGGTTCGGAGGTATTCAGTTCAATTTTATGCTCCACCAGATCTGTAGTACCGGGCGCGTCCAAAAACACATCTCTGAACTCATGGAGCAATCGCTCCACTTCCTTCCGTTGTACTGTTGTGAGTTCTTCTCTAATGTTGACGTCATGGTACGTCTCCATACCGGCTACCTCTCCAAGATGAAGGAGTGCATCGTCGTCGGCTACTCCCACATCATCATGCTGCTCCATTTCGATTACAGCTATGCCCGCCGACACTGCATTATCTCCTTCAGGTACCTCAGTCTGCCTTTCTTCGTAGCTGCGCAATAAGTTTGTATGATATATTTTGGTTTTCCCATCCACATTTACTTTGTAATCCATTTTGTTAATGCACTCAACAATTTCATAAGGGCCTTTCCACTGTAATAACAATTTGTTTTGGCTAGTGGGCAGCAGAACAGTGACTTTCTGTCCCACCTTGAACTTTCTTTCTTTAGTGCGTCGGTCATAATAGTGCTTCTGACGCCCCTGTGCTTTCTCCAAGCTGGCTCGGGCAATCAGGCAAGTTTCTTCTAACTTATTTCGTAGCGCTAACACATATTGGTATGTGTTTCGTACTTCTGTGGTATCATTCTCCGTCCACAGCTCCTTTAATACTTACATTGGCCCTCTCACACTACGCCCATAGAGCATTTCAAAGGGGGAAAACCCCGTACTGGACTGAGGTACTTCTCTATAAGCAAACAGTACTGCTGGGAGGTACCTGTCCCAGTCAGCTGGTCGTTCCTGGCACATCTTCTTTAGCATGCTTTTTAAAACACCATTTATGCGCTCACACAACCCATTGCATTTTGGGTTGTAGGGTGTGGTGAATAGTTGCTTGATTGACACCAATCTGCAAATTTCTCGCATAAGATCTGAGGTGAACTGGCTGCCACGGTCACTTAGAATTTCCTTTGGGAAACCAACGCGGCAAAAAACTGTTAAAAGCGCTTCTGCAACTCTTTCGGTTTCTATGCTGGGCAAAGCCACAGCTTCGGGGTATCTCGTCGCATAGTCCACCACGGTTAGAATAAACCGATTCTTGCTTCCTGAGATAGGGGTAATAGGACCTATCAAATCGACTGCGACCCTTTGGAAGGGTTCCTCCATCAATGGCATCTCCCCTAAAGGAACAGGGCGTATTCGCCCCTTTGGAACCGTCTTTTGGCAAGCATCACACGATCTACAGAACCTTGTAACGTCACTTGTTATACCTGGCCAGTGGAAACTACTGGTGATCCTATCCACAGTCTTCTTCGCTCCCATGTGTCCGCCCATGATTGCCTCGTGTGCGAGAGTCATTATTTGACCCCTGTATTTGGCGGGAACGACTATCTGCTTCACATGAGTTGTTGAGTTTCTCTGCTTCCGCTCAAAAATTCGATATAGGACACCTTTATGGATTTCCATCCTGTAAACCCCGTCGCCCCTTGTCGCTACTTCTTCTCCTGTGTCAACCAATTTCCAAAGCTTCTCCAAACTGCCATCTTCTTTCTGTGCCTTTATCAACCCTTTCAGGTCTACCTGCCCAATCATCTCAGTCGACACTTTCAGTGGTCTTATTGGACGCTTCTCTCTTTCTGCTTGTCCTCTAGTTGTCGCTGCTGCCACTGCCAATGGCGTCTCCTTCCGCCAGCATTTGTCTGGCTCCAGCTTCGCACCTGGAACGTTGCCGACCACTAGATCGAAGATTGGGTCTCTCATGCACATCGCCGTTAATACACCCTTGTAGTACGGCGTGTCAACCGTTATTTCTGCTAATGGGAATACTCTGATTGTTCCATCTATCAGGATACATGAATAATTATTCCCTGTTAACTGGACAGGGTCTACCAAATGTTTCTTTACAGCAGCGCCTGTGCAGCCAGTGTCCCTCAGTACTTGTATCTTTCTCTCTCCAATATAGCCTTGGCTTACACAATTGCCATAATCTGTCTTCCTCTCCGGCCCAACGTAGACACTGCCACTTATTATTGGTAGAGATCTACCGTCTGCAAGGGTTAATTTCCCATCCTTGATGCAATTCTCTATGGGAGTTTGCTCCACATTAACACCCTCGCACATAGCTGCTGCTTTACTCAGCTGGTCGCCCTCTGTGTTGCCTCGGCGGCGCCAGTTACCTGCTGTGTCATCCCACCTTTTCCTTGACTGGAATGAAGCTCTTCTCCAGTCGGTAGCTCCAGGTTCGACCTTGGTCCTACAAACCCTCGCGATGTGGCCCCTTTTCCCACAAATAAAGCATTTCGTGCCTTCCCCTCGGTTCTGCGTTTCCTGTGGCTTCGGTCGTGGCGCCACCCTGTTAACGTTCTGCGCCACACCTTTGTGAGACCTCAGTCCACTGCTGTCACAACTGTGTGCTTCTTTGTAATACTGCGCCAGCTGCGTCATTTCCTTGACACTTTTCGGTCTCCTTTCTTTCAGGAAAACGGCCATATCTGAAGAACATGTCGACATAAATTGTTCTCTTATCAGTAAATCGTTGAGCGCTTCGAACGTTTTATCAATTTCGGCTAGGTCTTGCCACCTGGTGAAGTATCTCGTCAGCCTAGCCACAAACTGGAATACGGTCTCGCCCTTCTCGAATTTTGTTTCTCAAAATTTCTTTCGGAAGCCGTCTTCCTTCAACTCATATCTCTGCAGTAGTTCCTTTTTGAGTGCTGTGTAATTTTTAACCTCGCTCGGTGGCATACTAGTATAGACCGACAATCCCATGCCGGTCAACAAGGGACTCAAATTAACAGCCCAGCTGTCCTCTGGCCAACCTGTGCTTTTTGCAAAAACCTCAAATCTCTGCAGAAATTGGTCCATATCATCTTGTTGTTCATCAAATTTGGGCAGCTTGGGTCTTAAGCCTCTGTTCTGCGGGACGGACTCACTCCGGGCCCCTTCTCGTGTAGCTACTTCTAACCTCAGCCTCAGCAATTCAAGCTCACGCTCATCAGCCTCTCGTTTGCGCTCATCAGCCTCTCGCTTAAAAGCCGATTCTTCTCGCCTTCGCTCAACTTGTGCTCTCAACTCACGCTCTTCCTTTTCCGCATACTCCTTTTCTTTCCTATCAACAGAATCACGCAAGTCCTGCCATTTATACCCCAACTCCTTACCAGCGGAAAGCCACACATTTATATCCATGGCTGAGCGATTAGTTTTGTTTATTTTTTGATTTTTCGTGAGATCACTGCTCTGTCGTCAGCCCACAACAACCAGTGCTGAAAAACTATAACTTTTCAAACAAACAACGATATATTTTTTTTTGCGTTCGCTTTCTTGAGTTACTCAGCTCAACCCGACCCCGGGCTATAGTCTGGTTACAACAACTTAAGCACTTAATTACAACTCTTACCATTTAAGCAACTTCAAAATATCCCCGTATTAGAACGTTTTACAAACCCTCATGCATATTAATGTGGAGAGACACCTATGCACCCCAGGTATTTTGAGCTACACTTCGACGACTCAAACTTGGATACGACCACACTGTACGTCAAACAGCCCTACAGCCTCCTGAGAGTCTTCTCTTTCACTGCCCTTTACCGTTCGAGACCATCCCGGACGAGTCCCCAGAATTGTCAGGTGAAAGACAGTGTTAACCCTTCGAGTTGACCAGGCCTGTCCCCCGAGACTTGCATTGCTTATCACAGGGTAGAGCGTGGACGATTAAAAGGGGTGGTTGGGTCTTGGTCTCTTCAGTTTCTATGAATTTATTCTGGCAAATCAAGAAAAGACTCGTTTTACATATATAAATGTTATGATGAGTATATTGCTATAGAGTAAATGATACATACAAAATATGGAATAATACGTTGTGTTACCCGCTCCGCAGAAGTCATTTGTTTTCTATGCAGCGCTGCATACTCCTCCCGATTACGGGATTGTCACGGTATTTCCACTCGGTTTGTCGATGATTTGAAGAATTGTTTGTCGTCATATGCTGGTCCTGAAGCCTTAGTTCGATTACGGCATTTTGACACCGATCAAGAAAACGTCCTCACTGTTTACTTAACACATCATAGACCGCGTCCCTTGCACTTCCGGAGATTTATTAACTGGTAGCTTTGAGCGAAGTCTATATCACTATTCATGATTCGGATCTAACACTATACTGAGTCTTCTGAATTGTACTTCACCATTGCGTAACGTGTACCATCGAGTCTGATTCGTGGATCACTTTATCCTGTCACAAAACGTATAGCACAGGGTCTGTGATCGGTTCTGACTTAACAAGCCTGAAGGTGAAGGGTTCTGAGACGTAAGTGCTGGTCGTGATTCGCTCGTAATTCAGTTATTTCCATCACACTTAACACATCATTCCAACTAACTGTCCTCTACCAACTACACGCCGTGCGTCTGGACGACAACCGGGCTGATCTAATCTTATTTGGTGCCTTCATGGCGTTTCTCTCCCTTCCAATCCTTCAATAGCACCTATCTTCGCAATTCGCCGACACTTTCCCACGGCCAGGAGAGCTGAACTACTCAATAGCTTACATTACTGAACACTGACCAGGATTATTTCAGAATCATAGGTAAATCTAAAACGGTGCCATGTTCGCATGTTACCGGAACAGAGCAGTGACCCGAATTGTATTAAAATTCCTAGTTAGATTTAATTTATGTTTCCTGTACCTTCATGTGTTTTAGCTTGCTACTCACACCATCCACCTGCCAACTACACAAACTATCCTGCAAGTCCAGTTACATATTTTTAAACAAAAGTGGCCAATTTCTGACAAACTCTTCCTGAAGATGAATAACCCGTTATATATTATAAGCAGAAAATTAAAAGAAAGTTCCGTGTGTGTCAAATTTTATTGTGTCAGATAAAGGGATACTCCCATATCAATTTTGTTGAAAAATTACACCCTGATTCAACACTTTGTGAATGTGAGACATGTTTCCACCTCTGCCTCCTATACCACCGATTTTACGAGCCATTCTACAATCACTTTTTCTTTCTAACACTATTACTGATTTTCACGGTTCACAGGAACCGGAGCTTTGCCGGTGCAGCACCGGCAAAGCTCCGGTTCCTGTGAACCGTGGAAATGAAGGATATTAGGTGCAAAACGACGGCACCATTCAGAACTGCATCCGGCAAGTGGTATACGTACTGCATATATAGAATGGTATGCATTGTTATGTTTGTATATGGCTTTGGGTATATAGTACCGACATATGTTTTAAAATTAATGTGGCAGTGGAGGAAAGTTGAGTTTTCTTGAAAGTTTTCCTTGCTGGACGGTTGACGTTGCCAATGACTGTGACGACATTGTACGCGGTCTACGTTATGGTACGTTGACCGTTGTTTACGTCCACTGTACAATCCGATAGCACTACACTGCAAAAAATATAGGTTCTCTTTAGAACCAAAAGTGGTTCTAATCTTGTCTCTGAGATGGAACCAGTTCTGTTTAAACAGTATTTATTTCAAAACAAATAAATTTATCAAGATTAATATTAAATATTAACAGAATTAAACATAAATTGAGGGGGTTTCAGCCGTAAGTTTAGAGCTTATACGAGTTTGTCTCAAATCATTATTAAATAAAGGAGATATGAAACAGTTTTGGTTCTGTACAGAACCAATATACCAGGTATTTATATTCGCTTTGTTTCAAAATGTTTGGCGACTGCGTTGAATAAGCTCCAAGTTTACTGCTGAATCTACTTCAGTTCATGTATTATTCTGTTAAAATTGAATGCTAATCTTGGTAAATTTATTTGATTTGAAATAAATACTGTTTAAACTAAACTGGTTCCACCTCAGGGACAAGATTAGAACCAGTTCTAGTTCTAAAGAGAACCTATATTTTTTGCAGTGTTGCTGCATCGACAAAGCCTCGGGTAATGGGGGCGTTCGGGTACCTGCTATACTGCTACCAAATAAATAAATAAATTTCTCTGCTACTACCTGTTCTGCTGTCCAAACTTCAACAATTCCTGTGAGTAGCTCTCGGCGCACCAATCCTACGAATTGCGTTCACTGATACAAACATTACTGTCCTCAAATACTGAATGTTACTCCATGTGAAACCCGGGAAGAGAAGCCGTGCTTATTTACTGTGGTAAACAGCCTATGTTTACTGGTAAACTATGCCCCAGTCACCAATGCGTAGGGTGGAAGTCCTCTAAAATTGGCAACATGGATATAAACGATTGACTAAACTTGGCTTTATTTCCATGTTGTGGTCATGATTACCCATTCTGCAGAAACATGTGACCTTAAACACCAATAAATAAATGAATAAATACTACTGAACGTTTTATCAGCTCCACTTACAGTCCAATAAAGTCTGTTTTCTGCTACAACTCTTCGACTCTTAATATATCTGAACAGCCGAGTTCTGTAGATCCCACTTTTAGCACACGTTTTTCATTGTATGAGGTCACGAGACCTGTGAGGAAATCCCATATTGAGGTCTAACCTAATATCCCTCATAATCCTGTCTCTGTATTAAATGTACAAGTTCCATAGAAACCCACTATAATATATATCTTTTTTATCATTTGTGATTGTCCAGCAACTAAAGTATTTAAAAGAGGTAAGAATAAATTAACCCTTTACCTAACATGAAAAGCAGACGACACTTGCAAAAAAAAATCTGGAATAATTAATTTTTTTCATTTTTTGTCTCCAAAACATAGGTTATGACCCCTCATTGGAACGAGCTCGACGAGCTCGTTCCAATGAGGGGTCATAACCTATGTTTTGGAGACAAAAAATGAAAAAATCATGAAAATTAATTGGCGATTTTTGAGAATAGCGCTGGCCGGTTTTGGCCGTTACGTTGGGTAAAGGGTTAAAATGTCGCACATTGAAAGCAATAAGCTTTAGCATTGCAACCGACGCCTTGTTGCATTCAAAGGACGATAGATAATTAATGTCTTCTCATTTACAATCAGCTTTTGGCACTAAAAAAAATTCATTTGGCACAAAAGAATTTATTTGGCAAGGAACAAAAATTTCACTCGGCACTCCAAAACATTAGGTCCGGTGTAAAAGGAATGGAAGCCCGTAGGAACGTTAGTCCCTCTGGACTATTATTCCGCGGAATTATAGTCCTAGGTCTAACATTTCTAGGAATAGTAGTCCGGCGGACTACTATTCCTAGAAATGTTAGACCTAGGACTATAATTCCGCGGAATAATAGTCCAGAGGGACTAATTTTCCTACGGACTTCCATTCCTGTTACACTGGCTTCAACACTGCATGTACAGTACGGCGCTGTGGACTGGTCACTTTTCACGCGTGGACAATATTTCCACGGACGCAATAATATAGATTCAAACACTAATTATAATCATCAAAAATTTAATTAATGAAGCACCGGAACAACCCGGTGTTTCATTAATTAAAATTTTGCTGACGATGATTTTATTACCAGGTAAACGCATGCGTGGATATCGCTGCCCTCGCGTGGATTATGACTAGTCCACGGCGACTATACTGTATTTACTGTATCATCCACATTCGCATAGTGCGTATACATATCAATATCCATATTTTCCGTTTACTTTTTTAGTCCATTTTAATAAAACGCGGGATACAGTTAAAACTAGAAGTCCTGTCACGAACTCTGCGCTTATCGAGGCCTAATTGCGCGTAGGAATTGCGCGCAATTGCCATATCGAATGGCATCCAAAACACGGCAGGTTCTCCTGGTAACTCTCAGCAAACACAGGCAATGTTTCAGCCAATGGATCTCCGGGTTACCCGGAGGTCCATTGGCTGAAACATTGCTTGTGCACAGGCCTTATGCACAGATTTTGATAGCCTTACTATGGTCATACCGCGTAGATTAACGCACAGATGGACGTGCTATTTGTGCGCATTTCATGACAGGACTTCTAGTTTTACCTGTAAGCTGTAGTTATGGGTTTTCGTTCGTCCGTCCGCTCGCTAGTCCGTATCTTTAGCCGATCAACCGCCATGAATGTATGCCTAGTGCTTGCAACCTCTTGTCAGAACCAATAGTGTGGATGGTCGTTGCTACATAACAGTGTACTTGACACTACCCGTAACGTGGGGCATAATAGACGCCCGTCTATCTTCTTGCTATATACAATTGGCTGAAATAATTTAATATTTCGTTTGTAACTTTCTTCCAAGCCGTACGCTCCAGTGTGGTTAAAAACAGTTCGGGGACAACACTTGTAGTCATCTGCGCAAAAGCAGCATTTCCTCCCTACGCTTGAACTTGGCGGAATTGAAAACTGAAGTTCCGTGTCTGTATTCTCCCGAGGCATCCCATCGATATCGGCGCGATATTAGGTATCAGGTCTTGTCTGATTGTGGTGATGCGAACGTGTGCTGTTTAAGTAAACTAGCATTCTATTAGTATTTTTAAAACATTCGCCGTTTGCTCTATATTGCCCATATTGCATTAAATATTTTACAAATTATATCTTGTTTGACAGAAGTAATATATCAAGGGTCAACCGTGCCCTTTTTGTCGGAGGGAGAGCCGGAGAAGAAAGTGACGTCATAGTTATGTGACTCAGTTACGACGTGTTTGGTTGTCATGGTAGCCCACGTAAGCGGCATGTTGTGACGTTATTACTATGGCGATACGTGGTGCCAGTGCGTATGCACAGCGCGTGTTGTTTGGGCGATAAGTACCTCCGTCGTCCATTCTGTACACTAGAGGCAACCCTCTCTGTTTCTATGGTAGCCGGGTTGCTATGAGACCCAAAACCCTTCGATTAAACGGGAATGTAACTAATTACTCAAATAGGCCAGAGAATCACCCCAAAACTACCGAAACGGACTTGATGTGGGTTTATAATAGTAGCACGCGCTGCTTTTTAGACGCGTTGTTTTAAACTGGAGTACTTTTCTGGCTCGAATTTTCTCTAAATCCTCAGTTAGAATTACCAAAACAATTTCCGATAACTATTTATTTGGCTCGGATTTTCCCCAGAATCCTCTGCTTCTACCGATCTTGGTCTTATTATATCTTATTGTCTTCATTCCTTGACCTGTCCTATCTATATTATGACTTCCCGGCCCCTATAAAGTATTCTCACTTCCCTAAATGTATTTTTTCTAGTGCACAATGTGTACACATTACATATGGCACACAAGCACATGTTGAATGTGTCGATATGTGCTTGTGTGATAGTGCACAATGTGCACCAAAAAGACACATTCAGGTATTTGGGGATAATTTAATATTTGCCATATCGAATGGCATCCAAAGGTTCTCCTGGTAACTCTCGGCAAACACAGACAATGTTTCTGCCAATGGACCTCCGGGTTACCCGGAGGTCCATTGGCTGAAACATTGCTTGTGCACAGGCCATATGCACAGATTTTGATAGCCTTACTATGGTCATAACGCCAAATATACTATTTGAGGATATCTTTTGAGTGTACCTCTTGCGTGATATCTATCTGAAGATAGCTCTATTCAGCTCCTGGTTTCGAGACCCACACCCTTAATAGCTACAAGGTCACCACTGTTGACTTGTCCATAGTCATCCCCATCTGTCGCGTGATCCAACGCCATTGTACTCACCTGTTTTACGAGCCTTGCAGTCTCGTACCATTACTGTTTTTTATCTTAAGATCAACGTGTATTTTGTCTGTATTAACTCTTCAACTGTCGTGTATCCGACCCCCTGATATAGATGGTTGTATCAGGGGGTCGGATACAAGCGCATTCCTTTCGCGTGAGTTCCATTTTGTTTTCTTTTTGTTCATCCGTACGAGTAAATAGTTCGTTATATATTCGTCTACATTCTTGACTTATCCCCAATATATTGTAAGATAAAATGATTATTACTATTATGTGGATGTAAAAATATGCATCCGAGTCTCGCTCCGGGTTCTAAGGGTAGATCACGACTCGTCTTCGACTCGTCGTGATCTGCCCTTCGAACCCGGAGCTCGACTCGGATGCATATTTTGTACAACCACATAATGGTAATATTCTCTATGTATCATTCAGTCAATCTTCCTTCGACCTCCGCCACGTCATCCATCCTCGACCTTGAGAACGCTTGAGCTGGTCACTCTAGAACTGAAGAGTTTTAGGTCCCATAGCAACCACATACTACTGTAGAGACAAAGTTGTATACAAAAAGACCGACGGAAAGGAAACACCCTAACAACAAGCGCTGTGCATGCGCACTAACAGCACGCATCACTATGGTAATGACGCCACAACATAGTGTTTATAACGTCACTTCACTCCCGGCTCTCCCTCCGGCAAAAGCCCCCAATGGGCTCAGTCAAACAAGATATACTTAGTTAAATTCTCAATTGCATTGTGAGAACAATTCTGCTAAAAACTTTTTTTGGACATCAGAGTGAAGAGGGTTTTTGACCTCACTTGTTTCCAGATCAATGGACCGGTCACGATTAGCCATTCATCGGGTAGAAATAAGTGACCTTAAACACAAATAAATAAATAAATATTCCACTTGGCAAATTCCTCAATCGATATGTTCTCTTCAGGCATTCTTCTTGTGACGCTGTCATTTCTTTAGATTTCAAGTATTAGGGTGATCTGCTATAGTATTCTGCTAGCAAAAAATATTTTTTAGTTGCTGGAGTATTAATTTAAATGTCGTTTCGAAAAATAAAACTATCAGTTTCATTGCAGAAAATTTCTCAAAGCAACGTGCGCGTCTTTTTCGATTTCCAGAACAATCAAAGGGAAACAACTCTTTGAACAGTAATTGCCGAAGAAAAACAGAATCAACGGCATGCGTGTCGCAATTTATTTGGGGGAAAAAAACTTCGGGATTCTGATGAATTTGTTTTTGTGTTATCGAAATCAAACAAAAAACCATCACTCAACCAGCAGATAAGGTCAACACTATTTTGCATCGTGGATGAAAGTGAACAAGAGTCAGCGAAAAACGTTCAAATATTCTCTTCGACGACAATGGAAGTGAGTAAGCCCGTTTCGTAGATTTTCGGCCTCCATCTGCTTTCTCTAGTTTATAACCAGTCAGGTTTTTATGAATTAACGAAGAATTTTCTACGGAGCTATTTAAAAAGCTTCAAGACATTACCGCCAAATGTAATCTTTACTAGGCGCGTAACTAATCTTAATATTGTGGAGGGGGGGGGGGGAGGGGTGGAGCCACATGCTGCACAGCTGATAGGTCAATTGCCCTGTTCTCTCCCCCGGCAACCTTGTCCTGAGAGAAAATGTTAGCATAACATTTGGTGGTTGGGTATTTTCTGAACTGTACCGGTACGTGTCAGGATAAAATTACAACCCTTAGAACTTTTCATTGCGGAATGTGTCAGTCGCATGCAGGGATGTGGCTAGAGAGTTTCAGCTCGGGGAGGGGGGGGGGGGGGGGTGCCACCGGTGTAAATTCCAACTGTGAGTGGTTTCGATAGGTGGTTGCACTCCGGCGCTAGGTGATATCTTTTAACCCTTTACCCAAAGAATCGCCCGCATCCACCCACGTAATATGCAAATACAGCCGCTGAAAAAATATTATTTTTCGAAAAATTTCAACAAAACCATATCATGAGACCCCTCTTTGGAACAAGCTCGTATGGTTTTGTTGGAAATTTTTTTTAAAAATTAAAAAAAATGATATGTAAAATAATGAATTTCGAAATCATCTGCGTTGGGTAAAGGGTTGTGAACCCTTCTGAAAATTTTCACTGGTCCTGAAACGGAAAAAGCATCATTTATAATGTGTCTGGGTCAGAAAATTTACCGAATTGATGTCAGAGTCGAAATTTTGAGGCCATGTCAATTTTAGAGTGGGAAATTTGAAACTCCAGTTTCCAGTTAGAAATAAAAGATCAAAATCTCTCACCATTAGTTGGAATTTTAATAATTTTCATGAACAATGTTAATTTATTGAATTCCCCCCCCCCCCCTCCCCCTCCGCTGTGGCCACATCCCTGGTCGCATGATTTAACGCTCCGTTAAGAAAGGCAAATTTCAACCAAATTGAGAGCGAAGTAAATGCTGGATTTTGTGAGAGGGGTGCACTAATTTCCATAAACCCTTTGAAGATTTCGGATTTTCTCTTGGAAAATAGGAATGAGCTTTTTCTAAGCTGTTTTCTTCAAAAACGTCTACATTTCCCTCAATGGATGTTGGTATTCGAGAACAATTAAACAATAGAATCTTGTTTCTTGTTACGTTTCAGCGATTGTTCGCCAGTGACTATACGTTTCAGCGATTGTTCACCAGTGACTATAGTGATTAGTGATCAGTAAACAGTGATGAACAGTATTATCGCAATGTCGCAGCTGTGGGAAAGAAAAGGAAGTACAAATAAATTTCTTTCCCCTCTCGAAAGTGAAGATAGTAGCAGTACATTTAACCCCACACCCAAGAAACAGTTGACTATGACCGAGATTTTAACCCTTTACCCAACGTAATGGCCAAAACCGGTCAGCGCTGTTCTCAAAAATCGCCAATTAATTTTCATTATTTTTTCATTTTTTTGTCTCAAAAACATAGGTTATGACCCCTTGTTGGAACGAGCTCTTCGAGCTCGTTCCAACGAGGGGTCATAACCTATGTTTTTGAGACAAAAAATGAAAAAAAAATTAGTTATTCAAGATTTTTGTTTTGCAAGTGTCGTCTTCTTTTCATGTTAGGTAAAGGGTTAAGCAATGATAAAAGTGAAACTATACGTGAGTCGGCCGCTCCCCTGAACTACAGCCTCGAAGCTGTACAAACACAACTCCCAGCCATTGTATTGAAAGGTATAGACAACTTTAGTGGAGAGACAGTTTAAAAAATTTAAAAGGACTTTTCCAAAAAACAGGCCTGTAAACTAGAAATACATCAAATGAAAACTGCAATTATAGAATCTCTAACAAAACAAATTTCTTTTCTAGAGGGTCGTGTGTTCGACATGGAGAATAGGCAGGACAAATTAGAAAAAGTATATAAAAATATCACTGTCGAAAATATCTACCTCAGGTCTCAGCGAGACACCCATAAACGGGAAATAAATCAAATAGAACAATATACCCGAAAAGACATTATTGTGGTTTATGGAAAAGCGGAATCACCTCAAGAGACAATTGAACAGTGTTCAAAAGCCGTCATCGACACACTAAACGGTAAACGAATATTTCACCAACTGACATTTCGATTGCTCATAGGCAGGGACCGACCTGGGCATGCGCCAGTGCGTATTTGGTTCTGAAACATCAGGACCTGGCTCTTAAATCTCAGAAATAGACTTCTCAGTTGGTGCGTAACTTCTCAGATTATATTTTGATATTCTTTCGATGGACAAATTGAGAGAGACACTCTCACATGTATTATATATATGATTATCATTTATCATTGTTGTAGAGTGCTTAAGTTAATACTTCAAGTCTTAATTACCAAGCATTAATCTTCACTGTGGTTTCTGATCAAGTCTTGGCTGCCTAAATAGGCAGCCAAGACTTGATCAGAAACCACAGTGAAGATTAATGTTTGCTATAGTGTACTAAATGAAAATGATGAGAGCTATTACATACTTGCAGTGTGTGTTACAAACAGCAGTGTGACTCCGTAAATTGAAATCTGGCGCATGAATTGAAAAAATAGGCTCCGAGGCTAGAGCGTATTTTAAATAGTCCTGATCGGTCCCTGCATAGGGTTAATTCGTGTGCGCTTGGAAGAGATAGGAACAAAAGGCCTGTCATAGTGAAATTCACTTAGCGAAGACTGAAGTTATTTCGAAAAGAAAAATGTTAAAAGGCTCTGGTCTGAGTTTAACCCTCCTCCTCAATTACCTACTTCTGCAGAAAGCTTGTAAGTCACCAGGCAGTGTAAACTCTTAGCGTTCAAACGGAAAACTTTTTGTTAAAACAACGCTGGGCAATATCCACAGATTGCGAACTGGAACGGATAGTCACGCCCGTTACTACTATAACGCCCATAGCAACAAGCGCAGGTGACTTTCACTTACTCAATCTGACAGTTTCCACTGAATGCATCAACAGAAAAGTTATAAACTTTAAATACACTGAAATAAGTGTTAAAAACACTATAATTTTTATACAGTGATGTACAGTACGTGTAGAGTGTATTATCACTAAATCACCCGCAGAGTGGAGATTCCACCCATGCAATAATTGTAAATTTGTTGGAAAGCATAACCAGCACAAGCAATGTTTCAGCCAATGGACCTCCGGGTTAAACCCGGAGGTCTATTGGCTGAAACTTTGCTTGTGTTTTTTTGTGTTTTTGTCGATATGTACAAAAAGTGAAAGTTATAACTTGGGTGATAACGCCACTCTGCGGGTGACTTAGTTACAATCCACTCTCCACGTACTGTATATATGTCTCGACACCCAAAGATAAATCCCCCTCTCTCTCTCGCTCTCTCTCTCTCTCTCTCTCTCTTTCCTCTCTCTTTCTCGTTCCTCTCTCTCTCTCTCTCTCTCTCTCTCTCTCTCTCTCTCTCTCTCTCTCTCTCTCTCTCTCTCTCTCTCTCTCTCTCTCTCTCTCTCTCTCTCCCTCTCTCTCTCTCTCTCTCTCGGATACTTATCCTCTCCTCTTTTTGTGACTTGATCGCCACTTCTCTTTCTTTCTGTCAGCTCATTCACTCCCACGCTGTCTTCCCCGCCCTCCCCCTCTCTCTCCCTCTCGCTATTGCTCACTATCCATTTCTCTCATCTCTCTACCTTTCTCCACTTGTTTCTATTCGTAAATGGACTGATAGCATGCTTCAGATTCTATTTCCCCACGTTTAATGTGTTTTACTGTACATCTTACCACTTCCAAGATTGTGATCATTTTCGTTTCAGTATATACACAGGCATTGTTACATACTTGTATATGGTCTGTCATAAAGAGTTATATGCTTATATGTAAGGAAACTCGGGGATACACTTTATTGAAAAATGTATTGATCATTCTCTAGGGTATACATTGTATGCCCACAAAATAGTGTGTGTACATTAGGCAATCCGTCCGCCCCTCCCTCTATGTCTGTCTGTGTGTACCCATATCATCATTTCCCTTCTCCAATCTACCTGCCCGAAAGTTAGTCCTTTTACCCGTCCGCCTATTCTCTCTCTCTCTCCTTCTCTCCATCTCATCCTCTCTCTCTCCCACCCTCTCTCTTTCTCTTTTCTTTTTCTCCCTCAGATACTTGTTCTCTCCACGTTTTGACTTGGGCCCTACCACTTCTCTTTCCTTCGGCCAACTCACTCACTCTCACTCTGCCCCTCCCCTCTCTTTTCTTCTCCACTTGCTCCCCCTGTCTTCCTCTCGCTACTTCTCTCTATCAACTTCTCTCGCTTCGCTCACTTATCTCTATTTATTGATGGCTTAATAACATTTTTCAGCTTTTATATCCCCACCTTTAATATAAGCTATCTCCGCCAACATGTATGAATGGAGATTTAATACCTGGGTGTCGGTTTTTAAACACCGAGCCGCAGGCGAGTTGTTTAAATGAGACATCCCGGTATAAAATCTCCATATACCATACATGTTGGCGGAGATCACGTTTTTGTCCCGTTGGAAACACTATACAAAAAGAGTGGATATAAATTTGTGGACACATTCTCAGCTCCACAATCACTTGGACCAAATTCGTGATAATTATTTTGTTTTTATAATCGCAGAAGACAACAGACAGAGTTACATTCCTTGGATCGTTTAGGAAACGAGTAAACAGTATTTTGTTGACATATCGTCCCCTGAGGTCCAATGTGTTCCATGTGCCTACTGGCACATAGAACACATTGGTACTCACGGGACGAATTATTTGCTCTTATTTTATTTTTATGATTGAATTGTCGGAAATCTGATGATATTTGTGACTATTTTCGGCTTTTTTGATTCGATGTTTATTTCGAGGCGAGCAAAAGCGGAAAGCTTTCGTTTAAACAAAAAAAACCTCCGATGTTTCGCGTGCGCTTATACCCTGGATGTTGCACGTTCTCATATACCTTGGATGTTGCCTGCACCCTTTGTCATGGCTATTTGTCCAAGGCATTCTGACCAATCAAAAGACAGAATTTATCGGGATATAGGGACAATGTGTTTTAACTGTAGACCTGACCAGTTCACAAGACCGTGATCATTCTAGATCTAGTATACATACAGATATTGTCACAAACTTGTATATGGTTTATCACTATGATAGTAGGAGTGCTCGCACGTTTCACCCCACATTGGCAGGACGCCGGTGCAGGACCCCGGAAGTGACGTCATGTCACGTGACGTAGTGGCGCCATGTTGTGTTGTCATGGTAACCGGCGTGAGCGGCCATGTTGTGACGTCATCTCCATAGTGATACGTGGTGTGCGTGCGCATGCGCAGCGCGTGTTGTTAGGGTGATACGTGTTTCCGTCGTCCATTTTGTGTACTGGAGGCCGCCATCTTGGTTTCTATGGTAGCACGTGATTGCTATGTTACCCAATTTTTCTGCAATAAGACAGGGTATCTTCGGAGGGTATGTTCGATTGAATCGGAGTATTTTCTGGAACGACTTCCCTTGATAATTACCACAAACAACCCGACAACTTGTATTATTTCGAATTCTTTCAGAATTCTCTGCTTCTATCTATATATGCATTAGTTTACGTCTACCTAGTCATGTTCCTTTATTCTAGAGTATACTCCAGTAGCGTAGAAGAGCCTATTAATTGGAACAGCTTTACTTATTATTACTATATTTAGCAATTTCTGGTCTATTCTTGTTAGTTCTGACCCTATTCCAAGTACTCTTGTTGTTTCATTTATCTAGATTATAACTAACCAATCAGATTGCTTGATATCCCATAATCTGTATGCAGGGTTATCTCCCTTCTGTATAACAAAAGACTATATCCAATGGCCATATCCCATGGAATCCCATTTTCTGCAAAACACCTGTGGCTATGGAATCCCTTTTTGTTGTATGAGGCCATCAGGGCTATGTAAAACCCCTCAATGAGCCCTCATTTATTATCCCTCATACCCTCATTGAATTTTGAGGTTATCAGGACCTTGAAAAATTCCTCAATGAGGTATAATTTACTACGACTCTTATCCTGATTTCAGTATTTAACAGGTATATCTTATGGAATCCCATTTTGGAAAACGCCCGTGATTGTGGAATCCCTTTTTGTCGTATGAGGCCATGAGGGCTATGTAAAAGCCCCCAATGAGTCCTCATTTACTATCCCTCATAGCCTCATTGAATTTTGAGGTTATGAGGACCATTAAAAATCCCTCAATGAGGCATAATTTACTACGACTCTTAGCCTCATCTCGGTATTTGAGGATACCCATGACCTGGTATTGTATTATTCGAGGATACCTATCGAGGATACCTTTTATAGGATATTTATCTGAGGATACTATATAGGCTGTACATATCCCTATAGGTCTCTTGCTGGTCCTTAGTACTATTAATCCACCTGATGCTTTATGTTATCCTGTGACTGGTATAGATAGTATAATTGGGGTGTCTTCTGGAGAATCTCTTTTTCTGAAATGAGGATAAGAGTCGTAGTAAATTAGACCTCAATGAGGTCTAATTTTCTACGACTCTTATCCTCATTTGACAAAAAAGGGATTCTCCTTTTTTCTGAAATGAGGATAAGAGTCGTATTAAAAATCCCTCAATGAGGTCTAATTTACTACGACTCTTATCCTCATTTGACATAAAAGGGATTCTCCAGAAGGCACCCCAATTTGGGCACCCCTTTTTTGAAAAACATATGGCCTTCGGAAAAAAGGGGTGCCGAAGGCCATATGCTTTTCAAAAAAGGGGTGCCGATATTGGGGTGCCGGGGATATTGCCATTGATATAGGTTTTTATTATACAGAAGGGAGATAACCCTGCATACAGGTTATGGGAAATCAAGCAATCTAATTGGTTAATTATTATTTATATAAATGATCCAGATAAATGAAACAACAAGAGTACTCGGAATAAGGTAGGATCTACTGGTATTACGTACCACCTTACCAGTAACAGGATGATACAAAGCATTTGGTAGGTTAATACTATGAACGGTTAGGATGGGACCTATAGGGGAATATACCCACCATACCCTGCTGCCGTTCTGTATTACCAGGCATTGACCCCACCCCAGAATACCGCTCAGTAATATGAAGCATCTGGTGGATCATTAGTACCAAGGGCCAACAAGAGACCTACAGGGATATGTACAGCCTATGCTATTCTACCGTTCTAAACTACCAAGCATTACCTCAAACCCCACAAAATCACTAGGTCTACCATAACGTACTACATATACCAGCCATATAATAAAACAAAGCAATCGGTTGGTTAATAGTATATACCGCCATACTATAGTACCGTTCTAAACTACCAGGCAGTACCCCTACCCACAATACCCCTATGCTTAGCATTGCATACTACCTATACCAGTCACAGGATAACATAAAGCATTAGGTGGATTAATAGAACTAAGGACCAGCAAGATACCTATAGGGATATGTACAGCCTATATAGTATCCTCAGATAAGTATCCTATAAAAGGTATCCTCGATAGGTATCCTCGAATAATACAATACCAGGCCATGGCTATCCTCAAATACCGAGATGAGGCTAAGAGTCGTAGTAAATTATGCCTCATTGGGGGATTTTTAATGGTCCTCATAACCTCAAAATTCAATGAGGCTATGAGGGATAGTAAATGAGGACTCATTGAGGGCTTTTACGTAGCCCTCATGGCCTCATACGACAAAAAGGGATTCCACAGTCACAGGCGTTTTCCCAAATGGGATTCCATAAGATATACCTGTTAAATACTGAAATGAGGATAAGAGTCGTAGTAAATTATACCTCATTGAGGGATTGTTCAAGGTCCTCATAACCTCAGAATTCAATGAGGGTATGAGGGATAATAAATGAGGACTCATTGAGGGCTTTTACATAGCCCTCGTGGCCTCATACAACAAAAAAGGGATTCCATAGCCACAGGTGTTTTGCAAAAAATGGGATTCCATGGGATATGGCCATTGGATATAGTCTTTTGTTATACAGAAGTGAGATAACCCTGCATACAGCTTATGGGAAATCAAGCAATCTGATTGGTTAGTTATAATCTAGATAAATGAAACAACAAGAGTACTTGGAATGGGGTCAGAACCAACAAGAATTGACCAGAAATTGCTAAATATAGTAATAATAAGTAAAGCTGTTCCAATTAATAGGCTCTTCTACGCTACTGGGGTATACTCTAGAATAAAGGAACATGCCTAGGTAGACGTAAACTATTGCATATATAGATAGAAGCAGAGAGTTCTGAAAGAATTCGAAATAATACAAGTTGTCGGGTTGTTTGTGGTAATTATCCAGGGAAGTCGTTCCAGAAAATACTCCGATTCAATCGAACATACCCTCCGAACATACCCTGTCTTATTGCAGAAAAATTGGGTAACATAGCAATCACGTGCTACCGTAGAAACCAAGATGGCAGCCTCCAGTACACAAAATGGACGACGGAAACACCTATCACTCTAACAACACGCGCTGCGCATGCGCACTCACACCACGTATCACTATGGAGATGACGCCACAACATGGCCACACACGCGGGTTACCATGACAACACAACATGGCGCCACTACGTCACGTGACATGACGTCACTTCCGAGGTCCTGCACCGGGGCCCTGCCAATGTGTGGTGAAACGTGCGAGACATACTACTTATGATCTATATGTTTATATGTAAGGGAACTCAGGGGATACATTATGAATAATTTGTTGATTATTCTCTGCCGTGTGGTGCATTGTTTTGTCCACAAAATAGCGAGTGGACATTTGGAAATCCGTTTGTCCTTTTACGTCTGTCTGCAAGTGTGTACCCACATCATCATTTCCCTTCTCCAGTCTACTTTCCTGTATGTTAGTCCCTTTACCCGTCAGCGTATTCACCCTCTCTCTCTCTCACCCTCCCCCTTTCTCTCTTTCTCCCTCCTCTTTCTCTTTCTCTCTGAGACACTTGACCACTCCCCTCTTTTGACTGGGGCTCTACCACTTCTCTTTCCTTCGGTCAACCCAGTCACCCTCAATCTGCCCCTCCTCTCTCCTTTCTTCCCCACTTGCTCTCCCCCACTCCCATTTCTTTCCCTCTCGCTATTTCTCTATATCGACTACTCTCGTTTCCCTTACTTTTCTCTATTTATTTCTATTCATGAATTAATAGCATGCTTCAGTTTTTTATATCCTCACCTTTAACCCTTTACCCAACGTAACGGTCAAAACCGGCCAGCGCTATTCTCAAAAATCGCAAATTAATTTTCATTATTTTTTCATTTTTTGTCTCAAAAACATAGATTATGACCCCTCGTTGGAACGAGCTCGTCGAGCTCGTTCCAATGAGGGGTCACAACCTATGTTTTTGAGACAAAAAATGAAAAAATAATGAAAATTAATTTTCGATTTTTGAGACAAAAAATGAAAAAATGAGTTATTCAAGCATTTTTTTTGCAAGTGCCGTCTGCTTTTCATATTAGGTAAAGGGTTAATGTGTTTTAATTGATCAAAAGATCGTGATCATTCTTGTTCTAGTATACACACAGATATTGTCACAGATTTGTATATGGTTTGTCATAATGATCTATATGTTTGTATGTGAGGGAGCTCGGGGATACATTATGGATAATTTATTGATCATTCTCTGGGGTGTGCATTGTTTTGTCCACAAAATAGTAAGTGGACATTGGGAAATCTGTCTGCCCTTTTATGTCTGTCTGCAAATATGCACCCACATCTTCATTTCCCTTCTCCAATATACCTGCCTCAGTCTCTTTACCTATCTTTCTATTCCTCTCCCCCTCTCTCTCTCACACACATACTCTCCCTCTATCCTTCCCCTTCTCGCTTACTGCTTGACTCTCTAGCTACCTATATGTCTGTCTGTCGATCTCACCCTACACTACCCGATTTCTCTCTCTCACATACTTTTTCTCTCATTCTTTCTCTTCTCATCTGTCTGTAAGCTCATACTGTTATACTACGCAAAGATCATTTTTGTTGTTGTTGATGTTGTTGTTTTTTGTTTCTTTCTCTTCAGTGATGACGCACATACAATTAAAGCTAGAAGTCCTGTTATGAAATGCGAACAAATAGCACGTCGACGTGCTCGTTAATCTACGCGTTATGACCATAGTAAGGCTATCAAATTCTGTGCATATGGTCTGTGCACAAGCAATGTTTCAGCCAATGGAGTCTTCGACTCGTCGTGATCTGCCCTAAGAACCCGGAGCTCGACTCGGATACATATTTTGTACATCCACATAATGGTAATAATCTCTATGTATTTATGTACTGTTCTTTTGATGGCAATAAAAAAATAAAAATAAAAATTGCAACCGTGCGGTGGTTGAGTGCCCTGCTGGGCGCAACCTGCCCCTCCCCCCCCCCCTCTGCTAACGGATAACTTTTGTTTGTATTGAAGGACACAATCGTGTTTTCGAAGAATTTGGAATATTGATTTCTGTTTCCCGGCCGGGAATCGAACCTTTCGCAACACCGCCTGGCAATCTGGAGCCCAACACCTAAACCACTAGACCATTGCACACCGTCAAAAAAAAAAAAAAAAAAAAAAAAAAAAAAACGATGGTTGGAATCCGGCTCAGTAGTTTACACCCCTGCTGGTTACCTAGTTCTCTCAGTGGCAGACAACGAAGCCGCCACTGATTATCATCTTTTCCGTATCAGACATTTGCCGTATATCACAGGCTCAGCAAATGCTTTGTTATTCAATAAACATAGATACACAAAACAAAGTTTCACCCTATATCAGACGAAACCTCGCACCCTAAAGTTTATGTGTGTGTGGAAGGTGTAGGGTCGAACAAATAATCCTCGTTGACTTCATAATATGTCTACGATTGAACACGTCAATCACAGTTGCGCGATTGCATTAAAATGAACGATTGTCATCTCTCATAGATTAAGCGATAAAATGACCGAATGGGGAGGGGAGGGGGAGGGTGGAAAATTGATTTGTGCCTACCGTGATCGTGGAAGGCATGCCCTCATAAAATAGCTGGAATAGTCATCAGCCGAGATTAGAACTAAAAGGGTAAGACGTGCTGCTTGAAAATATATTTGTGGTAAAATAATATATACCTACAGTTGTCATGACGAGGGCGCGATGGCGTCGCGGTAACCGGTTCTCGTCAGATCACCGAAGTTAAGTAACGTCGAGCGCGGTTAGTAGTTGGATGAGTGACCATTTCAGCGACTGATTCGAACTCCCGCGTTGTGTCCTTGGGCAAGGCTCTTCAACCTGATTGCCTACATGGCGGGCGCGATGACGCTGTATACTAAGGCATACTGCACGTCGAAGGTGCACATGTCTTCAACCAATCTAACCCTGTCTGTGCCGCTGTGCAGAGTTCAGAGTTATGATGTTGGAGAGCTGGCAGCTGCTCGTCGTTGTTCGGTGGTTCTCTCCGGGTACTCCGGCTTCCCCCACCCGTAAAACTGTCACCGACATGATATGACCCTGGCTGTTAATGTGTCGTTAAACCCTAATAAAAGAAAAAGTTGTCATGACGCAACTTCGTATTGCATTAATACAGGCTAGGCAATGTTTGAGGAACGAAATCATCCGAGTTGCCATGTATGAAAATATTGTAACTGTCATCTGCTGGCCATACCGAGAAAAGAGGTAAGAAATATAAAATATACCAATAGTAGCTTGGTGTACCAAATGTTCACCACGAGTGGTGAACATTTGGTACACCAAGCTACTATGGGTATATTTTATTTATACCATGATCGTCAGATTATTAAGAGTCGCTATTACTTTTTCTCGACTTCACTGAGAAGCAGACGTACATACGTGCGAATCTGTTTTTGTTTACATGAGCATCGGTGGGCGGTACCTCCGCTGTCAACGTTATAGCCGAAACGAAATGGAAAAAGAAACGGGGCCTTTTTTTATTTTAATAACATAATAACATACTATTTCGAGTTGTGGATGCTTTATTAACACGAGACAATGCATGTTTGTTAAGTTTTGATGTCTTATGGGGTAAACTCATTTAAAAACGTAATAAATAATTGCAACTTTCATTTCACTCTTCGCTAGGCGACGTGCGATAAATATAGACAAGTTCACATTCAGGTCGACGTCACCAAAGGTCAACTTGGATGTAGTTCCACTGTAGGTGTAAATTTTAACTATTGAAATCCCATTGCTGGCGTGTTCACCACGGTTGGTGTATAAAACAAAAAATTATGTCACAGGCTTTTTATATATAGTAGAATAGGTTATCATGGTATAAAGGCGGTTATCTTTTTAATTTCAAATTCGTTGTTATGAATAAAATTATCAATCATATAATCGAAGTTTCTGGTCACGGTGTTCATTTTCCACTTTGTGTGCGGTTATCGAATAATCATCGCCGCTGGTCCATCAAATTTGATGGGAGTCCAGTGGTTGTTGCATTGGACTTTAAACCAAAAGCTCGATAGTCTGATCCTGACCCGCGTCGTGTGTTTTGTGTCCACAGACAAAAATCGAAGTGGCCCACGTGGGAGCATGGCCGCACATTGTACTATCGCATACCTCACGTCACTGGTACACGGATTAGTAAATTGGAGAGTATGATAGTTGCTCGCCGCTGCTTGGTGGTTCTCTCTGGGTACTACGGCTTTCACCATCCGCAGAGCTATCCGACACAATGTGACCCAGGTTGTTGAAAGTGTCGTTAAACACCAACCAACCAACAACCAACAAACAATCATTTGATAATTCATCAGGTCATCAATTTATTATTATATTTTCAAGCACTTGTTTATTTTATCACAGTTAGTCAGTTTATCTTATCTCTGAACTAACAGTTTATAAAAATAATCAAATTATTAATTATCAAAAATAGTCATATTATGAATTTAATTAAATCATGACACATCAAATCGTCCTTTGAAAGCAACAAGACGTAATTTGAAGCATTAGTTCATTGCAGATTGCGCCTTATTGCTCTCAAGGGACGACATTACCAGTGTAACACATCGTCCCTGAATTCCAATATGTTCTATGTGCCAACTGGCAGCCTACTGATCTACTGGCAGCCTACTGGCACATAGAACACATTGGAACTCGGGGGCGGCGTGTATCAAGTGACCTCGTCGTCTTGGTGAAAATGGTCACGGAGAGCAAAATAACAGGAGTTGCTTCCCTTGATAAACATTTCTTCTCTTCGTGAACATTTCCTTCCTCGATGAACATATCTGTCTTAAGTGTTTGTTTACCACCAATGTATCTCTTTGAGTACGCGAATATACTAGTGATAGAGTCAAAACGTGGAATATCGTTTCAAAGGTGTGCATTGTTTGGGACAGTCTTCCTGAGTGTTTGCCAACAATGACGCTAAAGGTATTTTGAACTCACGCTATTTTGTGAAGCGCATCATTTGACATCAGACAAAATATCAGTTATTGTTGTTGCAAGGGTGTGTAGAGGTGAGGGGTAGGTGTGTTGGGCTAGGCTGTATTATCCCACCCACCCGCATACCCACAAAAGAAAAAAATAAAACAAAACAATTATCAGCGCCAACACTGTAGCTTGTGATCTCTGTCGCGTTAAAGTGGATTGTCAGGGAAAGCAAAATAACAAGAGTTTCTTTCCTTGATGTACATTTCTTCTTTTCATGAACATCGCCTTCCTCGAGGAAGAAATCTATCTTAATGGCTTGTTTATTTTAATATTTCTTTGAGTATGCGAATATACTAGTGATAGTGTCAACAGAGAGTATGTCGTTTTAACCCTTTACCCAACGTAACGGCCAAAACCGGCCAGCGCTATTCTCAAAAATCGCCAATTAATTTTCAAAATATTTTCATTTTTTGTCTCAAAAACATAGGTTATGACCCCTCGTTGGAACGAGCTCGTCGAGCTCGTTCCAACGAGGGGTCATAACCTATGTTTTTGAGACAAAAAATGAAAAAAAATAGTTATTCAAGAATTATTTTTGCAAGTGTCGTCTGCTTTTCATGTTAGGTAAAGGGTTAAAGGTGTACTTCGCACGAGTCAGCTTTTCTGTGCGTTTACCAGGAATGACGCAATGTATATCTTGAATTCAGGCCAATTTTGTGAAGCGCATCCTTTGACACCAGACAAAAATAATCGTTGTTGGAATGGTTATGGAGATACGGGGTGGAGTAGGTGGTGTTAGGCTAGGTGATGCGATAACCTTCACCCCACCCCCGCCCCCCAAATAAAAATGTCTTGAAATTATCCCCGAATATTCCATTATATTTTATGTATTATGTCTGGTATCCGTAATATATGGTTTTGATCGAATTGCTGCACATACATGATTAGAAAATGTGATTGGTAATTATCCACACCTGGCGGGGAGAGTTTTGTAGCGTTATGGCATAATCTATTTGCTGTACACGGTGTTTAGCAAGGTTTCAGTCCACCGGCCCGAAAATGCTTGGTGCACATTGGAATTTTTGTTCGGTGCCAAATGAATTGTTTGCTTCCAAATGAAAGATTTTAGTTAAATGGAATCTGATTGTAAATGATAACAAATTAACTATGTAACGTCTCTTGAGTGCAACAAAGCGCTATCTCCAGCGCTTGAGCATTGGGATTCAAATACGCTAACAACAGAATGACTGCTCCCACCTAACAAAATATCAAATAAAGACATAATATCTCTCCATTACAGTTTAATTACAAAACATAAAGTATATATTTCTCGTTAGAACGAATATTTGTAACATCTAAAGTGCTTATAAACTGAAGGAGAGAAACAACGAAGTCCCAAATCCCAAAGCCAAGCTGCCAGGCCACGAGTCCAATTCCTAGAGGATTCTGATGCTGTTATAAGCTGTTTATTTACCCACTTTTCGTGAAGTTTGTCCACAGACTAGCGCTGATATAGTGAAATGTTCTTCCATCCACAGAGATATACATATATTCTTTCGTGCTCCAGTTATAGATGTTCCAGCCAATAAATATCTAATTCATATTGAAACCACCAATGTATTAACCCTTTGAATACTAGTGGTATCTACCATGACAGTCCAACTGGAGCAATTGGAAGAGTCTATATCCATTATTTGGGGTAGACCAAATTAATATTTTCAACGTGCAGCCTTAGGGCTGCACGTTGAAAATATTGATTGGTCAACCCCACACATTCGCTTAGCAGCCATTCTACTTAATTAAATTATGACGTATTATGTTCCTGGGCCGAAAAATCGGCCTATCGGGTTCAAAGGGTTAAGACAATTGAGTCAGCTGAAGTCTCGATTAGGGTTTAATATATTCCCGGTTTTCTATAGTAACGGGAACGGGAATGAAATTACACTCAGAACCGGGAACCTGAAAATGTCCGGATATTATCAAGTACATTTCCGAGAGGAATAAAACGCATTTATTTAAAAAAAAATGAACAGATTTTATTAGCAATCTGCCATCTCCATACGGAAAAGTTATTTTCCTAAGAGCAGTGTGAAAATCCAAACCCGTTTCCAATTCGTCTTCATTTTCAGAATCACTAGTTTTATCACCACTTTCTCTTGGCTTCAACTCCCTCTTCATTGCCGTAACCAGTCTCCTCTGCTACAGGCAGAGGAGACTGATGACGGCAGTGAAGAACGAGTTGATGTTGACGGGGGTTATTTATTTATTTATTGGTGTTTAAGGTCACATATTTCTGCACAATGGCTAACCATGACCACGACAGTTTTACGGGTGGAGGAAGCCGGAGTATCCGGAGAGAACCACCGAGCAACGGCGAGCAACTGTCAGCTCCCCAACATTCTAACTCCACACAAGAAGGGTTAACATTGGTTGAAGACAGGTGTACCATCGACGTGTAGTACGCCTTAGTACACAGCGTCACCGTGCCCCCACGTGGGCAATGGGGGTGAAGTGTCTTGCCCAAGGACACAACGCGGTTGCCGCAGGTGGGATTCGATCCGAGGACCTCTCGGCCTGCAGCCTGCACCGCTACCAATTGAGCCACCGTGCCCCCGTTGAAGGGGGTAGAGAATACTAAGTGATACCAGTGATTTTGAAAATGAAGACGAGTTTGAACTATGAAGCGAGTGAAGATCTTGCCCTCGGAGAGAGGAGTCCCACAGAACGGATTGAAAGTAATTTGGTGAAAAAGGTTCTTCAGGAAGCAGGATTGTAAAATGTTCTGGAATGGCTGACGAAATCTTACAAAGTTACGTCGGGGCTGTTTTTCAATTTTGAAAACTTTGAACAGTTCAACACAAACAGTGCCATGCGTGATTCCCGGTTGCTTGCTATAGATTTCCCGGGTATCGTGACCGGCTTTCGGAACTGGGAAACCGGGAATTCCCGTTTCCGGAATTTAATCCTAGTCTCGACTGAGCAACAATTCTTGTGTGATTCAAAGAAAATGTTTATGATATGTTTTAGATTCAAGTGTCTGGAATATTTCAACTAGTCGGAAAAAGCGAACCGTAGGACTATTTACGGGCTAGACTGGTTCCAGGTCGTAATACCACTCAGTTCCCTACAACATGTTCCTGGTAGAAAGAGAGCTTGCCAAAAAGCAACCGTACGGAACACTATATGAAAAGTAAGGGAGATTAAAAACCTTTACAGTACTGAAAACTGACCATGGACATGAAAAACTCACAACATACCTTAACTTCATTGAATAAAGACAATTACCTGCCACAATACAAAATAAAAACTCAAATCCCTGTAGACATTATTTGTGTGGCAATCATGTTATAAACACATATACCGAAAGGGAAATTAACCTAGGGGGAATCCAAAAAAGAACAACACGTTCATGTTTGGAATGTTATATATACTTGAAACATGTGAGAACATCACAGAATAATTATATTATGTTATAATAATTATATCACAGTCACAACTCTCTGAAGAGGTGTGTTTTTTAAAAAGGGGCGATTGCCCAAGTAAGTGCCACCTCTCGATGAT
The DNA here is from genome assembly GCA_031216915.1 of Pictodentalium vernedei. NCBI lineage: Eukaryota > Metazoa > Mollusca > Scaphopoda > Dentaliida > Dentaliidae > Pictodentalium > Pictodentalium vernedei. The sequence continues at coordinate 98,585,273 of CM062297.1, read as the reverse complement.
GAACAAACAACCATGTAACGCGTTTCTTCAAGGACACGTTTGCTCATGGACAAACTAACATAAGTGTCAACTAAGCCGCTGAGCGTTCGTTGGCTGCAGAGAGGAAGGTAATAATAATAATAATAATAATAATAATAATAATAATAATAATAATAATAATAATAATAATAATAATAATAAAAATAATAATAATAATAATAATAATAAATGTAGTTTAAAGCCGAAAATCCTGACAGAGCGCTTGTGCTTTGCAAGAACCCCCACCCCCACCCACCCCAAAAAATCTGCATTTCAATTTCATTGACGGTGTCTCAAGTAGACGAATCACCGGCCAGCGGACTTCATTGGAAGACTGTACACCCGCTGGAACAAATATGTTTTGAGAGCTGATCTGAAAAGCTGGAAATTCTGGGGTGATTGTAGCCCACACGGAAGCTGTTTCCAAAGAACCGGCCAGCGGACTTCATTGGAAGATTGTACACCCGCTGGAACAAAAATGTTTTGAGAGCCGATCTGAAAAGCTAGAAAACTCTGGGGTGATTTTATCGGACGCGGAAGCTGGTTCCAAAGAAATGGAGCTGCAACCGAAAAAGCTAGATCACCAGCTGTTGCGAGATTACCCGGTACATGGACAAGATTGTTTGACGCTCCCGAACGCAGTGGTCTTCCGGGTTCGTAACGTGAAACCATAGTGGCTAGATACGACGGCTCCTCGCCGTTTAATCATTTCCATGTTAATGTAAGAATTTTGAATTCAATTCGTTCCCTGTGAGGCAGCCAGTGGAGATTTTTGAGAATAGGTGTAATGTGGCAAGATCGTTTGCCCACAGTGATTAGACGTGCTGTACCCTCTAAAATCAGTTGGGTTAAAAATTAACCCAAATCGACTGGGTTGAGTGAATATGAACCCAATTAGGTTCATATTCACTCAACCCTGTCGATTTGGGTTAATTTTTAACCCAACTGATTTTAGAGTGTACAATTTTGTATTGTGTCAATTTTGGCATTGATGCTCTGTTTACAACCGAATAGGAGAGAGTTGGATTGAACATGTTGTTTAGCCGTCGCCTCATTAATCACTCCCCGCACCCTACTGATATTCCGGAGATAATAGCACGAAGACCTGCTTGAAGCAGAGGAGACTGTTGAGGTCAGTGAAGAGGGAGTTGAAGCCAGAAGGAAATGGTGATAAAACTAGCGATTCTGAAAAAATGAAATCGAGTTGGAAACGGGTTTGGGTTTTCACACTGCTCTTGAAAAAACCTTTCCAGATGGAGATGGCCTATTGCCAATAAAAGATGTTCATTTACATGAAAATAAATGCGTTTTATTCCTCTCGGAAATTTACTTGATATTATCCGGGACATTTCCCGGTTCTGAGTGTAATTTCAATCCCGTTCCGTTACTATAGAAAACCGGGAATATATTAAACCCCACAAATAACCTATAACAGAGGCTAATTCCTCACCAAATTTGATTGGTGACCTAACAGCTTGTCTCTACCCATCATCATATTTGTTTTCGAAACCAGATCGACAGTTTCATACACACTCAACGTGACGCGTTGCCAACCTGACAAATTTCTTTTCATTTTTCAATTTAACTGGCAGAGTGCTGAAAGCCCATATTTGGGCTTCATTGTGAAGTGTCGTTACCACAACTTAAAGGCCTCATATTCTGTGGATGTTGTTCATATCACCTTTGAAGTGAAATTATTTAGACTGTTAGGATTTGCATTGTTACAATTTATGGGAGAGTGCCTGTTGGCACTCTCCCATAAATTGTAACAAGGCAAATATATGTGAACAAATTTTGATGACCAAAAATAATTCAGCACTCTACCAGTTAAACACCGCGGACAATTCCCATTTTCCCTTGTCGTACACAACAATTTAAAATAGTCTCCCTGGTGTACAGATGTATAAACATATACTATTCAAAGTTTGCTAAGCACCAAATATTTGACACATCATTGTGAAATTTGCTTGTGACATATTTGCGATATTTTTGGTGGATATGATCAAGGAATGTATTGAGATGGTCCCAAGTGTTTACATTAGCACTCTTGACAGGCAGGCTTTTCGTGACAGTTATGGAAAGCATGTACCCCTTGATTTTCATGATGTTTTCGCGTACTGTCTACATGTACATGACATGTGTAGATATTCAATCTTCATGTCAACATAAACCCTTGTGATTTAATGATTGAGTATGGCAAATGCAAATGTAGGAAGACATTTGTCTGAAGCAGAAATGTGGCGGGCTGTAGGGTTTTTTGAGCAAGAGGATATCCATCGTCAGGTTGGTGAAGCCCTTGGTGTGCACCATACGGTGATCATGAGAGCCTGGGTTAGATTTCAGCAGTATGGCACACTAGTAAGATGACATGGTGGTGGCAGAGACAGGGCAACATCTGCAGCTGAAGACCGGTTTTTGATCATTCAGGCTCGTAGGAACCGCTTTGTGACAGCAACCCAGCTTCGCAGTGACCTTCAGAATGCATCCGGGGTAAATGTTTCGACGCAAACTATCCGGGCAAGGTTGTACGAAGGTGGTCTCTGTTCGAGAAGACCATGTATTCGCATTCCGCTGTCCCAGAACCACCGCCAGGCACGATATGAACGGGCCATGGACCACGTTGGATGGACAAGAGAAGATTGGCGAACTGTCCTTTTTACAGATGAGTCAAGGTACTGCTTAGACCACACAGATAAGCGTTCTAGGGTATGGAGTAGACCAGGAGAGGGATTCCATGCAGCCAGCATACCTGAGCATGACCGCTATGATGGATGGTCAGTCATGGTCTGGGGCGGCATCAGCAGGGATGGACGTACAGAGCTCTATGTCCTTGCACTTGGTACATTGACTGCACAGCGGCATATTGATGAGATCCTGGATGTCCACGTCAAATTGTATGCAGGTGCAGTGGGTGAGCATGAGAAGGCGTTGTCAAGCTGTAATTAACAGTAATGGGTCTCATACTCGATTTTGGACCCATACCAGTTCGCTCCGTCAACTTTTTGGCAAATTGAAAAAATTCCCCTTTTACCAATAATATCCATTTTCCATGGTTATCGTATTCAAAAGCTAAAAAATAACGTCAAACACACAAAAAAAATCTTCATTTCTGTACTTAAATCATTGAAGATATAATTAAATAAAAAATATATATACTTTTCTTTACAATATTTCAACTAAAACGTAAAACAGGTAGTTGGATAAACTTGGTGCTTAACAAACTTTGAGTAGAATATTAAGGGAAATAACTCGTCCATATAAATATCAAATTGTAATCGTTTGAAAAAGAGGTGTTTCAGTAACAAATCCAGTTTTTTATTCTAATACTAACTTATTGGTAGCTAAAATTCTGTTTACGCGATAGCTCATCAGAATAAGATTTTTTTGCGAATCGTCTTCGAATACTCAAATTTAGAGTCTCGTAGGATATTATTAGAACAAGTAAAACACAAAAACTCTTTCCTTCGGAATCAACGAATAAGTGGATGACCTAAAAATCCCAACTACCCAAGTGGCAGAACGGTGACGCAGTGCTTTAAGGCATACCGCGCGTTGATGGTACCCTGCCCTTCAATCCACGCTAGCCCTGTTGGTGTGGAGTAAGTGGGGGAATGTGATAGTTACTATCCGCTGCCGTGTGGTTCTCTCTGTGTAATGTAGCTTCATCCAATCGTAAATTTGCCTCGTGCGATATGGCCTTGACTGCCGAAAACGTCGTTAAATCCCATTAAATAACTAAATAAATAAGTGGGTGATTACTAAACTCTGGGGAGCAGATTTTCAGCCCAACTGATTTTCAAAATTTCCTGTAAGATATCCACACAAAAACCTCCCGAATTTTCGCACCAGATGAGCATGCTTTGCCTCAACATTCTAAAATCAGTTGGGTTAAAATTTAACCCAAATCAACTGGGTTGAGTGGATATGACGCCAATTGGCGTCATATTCACTCAACCCAGTTGATTTACGTTAATTTGTAACCCAACTGATGTTAGAGTGTATACCTTTTCACAATAACAGTTGCCGAGTTGAATTGTTTCTATCAGGTGTTCTCTCAAAGTAGAATGCGTCTCCTCACCAAAATACGGAAGGTGTTTCGAAATAGGTATGTCTCAGCGTCGACATAAACATCATGCTGACACCTTGCAATTATTTTAGCATGAATGCACCATCAGCTGAGAACGTTAGTTTTTACAGATACACCCGGTTGTGAATAAGCCGTGGATGAGACAAACTATATGTTATGTCCAGGGCTGTTGAAAAAGTGATGGGGACATGTCCTCTCCAACCGCCACCAATCGACGCCCAAACCCTTCACCCAAACAACATTTCAGCAGACTGAAGCACACTACCGAGCTATATATAGTACTGATCGAAATATGTTGTAGAAGAAACACAAAATCCTCTATTTCTCTTCTACTCGTGATATTAGCATCTGTTACTGATTCTTGGAAAGCTCTTCGAGCTTTCCAGATTCAGTGTCAGAGTCTAATATTTTTTTGTGAAGAAAAGAAGAAAAACAAGTGTGTTTCTTTTTGTTAACATTCAAATTATTATTTCCTTTGCTATAAAAAATAAAGGTTTTCTTTTTAATTTAAAAAAAATAGTCTATACAATGAAACAATTTGGGACGCTGTGGCAAATTGGTAAACGCATTGTGTTTATTCGATCAAGTGGTCATGATATTGAATCTAGTCACTTGCGTTGTGCTCAAACACAGGAACAATAAAAACAGGCCGTTAATATAGAGCTTATTTGACCCCATGTGTAATGCAGAAGCCGAAGCTATTTTTGAGAGCCATGCCAACATGACGGGAAAACTAGAGAGAGAGGTTCCTCCTGGCCGTTTATGGAAGGTAGGTTCGGTTTAGGGTGGCCCTCGGAGAAAAAGTAAAATAAAAATAGGCTGTAGAAGGCTAGAAGTCAATCTGTTCTGGTCTCACCATTCAAAGAATATACGTTTATATGAGTAATAACCTGATCGATATATTTTGGCTAGCTCCCAGCACCGGGGACCCGTTGCTAAATGCAACATACGAAATGGAAGCCCAGTGCCACTAGTTAGATACCCAGCCCGAAGTGTTCGTGTGGGTAAAAGGTGGGGTAGTTCCCTTGGGTATATTAATGATACACAAATCTTAACGCATGCTCTGTTTCTGACCAGTTATTGAGTTGAAACCACTCAGCTCACCTGCCTTGTTTAGTTGTTTTCTTAACCCTTTACCTAACGAATCGCCCGCATCCGCCCGCGTAATATGCAAATTGAGCAGTTGAGAAAATTAAGTTTTTCAAAATATTTCAACAAAACCATATCATATGACCCATCATTGGAACGAGCTCATTGAGCTCGTTCCAATGAGGGGTCACATGATATGGTTTTGTTGAAATTGTTTGAAAAATTTAAAGAAATTATATTTAAAATAATAAATTTTGATATCGCCTGCGTTGGGTAAAGGGTTAAGACACTCTGGCTTCCTCAACTCGTAGACCGTATGATTTGAAATCAGTGGCGGATTCAAGAATGATGGATCCAACACAGGGCACCTCTGAGAGTGTCCTAATTGTTTAGAAAGTGCATTCGTGCCAATCAATTATTTTATATTATTATTTATATTTTGATACTTTTCACACATAAAATGGGTAATTAAACTATAATTTTGGTCAGGAACAGCGAGGCCGAGGGGAGAGGAGTGGGGTTAGCCACCTGCCTTCATCGCTTTGGCATACAGTGTTAAAAATATTTGAAAAAGGTAAACGAATGAGTTTTGACAACGTTCGTTATCCCAGCTGAAATGTGTTTTACACTGAAATGCTTTTTGGGGCCCTGAAAAGCTTCGACATTCGATTCGATTTCGAATCTTAAGTAGATATTCGGTTCGATTCGAAATCGGGTGCCCGATTCGTTTCCTCTCGAATCTTCTTCATAGGAATATACCTTGGTATATTTCATCTTCATTGTCTCACAAAACGTACAGTTGAGATGGAAATCGTACTTAAATAATATTGAAATAAAAGACAGAGTGTAACTTCCGCTATAATTAACATAATTAACATCTTCACTCATGTCACCAGTAATGCTAATTCCAATATCACTAGTACCTACCACTGTTAAATTCAAATTTAAGGTTTCCAAGCAATGTCGACGATGAATTATAATTCTTACATGGTAATATTCCAACAAAGCCTGCCTTGATGATGTAGTTGGATTATTTTATCAGTCGCGACTTGAGATATCACAGTCGGAACAAATCAGTTTTTGGAGCACACCACGCCCATCGGTCATCTTCAAGACGACACGGATTCGATTCGAGGTTCGATTCGATTTCGAATAATAGATATGATTCGATTCGAATCGAAAAAATGTAATTCGCAGGGCCCAAATACTCTACTTGTCATCCTTAACCAAAATTTTTCAAAAAATTTCAACCAAACCATATCATGTGACCCCTCAGTGGAACGAGCTCGAAGAGCTCGTTCCAAAGAGGGGTCACATGATATGGTTTTGTAGAAAGTGTTTGAAAAATAATATTCTTTCAATTGCTGAATTTGCATCTTACGCGGGCGGATGTGGCCGATTCGCTGGGTAAAGGGTTAATGCCAAAAAACCCCTTACTTTTCGAGATGGCCATTAACTAAGATCACCCGGTAACCTCATCTGCAAAACAGAAAGAAAGAAAGAAAACAGGCGTGGAAATAAATTGCTACACCGTAACAGGTGGGGGCACGGAGGCGTTGCGCTGACCGGTTCTCGTCAGATCAGCGAAGTTAAGCAACATCGACCCGGGGTAGTCCTTGGATGGGTGTCCGTCTGAGCGATCGATTCGGTCTCCCGCGTTGGGTCGTTGGGCAAGGCACTTAGCACCGATTGTCTACATGGGGGCACGGTGACGCCGTGTACTAAGGCGTACTGCACGTTGATGGTGCGCATATCTTCAACCAATTTAACCCTGCTTGTGCTGCACTGCGGCGTTACGATGTTGGGGAGCTGGCAACTGCTCGTCGTTGCTCGGTGGTTCTCTCCGGATACTCCGGCTTCCTCCACCCGTAAAACTGTGTCACCGACACGATATGACCTTGGCTGTTATAGTATCGTTAAACCTTAATAAATAAATAACATCGCAGCAGGTTACGCTATATAACAAGGTGCCAACCTAATAGAAACGAATTTGTTTGTTGCGCTGATCCCTGACTGTGGAAAGCCAGATAAAATCGTCGCAGCTCAAACTACCACCCATAAACGGCGTCAAGTCAATGAACGCAGAAATTTCTCCCAATCCGCGATGTTTGGTGACGTGGAAGCTGTTGCGCTGTGACTACGGAAATAATAGAAAGTAGATAAAAGACTTTTCTGATTTCTTTGGTGGAAATGATTGTATCTGATTCAAATGACGTTTGTCTTCCTTAGATTGTTGCTTAGAAAACTGTACCTTGAGTTCCCAAGTGTTCTATGTGCCTACTGGCACATAGAACACGTTGGAACTCAGGGGACGAAATGTAGACATCCATTTGAACATTTTTCTGACAAATCAATAGTATTTCAAGAGATCTTACCCAGTTTATTTGTGTATTTATTTATTGGGATTTAACAACACTTTTGACATTCAGACAGCTGTATAGAACAGTTTTACGGGTAGAGGAAGCTGGGATACCCGGAGAGAACCATAGAGTAGCGACGAGCAAATGACAGGCTCCTCAACGTCCTTACTCCTCACAAGCAAGGTTAGCATTGGTTGAAGGAAAATGCAACAGCGACGTGCAGAATGCTTTAGTACTCCGCGCCACCATGACCCCACGTGGGCAATAAGGAGTAAAAACCTTTCCCAAGGATACAACGCAGTTACCCCTAGTGGGGTTCTAGCCGTGGACCTTTCGGTTTGAAGTTCAATGCTCTAACCACTGGGCCACCACCCAGTTTATTACCATCAATTTTCCTCATAACGTTTCTCTGTCAAAGTTAGAGGTGGCGGAAAAAGTGTCCAGTATAACAAAGAATGTCCGTGTGTATGCGTGTGTTTGTGTGTGAGTGTGGGTGGGTCACTGATACAGCAAAAAGTAGAGGGTCACCAATAAGGAGTGTTGCCCTTATTATTTTTTTTCGGGGCATGGGTAAGAAAGATATAGCGAACCCAAGCATGGTTATTTTTACGGAACCCCAATTATGAGAAGGAGGACACCCCTTCCTATAGGTGGGGGAGGGGGGGGGGGGCGGAAAAAGTTTTGAAAAATAAACCTCCTGAGATTGTATTTCATGGATTCTGCAGGGGAGGGAAATTAGTGGAAGTCAACACTAGAATATTTCAGATTGTTAGTTCTGGCTATGTCATCTCCCTACGATATGTGCAGAAAGAATTCTGTTATTAAAACTTTGTACTCAGAAATGTTTATTTTGTATACAATGCTCATGTCGTAAAAATAAAGTATTATTATTATTATTATTATAGTAAGATGCTTTTCGTGGTAACTCTCCCTGGCAACACCCATGTCAGTTTCAAGAATGTGGGAACGTGGGGGTGGGGAGGTCGATCACTAGGTGATTAGAACCTTGTTGATAAAAAAGGCTGTTCATTTATTATGATGCAGTTGAAGCAGCTACTAGTATATATCCGAATTTGCACAGAACAGTGTCAGAACTGAGTCCCCCCCACCCCCCACCAAGGATTCGATTGCCTCTATTTACTTGTGAACACGCAGAACAAAGTAGGGTATACCCTTTCAGTTTGTTGATGTTTAAAGTTGCACTGCAGGTTAAAATGTAGAGAAAGGTGGAGAGACATCACCACGCGATATACATATGCATGGGGGAAAGTGTATGTGTGTAGGAGGACATGAATGCCATGCATCCCCCCATCCCCACGGATTCGTCACTCCTGATTTAAGAAGGAATTCTAACATTTCCCCCCAGGAATTATCGTAAACATCCATTACCATTAGCATTCAAGATACCTCTGGAACCCAAGGCCATTTTTTCTCTGGGACCACTTAGTGAAGAAAAAAACTTGCTTGAACAAACCTTTGAGTTGAGGGGCCCACAAGCTTAGCCTAGTTCGCCGATTGCATAACTAACTACTGTTCCTGTTCCTAGTGTTTACGCAGGCTCGAAACAATTTCATGCCAAGTTTTTAGTCAATTTAGATCTTTTGGTGTCAGATAAAGTGTTTTGGTGCAGTGGCGGCGCCAGAGTTACAAAAGTGAGGGGGTACAGTTGGGGATTGTGCAGCGCCGAGGTGGGGTGGGTTTCGGGGGGGGGGGGGTCCTCTCCCTAAGTTGAGAAAATTTTTTAACTGTTTTGTAACAAAATCATGCGAATATGGATATCATTGGAACCAGCTGAACAGGCCGGTTCCAATGATATTCATATTTGCATGATTTCATTGAGTTATACCTTTGAGAATTTTTCTAAAATATTAAATTTTATTTATTTTTTAAAATTGCTGTTGGCTGAAATCCAAACGGATGCCTTGCACGCTCTCGATTCTAGCATTCGTCGAATACTCTTAAGCACTATGTTTCAGTCCGTTTAAACCCGGCATGTCGTGTCGCAATTTGGACCCTCGACTCTTGTTTGTTTGCAGCTAGCGTGTGTGTGGGGGAGGGGGGGGGGGGGGGGGGGCAAACATAATTTCAAAACTTCTCTGATTTAGTGCACTTGGGAATATGGGATTAAGCATACCGACCATTATACCGCAACGTTCAATACAACAAAAATTAAAATGATAGTATTGTTTTACTACGCTTGGCGAAAAAAGTGGAGGGGTAAGCACCCCTACATACCCCTCCATGGCGCCGCCACTGTTTTGGTGCCAAACGCCGATGTCAGTGGGGAGGGGGTGTTCATGGGGGAGGAGAAGCAGTCTGATCCGACGGAATTGATCAGTTATTTATGTTTTAATTCGCTTTTAACCGAGTCAAGTTCGCGTTTGCAATTCGGTGGTAACCACTTAATAGTCTCGGACACCGTGAACACACCCCTCCTCCAGACTCCGCTGTGCTTACTATGTATACAGTGACCCGTCATACATCAATATGTAGGTATCTAGTTGCCTTCATATAGACATACAACGATACGCAATAGCCAAGTACACATATCCAGTATTAAATAACGACTGGTATGCAGTATGCAAGTAATGGAGCTGGAAGGTTTTGATTTTTGAAATTCGGTTTCGGTTCTATTTCAGGAATAACAACTCTTGGTTGTTGGTTCACTTTTTCTGTGTGTTAAGGACATATAGCATAAATAACACTTCTGTATCCTTAAGTTGGAAAAAACACCCGCAATAGATTGTACGATGTCGATACTGCTCATCACAAAAAGTTCTGTCTGAAGATATCTACAGTGGGTTCAGCATAACTTCCCTTTTTGATCATTTGTAGGAGTTCTACTTCTAGGGGATCAACTAAGCCCATTGAGACAGAAAAAACCCATAAATTAGGGTAACAAATGAATGAATTTTATCTAATCTACAGTACGTGGAGAGTGGATTATAAACTAAATCACCCGCGGAGTGGAGTTATCACCCGACCTATAACTTTCAAATTTTGTATATACATGTATTGACAAAAAACACAAGCAATGTCTCCTCAAATGGATCTCCGGGTTTAACCCGGAGGTCCTTTGGCTAAAACTTTGCTTGTGCTTGTTATGATTTTCAAAAAATGTGCAATTATTGCTTGGGTGGGGCCTCCACTCTGCGGGTGATTTAGTGATAATACACTCTCCACGTACTGTATGTTGTGTTCTCATTGTCACATTTACTCCCTTATTGACTCATAGCTAGGGTGTGGTCAGGGAGGGTCATGAGGGTCGTACACCCCACCCCACCCCCCAATCCCAAAGGTCCGCGGCCGATATTCTCCACAGCAATCTCATAAATGCCTACATTGAATTTGATTCATTTTCTCTCAGCATGAAATCTTTGATTACTGCTAATATCAAATACTGAAGAATTTTTCCGGGAAAGGCCAAAGGTCAAGTTGGAGGAGATTATGGGAGGGGGTTACCCCCTCCCATAATCTCCTTCAACTTGACCTTTGGCCTCTGGCCAAGGTTTCAGTCTTTTTAGTCGCCATCTCATTCTTGAGTTGCATTATGGGCGACCCCCCTAAAACAATTGCTGGCTACACCCCTGCATAGAGACAATAAGGGAGAACTATGACAATGAGAAGTAGGCGTATTCTCCGGTTAGACTGAGTGGCGAGAGTCCCGTTCCCTCCCAGTAAGAGAGTTTGGTCGGTTTACGCACAGACAAAGTGAAATCGTTCGGTAAGTTTTTGCTGGGAATTGCGGTTTGGTTTTCCGGTTTGCTTCAAAAACCGAAACCAAACTGGAAAACCGAAGAAAACCGCTTTGCTCTAACAGGGGAGATACATCACATGATACAATGAGCTAAGAAATTTTGCCGACAATCGTTTTCTTCCGATTATCCCAACGAATTTCGATTCGAATCAATGAAAGGAAGTTGAATGGAATCGAATCTCGAATCTTCTTCTGGGATCTACATTCATTTGAACGACCGCGACGAGCTCGTTTCAATCAGCGACCAAGACGCTAGACATTCTTTGAGACAAGTTGAAAAATATATGTTTGCGCAAGTGTTAAGAAAAAGATTTGGTCACGCGGACTTTTATACTAAAATAAAAAACTTAATTACTCTGGCGGTCATTTAGACATCCGGTTTATTTGACATCCAATCAGAGAAATGCTGATTTATTTCCAAATATTTGTATTTTAAATCACATTAATAAATAATGATAGACAGCCATGGAATGTTCGCTAACTACATTCGTCTGGGAGGAAATGAACTCAGCGGTTATACTATAGAAACCGGAATGGTCATCTGTCTGTGACCTTTTGTATAATGAAAAGAAGCCAGAGAAACTAATTTATTTGTTATTTACCAAGGTCTGACATTTGTTAAAGGTACTCAGCATTCATTGCGGTGCTCGATGAAGCAGTAGTGCGCGAGTGCGTGTGATATTATTATATGTTCCAGAAGTATTTCTCTACGAGCGTAGTGTTCGGTATGGATAGCAATAATATATTCACTTGATCTTGTTACCTTCCAAAAGTGTCGAATAAAGTTGTCTCTTGTATGGCTATTATGGTAACCAACTAGCGTGGGTGTGCTTTAGGTTTTCCGGATCGGTTCCAGTTTTTGTGGCAAACCGGCAAAGCGAACCGCAAGGCCCAGCGAAACCAAAGGGACGTTTTGAATCAACTCAAACTATCTTACTGGGAAGGAACCGGGCTATAAATACTCGTCACTCAGTCTATCGGCAAAGGGGCGAGTACGTCAATTTGTTATTGTCACATTTCTGCCCTTATTGACTATTCCATCGGACTCTACCGGACTCCACCGGACTCTACCGGACTCCACCGGACTCTACCGGACTCTACAGGACGAGTAAATAAGGGAGAAAATGTGACGGTGAGAACCCACTGAATATAGTTACACGGAGGATTTTTTTGTGATGGTGGCGTTGAGGTTTTTTTCCTAAAAAACCGAACCGAGACCGTGTTTTTTTCCTGAAACCGAAACCGAAGCCGAACCGAAAAAACAAAAAACCTCCCAGCTCTGTTACCAATTTAGACATCATAAGAACCTAAATCGGTTAAGTTCGACGAAATCCCCGCCCGCGTTTTTGTCGCTGGCTATCGATGCTATAACGGATCACCTCTCTCCCAAGTTGTTTCGCCCGCGAATAATTTCGTCCCAACCGCGTTCGTCCCTAATCGCTTCGCCCTAGATCAGATCGCCCCACATAATAATAGGGGAGAAATAACCTGGAACGAAAGACACGGATAGGAACCACCGGGGGAGTGAGGGGAGAACTAAGCGACGCTCAACATTCTATGCTTCACCAGGTTCATTATTATGAACCCTGTTTGGCTCATAAAAATAGTTTAAATTTAAATGCCCGATACGAAATTGTTTAGGTGCGTAATATTTCTCCCACGTCAGTCCGACAAAGACTTTGTAGAGATAAAGCGAGTATAACTAAGCGGACAGTGCTATAAACAAAATACACCCATTCAATGTTTAGTATTTCTTCAGTTTATTATCCCTGATTTATCCCGTCATGAAATTCGACTTTCCATAACGTTATCTCCCTTGACATTATCAGATGAGCGGGTTTACTTTTTGTCACTTCTAATAAACGAAAACAATAGACAGCTCTCGGAGCTGTCTATTGTTTTTGTTTATTAAAAGAAACAACAGGAAACTTAACTTTTGATCGCAACCAAATTAGAAGTAACTAGTTCACAGATAATCCGGTGTAAAAGTCCGTAGGAACGTTAGTCCCTCTGGACTATTATTCCGCGGAATTATAGTCCTAGGTCTAACATTTCTAGGAATAGTAGTCCTCCGGACTACTATTCCTAGAAATGTTAGACCTAGGACTATAATTCCGCGGAATAATTGTCCAGAGGGACTAATTTTCCTACGGACTTCCATTCCTGTTACACCGGCATTGAGAATATCTATCAGTAACAAACCTCCCAACACTGCACGCCCACTTTGCCTCTTTGTTTAGCGAATATGTTTTTATAGTAGTTTGTAAGTTTTTATGCTTACCAGGATAAAAAAAAACAGGAAATCTCATCGCCTAGACTTTTATATTAATGGAAAGGACAGTGCCTGTATTATATGTCACGGTGCGTATGTTGTTGATACAATGAACAAATAGAAAGTTACTGAACATCAAAAGATGGTCATGAAAGCGCCTTTTTCTTATTTTTAAATGGGTTTGCAAAAAACACGCTGCCGTATTTTGTACTAATCTACATGAAAATGTCCGAAGTTTGTGAAGTGATGCGCACATCGACGATACAAATTCGCTTCCATTTCGAAATTTAATTTTCATATGAAATTCCCAAACCCTTAGTGTTAAATGTTAAGGCAGCTTTTGGAGATTTAAGGGGAGCTAACTTGCCTGTAAATCTCTTCCAATGACGAAAGTTGTCAGCCATGTGATTTCAAAACACAATTTCTCCCCCCCCCCCCCACCCCTTATTGGAGGTCATTTCAATGAGTGATCATTAACCATGCTCTTGAGACAAAAAGGGAAAATATTTGGTTATTCAAGAATTTTTTACAAGTAGTCGTTTCCGACTGACATGGGCCCTCTTAGGAGAAAATGAGAAAGATCTGGGAAGGAGAGGAATGTCAACTCTCTATTTCTAAAAGAGTTCCAACACAAAAAGTAGCATCTTACAATCCAACAAAAATATATTTAAAAAAATATAAATATACAAGTCACGTGTAGAGCTAGAGTTATTATAGACCCTCCCTTCAAATACAGAGTGGATTTATGAGACGATGGGGTGTGGTGATTAGAGCATTGGACTTCAAACAGAAAGATCGACAGTTCGATTCTGACCAGAGCTAACTGTGATGTATACAAGACACTTCATCTCAACTGCCCTCGATGGGACACGGCGGTGCAGTGTACTAAGGCGTACTACACGTCGATGGTGCACCTGTCTTCAACCAATGCTAACCCTGCTTGTGTGGAGTGTGGAGTTAGTATGTTGGGGAGCTGACAGTTGCTCGCAGTTGCTCAGTGGTTCTCTCCGGGTACTCCGTCTTCCTCCACCCGCAAAACTGTCGCGGTCATGATCAGCCATTGTGCAGAAATATGTGACCTTAAACACCAGTAAATAAATAAATGAATTGACGAATCAGAAAAAACTCAGACTAATTTTGATGCGCTGCACCTTATTGCCACCATCGTTTAACATTCGCTCACATTAAATATTAGTAGGAAAATGTCTTTAAAGTGTTGTTTTCGCGGATTAAAACGATCAATCATACGGAATAATGAAGAAGGCTACACGTGTTATGAAATTCTGTCCCATTGTGCGACTCGGCGACAATGCATTAAAACAACGCGGAAAGTGCCGCGTGTTCTATTAGAAGAGGATATAAATTCAGCCATGTGATGGATTGTTCGACTCAAGTTATTCAATAATACAAGTTATGAAAAACAATTAATTTATAGACGCTGTGGTGACGAGGTGCAATATTTATTCAAGTAGAAAAATATCACCTGCGTGAAAATATCGATTTGTCATTTTCAATTCATTAAACTCCATATGGGCTTGGAGAATCTTTTTGAAAAACGTTGGACATGGATGGTGGGTTGTGGCTCCGGGTAATAAACAAGAGAATGGCGACAAGGGGACAAACAAGAATGATAAATAACTAACTGAATAAAACAGAAATACAAGGAAAAGAAAAGATTGAAAAACATCAACATAAATGATTTATGTCTATGCTGGCATTCTTTAGGAGTGTAGAAGTGCTCCACGCCTAGAAAAAATTGAGGAGGGCAATTTTTTGCACCCCTTGATTTCCTGGAATGCCAGACATGTTTAGGACTGCCTTAAAAATCTTGTATCATTTGTCAATATTGCTTTGATTCGCAATAATTCATGACTCATTCTGTCGCATTTCAATACGTTTTGAGTGTAGAAGACAGTCACATAAGAACTGAATACAACATTTTGAATAATGAGAATATGTGTATGCCAATTTTTCCACTTTGTAGCTGAATGTAATACGACTTTTCAGTCACAGTGGTAACAACGAAGTGAATGTACGGTACATAGAGAGTATATTGTCAATAAATCACCTGTGGAGTGATGATTTCTTTCAAGCATGCACAAAGTGCAAATTTGATACAAAGCGTCATTAGCATAAGCACAGTTTCAGCCAATGGAGGACAAGCTTAAACCCGGAGGTCCATCGGTTGAAACTTGGCTTGTGCTTCTTGTGTTTCTGTACTGAATTTGAGAGTAGTACCTTGGGTGATACCTCCACTCCATGGGTAATTGGGTTTCAATCCACCCTCTTCGTACTGTAACCAAAATAGCATACAAGTGTATTGAAAAAATCTAGGTATAATTGCACTCCCAAGCAATCCCAGGAGGGCAATTGTTTTGGGCTTCTTGATTTTCTAGACTGCCAGGCCTGAACAACGAAATCAAGAAATGCCACTTAGTGTATAAGACTTGTTCTTCGAGAATGTGGGAGTTGCCAGCCCAAATTTATCAAACTGGCTTCATGTTTGTCACTTATAATTTTTGTTGAGTGTCTAACTTGGAAGGGCACGAAATTGACTGTTGGCCCTGTAAGGTACGCGGAGAGTTGAATACCATTAGAACGTCCATACAGTTGGGCTTGTTACAACTGATATTGTTTCAGCTCAGCATAATGCTACTTCAACGCATAATGTTACAAAAAATGTTGTAAACAACCGATAATGTAAAAACTATGCATAATGTTGTAACTTTTTCTGACGCATAATGCGTTAAAAATCAATGCATACTGTTGCATTTTTTTTTCAACGCATAATGTTAAACTAGTTAACCGATAATTTTATATAACTTTACGTATACTCTGTCCGGTCACCACTCTTTCAGATGAACTCCAATTTGAAGTCGCATACCTGTCAGTTACCATGTTAAACACGTTTGTACTGTCTGAGATCTGTTTCTTGCCCGGTTAGGGGTACCTCAGTGAGAGACCCCGCCCTGGGGACTTATATTAAGGGGATCTAGTCACGTGACATGCATTTAGGTGGCCCTAGGAACCTTCCATTTTTTGACGTCATCACCGCGCTGACAGGCGCACATGCTTCAAGGGTGTCAGGTTAGGAAAATGACCAATTTTGGGGAATATTTTGAAGCCGGATCAGAATCTCGCGAGATTTCTCTCCAATTAAACCACGATGGGAGGGGAAGGGGGCGCTATGTTATCCGGATGGGAGTGTTTACTGACAAGAGTAGTCGCCTCTCCCAAGGAAAGTAGTATATCATAACCGTTTGGCCCTGTCAAGGTGAAAGCTTGGCTTTTCTATTTTTTTTGTTTAAAAGTGGTTTTATCTTTGATAATTTTTCTCGTTGGGGACAAGGTATAACAATGTGCGTTTATATGACAGACCTCGAAAACCGATTTGTCGTTTAAACAGACCAGCAATAATTCAAGCGCTGCTAAATGAGCATGAACTTTATTGTCCGTTATTGAGCATTTGTTGAACGCCACATAGGTGATCTGGATAAAACATTAAACGTAGTGGAAGTCATTGCTCTCCTTTTAGCCGTCACATCAAATCTAATGAATTTTTTTCGCGTCCATAGATACGTCGAATTTTCCCCATTCTCTCATTGGCTTGTTTTAAATAGTTGCCAAAGGGATGTTTTTGTGAGTTTCCAAGGAAAGGTTAAAAAATGTATAAACGGCAAATGAATAAATGTCGATCCGAGATTAGTAATTGATAAAGGTATACTGTTAATATTTGAATCTGCCCTCCATAGACAATGGGACCTGTAATTATTTATAATAGATCGGATAATTGTCGATTGTAATCAGGGCTGGGAGCAGTTAATGTTTCAAACGTTAACGTGTTAAATTATTTTAACAACGTTAACAAAATTTAACCAGGTTAATAATGTTTAACTTTAAAGATTATAATTGTATAAAATGTAGCATTGCATCGTTATCTTGCGTTTACCCCAGCCGGGTCGCGAGTGCCGATGACGTCGAATTTTGCGCCATTTGACGGAATTGAAGAACACGAATAATTTAGATGTCCAACGTTTGCGAGGTTGGCCCGCCGGTATTTGACTATACAGCAATATCAGCTTCATCCGCCTATTTTCCACGTAAGGATTGGTATTCGATCAAAGGCGGATGTCTCTTTCTAAGGATACAGCCGCAGCGATTGTATTCTTAAACGAAAACCTCGCTGAGTGTTAGAATTTACGATAACCTGAGAGAACTATCTTAACTACTCGTCTCCTGAGTTCCAATGTGTTCTATGTGCCAGTAGGCTGCCAGTAGGCACATAGAACACATTGGAACTCAAGAGACGAACGGTGCTTAAGTTCAATTATATTCAAATTCAAATCAATAAAAATGGCCGAAGTTATTAAAATTTTGTTAATTTTAACATTTAACGTTATTTAACTCGTTAACGCAGAATTATTTAACACGTTAAGGTGTTAAGGAAAATTTTAACTCCTCCCAGCCCTGCTCGTAACCCACTTTCCACTGTACACTATCTTGTCCGACTAAATGTTTTTCGGCCTTTTCTGTGGCTTCTCTCAGTTATCATGAACAACCCAAGAACATCCAACGGTTGTGTAATACATCACTATAAAGCTTATTCATTCCCCTTTCCACTGACACTGGGTACTGCTGGATACGTTATGTGAATCAAATTTGAGGGGGTGGAAGGGATATAACGAAGATGAGTTCTATCGTTTTCGAAAAGCGAGCTGTGTACCTTGTTAATATTTATATACCATTATGGGGGCACGTCAGCATCGATTCAAAAATGCTATCAAATATACTTTTACTTTCGATTTCACAGCTTGTGTCGAGTACCTGTGGGTAGGGGGTGACTGACGTTTTGTTTTTCATATTCACTGGATTCCATATAAGTCACAAATTACCATATTTATTTATACGTATATGTATTAAAATTGTTGTTTTCAGTGAACCCCTGTTGATTTATGCTTTTTTGACGAAAAGTCACAGACCCCTTCAGGATAAGAACCACCCCATCAAAAGTGAAACGGGCGGGTTCGTCACGGTGAGATATACGTTCACACACGGATTCAGGCGACACTCCTTGAGTTTTGGCTGAATACGCGGCGTGAATCTATTTCTTCCAGCAGCGGCAAAACCCCGGTTTCCGACATCTGGTGAGGCTAAGACCAGGGTCTTCATAAAAGGTAACAACTGAAAAGTTCAAAATCAACAGGCTCACTCAATCACAATTTTAATACATGCTTCAGTTATAATGTTCATGCAGGTTGCCTCACTGAAATTTTAATAGTTTTCATAAGTTGTGTTGGGTTAACCAATGGTTAACTCAGCTTTTCAATTCGATCGACGAATTTAACCCTTTACCCAACGTAACGGCCAAAACCGGCCAGCGCTATTCCCAAATATCGCCAATTAATTTTCAAAATATTTTCATTTTTTGTCTCAAAAACATAGGTTATGACCCCTCGTTGGAACGAGCTCGACGAGCTCGTTCCAACGAGGGGTCATAACCTATGTTTTTGAGACAAAAAATGAAAAAAATTAGTTATTCAAGAATTTTTTTTGCAAGTGCCGTCTGCTTTTCATGTTAGGTAAAGGGTTAAAATAACGGTGGTGGAGATTCTCGCGTGTAGATTACGCAGTGTAGGATAGGGAATAATTAACCCTTTGACTCAAAAAAAAAAAAAAATTGTATGTGGAATTTTTAGTGATAAATTTTAATAATGGATGTCCCAAGCTTGGAATAATTGATTAATATGGGAGAGCGGTTGGGCTTCGCGGGTAGTGGGTTGCAAAAATTTGTGAGAGATGAACAAAAGCGTTTGGCGAAAGAAATGTCTGCAGATTTAGAGCATCATTTTACGTTGAAACGCAAGGTGGCTACCTGACGTGCAGCCGAACGTGAGAAAGAGGTTGAGAGAGCTGAGAGGGAGCGAGAGAAAGAAATTCAGGTTGAGCACGAAAGGGCTGAAAGAGAAGCCGCGTTAGAGCGAGAAAGGGCTGAAGTAGAAGCCGTGTTACAGCGAGAAAAGGTCCATTAGAGCGAGAAAGAGCTGAAAGGGGAGCTGCGTTAGAGCGTGAAAGGGCGTGTGGGGAGGCTGAAAGGGCACATGAGGAGGCAAAAAGGGCACGTGAGGAGACAGAGAGGGCGCGTGAGGAGGCAGAAAAGGTGCGTGAGGAGGTTGAACGGCAACATGAGAGGGAAATGGAAATTTTAAGGGCTAGGACGCAGTTACCCGGAGCTAATGGTAGACAGGGTGGAGAAAGTCCCGTGGGAAACGTGAGGGCACCTTATCCCCTGTTAACCAAGCTCAATGAACAGAGTGACGACATTTACGCGTACTTACAGAGGTTTGAAAGGTTTGCTTCAAGTCAGGGATGGCCGGATGACACCTGGGGTGTCAGTCATAGTCCGCTGCGTGGCGGGCAAGTCTCTACAAGTATATGTGAGCATGGCCCCTTGCCTAGCTAATGCCTACGGCTATATTCAAGGGGTACCAGCTCACCGAGGAGGGTTTTAGGACGAAATTCCGAGAATGTACGGCTTAGAAGGGTGAAAGTGTGTACCAGTTTGTGTCAAGGACTTCGAGGTATTTCGACAGGTGGGTCGAATTATCTGAAAATGAACAATCATTTCCCTCCCTGAAAATCTTACTTATCAGGGAGCAGTTTATGTCATCATGTGCCCCTGAGATGGCATTGTTTATTGAGAGGAGGAAACCAAGTAGCTTGGAGGAAATGACCAAGGTGACCGAGCAGTATTTGGAGCTCATGGGGGAGGTCTGACCCAGGGTAGGTCGGGTAGGAACGGGAGTAACGTGGTTGAAAAAGCACCCGTTAGGAACCGAGCCGGAAAGTTCCGGGGGGGGGGGGGGAATCGGAGAGGGTCAGGGCCCAGGGACACAACTTGCTTTGTGTGCAATAGGAAGGGTCACCTGGCCAGAGACTGTTGGAGAAGGATGGTCACGGGGAGACAAAACGGGGTCTCCCAAAGAATTGGAAAAAGAGACTCGCCACCGATCAGTAGAGGAAGGAGGGGTAACTCGAAACAGTCTGTGGAGAGAAGACAGACGGAGGCATTCTGCCAAACAATTTCGCCAGAGAGGAGCCCACTGCGCCTAGCACTAGAGGCTGGGCAGCTCAGGTTGGAAGGGGAGGGCATAATTAGTAAACTGTGCGAAGTTTACCCATCCCTTGGTAAAAAGGACGAGATGCCGGTGTAGTCAGCGTATGTGGATGACCGAGAAGTCCGTATGCTACGGGACACAGGATGCAGTAGCGCGGCGGTAAAGAGGGAACTGGTTAGCGATGGGCAGCTAACGGGGCACGACCACTTGTGCGTGCTAATAGATGGGACGATTAGGAGGTTCCCCATTGAGAACAAAAATAATGGGTAGTGGTCATCACTGGATAGACACTGATGGATGTGGAGTAGTTTACTATGTAAGGTTTTTGCGGTGATGCCAAAATATAAGGGACACTGAATCCACGCGATCGGCGGAGGGAGGTACATTGGTCCAGGAGAGGCCGCAAGAGCTGGCCGGAGTGGCCACACAAGGTCATCAGATACGTAGAGTTAGGGGGGACCTGGGACTTGGAGGACTTGAAGAGGGGCACCCAAGGGAGGATTGGAAGTAAAGAAACGGGGCGTTGCACCTGAGGCAGCGAGCTTTGGTACGGCAGGCATCGCCTGGGGGCCTGTAAGTGTTGGGCGTGAGGATGAGTGGGGCCCCCGGTGGAGGAGGCGCCGGGGGAATAGGTCCCAGTGGAGGAGGGCGAGGGGCTCTCTAGGGAATAGTAAGGGCCCCACCACACATGGGAGTGTTTAAAATTAGTGCCTAACAGGGCAAGTAACCCGCTGACGGGCATGAGCCGGGCCGGGCACCCTATCCAAGGAGGGGTGGCAAGTTAGTGAGATGATAGGAGTTGGGGCAAGGGGCCCATCGGCTGGCTTGGGTCAGGGTGGATACCCTTGCTTTTTTGTTTTGCGCAGATGTTGCGTGAGTGTACATAGATACCGGTGTGTGTGTGTGATATAGTAGTATAATATTTTGCAATACAGAGAGAGGGAGAGGCAGAGTGTATTGGGGGACCTGTTGGCTGCACGTGTACCAACGGACCACCTCCTATCGTGCGCCAGTGGAAGTATGCGCGCGAGTTGATGTGAGATGTGGATAGATCCATGCGTCCCAATGTGGGACCGAGTCAACGTACTGGGAATTGTTTGTGGTACGTGTAAGTGTGCGCATGCGTGTGACTGCGTGTGCGAAAATTATAAGTATATTGGTGTAATAGTAGAGCGAGATTGTGAGATAGCTCTAAGAAAGAAGCGTGAAAGTGGATGCACGTGAATGCTATCCCCTTGGTTTATTTGGAACAACTGAGAGTGTGTTTCTTGGTAGGGGGTTGTCAACGGACGGACCTCGAAAACCGATTTGTCATTTAAACAGACCAGCAATAATTCAAGCGCTGCTAACTGAGCATGAACTTTAATGTCCATTATTGAGCATCTGGATAAAACATTAAATGTAGTGGAAGGATTTGCTCTCCTGTGGTCATTATCTGGACAATTATGGCCAGTTGATAGGTAATTATGGTGAAACAGTACATCGCGCATGTTCTGGACACACACTCATATTACGCATCTAGCCTGTCACGAATGTCAGGAAATATAGAAATTCGAGTCTTTCGAAGAACTTTAAAGCGAATATCAAATTAAGATAGATCTAAGGGGCCAAGTTCAAGAGAAGTGAATAACTGAGAATTAATGTTCTGGCAATGGAAATAAAAATCGGGGGGTTCTCGAAAAATTCATTCCAATCTGAAGGTGTTTAAGACTGTGGGTCGTTGCGAGTGGATGGGAATATCCCATGCCACAGGTTAGAGGAGGTGCCGCATCGGTGCGAAAGTATAGGCACGTTGTGGTGTAGGGGAGCCACAGACTTCATATTTGGAATAGGAGCAGCCCGGGCCAAGTCGGTGACCATATGTGCGAATAGGATCAGAAACACGAAGTACGAGCTCAGGGAGCTATTTGCATTTCGTCGCGATGAGACATAGGTTCATGCACGGATTCAGGCGACACTCCTTGAATTTTGGCTGAATACGCGGCGTGAATCTATTTCTTCCAGCAGCGACAAAGCCCCGGTTTCCGTCAGGCCCCCTTTTTGGTGTGTGTGGGGGGTGGTGGGGGGGGAGGGGGGGTCAAGTACCTCATTTTTGACTATTTTGAGTGACTAACTCCTAAATTGCGCATATTTCTCTCGTCATAACAATATCCTATTGTATGTTTATTTTGTTAAAAGTTTTTCTAAAAGTTAAGATTGAACAAAAAAGATGTGGAGATGGTAGTGGTAGTGGTGGTGGAGATGAGAGTACAGGTGGTGGATTATCTTCGGGAAGGGATTGCAAGGAGAAGGGGCGGAGTGGGATGAGGAGGCAGAGGTGTCGATATTAGAAGTAATGAAAGAGGAGGGGTAGGGATTAGGAGAAAGATTTTAAATAAACTCGTATCGTGGATAATTAATAGTGTTATGGCATCAGTTTCAAGGGACTATGATGCGACATTTTGTTGATTTATTTAGAACGTTGAATTTAGAATCCACGTGAATGAAAGTTGGAACTCAAGCTAGGGGCTGTTTTTTGACAATGGGTGTCGGAATGAACTATTATGTTGGATGATCCAAAAGTAGTTGTATTTGGCGAGAGCCTTTTTAGAGGATTACAAGAAGTTACTGAGCTAAGTGAACCCAAAAGTAGTTTCATTTGGCGAGAGACCGTTTAGGGCAGTAGAATGGCTTATTAGGATAAGTGTCTGATGGAATTTGACGGTAGTATGACGCAGAAGCAAAGTTGATCGGAGAGAGGTTTTCGCAAGCCGGTGCATTCGAGTCGGACTAGGCGACTGAAGTGTGTTAAGTGAAAGATAGGCAAAGTGTATGCGTTAACATTATATGTTTAAAAGTCGACGGAGTGAAGTGAATCAATGCGACTCTGAAGGCACCTGAGAGGGGTTAAGGTTTTGATGTATTGTTGAAACAAGTAAATACGCGTCAGATAATATTAGTTACACAGTTTGTTGGTGGCCTAATATGGTATTCGCTCTCGTCCAATATGAAATTAACTGACACCATGTATACCATATTGGGCCATCAGCAAACTGCGTAACGAATATATCTTACCGACTACTGCATCGATGCACAGAACTAATAACAACAGCGATCAAAAATAAATGAGAGAATTCTCACAATGTGTTCACGTGTCTATGCCTTATTACAATTTATGGGAGAGTGCCTAGGCTGTAGGCACTCTCCCATAAATTGTAACAAGGCAAATTCATACATACCAAACAGTTTCATTTCGAAGGTAACATGACACACATCCACAGAATATGAAGCCTTTTAAGTTGCCTAACCTGCACTTCAGACCAAATATGGGCTTCCAACACTCAATCGTCCAACTTGAAGCGTTTATCGGCTGCCGCCATTTTGAATAATCAATGAACAAAAGGGGAGATTACCCATAGCTGTCAGCGTATATTGATGTTGACAGGCAGTATATGGTTTTATATGCAGTCTGCATGTGACGTCTTTGAACCAATGAAATTCCCAGATACTTGCAGGAGGTAAGATATTGATAAATGGACGCAGGAGGACGGTTAGCGCGAAAATAAAACTGTATAGACCTTGATGCTTGGAAGGAGCAAAGAGACAATGTATGTGTGTGTTAGATGAGTAACATTTTGTATTTTCATATATTTAAACAGCACCTGTGCCATACCATATCGTGTATATTGGAATGCAATAAAGTATTATATTCTATTTTATTCAATACGTTGTGTAAGAACAGCAATGAAAATACCGGGATGGAGAGACGGCAGGCGACTGCATCATAGACTCCTGCGAAAATTCGAAATTCGATTAGAAGTTCGATTCGAAAGTTAATATTCTATTCGACTCGACTCAAAATCGGAAATTCGAATATACTTCGGCCAAACGTGTATGTTTACAGATTGCAATTGATCACATTATTTTATATTGAGTATTGTTCTGAGAAGAAACGTAACAGACTTGTAGCGGTAACAGTGTTTGTAGCGACGTAGCTACAACTGTACAACAGTTGTAGCTACATTGCTACAAACACTATTACCGCTACAACTGTTCATTTCAACTTATTGTGCGTTATGACGGGTGACCATTTATAAAAAGTTTTAAACTTTGAAAAGTTATTCAGCTGTTCAATTTCAATAAATGATTTGTTCTACAACATAATTTTATATTGAGTATTGTTCTGTTCGATCACAGGTACTTGATACATCGTCAAAAGCAATGTTTTTTTTAAAAAGAATATCCCTGATTATTATGTAAACAGGAATAGAGCAGGCTTTACTTTACAAGCGGATCGACTCCAATCTGCGTTGAATTATCGTTTCGTTTTAGTCATTCCGCATTTTAAGACAAATGGCTTCTCGACTGAATGGAGTCGATCCAATTTGAAATATTTTTTTTCCAAGAAAACATGTGATAAAAGTGAGGTATCAGCCTTATCAGCCAGGTTCGGTTAAAAATATTTATGATGCAGTTTCAAAGCTACAAAGTCAATAATTCGAATAGTTTCAATCAATGGCTAGTATATTGGTTTATATCTCATTTTGTTGTGTGGGAAGTGGTGAGGCGAAAAATGCACTCTACATAACTGTGTCTTTTAATAATCGGGGTTATTATTTTAGAAAGAAAACTTTTCTTTTGATGACGTATCCATTAACTGTGATTCGATTCGAAGTTCGATTCAAAATTCTGTTCGATATTCCATTCGTTATCACCAATTCGATTCGATTGGCAATTCGCAGGTCCCTACTGCTTCAACTGGAGAAAGCGGAGCCCAAAAAAGAATTTGAGCGGTGAATAAATTCATGATGATTTGTGTTGCGTATAATTATATTTTCTTGGACCATTCTTGATGCAGGCGTGTGACTAAATCTTGTTTTATTATCATTAAATTATATTCATTCGATACCCGTTGGTTATCTTTTTAAACATCAAGTCAGTGTGACACATCCGGATGATGATTCTACTTCAACAACACAACGAGATGGTAAGACGTACATTCACTCAAATGCAGGTGGTACTCTCTGAGTACGACCGAGCACTAGGGTGGCCATAAATCTATCATCACCACCCCAACGTGTTGACACACCCAATGCTTACTTATGGTCATCATTAATTCCCCACCACTTCAAAATTCACCCTTAAACTATTCTATTACGTCTGATAACGCCAATTTTCCTGATTCCGTCCGGAAAACAACGGTGAAGGATTTCAATGTAAACAAGTTGGTTGTTCCTAGTAGCCCATCAATGGCCGACAACTCTCACTTGGTTCATATGGGCAGAAATCTGCGCCATACCGTCGAGTTTCAAGTCATATCTCCCGATAATGGTTAGTTCTGGGAAAGAAAATCATTTGTAAAAAAGAGAATATTCCCACAGTAGCTTGGTATACCAAATGTTCACCACTCGTGGTAAAGTGGTGTTAACCGCGAGCCTTTGGCGCGCGGTTAGCACCACTCCACAACGAGTGGTGAACATTTGGTACACCAAGCTAACTTGGGTATATTTTATTTATACCATGATCGTCAGATTATTAAGAGTCGCTATTATTTTTTCTCGATTTTACTGAGCACTCCACAACGAGTGGTGAACATTTGGTACACCAAGCTAACTTGGGTATATTTTATTTATACCATGATCGTCAGATTATTAAGAGTCGCTATTATTTTTTCTCGATTTTACTGAGCAGCCGTCGCACATACGTGCGAATTTGTTTTTGTTTACATGAGCATCAGTGGGCGGTACCTCTGCTGTAAATTTTATCACTGAAACGAAATAGAAAAAGAAACAGGGTCTTTTTCATTTTAATAACATACTATTTCGAGTTATGGATGCTTTATTAATATTAGACAGTGCATGTTTGTTAATTTTTGGTGTTTTATGGGGTAAACGCATTTAAAAACGCAATAAATAATTGCCACTTTCAATTCACTCTTTGCGAGGCGACGTGCGATAAATTTAGACAAGTTCGTATTCAGTTCGACATTACTAAAGGTCAGTTTGGATGTAGTTCCACTGTAGGTGTAAATTTTAACTATTGAAATCCCATTGTTGACGTGTTCACCACGGTTGGTGTATAAAGCTAAAATGTATGTCATAGGCTTTTCATATATAGTGGAATACGACGTAATCATGGCACATATAAAGTTTTATATTGCAACGTGTATTTGTGTTAACCATTTACGTAACGTAACGTCAATAACCGACCAACACCATTCACACAATTCTCAAATGTTATTTTTGTTCAAGTGTTAGCTGCAAACCATCGATTACGACACCTTATTTCAACGAGCTCGTTGTGGTCGTTCCAATCAGAGATCAAAGCTATGTTTTAGAGCCAAAATATAAAACAAAAATGTTGTTCAATGTTTTTGTTTTGCTTGCAAGTGTAATCTCTGTTCATATTAGGTAAAGTGAAAATTGTGGTATTAATTCCTTAGTTATACATTCGGAATTTTATTCAAGAATGTGTTGTAACCTCGGTAAGAATACCAGCTAAAACGACTCACATTGTCTCAGTTAAATACTATTCTCTGTGTTTGAAGTATATGAAGTGTTATACAATATACTATTTCAAATTTAACTGTTCGTTGCTCGTCTATAGAACTTGTGATTACTTTTTTATTTGGTGTATGTCGTCATAAGAAAAGAATATACAGTTAAAACTAGATGTCCTGTCACGAAATGCGCAAAAATAGCATGTCGATCTGCGCGTTAAATCTACGCGTTATGAGCATAGTAAGGCTATCAAATTCTGTACATATGGCCAGTGCACAAGCAATTTTTCAGCCAATGGACCTCCGGGTAACCCGGAGGTCCATTGGCAGAAACATTGCCTGTGTTTGCTAAGAGTAACCAGGAGAACCTGCCGTGCTTTGGGCGTCATTCGGTATGGCAATTGCGCGCAATTCCTACGCGCAATTGAGCCTAGATAAGCACACAGTTCGTGACAAGACTTCTAGTTTTAAATGTAGTTATATGATATTATCCTACAACCCGATATCTTTGGATTAGTTTCTTACGTTCTTCTTAATGACTCCAACTCCAATGCTTTAGTTCCTTTATGCTTTTAAGGTACACATTATATTGAAACATCCCGTGATCCATAAAGATTATTTATTATATGCCAGTCTGTGAATTATCGCAAATTATCTAAAAGATATTTCACGACTCGATGGATATCGAGGAGTATCCCTCCGAAGCTTCCTAAATGACGTCACACTACGCCGCATCACGTCGCCTTGAGGGAACGATCAGCTCATCTTTGTTATTGTTTTGAAACGTACGCATTTTTCGTTGAATTGGGCTGAATTTTGTGCAATAAAATGTCTCGTAGCATATTATAAAAAAGAAAATCTACTCTATTTAGTCAGTATCTGGAATTATGGCATGAGTGTGGACCTGAAAGTTTTATTTTTCATGAGCGCATGCGCGAGTGAACAATAATATTTGCAGGTCCACGCGATGATTTTTGTCATTTCAGTGGCTTCCTAAATGATGTTACACACGCGCATGACGTCGCCTTGAACGTCGCCTTGAAGGAACGATCAGCAGCTTTTTGTTATTGTCTTGAAACTGTTTACAGTCGAACTGGGTGAATATTGCGCAATAAAATGTCACATAGCATATAATAAAAAGAAAATCTACGCTGTTTTAGTGAATATCGGAAATTATCTCATTCGTATGGACCTGAAATATTATTTCAAAATAAAATTTTCAGGTCCACACTCATGAGATAAATAGACAGAACGCGATGTGTGTTTGAATAGGTGGGTGTTTCACATAACGAGTTGGAATTACGTCATTCCAAAGAGTTATGTAAAATACCCACCCACCAAACAGGTAAATAGTCTGTTTGTTTTGACTGAAGGTGTACTGATCAAATGGATCGATAAAAAATCAAAACAACCTTTTCGGAACCAGTGTTTGTTGAAATTCGTATCGCTGTTTCTCTTCGGCTGGTGCTCATTCACGCCTAACCATTTGGTGGCTATTAGTTAGTAAAAATGTAAGTACAAATTTGTGTAGATTTGCAAAACAGCTGTGAAAAACTTTTTTAAAAGTTCGAAGCATGTCAAGATGTCTGAAGATTTACCGAAATAAAGTTGACCAATTTAGATATAACGGATCCACATAACGAGACGGCCACGGGACTGGGTTAATGTTCTGGTTGGAAATGATTGGGTTTTTTTTAAATATATTATCTCGTTTTTGGTTAACTAATTTTTTGTGAACCGACTTTATTTTGCTTTGGACGTTTTCATTTTCACTCTATGCGACAGACTGTCGATAATTGTATAACGAAATTTGGAAACTTTTCGAAGCGTAACTAATGACTCGATGGGAAAGGAAGTAGTATGAACGGTGCTGGGTAAAAAGTTCCGACTTGGCTTGTACATCGCCCATTGAATACAGAATCATTTATGTCATAACGGCTATTCCGTTAAATACATAGAAATTATGTATCGGAGCTCGACTCGGATACATATTTTGTACATCCACATAATGGTAATAATCATTTTATCTTACAATATACTGGGGATAAGTCAAGAATGTAGACGAATATATAACGAACTATTTATTCGTACGGATGAACAAAAAGAAAAAAACATGGAACTCACGAGAAAGGAACGTGCTTGTATCCGACCCCCTGATACAAACATCTGTATCAGGGGGTCGGATACACGACAGTTGCGGAGTTAGTACAGACAAAACACATGTTGATTGTAAGATAAAAGGGTTTAAAGTTGAATGAATGTGTAATAATTCCTGATATTCACTAATACAGCGTTGATGTCCTCTATTTATTAGGTATGATTTGCTTTCCCAGAATAATCCATTATCGAGCTCTACTAATATAACTTCAATCTCGGCTTATACACACTAAAAACTAAAGTGTTAAAACTGACACTTTCAAGGTGTTAAACCCATTCTAACTTAGGGTTTGATTTTAATACTCAAAGTGCAATGCTTTAAGCACTTAGACATTGCAATCGTCAGACATCTAAAACTGGAATCGATTACACTTCCCATGTGTCTAGCATTGGTGGTTCTTCCAGAATCGTCCATAATTTGATTTGCGATTGGTGGGTACGTAATTAAAAGGACACAACGCAGATGACGCGGATCAGGCTCGAGAGTTTGAGCCTGATCCGCGTCATCTGCGTTGTTTCCTTTCAAGTGTCGCGACATTACACTTGTCAAGTGGTATTATTGTAACACCTGTCAAGTTCTGGGATATCTACACTTGAACAAAGTGCTAGCTCCGCACTTAGTAAGTGTTAAATACAGCACTTCAAGTGTAGTTTTTAACACTTTAGTTTTTAGCGTGTAAGACTGGGAGGAGTTAAAGTTTTTTTAACAGTTAAAGTTAATTTATTTTTAATAATTAACCAGCTAATAACCGGTTCAAAGAAAACCTATAGAATATTGAAGTAAATGGAAAAAATAACACAGATTATAGGTCTCATGTACTCTCAGACTATATTTTATTCATTTCCGTCAGACTTTTCATAGATATACTTCACTGAACACCAGAGAGAATGAAAACTTGTGGTAAAATTCGAATATCGAGTCAGGTTAGAACGTTTAGATTTCACGCAATACGTTTAAAAGATTTGAGAAGAGATAACCTCTGTCCTGATGCATCTCGAGGCGCGGTATCAAAAACCACACCATCGTCATTACTCGACTCTCCTTTAGAAGTACTTGCGGTTAACAATACTTTGAACGGTAGAGTGTCCTTCGGTTTGTTTTCAAAGACGTAATGACGGGCAGTCTGTGGTCACAAAATTTACACTTCGCTTTATCGTGTTCTTTGATAAACCCTGCCAGACCCAAGAAGTAGGAAGCCCCCCCCCCCCCCCCCCCCCCTTTGAGAGATCAAAAGGCACATCGCACGAAGCACAGTGTACGTCGGATGTCAGTAACAGAAAAGCACAAGGGAACGCCAATAACTGTATATCCACAGAATGAATTAACAACCTTCTAATCTCACAAAGAGACTACAGTACGACATAAATACACAGAACGACACAATTATTTATTTATTTATTTATTTATTGGTGTTTGAGGTGACATATTTCTGCACAATGGCTAATCATGACCACGACAGTTTTACGGGTGGAGGTAGCCGGACTACCCGAAGAGAACCACTGAGCAACTGCGAGCAGCTGTCAGCTCCCCAACATACTAACTCCACACAAGCAGGGTTAGCATTGGTTGAAGACAGGTGCACCATCGACGTGCAGTACGTCTTAGTACACAGAGTCACCGTGCCCCCGCGTGGGCAATGGGGGTGAAGTGTCTTGCCCAAGGACACAACGCGATTGTCGCAGGTGGGATTCGAACCGAGGGCCTCTCGGCTTGCAAACTGCACCTCTACCTACTGAGCCACCGCGCCCCGCGAACGACACAATGGGTTAATCGGTATGGCACGAATGCCAGCGTGAAAGAATGGAATGAGAGGCCGCAGACCTCGGATTTTTATCCTTCCGCGATGGCACAAGTGCCATATCGACTAAACCATTCACACAAGCATGTCGTTCTGTGTTTATTACACTTGAAACTTGAAACTTATTATTTGATTAAACGCCTATTTCTACAATAGTATTCAATGGCGTTGTACATCGAAAATCATAGAAATAATGCTACAAGTAATGTACACATGTGAAAACAAAAAGATGGTTATGCGCATATAGGCTGATCGCGGACAATTACAACAATTGTTGTTTGCCCACTTTCAAAATAGGGCAAAATAATCATCGAAGTAAAATGATTTCAATTTGCGTTTGAAAATATCAACAGAGTTACAATTTCTTAGAGAAATTGGTAACTCGTTCCAAAGTTTTGGCCCAATTGTACTGAAGCTTCTGTCGGAAAATTTTTTTTTCCTATTAAAAGGAACTGCATAACATCCTTCAGACGATTCTGAAGATCTCAATGTACGTTTAGACACCTGGTGGGACAAAAGATCGGTTAAATAAGATGGTGCTTTCCCTACCGAACAGTTGTACATGTAAATTAGTATTTTAAAGTTTATTCTCGCTTTTACAGGAAGCCAATGGAGATCAAATAATGCCTGTTTTGAACTGTCATACTTTGAGCGATTTAACACGAGCTTGGCACACATGTTTTGAATGCGCTGAAGTTTCATTAGCTCATTTTGAGAAATACCGTATAGAATTATGTTACAGTAATCCAAATGGGAAATTACTAATGATAGTAACAGAGTCTCTGTAGCCTCTTTCGACAAATATTTTCGGATACTCTTAATTTTAAAATAGTAAAGCATAGCTGTTTTACACTTTCGTTTAACATGTTCTTTAAAGTTCAGAGACTCATCCAAAAAAGCACCCAGGTAACGTATACAATTTGTTGATTTGATGACCTCGTCACAAATTGTTATTTCTTTGGTACTACACTTGTTAAGTTGTAGTCGACTTCCAAAAAGAATAAATTCAGTTTTTGAATTGTTCATTTTTAATTTATTGTTGTTCATCCAGTTGTTAATGTCAATAGCACAGTTCTGTAGATCATCAATTGCACGAGCTTCTTCTGTTGGGGTTGGTTTAAATCGCTTATTGGCTGTATGATCGTCGGCGAATCCATACACAGTTATAGATGGAGGTACAATATCAAATATGGTTCCTGCGTATGCCAGGTACAACCGGGGACCCAGACAGCTTCCCTGTGGAACACTACAGTCCAGCGTCCGTTCAGAGGAAACAGTCGAGTTAACGCTCACCCGACAGCTGCGGGGCCTCAAATAAGATTCTACCCATGTCAGTGCAGATCCACGGATGCCATATTGATTCTCTAGCACATTAAGGAGAATGTCGTGGTCGACGGTGTCGAAGGCGGCACTAAGGTCTAACGCAATCAAAGCAGTGACTTCCTGGTGTTCCATTCCGTCTAGGATGTCATTAACGAGTCGGAGAAGAGCGGACTCACAGGAGTGAGACTTACGATACGCAGACTGATTTTTTGGAAGAAGATTGTTGGCACTCACGTGTTTGTTGAGCCGGCACAGCGCAGATTTTTCTATCAGTTTAGACAAGAATGATAAATTGCTGACTGGTCGATAGTTGGAGAACGTAAGTTCAAGTCCAGCCTTTTTCAACAGGGGTCTGACAATTGCCTGTTTCCACTTCAGAGGGAACATTCCTTGTGCCAAAGAAAGATTTACGAGTTCAGTGATTGTCGGCAAGAGTTCGTTTAGAAATAACTTCAGCACCTTTGTAGGCAGAATATCAAGTTCGCAAGATTTACATTGGAGCTGATTAATCAGAGTTCTTACTTCGTCTTGTGAAAGACTTCCAAACGAAGTGAGTTGTTGCACGTCCTTAAAAAGGGGTTTATAGTTATCGAAGTCTTTGAGAGAATCGCGGATTCGTTTTATCTTGTCCATGAAATGGTCAGCGAATTTATTGGCGAGGGTGTTATCGTCTTCCGCCAAAGGCATGGGGTTTTCCGACGTACTCCCAGTGAGCTCTTTCACGAGTTTGTAAAGTTGCTTAGTGTCACCTTTAGAATCTGATATTTTTTGACTAAGGACGGACAGCTTTTCATTCTGAAGCTCGCGGTGGTATGTATTGAGCGCAGTCTTGTAAATTTCATAATCGCGCGACTGATGATGTTTGCGCCAGAGTCTCTCCGAACGCCGCATTGCTCGTTTCGTACGTAGTATGTTGTTACTAAACCATGGTTTTGGTGCCCTACAAATTTGGGTCTTTTCCGTTAAAGGCACATGTGCATCGAGGAGCGTTTCGATCGTATGTTCGAATTGGTCAACAAATGTTTCGACGGAATCAGAGTTTATCACCATTTTATCAAGTTCGGCCGCAAATTCCTCATGATTCATGCTTTTGAAGTTCCGAAAAGAAAACGGTTTGCTAACAATGTTCTCCTTCTTTACCCTCGTTGCTACTATAACAGCGCAGTGGTCAGACAAGAACGGACCCGGTTCACAGCATAATAAGTCAACCCCATTCGTGAGTTCAGTGATCACTAGATCAAGAATGTGGCCGTGAATGTGTGTAGGGAAGTCTACGTGCTGTTGTAATCCGAGGGCAGTCAAAGACACAATGGGTTAATCGGTATGGCACGAATGCCAGCGTGAAAGAATGGAATGAGAGGCCGCAGACCTCGGATTTTTATCCTTCCGCGATGGCACAAGTGCCATATCGACTAAACCATTCACACAAGCATGTCGTTCTGTGTTTATTACACGCATTCACGTCTATAAAAACAATTACAAGAAGGACACTCAGCAATTCATTTGTCAACTATAGACAAAAAGAACACATTTTACCGCGAACCAAATCTGCGAGGGGGACTATTTCCACCCCTGTGTTCCAATGTGTTCTATGTGCCCTCTGGCACACAAAACACATTGGAACTCAGGGGACGATGTTTAGCTATCGCCTCGATTCAAATTGTAATTGCGGTGAAGGATTAGTAGAAAATGCCAGTGACATTTCGCTTGTTTATAAAAATAGTCCGTCAACAATTTCCATTCCGCACATGTGTGCGGAACGGAATTTCATTTTCCGCGTGGTTGCTGTAGATGGGAATATTATAGTACAGGTGTGTAATAAAGAACAGGAGTGGCCTGCCTATGGGAACCCAGGCATTTGATTGGATGAGAGTCATGGGACAGATTTGTTACAATGTCTCGGCTTCCCTAGCATCGGTGGAAGCTCAGACGTCTGTTAGCTGAACTGGGAGTAGGCGAACAGGAAGCTTCGGACTTTGTGAATAGAATGAGAAACAATAACACTGTCAAAAAACTGTAACAGAATTAAGAATTTTAGTAATTATTTGTGGAGATTTAATAGTTAAAGAGGTCCACAGTTCGATCCCCGCCAAGGTTACTGCATTGTGCCCTTGGACAAGTGACTTAATCCTGATTGCCTATGTGAAGGCACAGTGGTGCTATGTGTTAAGACGCACTGCATGTCAATGGTGCACCTGTCTTCAACCAATGCTAACTCTGCTTGTGTGGATTTAGTACGTTGGGGAGTCTGACAGTTGCTTGCCATTGCTCGATGGTTCTTTCCGGGTACTCTGGCTTCCTCCACCCATAAAACTGTTCAACATGAGGTGACCCTGGCTGTCGAAAGTGTCATTAAACTTCAATAACTAAATATATTTGCCGCTGAAAACTTTGCCATTTTGACATCAGAGTGCAAAGAGTTAAATATTGGTTCACTCATGCTTGTAATGTTGTACTTTCTTATAAGACTAGATTTGATTCTTGGACTTTAACTGGCTGATTGCTGATGGCTCAGTTGAAAAGAGATGGAAGCCACTTTATTGGATTTACGGGGAGCGCGGTGGCTCAGTGGCAGACTTCTATGCTAGAGGTCCCGCGTTCGATCCCCGTCCGGGACGACCGGCGTTATGTCCTTGGGCAAGGCATTCTATCGTGTACTAAGGCGTACTTCACGTCGATATTACTTGAGTGGAGACTGACAATATTTAGAATTGTAAGAACATCCGAGAGATTCGACTCGAGATTCGATTCGATTTTAATTCTCTGCCTAATTTGATTCGGGATTCGACTCGACCGAAATTTTACACTTGCAGAGCCTTTTGTTGGGGGTGGGGATCACTCTACACTCTCTGAAGCTGTAATCCACGATCAATGTCATTTGCAACTTCATTTACGTATCTGCCCATTGAGTTCTCAACTGCTAAAAAAACAATTCAATAAAAAATGGAGCTATTGCTGAATGCACTTTATACCCCCGATGGAGTCCTGGCCCTTAAATAAGCAGAACGATACACGCGTGTGAATGGGTTAACAAGTTATGTGTTTATTACATGCCTTCACTTCTACAAAAACATTATTAGAAGGAAATTCAGCAATTCATTTTTCAGCTACCAACAAAAACAACACATTTTATCGCCAACCAAATTTGCGTGGGGAATCCATGTTCCTATTTTGTCCCCTGAGTTCCAATGTGTTCTATGTGCCTACTGGCAGCCTACTGGCAGCCTACTGGCAACCTACTGGCAGCCTATTGGCACATAGAACACATTGGAACTCAGGGGGTGATTTTCAGCTATCGCTAGCGATTCAGTTTGTAAATATCTTGCACGATTTGTAGAACATTCCAGTGAAATTTGGTTCTATTTAAAAATAGTCCGTCAACAATTTCCGTTCCGCACATACGTGTGGAACAGATTTTCATTTTGGGCATGGGTTTGTGTTGCTGTAGATGGGGATTACATAGAACAGGCATGAAATAAATGCGGTTCAAGGCCATTGATGTGAAGCTTCAGTCTATTGACAAAAACTGTATGGTAAGAGAAGATTACAGAAGTAATGTTTAGATACAGTAATTTAAGTATTGCATCTTTTATCTCACGAAGTTTTTACTAAGATAAATTCAACAAAATGTGTCAGCAATCACCCAAAATAGAATGCGTAATTATATCATTCTCCACATAATGCATCAGTTATAAATAATTACAACATATTTTTAGACTTGGTGTTCGGTTAAACAGACAATATTTCAAATTGTCACGTTTTCGACCATCTTGAAATTTTTGACGAAAACCATTGGATTGGATAATCCTCTTTTAATGCATATTACCAAAATTCAATACCAAGGCGTCTCCGAGCCACGAGATTTAACTGAACACAAAGACATCTAAAATAGGCGTAATTCAGCCATCCTGAATTATTCGTAAGAAAAAAAATGATGTGCATCATACCCTTGTTATGTCGGAACTATGTACTAAATGTGACAGTTCCGTCTTAAAGCATATGTCAGAACAATGGACTAAATGTGTCAGTTCCGTCTCAAAGCATCTCTGAGAAACTTGTTTCAATGGAAAAGGTATCTAACTAATACAAATAAAATAGGTACATGCACAGTACAGTCGAAAATAAAGTGGAAACCTGGTCGGGCTATTAGCGCGCTATTGGGGCGATATTTTCGCCACACGTTTACTTAGATATCGCGATATTTTCAAAATAATATCCTGCCATTTGGTCATAATTTCACAAGACGAGCGCGTTAAGGTGTCGTCCCCCAATTACTGCCAGAACAGTACGAGAACAAAATGCTCTTCTATGCATTTACTTGTTGGTACGAAAAACAACACGGACTTAGGTGACAGAAGAGGAGCATTCAGAAGCTGATTGCTTGCTTTTGTTTGTTAACAGTTGTGTTTTGCGAGAGAAAAATACGAACGATTGTTTTGAAAATGTCGCGCCGCTAGCGTGCTTGTCTCATATTTTCACAATATCATTTTGAAAATATCGCGACAATTTAATATGAATATCGCCACTATCATCCTCTTGTCATGTTTTGTTTTACGAAAGGTCAAAATTCAGTCCCAAATAATCCCTAAACAGTAGTAACGTGAAAAAGTACGTCTAGAATAGAACCAACATGGCCACCAGTTGGCCATCTTAAATTTATCTACCTCCAAAAATAGAACTGAGGTATCCTTCTTATGTTTCAATAATCAACCATATTTCAGGATTCACTTTGAATCACACGCGGAATAGGATTTTTAGTCGGTGCCAAATGAATTTGTTGGCGCTAAATAAAAGATTTTAGCGCCAAATGGAATCTGAATGTAAATCATAACAAAATAACCGTGTATCGTCCTTTGAGTGCAACAAGGCGCCATCTGCAATGTAAAGCATTGCAGATGGCGCCTTGTTGCACTCAAAGGACGATATTTTAATTCATTAGTACTGGGCTCTTTTTTCGATTATTATTTACTGACTGTTTATTCACTTTGAATAAACTGGTAGAAAATAACTTATTATCTTCCAGAAGGCTTTTAAAATGGTTGAACAAGATATAAATGATTAGTTAACAAATTAATTTCAAAAGGAATCGAATTAAAAGGATAAGCTGTTAATTCAGTAGACGCATAACAAAGTGTTATAATTAAATTTAATAATTAAGGTGTAATAATTATCAGATACCTAAAGATTACTTATTGTTAAAATTTACACCTACAGTGGAACTACATCCAAATTGACCTTTGGTGACCTCGACCTGATTGCAAACTTGTCTAAATTCATCGCGAAGAGTGAAATGAAAGCGGCAATTATTTATTACGTTTTTAAATGAGTTTACCTCATAAGATACCAGAAATTAACAAACACGCGTTGTCTCATGTTAATAAAACATCCATAACTCGAAATAGCACGTTATTATGTTATTAACATGAGAAAGACCCCGTGATTTCCGCTTTTCTTTTTCCATTTCGTTTCGGTGATAAAATTAACAGCGGAGTACCGCCCACCACTGCTCATGTAAACAAAAACAGATTCGAGCGTGTGCACGTCAGCTGCTCAGTAAAACCGAGCAAATATAATCGCGACTCGTAAAAATTTGACGATCGTGGTATAAATAAAATATACCCAAAGTAGCTTTGGTGTTCCAAATGTTCACCACTCGTGGTAAAGTAGTGTTAACCGCGCGCCAAAGGCTCGCGGGTAACACCACTTCACCACTCGTAGTAAACATTTGGAACACCAAAGCTACCTTGGGTATATTCTATATGTATTATTAAAAAAAGTAGAGGATACGAGATAAAGGTGAGATATATGAAGAAATATATTTATATTTTCACCCAAAAGACAGTTGAGGCATTGCATGTGACATTTGGTGAACGATTTCAGCGATAGTTGGGTGTCTGACAAGCACACATTCCACGCACTGAGCTGTAGAGAACATGGACGGTCAGTCAGAGAACTTACCACATTCTGTCCAAGACCTCAATACCTTGTAAATCCTCCTCGGCTCGCGAGACAAGCGCGGATCCGACGTAGCATACTCTTCACCAAAGGTCCAATATCAGCTTGACTGATGTTATTCCATTCTTCCTGCAGTGCAGCGGCGAGTTCCTGGACATTGGTAGGGACATGTTAGCGTTGTCGTAGGCGCCTGCCAAGCATATCCCAGACGTGCTCGATTGGTGAAAGTGCTGGACTTACTGCTGGCCAAGGCAGTGTAGTGATGTTCTGCTCCTGGAGGAACTCTGTAGCGACATGGGCCCTGTGTGCTTTTGCACATTGTCATCTTGGAGAATGAATCGACGGCCGTGACGTCACGCAAATGGCACCACATGAGCTGCTAACCTGTTGTCACGGTAGTCCTGCGCTGTGTCACGCGCCCTTGGATGATATGTAATGCTGTTTATCATGGTTACGCCTCCCCACACCATAACCGATCCACCACGAAAACGATCCTGCTGCCTAAAGGTTACGCCATGGTATCGTTCGTTCCGCCGCCGCCGTCGCCGCACTCTGTTTCGCCTGTCGTGGAAGTCGAGGGTGGATCTCGGTTCATCGGAAAATATGGCGTTGTTAAACCGACGATTGCCCCTGCGCTGTCGTCCTCCACACCAATTACGCCTTGCTGCGATGTGACGTTCAGTCAAACGTGAAATTATTCGAGGTCGTTGAGCGTACAAATTCCAGCTATTGTAGGCGATTTCGGATAGTCTGACCACTGACTCGCATATCTGTCGCTCGGTGCAACTGCTGTCCAACTTCTGAGGCACTTTGATGGCGCTTACGTAATGCTCTGGTTCGAATGATACGATCGTGGTTAGCAGTTATCGCCCTTGAGGACGTGACCGACGTTTGTCATGAACATTGCCTGTCTGACGGTTCGTGACCACAACCTGCTAATCACCGAATGCGTAACGTTGAGAATTTGAGCCACTGCAGTATGTCTGTTGCCAGCTTCCAACATGCCAACGACACGTAAACGTTCGTCACGCGTCAGTCTTCGCATATCTCAAAAGTTACGTTTCGACCAGAAACTATTCATGAACGAGTTTATACGAAGAACAGAACGATGAGACCTACGAAAAAGCCCATCCAGTACAAATGAAATTTCAAAACGTACCCCACAGACATTAACGCGACGCTCGTGCGAAAAACCTGCACGAACTTTTCGTGAGCCGGTGATATTCATGATCCACACTGAACTTGGTAACATATTGGTGTGTAAAATCACGCGTATTCAATACCATTTTCCGAAAATATCAACATCAGTTTGGATATCCCCTACTTTTTTTGAATAGTATATCTCCTGTCAGTATAATGAAAAAATACATATTTGAATTACTGAAGAGAGGGGAAAGAGAGAGAGAGAGAGGAGGGGGGGGGGGGGGGGAGAACGAGAGAAAGAGAGTGAGAGAGAGAATTGATCCAGTGGGACGTTATTTTGTTCGTTTTTTGTTGTTTTTTTTAAACATAATTTTATTTCTCAAAATAGAAATAGGGTTTAACGAACATGCATAGTCTATCTCAACGTCTATCCCAACACATTTGACAAATCGTCGACTGAGTGCTAGAATGTTCTATGTCCCATAGGGGACATAGAACATTCTAGCACTCAGGCGACGAAATTACAAAAAATAATAAATGGGTGCAAGTGCGTGTGCAGTGGAGGGCAACACATAATTCTGCTTTCATTAATCACATTTTACGAAGCACTTAATTATATTCTATGCGTGTTGCCTCCAAGAAAAGGGAAATCCATTCTTCAGCAAATCTTGGGTGATTGTTCGCTTAACACACAGGGGGGGGGGGGGGGGGGGGGGGGGAGGGGGGTCTTCAAAAAATTCCTGTACACGGGGCTGATTTTTTTTTCCTCCCGAAGACCACCCACCATCCCCCTTTTTGAAGGATTTTTTTTTCGATTTCGAATGGTACACCCACCCCTCACTAACCACCAATCTGGTCTAAATTGTCCAAATTTTAAATGCTTTCACTTGCATTTCATCTTCCTATTTCATTCTAACAGTCAGCCCAATTTTTTAAGCTGTCCAAACGGGGTTAACTAACAAAACAAAGACATATGCAACTTGATGCAGCTCTATCAGTGTCGGTGCAAATTTTACTTTAATTACATCTGGTTTCAGCTTTCCAAACAACAAAAAGGGTAAGTAGATGGTACAATATCATATTTGGTGCTCAATAGTCATGAATTCATCAGAATTCATCTGAAACAACACCAAAAAAAAACTGGAAGACTTCACATTGGTATTAATGTCATCAAAGGGAAACTTAGTGATTCTGTGTGGCTTTTGTGGCAACTATGGTTGTTCTATTGACTTGAAACGCGCATCTCACCAAACATCAAACGCCAGTATCTAACTGCACCATGTTTGTAAAGTTCAGTCTGAAACCAGATGAGAAATCTTCACCAACATCACCAACAGGTCATACCGTTGTCCTCTATGTGGTGTTATGTACTGGTCCTACCACTTGGCAAATCACTATAAAGTGAAACATCCTGGTCTAAATTGTCCAGTAGAAATTCAGCCAATTGAGAAAGAGATATTAATGAAAGTTTGATGTTGTTTTGAACAAAATTTCACTATAACCTGCTATAACCAGATATAAATGTTCATTTTATTTACTTTGTTGCATTTACTCACAGAGTCAAAGGCATTGGGAAAGTAGTTCAACCCATTTCCCAATGTAACAGTGAATGTAACGGCAAACACTGGCCAGCATTATTTACTAAAACTGCCATTCAAATTTTATTATCTTTTCACTTTTTGGTTTCAAAAACGTAGCTTATGACCCCATCATTAGAATGAGTTCATTGAGCTTGTTCCAATGATGGGTCATAACATTTGTTTTTGAGACAAAAAATTAAAAATTTTAGTCAGTCAACAATTTTTTTCCAAGTGCTGTCTTCTATCCACATTGGTTAATGGATTAATCTGGTGTCTGAGAGCCATAGGTGACCTCCCAATTCATAATAACTACCCCAATATATTGTAAAGTCATCCCAAAACGCGTCTCAACAAATTACTATAATTATCTGTTAAAAGTATGTGAGGAAAAAATTTAGACAACCTGGAAAAAGTGAGTTTTGGAGCTGCTGGACCACTCACCCACCCCGGCCTTGTGTATCGGAATTTTCTGAAGACCCCCCCCCCCCCCCCCCGGAGACAAACAGACATTTTCTAACATTGAAATACGTACTGGTCTATTAGATTTGTGACAGCTACAGTACAGTTGTGGCCACAGAAATAGGCTGATACACCCTCTCCTCAGTCTACTTCTCCTCTATCACTGTCTCTCTCTCGGCAGAGAGAGAGAGAGAGAGAGAGAGAGAGAGAGAGCGAGAGAGAGAGAGAGAGAGAGAGAGAGAGAGAGAGAGAGAGAGAGAGTTTAGGATTTATCAAAGTTTACCCATTCCGTTGAAAATGTCCCGTATCTAAAACATAGTCTTGGAAAGCTTGAAAAATCTAAAGATTATCCGAATTAGACAAAGTTAAATCACCGAAAAGAATACTATTTTGTTGTTCTGTTCATTAGGTTATGGACAAAAGCAAATAACCATTATGCAGGCTGCAAGTTTATTTTTGTGTTGTTTATAACACTGCAAAATAGAAAACACGTATATTGGTTCAAGCTGAAGTACAGAAAAGTGAGGCTGTTTCTTCAAAAATGTGACCAGACCAAAGCTTTCCGATCTGTCTGAGGGTAATGCGTCCCGCATTTATGAATAGATTTGTCAAAGTAATAAAACAAAATACTGCTAAATTATAAATAAAATATAGTTTTATTCTCTGCACATTTCAACAAACACTCTTACATCACATTTCATTACAAAACATAAAAAATGATAACATCTGCGCACAAAGTGAACCTATTCATATTATTAAAACAAAGAGTCATATTCAGTGTAAAAGCGTAATCAAAAATGTGATAAACAAATGTGTAGTTGGAACAACCATTTTGCCATTAGATGGCGTCTAAATAATGTGTGTGAAATGTGTAATAGAGTCTCAAGTGAGTAATATTTTACTGAGGGGTGATGTTCATACAACATTTTGTGGTTTGTCCTCCCTGCCTTCATCTCCTCCTCTTCAGCACAGAATTTGAAATACAAACAAAACACCCCCCCCCCCCCCCCCAAAGAAAAAGAACAAAAAACAAAAAAGGAGTATGTTTCTGATACAAGAAGGCAGGAAAAGCCAAAAGTATGTAAGATACATCCTGGGTATCAATACACAGAATTACACGCGTTTGTGAATGGGTTCGGAAGGCGCGGAAGGATAGAACGAGTGACCGCAGGCCTCGAGTTTTATCCTTCCGCGGTGGCAAAAGTGCCATATCGATTAATCCATTCACACCCATTCCCCATTAACCCATTCACACACGCCGTGTGTCGTTCTGTGTTTATTACACGTCTTCACGTCTTTAAAAGCATTATTAGGACTCTCAGCAATTCATTTGACAACTATCAACAAAAAAGAACACATTTTATCGCCAACCAAATTTGCGAGGGGAACCCGTGTTACTCGTCCCCTGAGTTCCAGTGTGTTCTATGTGCCTATTGGCACATAGAACACACTGGAACTCAGGGGACGATTTGTAGCTATCGCCAGCGATTCAAACTGTAATTGAGGTGCACAATTTGTGGAAAATTCCGGCGAAAATTAAATTCGCTTCTATTTAATAAATATAGCATGGCTTTGAGTTGACTATGCCAAAAAAGTGGTCCTCGAGGAGAGGATAGTCCCGACGCGTAGCGGAGGGACTATTCTCTCCTCGAGGACCACTATTTTGGCATAGTCAACGAAAAGTCATGCTATATTTATTATATTAGACGTGTGTGTGTGTGTGGGGGGGGGGGGGGGGGGATTCTTCATCGGTCATATATGCAAGATAATATTCTTATTCACAGCCAAATAGAAAAGAAAATGGTTCAGGGTTTAAACAGGTAAACTAAGTTAATTCTGCCATTCGTAGTTCTGGGATAGAGAGGTAGAGAACCAAACCCCCAAGAAACACAATACCATTATTCCATTAACCCCCTCCCCACCCCCAACACTACTATAAACATCACTTTCGATACACATATTTTATTTCTCCAAACTAAATGTAATAAAGTATATGGGACGAGATGTCTTGTAAAGTATTTACGCTATGGAATTTTCTAAGCGAATTCGATTGTTACTATTTATAACCGTGCACTATTACCGTGCACTATTCTTTTTTTCAAAAATGTGCAATTTCGCTGACGAACTATCGGAAAACAGGGTGTTTCTGTTCAACCAATCACAACGCGGGAAAGTCACGTGACATCTAATATTTAAAAATAGACCGTTGTCGATTTTCGTTCAGATTTTCATTTTCCGCACGGTTTAGTGTTGCTGCAGATGGGGATTACATAGAGCAGACGTGTAATCAAAGGAAATATGCCATTGGACGTGTAGTTTTAAGTGCAAAGTGCACCAATATAACCCTGAAAATCTGTCAAAATCATATAGAAGTTTTCGAAAAGATGAAGAAAGAAAGAAAAATTCTGTCATATATGTTTAGGACTTTGAATATTGCATAACGAGCAACTCCCTCATTAACCATATCGACGACCACAGGGACGGCGATGACGACCTAGGAAGCGACCACTTTCCGGTCCACGCCTCTGTCAGATTAGGAAACGGTCCCCTCAAGTACCCCTCCTCCCCCGCCATTCGCAGGAATCTTATAAAAATAAACAGGGTCCTTTAACGTGAAATAGTCGACGTAAACTCCTCCACAACACCCCCTCCAACGCTACTGACCTCGAAACCCATATTATGATTACAAACGCGGACAGAGAATTTCGATCGGATGGCGACTGTGTTGCGAATTGTGACTGTGTCGCGATCCGCTCGTAATTCTCTTTACACTTTCTGCCCTGACTTTAGGGAGGTAGGATCCCACCTGTCCTAAAAGAAACGCAAGAACATTAAATCTCAGCTTCTATTTTCGTTTTTCCTGATTCTGTCTCGATTTTGTAATATTCTATTAAAGTAACCGCGACCCCTGGTTTAAGTTTGTTGCTACCACATCGCGACTAGATCGAGAATGAAACCGTTTTTGCAATCGTGATACAGTAGTACTCACATGCAGGTGCCCCAGGGAGGGTCCAATTACTAAATAAACACACACATATAACACAAACGCGATTGTCTTAAAAGCTGTTTTAAGTACCTCCCACGACACGCAATTCGATACACAATGAACCTCTGTTCAGTAAGTCGAAAAGAAAATCAACAAACCAGTTGAGATTATTTGTTCATGACACAATCTTAGTTTGCACAGACGAAATTTATTTTTTACGAGACAAAAACCGTTTCATTCACAAATTAATCATCCAAAACTTTATTCTGGCAAGTCTTTAAAAACATATCGAAAGACTGAAAACAAACACGCACCCACAGGCTGGAGAAAGCTCTTAAGAAGGCCCCGTCGTCAGATGTCATCTACTCGATGTTCACAACCTCAGTTAGAAACCATATCGGGGTAT
This sequence comes from Pictodentalium vernedei, assembly GCA_031216915.1. Taxonomy (NCBI): domain Eukaryota; kingdom Metazoa; phylum Mollusca; class Scaphopoda; order Dentaliida; family Dentaliidae; genus Pictodentalium; species Pictodentalium vernedei. The sequence continues at coordinate 98,540,289 of CM062297.1, read as the reverse complement.
GTTCTTGATAGCTCTTTAACTATCGTCCCGGAAGTGTTAACAAAAGCAATCGTTTCAACACATTTTCTGTAATGTTATTATATGTATGAATTATGTGCACGACAGAGTAACAGGATCTTAATGCGCAATATATCATCGCTTTAAATGGATGGATTTTTTCTCTTCTCGCAGCGACAATAAAAAAGTCTTTGTAATTTACTATCCAACCGTAGGACTGTCATATTACTCATGTCGGGGAGAAGCCGTTGCAGGGAAGTCACCATTTAATATCCAAACAATAACCGTGATAGTTTTGCATGATGGAATGAGAAATATAAATCTCTTGGAAAAAGCTTAATGTTATCTCGCATTCACAACAATGTTTTATCTTTCATGGCTGTGGTTTCCAATTTGAGCAAATATTCACAAATGTTATTAGGCTAAACAAAATAATGTTTTGATTCTCAGGCCCTCCCTAGTTGGATTTGAACCTCCTCATTAGACATTTTTATTATGTCATGTTTTTTAAGAATTTGTGAAAACTTGGAATGGTCAATTTTCACATTTCTCGACATATAATTATTTAGCTGTGTTTGCAGTAAATTGGTTTTTCTTGTTGCAGTTTATGGGAGAGTGCCCAGAGGCACTCTCCCATAAACTGCAACAAGGCAGATTCTGATATACTAGATCATGATTTAATTATTTATTTATTTGCTGGTGCTTAACGTCATATATTTCTGCACAATGGCTAATAACGGCCGCAACACCGGTATAAACTCAAGTTTAACCAATCATTTAGAGCCATGTTTCCCATTTTAAAGGACTCCTACCCCAAGCATTGGTTACTGGGGCCTATTCTAATGGATCATGTTTGACAGATCTATACCATTAAAAAGAACAATAAAATACAAATCCTTTTAGCTATTGTTACGGCAGTTAGTTATAAAAGGTATATTATAATTACACTAAAATACAATCTTTTCTCTTTTTCAAGTGGAAAGACAGCAAAACGATTTACTGAGTATACTCAACCCTTTACACAAAAAAAAAATAAAAAAAAAAAAATAAATAAAATCCTCCCTCCCTCACTGAGTTGAAAAAAAAAATGCCTGAGAATCAATTCATTTTTTTATTTGGCCTTAATGTCTTATGAATGAAATTCAAACACACAACATTGTGTAAGATGTGGAATGAAGAGCGTGTTTAAAAATTGCCTCACTGTATATTCATTACATGTCCAGTAACGTTCTTCAAAACCAAACGTGCATAATAATCATACAATATTTTTCAACGCTAGTAAATAAATTGTTTAATTTCTCTTAAATTCAGTAACCCACCTCCCAACTCACACTGCTAAAACTATAGGTTCTCTTTAGAACCAAAACTGGTTCTTATCATGTCCCTGAGATGGAACTAGTTATGTTTAAACAGTATTTATTTCAAATCAAATAAATTTACCAAGATTAGCATGGGCTAGATTGTTTGAAGACATGCGCTCCATCGACTTGCAGTACGCCTTAGTACACAGCGTCATCGTGCCCCCGTATAGGCAATCGAGGTTAAGTGCCTTAGCCAAGGATACAACGCGGGAGCGCGACTCAGTCGTTGAAATGATCACCCATCGAACTACTAACCGCGCTCGACGTTGCTTAACTTCGGTGATCTGACGAGAACCGGTTACCGCGACGCCACCGCGCCCCAAGCACACTTGTTAATAGAAACTCTGCAACCCTGAGAGATGACACAAAATCAAAAAATGTGAACGCTGCTCGAGTATTTTAACCAACACATTTTATTTCTAGGATGTAGGTCTATCGATATGACATTTTATGCGGACCCATTCAAATCTGTCATATTGTATTATTGATATAAACAAGGTCAATTCATCATCATGTTTCAGGCAAGAAGAAAATGTCCATTCTGGTCACCCAGTTTCCTTTCTGCAAACCGGAAGTAAAAAGACTTGGAAAACAATAAATTCAACAGACATAATGAATTGATAGTGCTTAATAACAACAGTGTCATGTGACAGCGCTGGAATGTTATTCGAAAAAATAATCCGAATATAAAACACATGCACCTGAATCTTCTTAATATTCTTCAAAAACAACAAATGGAATAGTTCTGATTTTTATGGCGCCACTAAGATGAATGCTGTTAATTGAACCCATCTTGTTGACTGGTCAGAGATATACAGAAAATATCCCCTTGAACCTGATAATGATAAAACGATGGGAGAGAGAAATGTGTGCCGAATCAATTTTTCACTGAATCTGAAAACATGTACGGGGGTCTTATGTGTATGTTCAGAAACGATTTAAATTCGGTGTGCATGAAAATACCTCCTTTATGAAACAGGGATGAGAATTGCATACATCTAAATAAATTTGAAAAAATTATATTTTCTTCAAAAGATGAATAAACAAAGAATGAACAGTTGGTTGATAGATATTTTTTTTCTATAAATTTGTATGAAAATGGTCTTCAGAGACCATTTTCATACAAATTGATAAAAAGAAAATCAAAATTTGGAGCATGAATTCGCTAAACTCAGCTAATTTCTCATCCCTGATAAAGCACGACGAAACGCGGCCTGCAAATCTGGGCCTTGGGAGGGCCAGCATACCCCACCTCAATCGGGACATAATCTTTCAACAGACTATGGGAGAACCTTCCAATAAAATACAGAAAAACGTCGTGTCAAACAGCTTGAAGTCACACAAGGCCTCTTTGTCAAGCATTGAAAACCTGAATGTTCAACAAATCCAAAATATTATTGTTGTTAAATGATAATATTCCTGGAGTATATTCTACACAATGGGCATCATATCTAATCGCATTATAAAATTTCATAACCATTAAAATCGAACAACCCCAAAAATTAACTTCACAATATTTAAAGGTAATCACCATTACAAACGTCAGTAATCAAACTTGGTAAATTTGTTTCAGATGGAAATCAAAGTATCAGTTTTGGAGAAAAAGCGTTTAAATATTCATATTCAATGGCATCTGTAAACAAAACTAACAGCGAATTTGTGAATATTTAACACAATACAAACATTCAGTGATGTTCCATCCTTGACTTATCTCGTCATGAAAATCGACTTTCGATAAAGTTATCTCCCCTGTATTTATTAGACGGACGAGAAAGGTCCACTTAAGAAGGATGTAATTGTTGAGAAAACACCTATGACATCAGGAGTAAATAAAGCCGAGTTTCTTTTTGTTACTTTTTATAAACGAAAACAACAGACAGCTCTCGGAAAAGGCTTCAGACAATCAAAGATGGCGGAAGTGCCATTTTTTTACTTTTAAATGGGTATGAAAAAAGAATAAAAGTCACATGTTCAAACTGGTTGGAGAAAAAAATGTAAAAAGTCAGCTTGTGTATTTCTATACTACTCTACAGAAAAATGCCTGAAGGTTGTGAATCATGCGCACATCGATGACATAACATTTCGAAATTTCCATTGTTGTATGGAATTCCCAAACTCTAATCGTTAAAGTTGCTGACAACTGAAGAAAATTAAGGGGAGCTAACTCTTCCATAAGTCTCTTCCAATAACGAAAATTGTCAGCCATGACAACCCATGTCTAAAACGGAGACATCCAATGGAAAACATAATCATACATAATCCTCTTATGCGGCGGATCAGTTGTGTCCATGTTCAATTGGCCTATACTATACAATGAAATAAGCTAGCCACGATATAAATTGGCCCACTAGCAAATGTCGTTATGATTGTTTCAAATTATTTTATCTTTTATTCCCGATGTAATCAAACAATGCGATAATATAATGATCTACCCAAAATTGGAGAATCATTGTGTTATTTATATGACGTATCTGGAAAATTTCTCTCTCCTTTCCCTCCACTGATAGTACCAGCTGCTGACACTGAATCTTGGAACGCTCTCAGAGCGTTCCAAGAATCAGCGTCAGAAACTGGTATTCACAGTTAAAAAGAGATATTTTTTCTTTTGCAACCTTGAAACTTATTTATACGAGTGCAGTCGTGAATTTTTCCAGGAGTGCCCAAAGACTGAATGGATTAAATATCATCACATGATAGCAAATTATTTTTTTACGCTATACTCCAAATATATTACGCTAAGCGTGTAATACCTTCGCGTGCAATAGCGTCACGACCCTTTTTGTGAGATCGAACTCTTTGCAACAAGCATCGATTTTATCGCCAACATTTTATCTATGTACACTGTTCACATGTTTAAACGATCGTGTGATAAAAATGATACCACATGCGTCCTATTTTATACAGAACTTATAAACCTCGTGCACTTATTTCAATTTGAGCTTCGGTAAACCTAAGCTCAAATTGAATTTAATGTACTCGGTTAATAAATTCCGTATGGAACAGGAACTCATTTGAGATACTTCATATCTCTGGCCTTTCAGAACTGCTATTTATTTTGTAATTCTCTAGTTACGTTTGCCTTCGGCAAAAATATATTTGTGTTTCATTTTGAACAAACCAACATAAAACTATACAGGACATAAGCGTGACATCTACCGTTAAAGTGGCAACGAATTAGGAAACAATCCAGCGAAAAAACAAACAAGAGAGTTACTGTGTTTCATACAAGCCACATCATTCATTCCTGTATTAAAATTGGTCCAAACAATACAAATATATATATAATCAATCTATGTATAAGCACTTGATAAGAAAATGGAATTAATTTTAATAACAAAAATGAAACATTATCATGAAAGTTGATGTTCGTGATTTAGCTTGTCTCCTCTCTTGAACTCCTCGATTCTAAACAACATATAGTCACTGGCAAAACGTATTACCCCTTCAACACTTCATCCAGTGTCTAGAAACGAAGATGCAGGGTAATCTCAACTTTTTTCATGTAAACACTTGATGTCTCGAAATTCGATTTAAATCCCATATGGCTGAGTTCCAGCGACCTAAAGTGTCGATAGGCCATGTAAGTATATTCAAATCCTGAAAGTTTGTGATAGATGTGCTGGAGTGAGCAATGGCGAACGTTCGGTTTTAAGAACGGACAGTAGTAACGTCAATGTGCTTTTATTATAGTTTGCAACTGTGGCTTCCCAAATTTCATCTCTGACTTATATCTTCGTGAAAATCGACTTTCAATAAAGTTATCTCCCTTGAAATTATTAGATGAGCGAGGAAGGTCCAATTAAGACGAAAGCAATTGTTGATAAAACCCCTATGACAAGAGTAGACATAAAACCAAGTTTCCTTTTGTTATTTTTAATAAACGAAAACAACAGTCAGCTCTCGGAGTTGTCTATTGTTTTCATTTATTAAAAGTTAAAAGGGAAACTTGGCTTTTTATGGTAAGGTAATCTGAAGCAACTACTTCACAGATAATCCACCATTAACTCTTTTGGCACGGAATAATCTGAGAAACCGAATTCTTAGTGTCTAATATTCATCAGGAATTTTTCAAAAAGTATAGGTTGTTAGATTTAAAGCGTTATTATTTTAAAAGATGTTCTAATGATCTCATTGACAGTTTTTCAAATGATTTCCTGTATATATTTAAATGACACTTTTATACTTTCAAGGGACGATATCGTTGTTCATGGATAGGACATAAATGGTGCATGAAACATAGGAATACGTATGTTTGTTCAACCCTTTACCCAACGAATCGGCCGCACCCCACCACCCCGCGTAATATGCAACTTCAGAAGTTGAAAAATTATTATTTTAAAACAAAAAATCAACAAAACCATATCATGTGACCCCTCGTTGGAACGAGCTCGTCGAGCTCGTTCCAACGAGAGGTCACATGATAGGGTTTTGTTGAAAGTTTTTGAAAAATTTGAAAAAAAAAATGATATTTAAAATAATAAATTTTGATATCGTCTGCGTTGGGTAAAGGGTTAAAAGCACTTGGAAATGGACACACACAGTTGGCTAAAATGACAACTGCACTTCCTTTCCGCGGTCTGCCGTCTGTCAACTTTAGTCGCCTGTCGCGCCAAAAGAGTTAAGAAAGTGTTTTGCAGTAATTTTCAAGATTTTCTTCTTCAGAGAAAAGGGTTCTAGGGAATTGTAGCCCCTAGAACTTTTATATTAATGGACAGTACGGTCTCAGCTGCATACAATGCGCGCTTCCATATACTCCGTCCAGTAGAATATAGTTGACAACATTTTAAACATCAAGACGACAAACGTTGTTCGGGTCAGGAGAAAGATTTTCGATTGAAGGTCATGCAAAAATAGATGACTTTCGTTGTATAGAACAAATAGCAGCTCATGAGAATGTTCTGTGTTTAATTCGATACCAAATACAGCTTCCAAACGATCTTACCATTTCTGTTGAAAACCCCATAGATTTTTCTTTCTGACATTTTTCTTCCAAACCATTACTAATGACCCTATCGTTTGAATGGCAGACCATGAGCTATTTTTTAGAAGCAACACGTGAAAATGAACGAAGTGTCTATGATAATTTGATTTCGAACTGTAGATTGGGTTTATCCAATTCTTTACATAAAACATTAAATGTTTTGCCTCCTTGTTTAAAACAAAGGACTTCATATACGAAATGACGATTCATTTTTATTTTATTACTAAAACTGTGACTGATAGACATGCAGAGCGCAAGAATATATGGTTGGACCAAAAAATCATAACGCATTCCGCCGGCTATAAGAACTTACTCAACACAACTGGATTGCTGAAACATTCATTGGTTACAACGCCTCAAACTGGCCGATTGCTTTTGAACCCTCTTCCTAACGAATCGGCCGCATCCACGCGCGTAATATACAAATTGAGCAGTTGAAAAAATACTAAAAAATTGTCAACAAAACAATATCATGGGGCCCTCATTGGAACGAGCTCATCGAGCTCGTTCCAATGAGGGTTCACATGATATGGTTTTGTTGACATTTTTTGAAGAAAACTAAAGAAATAATATTTGAAATATTGAATTTTAATATTGTGTGGGTTGGGTAAAATGTTAAAGAATATTTTTTGATGTCTGTGAAACACCATTGCCTTGATAATGTATACAGTTTTTCACGAAAATTGAAATTAAATATTTCCAATATATTTCTGTTATTATTGACACAAAACCCAGTGATTATAATGGAAAGTTGATAAAGTGCAAATAGTTTTCTTGCCAGACTCTCGTTTATTGTCTGATGATGGGAAAGCTGTTGCGGTGTCACTGCAGTCACAGCGTAACATATTTCACGTTATCAAACGCCATCTATGCGTAGTGTAACCGCATTGACTGACCCGACCTCATCTTGGGGTAGGGGTTCCGAAGTCTTTCGCTGATGTTCGAGTAATCTAGCCGTGTAGAGTTCGATGACTGGAAGCTGCCTTCCTGCAGTATCTTTTAGCAGCATGGTACTGTGCGTTCTCGTTGTTCAAACTGTCCGAAATATTTTATATTTGGGTAGTAATCGAGTAAAATTCTGACGAAATAGATGATAAAATGAAAAAGATTAATTTTAATTATGTGAACGCGACATATATGATGATTACGATAGTGATCAATTTGCATAATGTGATTTTAGAGGTCCAGCGTTGCTTTGTGATGATAAAAGGATGCTATTGTTGGGAATGAAACCGAATATTGAATATATCGAGAAGATGACGAACAGAGAGGATTCACCATTAGAAAATCAACCTGGAAAGAAAAAAGAAATAGTCTGCATCAGATTCATTGAAAAAATGTTGCGCATTGAAACATCATTACAAAATATGCATAATTTAAAAACACTCTCGAATTTAGGAAAGAAGAAATTTAACTTCCGGAATAACTACAAAGGGTTCTATCATCCTTATCATAAGTACTCCATCCACTGAATATACTTTTGACATTCAGACATTTTCTGACACAAAAACCCATTTTTTCATTGTTTTTGCATTCGCGCTTGAATTTTCCTCATTTTGAAATTTGTTGGTGGCAAGGTGGAAACGATTGCTTGAATATCCCAGAACATACCTACGATGACTTTCAATGAACGGATGATGTACTGTAGTTGGAAACACTACTGCAAAGGGCTCTAGAAGCCCTTTGCTCTAGCGTGTCACACAGTAGTATTTCATCAACGAAAGAATTGATATGCGAAGGTGTTGTCGAGATATTAAAAAATGAATATATTATGGCAGGTCTTGTGAACAAACTATCTGTATGCGCATATATTTCATTGCAAGGAACATGACGAATTCGCCATTAGAAGAAGTCGGACAAGGGCAATGAACGAAATGCCAGACACCAAAAAAAATTTCCGAGACGCAAAGAAAAAAAATAGATTGAGAAAAATGGAGAGAGTATGTCGTTTCGCCATTTGCTCTAATTTCCTGTCGAGACAGGTTTTACATTTCAACGTCATATGTACTTCCGTTGACGTCCTACAATTAACTCTTTGCGCACTGATGGCGACATTTAAACTAGGGCCCCGCGAATCACCCATTTTCGCTTCGAAGCGAAACTCGAATCGAATCGGGCCTATTATTCGAATCGAATCTCGAACAGAATTGAGGGCGTCTTGCAGATGACCGACTGGGGGAAGGGGGTGCTGTAAACTTGATTTGTTCCGATAGGGATGTCTCAAGTCCAGACGGATAAAATATTCCAACTACATCACCAAGGCATGCCTTCGTCGAAGGCATGCCTTGGTGATGTAGATGGAATATTACCCAGTAAGGATTATAGTTAAAAAAAAACAGAAACGGGTGCGGGAATCATCGGGAATAGGCACTGCATTGGACTAGCCGCTAGCAACAGCTCATCACTAATATTGCTTGGAAACATTACATTTTTTTCAGCAGTGGTAGTGTCTAGTGAGACTTGAATTAGCATGGCTGGTTGCATAGTTACAGATGCTGTTTCTGTTTTGACAGTGGAAACTACACTCACTCCTTATTTTCAATATTATTTATGTACAATTTTCACCAAAACTATACGTATTATGAGACGACGAAGATGACTGATGCCAAGCTTTCTTCGAGTGAAAAGATTCGAATGGAAACGAATCATGCAGCCGAATCGAATCGAACCGAATAGCAACTTACGATTCAAAATCGATCGCAACTCGAAGCTTCGCAGGGCTCTAATTTCAACCTGCCATTTTTTTTCTCATAATGCAAGTTGAAATTTAAATCGATGGCCTCTATCAAACGAGACTCAATCGGTTATATTCCGAGATTCATTATGAGAAAAATTGCTGCTTCAAATTTGACATCATTTTGGATTGGGCAAATCCGAAGACACGCGATGATCCACTAGGTTTCTCCGTCAACGATAGAAGTTGTAAAATAACCTTACAGATTCCTCTTACACTGCAAAAAATATAGGTTCTCTTTAGAACCAAAACTGGTTCTAATCTTGTCCCTGAGATGGAACCAGTTCTGTTTAAACAGTATTTATTTCAAATCAAATAAATTTCCCAAGATTAGCATTCAATTTTAACTGAATATTACATGAACTTGAAGAAGACTCAGCAGTCAACTTGGAGTTTATTCAAAGCAGTCGCCAAACATTTTGAAACAAAGGAGATATGAACAGTTGGCATATCGAACCAGTTTTGGTTCTGTATAGAACCAAAACTGGTTCGATATGCCAACTGTTCATATCTCCTTTGCTTAATAATGATCTGAGACAACCTCGTATAAGCTCTAAACTTACGGCTGAAATCCCCTCAATTTATGTTTAATTCTGTTAATATTTAATGTTAATCTTTATAAATTTATTTGATTTGAAATAAATACTGTTTAAACAGAGCTGGTTCCATCTCAGGGACAAGATTAGAACCAGTTTTGGTTTTAAAGAGAACCTATACTTTTTTGCAGTGTACGGCTGACAAATTTTGTCACTGGGACTGATTTACGAGAAAGTTAGCTCTTTTTAATTTCCTAAATCTGTCAGTAAATTTAACAATCAGAGTATGAAAATTTCATATAAATATTGAAATTTCGAAATGTTAGGGAATGCGCATCATTTCACAAACTTCAGGCATTTTCCTGTAGAGTAGTATTTATTTATTTATTTATTGATGTATAAGGTCACATATTTATGCACAATGGCTAATCATGACCGTGGCAGTTTTACGGATGGAGGAAGCCGGAGAATCCGGAGAGAACCAGCGAGCAACGACGAGCAGCTGCCAGCTCCCCAACATCGTAACTCCGCACTGCAGCACAGGCAGGGTTAGATTGGTTGAAGACATGCGTACCATCGACGTGCAGTACGCCTTAGTACACGGCGTCATCGTGCCCCCACGCGGGCAATGGAGATGAAGTGTCTTGCCCAAGGCCACAACGCGGTTGCCGCAGGTGGGATTCGAACCGAGGACCTCTTGGCTTGCAGCCTGCACCTCTACCTACTGAGCCACCGCGCTCCCCAGTGTACGGTAATATAAAAAATACAGAAGCTGTCCTTTTGCAATTTTTTCCCAATCTGTTTGAGAGTTTGACTATCACTCACTGTTGAAACCCATTTAAAAATGAGAAAACGACGTTTCTACCATCTTTTAATGTTATGTAACATTTTTTGTTCATCTTATCAACAGTGCGCGCATCGTGACATATAATACAGAAACTGCTCTTTCCATTCAAAAAAAAAGTGTAGGTGGTGAGATTTGCTATTTTTCTGGAAAGAATATAAACTTGCAAATTACTGCAAAGTGGGCACCCAGTGTTGGGTGTGGGATACTGATAAATATTCTTAATGACGAATTTGGAATTCAAACCGAAAGGTCCACGGTTCGATCCCAACCAGGGTAACTGTGTTGTGTCATTGACCAATGCACTTGAGCTCGATTGTCCACGGTGGCGCAGTGTACTGACGCGTATTGCACGTCGATGGCATCAACCAATGCTAACCCTGCTTGTGCGTGTAGTTAATACGCTGGGGAGCCCGACAGTTGCTCGTCGCTGTTCGGTGGTTCTCCCCGGGTACCCCGGCTTTTCCACTCGTAAAACTGTCCGACACGAGGTGACACTGGCTGTCGAAAGTGTCGTTAAACCCCATTAAAAATAACGGATTATCTGTGAACTAGTTACTTATTATTACCAGTTTATTGATTACATTTATTACAAGTTTCCTTTTGTTACTTTTAATAAATAAAAAGAACAGACAGCTCCAGGGGCTGTCTGTTCTTTTTGTTTATTAAAAGTAACAAAATGAAACCTGGCTTTATTTCCTGTTGATATCATAGGAAACTGGTGTTTTCTCAACGATTACTTGCTTCTTAATGGACCTTCCGGTTGCGCGTCTAATAAGTTCACGGGAGATAACTTTATCGAAAGTTGATTTTCATGGCGATACCATTCAGGAATGACTGTTTTGCCAACAATGTTCTAGGGCTTATATTTCGTCTAAATTTGTGAGAATCCATTTGGATTCTCGTGAAAATGGTTGCGAGAATCCATACCTACTATGAGTGTCCCAGGATCCCATGACGGCCCCATGGTTGAACCACTGTTGTTTTCCTGATAACACAAGTTTACAATTTTACCCAAAATACCTTTTTAATTTTTAAAACTAAATTTGATGATTTTTAAACAATAAATAATAAATAAATGATAAAATAATTAAATGAACAATATTTACCAATAAAATCTTACAAATATGGCTGTCGTTGGAACCGGCTCAATGAGCCGGTTCCAATGACAGCCATGTTTGTAAGATTTTATTGTCAAAGTGTCAGGATATTTCAGGTAATGTTAGCCTTCTGCTGGTTAATTTGTTGCCGCTGTGTTAAATAAAGGGTTAAGTTGACTCAATTCTTTTCACCCGAATCCTAGCAGAGGTGCAGCGAGAATCTACATGGATTCTCGCCGGTTTTATTGCACGAATCTTTGTGCGAATCGATTCTTGGATTCTCGTAGAAATTTTAGCCCCGTGTTCTGAAAGAGCTGTTCTCGAATCCATGTTTATTTTGCTTTATTTTCAAGACCAAGGGTGCGGGGAGAGTGAACGGATTTTCGAATATTCTTTGAAGCAGTTTGCAGAAGATTTATCGAAGGTCCTAACATTGAAAGACAATTAAAACAAACTCAAAATATACATTTTCGATTGGTTGTATTTCTTCTTATTTCGATTAGTACTGCATTTTGGATATGTAATCCATTTTCGAGTTCACATTTTGCATCTCCAAAAACCGAAACGCTGTGACTTTCATCCTGTTTAAAAAAGGGACATTGGAAAAAAGTATTTTTCCGCATGCTATGAAACTCTAGGTTATACCATTTAGCCGGTGCAATATTGCCGGGAGTATTATGCAAAACAAGAAGTTAATTATGATGTGATGGAGACGTCGAACAAACAAATGGGAAGCCCGAGTTTTATCCAATTTCGATGCAGCGCTATTAGAAAACCATTTTAAATTAACTGCAAAAATCAATAAAACAAACAGAGCCAATAGCGTTTTATCTTAGTACAATTTAATTTATTTCAATTTCCTCTCTGCAGATATTACAAAATGGCACGAGGCGTTATTATTTTGTAATGTTAACCCAATTCAAGAGTCATTCCTTCTCAATGTACAACAGTACAGCCGTCGCGGACTGGTCAGTTTCCACGGGTGTGTAATATTTCCACGGAGGGCGGGGGGGGGGGGGAATGCATAAACATAGATGGACATTTTTATTTTACAGATTTTGTGACCCACCCACCCTTTCCTGCATATTTTTTCCATGACATGTTTCGGAACCCATCCAGTGGTGGCGCCAAGGGGAGGGGGGCGGTGTCAGAGGGGGGCGGGGGGTGTTAGAGTCCCCCCCGTCGGAGAGGTCCAGCCCCCCCGGTAGTTTCGTGTTTTGTGTGCACATTACTAAACTGATTACAACACGAACGGCGACTACGGCAATTACAGCTATGTCCCTTGTTGTTTTCAGTGGTGGCGCCGGGGGGGGGGGGGGGTCAGGTGGGGCTAGAGCCTCCCGTCGGAGAGGTCCAGCCCCCTCCCCCCCCCCCTCGATCCGACTTCACGAGAAATTTTCGACAATCGAATGTAGATATCTCGTCTTGTCTGTCTCGAACCCGTGCAGCACTGGAACTTTGATAGAGAATAGTGAGTCTCACGAAATTCCTTAATGCCGTTCGTCAAACTGGCTTTATAGATGAGACATTTCCCGACCTTATTACAATATGTTCACTTTAACCCTTTACCCAAGGTAACGGCCAAAACCGGCCAGCGCAATTCTCAAAAATCGTCTGCTTTTCAGGTTACATGTAGGCAAAGGGTTAAATAATCAACAAACATTCTCAATTTGCTTCTGTTTTGGTTCTCCAATTTACCAATTTTCACTCATGTTCCTTCGTTTGGGAGGTCAAATGTTATAGCCCCCTGTCGGAGAGGTCAGCCCCCCCTGTCGAAAAATCCCTAGCGCCACCCCTGGACCCATCCCCTTCTCCTACATTTTATATACAGAACTTAGTCACTCGAACACTGACACGAAACGCGTAATGCACACCGATTCAATACATATTTTTATATATCTAAACAAGTTTCCATTTACTATATCAGATGCATTTTTCAAGACTAACCAGATTCACATCAGTGCACAAAGACACATTACTGTATAGCTTGAACCCTATGTGGGCCCGGGTATAATAGGTCCACATTTGGTAGCCAGTTTGTTAACGCACAGCAGCGATTATCTGGTTGTTCATACAGACATTTTAATACTATATTGATGTAGCAAATTCTAAGGAATTTGTTTTATCTTTATACTGAGGTGTCTGTGTGGATGAGCTTGTTAGTTCCTCCAGTGGTTGGTGAATTCCTTAGGCCATCCAGTGGATCTGTTTGAATAATTCTACCTTCATCTTGGGAACTAACAACGTTGTGATAATGGCATCACATAGCCATATTTGTTGAAAGTGACGTAAAACCCCAATCAAACCAGATCAGACAATTGTGACAATCTAAATGTGTACAGTACGTGGAAAGTGTATTATCACTAAATCACCCGCAGAGTGGAGACCCAACCCAAACAATAATTGCAACTTTTTTGCAAATCATAACAAGCACAAGCAAAGTTTCAGCCAATGGACCTCCGGGTTAAACCCGGAGGTCCATTGGCGGAAACATTGCTTGTGTTTTTAGTCTATATTTACAAAATTTAAAAGTTATAGTTCGGGTGATAACTCCACTCTACGGGTGATTTAGTTACAATCCACTCTCCACGTACTGTAGCTTAATATTCTTACAAATCTAGTTTCTTGGTGTTTACCTTGCAAATGAAACTCAATTATTCTTTTTCCCAGAAACCTTTGATTTTAAATCAAATTTAAAAAAGCTTTTCCTAATTTTATCTCCGATATTCAGTGAGATGCACTTCGAACAGTCTAGTTTCTGTAAATGATGGCATATGTGACTACTATGCCTGTTATGCCCATAATTAATTTACTGTTGCTTATACTGTAGCTGTGTATATGTTGCAAATATTGGTTGAGTAAATGGGAACTTGTTTTTGTTCTGACTCAAGAAGGGCAAACCTTGTGTTTTTGTTATCGCATCTGCATACCAGCATAGCAATCAAAAATACTTTTTTGTTTTTTGTTAAATCAGACTTTTTTGTTTTTCATGAAATAAAAATCAATATTTTTAATTGTTTTCATTTTGAAAAATCAGCCCCACCTAGATATATGACTCATTAGACAATATTAAAAAAACTATTCTTTATTTTAAAGAATGTTCTATTAAAAAAAATTGATAAGAATGAATTATGTTGTGAATGGATATTTTTGTTAACTTTAGGAGAAAATTGTCGGGCAATTTTTTTTCGCTCAATATTGGGCAACCATCCCCCATCCATAAGTCAGTTTGGGATGACATTCTCCAATATTTTTGTATTAAGAGGGTTAGTGTTGTTAATAATGCTTCTAAATTGGCTTTTATGATCAATTGGTGACATTTTGGGACACAATAGATGCCATAATAGTGAAAAAGGAAATAAAAATGCATTAACTGTTTTCGCATATTTTTGGGGCACTGGGAAAACATTGCATTTAGCCCCTCCCCACCCCCCACCCCTGCGGACGCAATAATATTAGACTCAAAACACCAATTATAGGAATAAATCATCAACAATTTAATTAATGAAGCACCGGGTACAACCCGGTGCTTCATTAATTAGAATTTGATGGTGATGATTTTTATTACCTGGTAAAACATATGCGTAGACATCACTGCCCATGCGTGGATTATGACCAGTCCACGGCGACTATACTGTAATAACTATAGAATGTGAAATACAAGTAAGAATTGGTTGTAAACACATGCAGGCTTTAACACGGGTGGCCAGGGTCTTAAAACCCGGGAGAAGGGGCACAGGGGTCAGTCACTTGAAACGTTTATTTTCCTTTTCGGAGAGTCAAGAAAAGTACACATTATTGGCTCCATAATTAACGAATTTCCCCACTGGACTGAAATTGGTGCAAACAGGGTTTGGTGCCCTAAACATTTTACCATCATCTTGAAATGTGTCTTCACATTCTCACCATCTTCGGAAATCCCTGGTAAGTACATGTTCAGACGCTGTATTCGTATCTACTGGAAATGTTATAAAACATTCTCTGTCCATATTTATTGAAGGACATCCAAATTTCTTGTTCAAGTTTGTGATGAATAGATAGACCAGAATATCAGAATATCATATAAAAGCGCTCCGTTTAAATTTTAGAATTAACGACATGTTCTCCTCCACTTTTCTGAACGTTTGTGAATATATTTTGAGACTTCGAAAAATTTGTTTACTCATTGCAGCGAGGTCGTGTGATGTCATATTAGATACTTTCACCACAAGAGCTAGACAAAAGCAGGTGCGTCGCGATGATGACCGTTTGTGGTGGTGGCAGTGGGGGTATAATCATGAGTGTTGCAGACAGTGACGATTGAAGTCCCGACGGATAAAATAACCCAACTACATCATCACGGCATACCTTCGTCGAAGGCATGCCATGCTGATGTAGTTTGAAAATTAGTCCGCCGAGATCAAACTCTTGAAATTTACTTGCGGATCAATAAAGTACAAACGTAGATTCTTTTTGAACCAATAGCATGTTTCACTGATGTTATAGATTCTCAATAGACTTTTTCAGAAAATTAAGCGTATTCAGAAACTAAAATTACTTTCAGTGTGTTTTGCGAAACATCAGTTTTAACAAGTCAGATATCGGACTGAAAATGAATAAAATTGGAGGAACGAATGAAGTTGGAGGTTTGAATAAGCTGTTGATATCCTGAACACTCCCACACACCGAACGGAATGCCACAAAAACTGAAGACATGTAGACCTACCAGGGAGGCCGGAAGCACGGGGACATCTGCCCTCCTTGCCTTCGGACCACGGGGGCGAGAGGGAGCAGACAATGCCCTTCCCAGGTTCGTCACTAAATGATTTTCATTGATTTATTCTCGAAGTGAAGGTAAAAATACGTACCAAATCCGTTCTGCAAGCTTTCAAAATTCAATGGAGGAGTTCCCGAGGAGGTGCCACCTCCCGATGGGAGGGCGACAACTCCTCTCAAACTTCCTCATCTCGGGCCTTCGGCCTTTGAGACATGCATGCTTCATGATTTAAGGCGGGGCTGTTAGTGCAATTAATGCCTTTTCCCTGGCCTGAAGTGCTTCCGGCGCGCCTGATTCCTACCATTGTTGGAGTATAATTCCCTACATTTGCAAACAAGACAATATTTATGCACAGATGATGAATGGAAACAAAAATCACCATCAGTGGGATTTTGTGAAATAGTCGCTATGGCGGTTTGTTATTTATGGAAGGACAGGAAATTGCGCTGTTATTAAATAAAGTACCGCAACCGTTTTCGATCTCTGATGGATGCACGCAAACGTTCAAATTGCAGTAAATGCGACTTTTTGTGGCAGACAAAACAGAAAAAGTCGCGGAATTCGCAGATGCCCGGATATCAAATGAAGATTGAAAGTCGGTTGTTGTTGGAACCAGTTTTCTAATTCAACAAATTTGCAGATGTTTGTAAAATCAAAATGGAGCCTTGACAAATGAATGGTTCTCTGTGCTTTCCCTTAACTCGGATCGGTAGGACGTTTTTGAGTATCAGCTAGAGGAAAGTGGTGGGTGCATTCGATGCACTGTGGACATGTAAGTAATGGAAGCGCTTCCACGTCTGTTTCCGGTTTTGTAGAACTACAGAGTCTTGTTGATTAACCTTATGAACTCGTAAGACCGATTTTTCGGCCCAATGCTTAATTTCGTCCCATTTTTTGTCTTATTATAAGAGGTCAAAACACGGGGCATTGATGATAAAATAATAACTGCAGTCTGCAGCCAGATGGCTGCAGATTGCTGTTATTATTTTTATCCTCCCTGTATATTGATATTGGACTGACCCATCTCAGTGTAAGTGTACAGAAAGGCGATACCATTCTAGGAAACGAGGGTTAGGGCGGGAATTTTTGATTTTTCAGATTCGGTTTCAGGAAACAAAATCGGTTTCGGTTCAGTTTTTTTCTTGGTGGCAACAACGCATCTATATCTTCTATATCTATCTATATCTTCTATACTATATTTTAGAATGTCTGTATGTCTGTATGTATGTATGTATGTATGTATGTATGTATGTATGTATGTATGTATGTATGTATGTATGTATGTATGTCTGTCTGTCCGCTATAGAAATGAATATGGGGCCACCCCGAGTGTCCAAAATGGGTCTGTTAGGAGTACTTGTTTATGGCGGAGGTCATCGTCAGGTTTAAAAAAGTGTGTGGGGTGGGGTGGGGTGTAAGGGGGCACCAAAAGTTATGACCAAATTTTTTTACCGATATATGTCTTCAAAGGGGGCTACTAGGAGCACGTTTTTATCAGGAATCTAATGGTGAGGTTTAAAAAAGTATCGGGTGGGGGTGTAGATGGGCACCAAAAGTTATGACCAACATTTTTCACACCGATATAGGTCTTCAAAGGGGTCTACTAGGGGTAATTTTTTACCAGGAATCTAATGGTGAGGTTTAAAAAAGTGCCTGGGTGGGGCGGGGTGTAGAGGGGTACCAACAGTTATGACCAAAATTTTTCTCACCGATATAGGTCTTCAAAGGGGTCTACTAGGGATAATTTTAATACTGTCCTCAGCCCGAGCAACGCCGGGTAACCCTGCTAGTAATAAATAAAGGAAAAAAATCGGTTTCGGTTGAGTTTTTCTTGGTGGCAACAACGCATAGTAAATAACACTTCAGCTTGGAAATAACACTTCAGGTTCCCTAACTTGGAAACAGTCCCAACAGTTTGTACGGCACCACCCACCACAAAAAAGCCATGTCTGTAAGTATCTCCATTGGATTCAGCCTAACTTCCCTTCGATCATTCTTAGGGTTGCAAGGGGATCAGCTGGTAAGTCTACAGAGTCAGACAAAAAACACAAACTAGGGTAACAAATGAATCAAGCTCATCTAGAGGGCATGCACAGGAGAGTCACAAGCTACATTTCGTCCCCTGAGTTCCGATGTGTTCTATGTGTCTACTGGCACATAGAACACATTGGAACTCAGGGGACGATTTGTTATGTAAAATATGAACAAATTTTGTTATTCAAGAATTTTTTTTTGAAGTACTATCTTCAAGCCGTGTTAAGTAATGAGTTAATTGATACAAGCAATCTCAAGTGAAAAGTGCAAGACACATCTGCGTAACAAGGCGCGCTTCAGGTTTTTTCTGTACACAATACGGCTGTTTTACAGTATTTGAATAGCGTGAGAAGTGGCACAATGAATATTTCTGATATCAAATAGAAAATTAAGTATCCTTAAGAAAAAACACTCATCCATGCCATACCGCCCGCTTAACATTTCAGATCACGCAACATTCAGATTGCTTGATTATTATTTAATAATATGTGTTTAAACTTCATTATTGATCAAAGAAATCAAATTGACAGCCTTTTGTATTGGTTTATAGAAATCGAAGGAGCGTCAGTGACAACTCAATAGAACAATTTCACATATTTCGCAAGCAATCTTTGCAAATAATGTTATTTTTTTTTCTTTGGGTTCCAGATTCATTTTAGCACCAGCCTCCATCTCGGATCTTTCATTACAGTCCGACATATTATTCAATAAATTAACGGCAATTTAGGGGAAGCTGTATCGCTCAGGCCGTCGTTTGTGTGAACGTTCAGTCACTTGGTCTGCCTTTAAATTAGATTAGGTAAATTTTCGGAGCTCTCGTCAACGTCTCTATACCCTCAACACTTTATTAATTAATTAAAGCGGCGAAATGATGGGAATTACATTTCACCCGTAATGGATCGATAACGTAACACTGTTCCAACCACTAACTCTAGAATAAGAACACGAGCTCTCCTATCCAACACATGCATTATTTTCTGCCTGCACGCAATAAGGGACAATTATTTTGTTGTATTTAAACAATATCACTCAAGAAAACCTACAGTGCTGTCTAGCACGACAACACTCTTATATTGCGACCTTTCCCCAAAGACGTAGTAAGGTCAGTTGGGGTGGGGTGATCAGTAAGATTTCTAAGTAGGCTTGGGGTCTAGCGCGACATGCCGTGGGCATGTCCCGGAGACCACAGGCCCGGGTTGAGGGAGATTTCGAGAGGGGGTATCTCCGTCTCGATGGTGTGATCAATTAGATTTCTAACTGGGCTTGGGGTCCCAGTACCACATGCCGAAAGCAGCATCAACCCCGCAATCAATGCTGCCTGAGAGTGTACGGACACTGTGGAAACTTTCCCGATAGGGGATCGATCCTGGAACCGCTGGCACGAGAGATTCCGCACTTATCCAATCGGCCACTACTCCCTCACCAATGGAGGCAGGCGGACAACTGTATTTCTTCAATGTAGGTGTCTGATTAGCCAATTTACGTATTTTTCGTCTGTTTTTGAGTTATGTCGGTTAGCTGAAATTCGAAGACGGCGGTGTCACGGCCCAATCGCGGCGGACTTAGCAATGCTAGTTCGAGTGTACCCGATCTCTGCAGCCTTAACGATTTATTAAAAGTTAAACGAGGAGTTCCAACGCGGTATTAATACCCCCCCCCCCCCCCCACCTAATCCAACAAGCTGACCAGTCGTTTTTACTGAGCTGCCTGGTTAATGAATCTTAATATTCCAATGCCATTTTGTGAAGTTTAGTTGCAGATTTGTGCAGTTCATTTGGTGTAAGGTAATTAGCCAATCGTTTATAATTAGGAATCAGATCCCAACAGCTGGTTACCTAGACATAGCATACTAATGTAGCAAACATTTTCTGGACCTTCAGTATTCTATTTGTATGATCAAACATACTTTAACTGGTTGAGGGCTAGATTATTTCTGGTGGTCTGAATTTGTTCCCCAAAATGCGTTTTATTACAAATTATTGGAGAGTGCCCACAGGCACTCTCCAATAATATGTAATAAAACAAATTAATATGAACAAAATATTACTTGTGTTCGATTGAATATGAAACATAGGTAAGGAAAATGTTGCCTTTTGCTCTGGTACCCTTATTTGTTTGAAAGCCCTGATTTGGATGGGTGACCATTTCAGCGACTGATTCGTGCTCCCGCGTTGTGTCCTTGGGCAAGGCACTTAACCCCCATTGCCTACATGGGGGCACGATGACGCTCTGTACTAAGGCGTACTGCATGTCGATGGTGCGCATGTCTTCAGCCAATCTAACCCTGCCTGTGCAGGGGTGCAGAGTTTAAGAGTTGCGATGTTGGAGAGCTGACAGCTGCTAGTCGTTGCTTGGTGATTCTCCCCGGGTACTCCGGCTTCCCCCACTCGTTAAACTGTCATCGACATGATATGACCGTAGCTGTTAATGTGACATTAAACCCTAATAAAAAAGACCTGATAGTGGCTTTAAGCACTAAAAGAGTCTTCGAATAAAGATCAAAACAAGGAACAAACTATTTCTAGGCAAAAAAAAAAAAAAAAACTGCGAAGAAACTGGTTACAGAGTGATAGCACTTTTAGACTGTACAGACGTTTCTTGGTCGCTTATCACATTCACGTTGAAAGATGCACACCCAGGACAGCAAACATCATATACATATATACATGGACAAAACATAAATTTAGATATCATGTCATTCTCACCTGTCGCCAGAATGGCTGTCACACCGAACTTGACAAACCGGAGATCAGATCAACTAGACAATTAAAGGAACAAATGTATGAATCAAACTTTGAGCAGACGTCACACGAATATTGCACACGAGACTGATGAATTCTGAAATAGGATGAAAAAGAACAACGAAATATAGAAAACAGGTACATGTAATCTGCTTTCCTTGTGGGAAATATCTATACCACAAGAGATCGGATAATAACTAAAGAAAATAAAGACAAATGAAAACCCATTGATTTTTTTATCGTCTAAGTTTATCATAAAAGACCATGGGACTGTGTCCACTTCTCAGGTATGTATATTCAAATTACTGCTTGTGTATTTAGGTGGCAACGAGGCCACCTAGAAACTCAAGAAGTGATTTCAGTCTGCGATAGCGGTAAAGTGGATAGTATCTTTGATTAACCGGGGATGTGGTGACACCGAACGAACAACTCAAAACACGAAACCCATTACCATTTAGTAAACAACTGCACATTTAAGATTCGTAACCAGACAAGATTGAAATTACCATCGTTAACATTCTTATTTCATTCTATTTCCGTAATGCACTATTTGTTGCATTCACAAATTTGGGCATAAATAATACCGATTTAAAGGCTTTTTAAATCAAAATAAATGTCCATTCGTATTTTTAATCCCTCTGTTTTATTTTACACCGGGTTTTCTTGGTAGCGTTAGGGAGCACGATGGCTCATTGTTAAAGCATCCTTTGGGAAGACACTTAATGCTGATTGCCCACGTGGGACGCGATGGCACTGTGTACTAAAGCATACTGCACGTCGATGGCGCACTCGCCTTCAGTCCCTAACGTTGCTTGGGCCGGGTTAGTTAGTTGGAGAGTCTGATAGTCACTCGTCGCTGCCTGATGGTTCTCTCCGGGTACTCCCGCCTTCTCCACCCGTAAAACTGCCCAAAACGTTATGACACTAGCTGTTGAAAGTGTCCTTAAACTCCAATAAACAACAAACAAACAGCTTATGGGCGTTAGATTTAGAATATCGAGAATGTGGGTATACGTCATATTCACTCCGGGATTCGAGCTCCCGCGTTGTGTCCTTGGGCAAGGCCTTAACCCCGATTGCCTACCCGGGGGCACGATGACGCTATGTACTAAGGCGTACTGTACGTCGAAGGTGTGCATGTTTTCAACCAATCTAAGCGTGCCTGCACCTCTGTGCAGAGTTCAGAGTTACGATGTTGGAGAGCTGACAGCTGCTCGTCGTTGCTCGGTGGTTCTCTCCGGATACTCCGGCTTTCTCCACCCCTAAAACTGTCACCGACATGATGTGACCCTGGCTGTTAATGTGTCGTTAAACCCTAATAATAATAATAAAAAAAATATCCACTCCGGTTACCGTTGGGGCTAAACGACAGTTTGAACAAGCATCATTCCCGAGCCACCGCTCTCCAATTGTCACGCGACTGCCCTGACTGTACCATTCAAAAAACGCCCACGCCAGTAATATGGATGCACTGCAAAAATTACCAAAACGTATATGGTAAAAGTGACATTTAAAACTCCGTCATACCAATGTTAAAATAGCCCATCCGTAAAAAAAACCCTTTCGGAGGTAAGGATACATAAAATGTACAATCTGAAGAGCCATGAAATTCGATTTGATTCGAAAACTCTGTCTGATTCGATCCGGGATTCGATTCGATTCAGACGTTTCGTTTCGCACGGGTCTAAATATATGCGACCTGGAGCCAATACTATAAAACGTTTACAATTGTATTTTCTAGATTTGATTTTCCACCTATTAATATAACAGACTAAAATGGATCATTAGCATTTTAAAAGATATGGCAATTTGCCAATTGACAAATTGCCAGATTTTTTAAAATACTAATGGTTCATTTTAACCCATTTAAAGTCCTAACTAGAAAACACAATTCTAGAAAATACAATTGTAAAAGTCTGAACCCAAGCTTCACATCTGTCAGGTCAGTAATCTGAAGTCTAGCAGTTGCTAACCTCCTTCCAGAAGTTCTCTCCGGTGCACTCCGGCTTTCTCAACATGTCAAACTATCCACAAAACGACCTGTCCCTGTGCCACTATCTCGTGGTACTATACATCACATATAAGCCTTCGACATCGGGAGGAAAGGTTGCAAAAGCCCTTTAGACATTTTCGTGACAAAGTGTAAACATTCACGTCTCTGTGGTGTCTTAACCGTAACTTGCTGAGACATTTCTTGAATTTTTTTCTGAAATTTAGTATTGGCTGCTGTCAATTTAATGACAAAAAAAACCCAAATGAAGCTCGGAAATCATTCATGAAATGTTTCATTCAGCTTCAAAGGATAGGTTTTGTTCACTGGATGAATATCCTCAGCAGAATACAAAGAGTTGACACGTCCTTTCAGGGGGTGTAGCAAGCAATTGTTTTTAGGGGGGTCGCCCACGATGCAACTCAAGGATGAGAAGATCTGGCAATTAAAAAGACTGAAATCTTGGCCAGAGGCCAAGCATTGGCCAAAGGTCAAGTCGGAGAAGATTATGGGATGGGTGATCCCCTCCCATAATCTTCTCCAACTTGACTTTTGGCCATCGGCGGTGGTCCGGTGAGGGGGAAGGGGGCTCCCCCGGAAAAATTCTTCAATATTTGATATCAGAAGTGAACCAAGATTTCATGCTGAGTGAAAGGGAACCAAATTCAATGTAGGCATGTATTATATCGGCCGCGGACCTTTGGGATTCGGTGGGGGGGGGGGGGGGGGGGGGGGGGGAGGTCGTACGACCCGCATGACCCCCCCCCCCCCCCCCGGCTAAACCCTTGCCTCTGTTCGTACGGTTGGAGTTAGGAGAATTACGCCTACTCGATTTCATTTCACTTTAAAACGACGTTTAGAAATTCTTTTAATGCAAACAGATAGGAGAAAAGACAACCATCATGAGATCACGTTCTCACGCGCGTGACCTTAGTGCGGCATGATAAAAAAAACTAAAAGCCCGGATTATTAGTGCAGTATTAAAACCATTCGATAACATAAGAGGCAATCCTAAAACTGATATGCGTCTTAACAATATCTTAATACAGTTGAGGAGTAGTTTTATATCAATATTACTCAGTGCGCTCGGCTGTAAATATTCTGCTTTACTATGGACATGAAAAAAGTCTATTTTCAATAAATTCAAGTCTTTTTCCACAGCTAAATCTGCATAATACTCGAGAGAGAATGTATTGAAACTCTCTGCAGCTGTCAAGTTCAGTTATACACGATGTCGGCCTTCTAACATATCTCTTTTCTTTCGAGCACAATCGCAATCCAACTCTCAAGATATTCGAGAATACCATTCAAGTTACAAGTATTTTTAGCGGCCGAGCCCCATCGGGTCGGGTATGACACCCCCTACTTTTCCTTACCAATGCCAACTTTTATACGACTATAATCTATTACCTAGAATCTCTGACACAGCGACACATGTTCACATACCTGTCTCCTGATATTTCTTGGGGTGGAATGGGCCGGATCCATATTCAACCATGCATGTTGTTTTCCGCCATTGGCAGTAGGAGCATGTGGTCCATCTTCCTGACGTTTTTCATGTAATGTTTAAGAGGTGTAGAGGGATGGTTGTGTGGCCCGTGTTAGAGGAGGTGTGGGGTGTAGGTCGATGGGTGTGCGTCAGTGTGTGTGTGTGAGGTGTTTGTTTGAGGGTGAGAGTGTGAAGGTGTGTTTGTGTGTGCATGCGTATGCAAATCTTCTTTGGCGAGCGTGCACGTGAGGGTAAGAGTGTGAGTATATGTGTGTAAGCATGTGTGTGTGAGGAGGGGGGGGGGGGGGTGCAAAATAGAAACATGTGTATGCCAGAATGCGTAAGTGCGTGCATGAGCGTATGCAAGTTGGATTACCATTCAAGGTTGTAGTATATGGGAACACCAGTTTTATTAATCTGAGTTTTAGGTGACATATTGGTCCACAAGGCCGTGTACAGTCTTCTTATAGCCTCCCAGTGACATTACCATATATATGGCACATGTCCCATTAATAAAGATTATGCTACTATTTCATTGTAGTTACTTCACGCCATCGATACTTAAGCACCTTCGGTTCACTTTTCCGACCAACAGATATATTCCAGACAATTGAATCTCATTCATTTTCTGTGAATTAACCCTTTACCCAACGTAACGGCAAAAATCGGCCACGCTATTCTCAAAAATCTCCAATTCATTTTCATTATTTTTTTCATTTTTTGTCTCAAAAACATAGGTTATGACCACTCGTTGGAACGAGCTCGCCGAGCTCGTTCCAACGAGGGATCATAACCTATGTTTTTAAGACAAACAATGAAAAAAATTAGCTATTGAAGAATTTTGTTTTGCAAGTGTCGTCTGCTTTTCATGATAGGTAAAGGGTTAAAACTAGAAATGTTGCTCAATCGAGACTTGATTGGATCCACATTTTGACGACATTGCAGTCAGAAATGGAGACTCACTACAGCCACAGAGTTGTGATTCACTCGGGTAGTTCCACAACTTATGTTATTATCTTGAAGTTTTCACCAGGAATTAAATACTTACTGATTGGAACATCTATCACTGGGACAGGAAAGAAACGCGGAGTTTGCCCACAAACCGTTGATGTAATGTGATGTTCCTTCTCTCACAGATATCAAGATATTCTTTCGTGCTATAGTTGGAGATATTCTAGTCAACGAGTATTTATTTATATTTATTTATTCATTTATTGGCGCTTTAGGTCATATATTTATGCACAATGGCTAATCAGGACCGTGACAGTTTTACGGGCGGAGGAAGCTGGAGTACTCGGAAAGAACCACCGAGCAACGACGAGCAGCTACCAGCTCCCTAGCATCGTAACTCCGCACTGCAGCATAGGCAGGGTTAGATTGGTTGAAGACATGCGTACCATCGACGTGCAGTACACGGCGTCATTGTTCCCCCATGTGAATAATCGGGGTTAAGTGCCTTGCCCAAGGACACAACGCGGGAGACGGATTTTTCGCCCAGACGGTCACCCAGCCAATGATTAACCGGGCTCGACGTTGCTTAACATCGGTGATCTGACGAGAACCGGTTACCGCAACGCCACCGCGCTCCAATGAGTATTTAATTCAACTTTAAACCATATGATCAAGATATCAACACAATCAATTGGAATCATGCCAAGATTACGGAACTCTACAACATTACAGAACTAGATTGGTGGCTTGAGAGCGGATCGTTACAACATTACAGAACTAGATCGGTGGCCTGAGAGCACGCGTGTTCTAGTTGACATGGAAATTTAAATAGTTAATTTGGTGGAGATCCCAACTCCCAACCCGTAAGGAATAATCCTCCTCCACTCTGCGCCAGGAAAATGAAGTGGAGAGGGGGGCAAAGTTTTTCTACTGCCACTGGCACGGAGAAGTTCTGTAACTAAAGCACACTACAGATGTTGCAGGGAAACAATTTATTCTATTTTCATTCCCCCAAAACAAATCGGATTCCAACACGCACTGGCCATGAGTAGTATTCCACTCCCGGCGACGACGGACTATTTTTTTATTGTTTGCAAATCGGTTGAGTTGAATCAATTATAAAGGGTTGTTTTGAGTAAACAAATAAGGAGAAAATAAAATAAATACAAAGTCCCCTGCTCGGATTCGAGTACAATTTTATCCTATTGTGGGTCGCGCGGATTATTTCACTCGACTAACGTATCGTGAAATAATCCTCCGCGCTACACTCCAGGATACAAATCGTACTCGAATCTGAGAAGTGAAATAATGTCTATATTATTAGGGTAACTAAATACTTACAAATTAAAGCACCAATGAATAATGTTGAAGTAACAACCATGTACTATAAGAGTGTATGTGGGGATTTTCGAACGACTTTCTCCTCATCATCGTCCATACAGTAGCTACCGGAAGTTGTCGTTTCGTCATCTTCCAAGTTTTTGCTACTTCCGAATGAAGAGTTCAGTTCATTATTAGGCGTGCTCCGATCACTGTTCGGAGTTGATGATCGCCCAAACGACGAGAATGTACTTAGATTGTTAGCACTGTCTGAATGATCTTCGTTTTTAAATGTACTGAATCCACCATTGTTCACCCTTGCATAGGGTTCAAATTCTTCTTTGTATATAAGATATGTGCTTGGTGGATATTGTTTTTTATCACAGAATGTCACTTTCTTTTTATTTAATGAATTTGTCCTTCCATTAATTGAATCACGGTCCGTCCTTTCTGAAAATATATCAAAGACGAAAAGCATTATGGTAATGTTTGATTCAATAAGGCAGAGAAACGCCACGGTGGGATCGAGAATATTTTGTAAAGGGGTGGGGTGTTAATGCAGAAATTGAACTGACATTGTAGTTTCAAGAACAAATATATTACTCAGTGACGCACACTCTAAAATCAGTTGGGTTGAAAGTCAACCCAAAACAATTGGGTTGAGTGGATATGAACCCAACTGGGTTCATATTCTCTCAATCCAGTTGATTTGGATTACTTTTTGACCCAACTGCTTTTAGAGTGTGGACACGGTAGTGGGGGTGGGGGTAGGGTCCTGCGAATATTCGAGATTCGATTCGATATCGATACCATACGTATGCTTCGAGATCGATCCCGAATCAGTCTCAGGATTCGATTTTTTCGAATCTCTCGTACTGACTTCAATTTGTTACATTTCCAACAAAAATAGGATAAAATTGTCATTAGAAAATTCATTCATGTAGGCTCAATTCCTATTTATTTGAGTAATTGACAATGTTTAATTGTTAGGTAAGGTGTGAATTTGGCCCAGAACATTATCCATAGTTTTGGTTTTTGAAGGCTTAACTTGTTACTATTCACGTTCTTAAGAACGTGAATAGTAACAAGTTAGGCCTTCAAAAACTAAAACTATGGACAATAGGCCCAGCTGTTTCTGAGACGGTGCTACAGAGAATATTTAGTTATTGGTGTTTAAGGTGTTCACTCCGTCGCGTAAGGGTCATCACAGTGTTCCGTAACTTCCGTTTCATGCAATATGAAATAACTTGTCTTTTAAGATTCGATTCGGGATTCGATTCGATGTCGATATCAGAGACACGATTCGATTCGAGATTCGATTCGAAAAGAAATTTGTGATTCGCAGATACCTAGGTGGGGGAGAGGAGGGGTTTGAAAGATTTTCGGCTTGCTGGGTAAATTTAGAAGCTTTTTCTTTTGTGAACATTTGCAAAATACAAGGGAAATTATTGTTATTTTGGCTAAAGCACAAGTTTTCAGATTGATAACTAACATACCGTGGGCGTCAAAACGGTAGAAATGTGGTTGCCCAGTCTGAAATCTCTCGAAAAATTGTGTGCGTCTGAAGGGACTTTTTGGGCTTATTTCTCCCCATCCCCCGCTAAAATATATCTGCGCCCTTGACCTTCCGCACATGGTCGTAGGGAAGTGACGGAAATCTGCTAAAATATGCTCGTTCACTTATTATACATATAGAAACGTGAAGACCTATTCGCTAAGCATTCTGGATTTTTAGGAATCAACTTTATCAACAGAAAAATTGAAGGATGAGCGCTATAACAAAATATTATTTTTCCTTCTTTTAATGCTTATATGCTGCTGATGTATATTTCTGTCAAGGAAAGGGAATCTCTTGTTACTATAATAAGTATAACTTAAGAACATTTAACTAAATTTTCTACTTTTTGATCATTGATTTCTTGAGACAAATTTTCATGAATTTTTCATCAAATGTAATCATGGCAGGGATGGATAAATTTGATGAAACATATTTTAAAAAATATTAAGCTGGTTAGAACTTAGAAGTTAATCATTTAACTTTTTAGCTAAGACGACAAGAAGATGACAAGGGCAAAACAATCCGTGAAAAACAAAACATTTTGAGTTTGTGTCTCAAAAACAAAGCTTATAATCTCTGAATGGAACTAGTTACACGATCAGCCTCGGCCGCAGACTCTAGGAAAGCACTCCGAGAAGAATTGTGGGTTTGGTATTAATATAATATCTAATCATGGAATATAACTGTGGCTAGAATATAACAGGTGTTGAACCTGACGAGCATAAAATAAATGATCAAATTATATCAGGAAAATGCAATAGAAACATTTTTAAAGCGCAGTATTTTGAATTTTTACTCGCCTGTTCTATGGAATCCACATCTGCAGCAACTCTGAACCATGCGAAAAATGAAAATCCGTTCCGCACACATGTGCAGAACGAAAATCGATGACGGACTATTTTTTATAAAGAAGCGAAATTTCACTGGAATTTTCTACAAATGGAGCACCGCAATTACAATCTGAATCGCTAGCGATAGCTAAAAATCGTCCCCTGAGTTCCAATGTGTTCTATGTGCTAGTTGGCACATAGAACACATTGGAATTCAGGGGACGAAATAGTAACACGTGCCCCCCCCCCCCAAAAAAAAAAAAAAATTGGTTGAAGATAAAATGTATTCTTTTTGTTGATAGTTGTCAAATGAATTGCTTAATGTCCTTCTAATAATTGTTTTTTTATAGACGTGAAGGCGTGTAATAAACACAGATCAATACGCGCTTGTGAATGGGTTAATCGATATAGCTCTTGTACCATCGCGGAAGGATGAAACGAGAGGCCGCCATATCGATTAACCCATTCACAAGCGCGTGTCGTTCTGTGTATGTATTATCCGCAATTAATTTTGATGCGTACCGTGATGTCCTTTCCATTCGTCCTCGTCACTTCCACCACGACCACTGTCGTTCGTGATTGTCTCCCTTGAAGAGCGACTGCTCGGTATATCGGAGTCTTGTACCTTCCCTCGTTCTGTTATTAGATCAGGCTGCAGAGAAAGAAACATTAGCTTGAGAAGTGTACACAACTGATGTGGGGTTTCTTGAATTAACAAATTCGAATACAAAACCTTTGAAACACTAGGTTTTACTAGAATCGAATTTTATGAAATAATTCGAGCCAACCGCGTATTGTATCTTATCTATTGACTAAAGTGAATTTTTTGATTTGATTGGTTGATAGATACGTGGTATGAGACCATATTCATTGAAACCCACGATACGTCCGCCCAGCCACTGACAAATTTCCCATACCCAGTGGAAGCCTCGTTCCGAAATCTACAAATTGTCCATACCCCTTAGAAGACGCGCCATTCCAGTTTTACAGTGTACATGTATTATATTTTAATTTTTTATCTCCAAAATATAGCTCATGACCCCTTATTGGAATGAGCTTGTCGAGTACCCTCCAATGTGGGGTTCATAAGCTATGTTTTTGAGACAAAAAAGAAAAAAAAGAAATTCAATAATTTTTTTATACTAGTCATATCGGCATATTTTCACAAAAAACTCTTTTGCACAAAAATTCCACAGAAACCTGTATGGCTCAACAATGGAAGATAAAAGATCTCATGCTGTGTGTGCTCACACATGAAATAGATTGTACTTCTAAAACGGAAAGTCAATAGATAAATTCGTTACCCCGTGTCTGATCACGTGGTACGGGTTTTTACCTCCCCGAAGCCAGCCGTATCCCATGAGGCTTCGGCCTCATGGGATACGGCCGGCTTCGGGGAGGTAAAACCCCGTACCACGTGATCAGACACGGGGTAACTAATATTATCCATCTGTACAATGTCGTCGAAATATGAAAATTTAAAGCTGCAAATTTTTCCCATAATGCAACTAGGAATTAACCCATTCAATCTTGTTTGATGGAGTTCATTGAGCTCTGTCAACAAGATTGAATTAGTTAAATTCCTAATAAAATCCTAATATGGAAATCTTTTGCAAGTTGAAATTTCGATATTTTGACCCACTGCAGGTGTGCAAAGGGTTAATTTGAGCTCTGTCTGGGCTCTTATCCTGTTTTATTTCATGGAAAGTCACTTAAAATCGTATCAATTAGGACAAGTGTATTGGGGTTTAACGAAACTCTCAACAGCCAGGGTCATATCCCGTGGGACAGCTTTACAGATGAAGGAAGCCGCAGTACAAGGAGCCAACCATGGAGCAGCGTCGAGTTATTGAGGGACGCTCCAACTTACCAGTCCCGCATTGACTGAAGGTCACACATTTAGGACATACGTTCTGGTAGCTTTGATTGAAAGTATGCGTACAAACATCATGCTGCCATAAGCTTTAATATACCGCCCACCTTACACTGATATCCCTACTACTGCTATCATTACTGTCGCTACTGTTGTTGGTGTTTGTGCTGATATCTTCACCACTACCACATCATCTCTGCAGTATCAACTACACAAGCAGCAATTGCAACAGTTTAAAAATGTTGTTAAAGATTAGCATCAACTGAATAAAAATATTCAATGTTGGAATATAGGGAAACATGCTTCCCGTGGGAGTGGGGAAAAATAATCCCTTCGTTAGCAATATCAGGTCATATTCCATCGTGAGTCTCATTGCCTCAGATCTTTGTGTGGAACGAAGATAGATTTATTAACGCGAGAGGTCCATCTATTATTCTTTTCTATCTGAGAGTCGTTTTTAAAGCTGGCATCATCCAATTCATTAAGTGTCTGGATATCGGAAAAATAAGATAATTTAAAACTCCGATCTATTGACCAAACACGCTCAAAGAAACATTCCCTTGGATTACAGAATCTAATTTGCATACTTCCTGTCAAGAACTGAATCAAATATTGTAAAACTAACAGAGCCTTGTCAACGTTTCAACAACAGAACATCTGAAGTGCGTTCCAGCATTCTCCATATGAGATCGTTCTCGGACTGTTAACCCTATTTTACCAAAAGCAAAATCCCCTAAGGGAGTAATTGGGAATTATTTTATTTCCTATTAAATAATAGCAGACTCAATGTCGCGGCAAGACTGAATCGAGACAAATAATGTTGGGTAGGTGGTTTCATCAGACTTGTGGATAGGAGAGTAGACACATAATTTCCACTCGATCGCGACCGGGAGGAAATCCTTTGTCGGTTCTCTACTTGAAGCGATAATATATTTTAAGGAACCGAAAAGGACCAGACTATATTAGCGTTAGCTGTAGAATGAAAGTAGATTTTTTAAAGTTTTTTTTTTGTCGAGGACTTAAATAATTATTTTCGAACGAGCTTTCTCATCATCAGTATTAGAAGCTGATAGCACCACTAAACTAAGAATGAGAGAAATTTATCTTTTTACAGTTATTTTCCAGTCTCTTCATACTCATTTTGTACAATTGGGTATGATCTGACTGATAAATCACATTTCTAAAATTGTGTCAATTCCAGGGTTTGAGAAAATTTCGTCGTTGTCATCATACATACGTTTTACTAAATATATACGAACTGAGCGATTGTCCATCCCCTTCCACCCATAAATTCTTGAATAAAATTGAATTGGTCTGTCAGCGTACATTAAATAAGAAAAAAAGAAAACAAAGAGAGAAAACACAGCAAAGTGCTATTCTGCTTTGAACTGAACAGAAGAGTGACAGATTTTCTTTAGTTAGACTTTGTTCATTTGAAATTGTTTTTCAACAGTTGATTTGAAGTTACTGACGGCATTCTCCAATAAATTGCAACAAAAAAATCCGAATGATGTTTTTTTAACTGAACACGGAGCATATCGGAAGAATATAAGATTCATCACGATACCGGCGCCCTTTAACCCCCTACTTAACAGTGACTATGGATTATCACTTGGAATAACTGAACATTTTCATTTTTGTTTCAAACAAAGCTTTTGACACGGTACTGGAACGATCCAGAGGAGCTCGTTTCAATGAGACGCTTTTAGCTACGCCCTTGAATCCAAAATAAAGAAACAATAACAATCAAATTTGTGTGTATTTATTATGAGTAGCGCTCTATGGAATCGATTAATACGTAAATGAGTAGATAAAGGCCTACTGGTGTTAACAAGATGCGGATTTTGTTCATAGTTTTAAAATAATTTTAACTTATAAAAATTGGTCAAAGTAGGGACTATTATGATCCCCGGTGAGTCTGGAGGTGGGATGGGGAAATCTCACCCTCGGGGCAAGATTTTGAACCAGACCCTCGGCTTGCCGAGGGTCTGGTTCAAATATCTTGCCCCGAGGGTGAGATTTCCCCATTCCCACCTTCAGACTCATCGAGGATGATTTTTTCTCCCCACACACGAGGATTACGTCATTATAGATAATTGGTGGTCACGTGCTGACATACCCAATTTATCAAGTCGTAGTCCTTTCGAAAAACGAACAATTTCATCGGAAAAATTGTACAAAAGTTAGATATATACCATAGGTATATACTAAAAAAAATGATTTGTAACACTATCCGTTAAGGGGTTAATGAATTTGAAATAGTTCCGGCAACCTAATAAAATATGCAAATGAGTATGTCACGTGGTGTGGGTGGGATAGAAATATCCCAGCCTGCTGTCTCACACGGGACACGCGTATGTTTCACGTATAGTGGGGGGGGGGGGAGGGTTTGTCTGTACCCCTCCCCCCCCCCCTTTCTACTGAATCTTCTCCGATATAAACCAATATTACGAAAAACATTGTAAAGGGATTTTGTATTTGTTTATCGCGGAATATAATCACACAATGCTGATATAGAGCATATCGTTTCTCATCCAAAGACTTTGAATACGAAGTCAATTTCCTGCACGACTTGGAACACAAGATTTCTTGCGTCTGACGGGTTAATGTGAGTCACCTGAAGTGAGATGACGTCCATTGAAAACACTCTCCTTTGCTTTTTGTTTGCGAAAGCTTTGCATGATCCAACATCTTAGCCAGCACAAGGGGCTTGAATCAATATGGAATATCGTTTTCAATCTCATCGACGAGCGGAAATTTAATTAAGAAAATGAGTCGACGTAAGTATCACGGATCAATGATCTATGTTTATTTTCGTGGCTTTCTATTAGTCTCTGATTAGCCTTTAAACGCTCAGTAAATTATAGGAGTAAATGAAAGAGTAAATCCCTTGCTGGAAACTAATGTGCCTTGAGATTATAACTGCGATTTTTACTCAGTAAAATCTCACAAATGGTGCAGTGCCATAAAGCAGGCTTGAAAATAAAGAGATTACATGGTAACTCGGGCAGTTGGGAGCGCGGTAGCTCAGTGGTAGGCTGTTGGACTTCTATGCTAGATGTCCCGAGTTCGACCCCCGCCCGGGACGACCCGGGTTGTGTCCTTGGGCAAGGCACTTTATTATTCCCGATTGCCTACATGGGGGCACGATGACGCCGTGTACTAAGGCGTACTTCACGCCGATGGTGCACATGTCTTCAACCGCTGTAACCCTGCTTGGGCGGAGCTTGAACAGAGTTAGAATGATGAGGAGCTGACAGTTGCTCGTCGTTGCTTGGTAGTTCTCTCCGGGTACTCCGGCTTCCTCCACCCGTAAAACTGTCACGATCATTCATTGTGCACAAGTATGTGACCTTAAACCCCAATAAATAAATAAATTACTCGGGCCGTTTACGCTATGTATACACAGAACGACACATGCGTGTGAATGGGTTAACCGATATGGCACGAGTGCCAGAACGGAAGTCAGAACGAGAGGACACAGGCCTCGAGTTTATCCTTCCGCGATTTCACAAGTGCCATATCGATTAACCCGTTCACATGCGTGTGTTTATTACACGTCTCCACGCCTATAAAAACAATTATTAGAAGGACACTCAGCAATTCATTTGACAACTCGTCCCCTGAGTTTCAATGTGTTCTATGTGCCAGTAGGCACATAGAACACACTGGAACTCAGAGGACGAACTACCAACAAAAAGAGCACATTTTATCGTCAACAAAATTTGCGAGGGGAATCCGTGTTACTATTTTTAGCTCTAGATAGCGATTCAAATTGTAATTACGGTGCACGATTTGTAGAAAATTCCTGTCAAATTTCGCTGTTTTTTTTTTATAAAAAAATAGTCCTTGGACGATTTCCGTTCCGCACATGTGTGCGAAACAGATTTTCATTTTCCGCATGGTTCAGTGTTGCTGTATAGATGGATATTACATAGAACACGTGTGTAATAAATGGTAGGAAACAAGTTTTGTGATGGCTTTCTGACTTCTCTATATCCACCGCGTCAGCCATGCTGTATAGGTAATAATAAACATTTTCGCTCAACTAAATGGCAACAATTATCTCGCCCAATTTTGGCGGACATTTTAAGATGTAAACGGCATGCCACTCTCTTCATATATGGATTCAATGCGTAACCTTAGAGTCAAATTTGTCTCGAAAAATTTGCATTTGGTCTCTGAAATATAAAGACAAATAAGAAATACGCAATCATTTGCTCTGGAAAATGCAAAGACAAAAAAGAAATGCACTTCCATTAGCTCTGGAAAATACAGTGACAAATAACAAACGCTTTACTATTTGCTCAGGAAAAGACAATTAAGGAATGTACTTCCGTTTGCTTTTGGAAATTTACAGACAAATAACAGACGTATTACTATTTGCACAGGAAAATACAAGGACAAGGAAAGAAATGCATTTCCATTTGCTCTGGGAAATACAAAGACATGTAAGAAATGCATTGCTATATTTGCTCCCAGATATATCGAGACAAACAAGAAGTGCGCTACAGCTCTTTTTGAGAAATACCGAGACAATATCGAAAAGTACACTTAAAACTAGAAGTCCTGTCATGAAATGCACACAAATAGCACGTTGATATGCGCGTTAATGTACGCGTTATGGCCCAAGTAAAGCTATCAAAATATTCGCATATGGCCTGTGCACAAGCAATGTTTCAGCCAATGGACCTCCATTGGAAGAAACATTGCATGTGTTTGCTATGAGTAACCAAGGGAACCTGCCGTGCTTTGGATGCCATTCGATATGGCAATTGCGCGCAATTCCAACGCGCAATTAAGCCTAGATAAGCGCACTATTCGTGACAGGACTTCTAGTTTTAACGGTAATACAGTGTTTGTTTGGGAAAGTTTAGAAACAAGTTAGTAATGCACTGGAATTTCCTCTGGAAAATGCAGTAGAAGAAATAATGTATTGCAGCCTTTAACCTAAACGTACTGTGGCATATTGCACACAAGCTCATGCTGCATGCCACAAGGACATAACTCTGTAAATAATCCGATTGAAGTTCTGCGGTGATCTTGATTCATTGCGAATAATCTGAAATACTTCACGTCAGAATACAAATTTATTTTCCAAAGTGTTAGGTTAACTAAAGTTCTATCATATTTGAATTGGACAACCAAGTTCTGTCTTCCATTGTGTTTACCATTACTTTTCCAGATTAGGGAGTTTTCTCAGTGGTTATGTGAATATAATCTGTCCAAAAAAAGTTAAGCCCCCCCCCCCACCCCTCCCCGCCACCTCCCTATAATACCAGTGGGTATACAGTAAATGGGTAAATTCTCCAGAGAAAACCTGCTATTTGCAGTAAGGGGAATATGTCTTATTAGTGAAGCAAGGGTTTCTAGAGCTTTGTTTTTTACGGAATGAATATCAGGCACTGTGGACGTCATCACAACGTTAAAAAACGTCACATTGTTCAGTACCTGATGGATCAGCCTCGAGAATATCTAACACATCTTAACCCTTTAAGTAACATGAAAAGCAGACGACACTTGCAAACAAAATTCTTGAATAACTAATTTTTTTCATTTTTTGTCTCAAAAACATAGGTTATGATCTCTCGTTGGAACGAGCTCGACGAGCTCGTTCCAACGAGGGGTCATAACCCATGTTTTTGAGACAAAAAATGAAAACAATAATAGTTAATTGGCGTGGCATTCTGTCCATGTCCTTCCGAATTTCTCTCATTGTGATGTCTCATTTCTCTATAAGCACACGGCAGTGAAGTGGTCAATAGCCAGCAAATATTCACCTGTTTTAAGGATGTATGCCCGATCCGATAGAGGAATGCAGAATGAGCTATTCGTATACCCACCCACAGGTATTAAGGGGGGGGGGGTTAACTTGGTCATATATAGCGTCACCAGAGAGAGAGAGAGAGAGAGAGAGAGAGAGAGAAAGTGCACACTAATAAGCCACATAAGCCAAACTGACCGAAGAGACAGAGAAAAGTAATTTGTCTGCGGTAGTTCTTGGGAACATTTTCATTTGGATGCCCCAACTCCTCACTGTCAAGCAAAGACACGGATGAAAGATAGGCAAGTTCCATCACAAACTGAGCAGATTAATATTTAAAATCAATAAAACCCCGCCATCTGAAGACTATTGGCGTACCAATTGCATTTCGATAACAACAATTCTCTCCTGGTGAAGACTGGTCATCATTACTAGGACTGAAACAGTGTATAGCACCTAGTCTTTCATGGTTTAGTAAAAACAATTGTCATCTTAGGTTCTCTTAACTCTTATTGGGGCGAAACACATCACACTTTCAGTTTAGTATGAGTCTCTAATGACGACCGAAACGCAATTTACATGTGATTAAAACAAAACAAAATATATTAAAAATTGCTATATCTTCACTGCTTTAGTTTCCAAATTTCTGTGGTGAAAGTTGTAGCAAAAACACATTTTTTAACACTCTTCAGCATATATAGCGAATATAATGACGAGGGCTATTCACAAACATATTTTTATCAATACATTGCATATAAACTCAAATTGGAACGAGCTCTTTGAGCTCGTTCCAATAAGGGTTCATAAGCTATGTTTTAGAACAAAAATGAAGAAAAATATAGTTATCAGGGAATGTTTACAGTTTGCAAGTGCTGTGTAACAGTCGTCTCATAATGTGTTATTTATTTATTCATTTATTTTTGGATGTGTAAGGTCACATACTTTTGCACAATGGCTAATCATGACCGTGGCAGTTTTACGAGTGGAGGAAGCCGGAGAACCCGGAGAGAACCACCGAGCAACGACGAGCAGCTGCCAGCTCCCCAACATTGTAACTCCACACTGCAGCACAGGCAGGGTTAGATTGGTTGAAGATACTCGCACCATCGACGTGCAGTACGCCTTAGTACACGGCGTCATCGTGCCTCCATGTGGACAATCGGGGTTCAGTGCCTTGCACAAGGACACAACACGGGAGTCCGAATCGATCGCTCAGATGGTCACCCATCCGAGGATTAACCGGGCTCTACGTTGCATAACTTCGGTGATCTGACGAGAACCGGTTACCGCAACGCTACCGCGCCCCCTCATAATGTGTTAATAGGGTTAAAGAGACAGTGAGTGTGTATCAAAGAAAATTTATTCCACAGTATCCGGCTAACATCAAATTGCCCTTCTTTTGTTTTTTTAGGAAGATAATTTTTCAACGACATCCATAAAGTACACACAACGTCTGTAACTGATGACGTAATTAATCTATTTGTAAATTATGCTGAAAGTTTCTGCTTTCCCCTCCCATCCATTAAGGTTTCCGGGACCTTATCCGCAGACTTGAACAAGTTGCCGCCGGCACGAAATTAAATTAATCCAATAGCGGAAGCCCAGGGGATAGTATCTTTGGTTGTTCTGGTTATTTTCCAGTTCCTTTTTAATTGGCTTTTTACAATGCGCTGCTATTAGTTACAATTTAAACCGCAGTTTATTGGGAGACCATGTCGCATATATTCTTGTTACGGTGGAAGTGAATTCGATTACAAAATCTGCGAAAGTGTAGAACATAAACTTTGATTCACAATGCCAGCAATTTATATTTCACCCATTTGAATCCAAAAACCCTCCTTTTGGACCACACCATAATAAAGCCTAAATTTGAAATTATGAAGAGAAGATTAGATGATTTACTCGAGAGATTGTTTGATATTTCCAACCTGTCTCCATAAGTCTGCAGGTTAAAAATATAAACGCATGCCGGAAATACTGAGTGTGAGCCGTTCCAATCCGAGTCTTGGGTTCACATTAGGGCCGAGTCGATGGAGAGGGGGCGATAAGGTGAAATCTTCCGACATGGTTATTAATATGACATGCAGTGTACATACCTCGAAGTATAAATCATTGTATTTGGTGGACAGTGTGCCCTTCATTGGGGAACTTCCTGGGAAAAGTCTTTAAAATTCTGGAACTATCTACCTCAGGCATTTGTTTATCTTAATTAAGGACATTCATTCTGTTTAGGAATTTCCTTGCGTCGTCGAGCTACAGTACCAACTGAATTAAGTTTTCTCCTTGTAAATAATTCCGAACCTTGACATTATTTCGTGGAAATCTCTCAACAAAGAAGAGCATTCTGGGTTTTCGCGTTTTAATGAATGGCGCATAATACTAACTCTAAGGAAAATGTACACGTTAAAACGACCATATAAATCTTTTGATTGTGTGCAGTCAGGGACGCTGGAAAGAGAGGTTTAGGTATGTCACAAGCTCGTCCTCCAATAATTTCCAGTCGGGACATTTTCTTCAGTGTTGCTGTTCTGGACGTTCAGCCGCTCTTGTATAGTAATTAAGTACTTCCATACAAAACTAGATCTGATCCTTGGGATTATGTCACACACACATCGTTAGTCATACAAACTGAGGTCTCTTCAGGCTGTAAGGGGCCCAACATGTCGAATTTACAGTCCCCACACGCCGCCTCTTAAATGAAATAATCAGATGTCTCACAAGTACTGCGTGTTTTTTGTATGTCTTTATGTCTTTGAACTATAATCCCAGCTGACTTTTACTTATATCTCAACTACATCATCAAGGTATGCCAAGGTTTGAAATACAGTACGTGGAGAGTGGATTGTAACTAAATCAACCGCGGAGGGGAGTTATCACCCAAACTATAACTTTCAAATTTTGTTTTTATCGACTAAAAACACAAGCAATGTTTC
This sequence comes from Pictodentalium vernedei, assembly GCA_031216915.1. NCBI lineage: Eukaryota > Metazoa > Mollusca > Scaphopoda > Dentaliida > Dentaliidae > Pictodentalium > Pictodentalium vernedei. The sequence goes on along the minus strand of CM062297.1, from coordinate 98,500,497 downwards.
AGCCAATGGACCCCCGGGTTTAGTCGATAAAAACAAAATTTGAAAGTTATAGTTTGGGCGATAACTCCCCTCCGCGGGTGATTTAGTTACAATCCACTCTCCACGTACTGTATGCCAAACCTTTGGCATACCTTGATGTCCATCGGCTGAGACTTTGCTTGCGCTTGTTATGCTTTGCAACAAATTTGCAATTATTGCTTGGGTGGAATCTCCACTCTGCGGGTGATTTAGTGATAATACACTCTCCACGTACTGTAACTTTATGATATAGTTGGGGTATTTGTTCAGTCGGGACTTGAGACATCAGACCAGGGACTAGTTAGGTTTAACCCCCCCCTCCCCCTCCTCCAACAACCTGTCATCTTTGCGATGTCTCTCATGATATATTTATTTGGTCACCTCGCGACGGACAGTTTTACGGGTGGAGGAAGTATTCGGAGAGAACCACCGAGTAACGACGAGCAACTGTCAGCCTCCACAAACGTACTAACACCGCACAAGCAGGGTTAGCATTGGTTGAAAACAAGTGCACCATCGACCTGCAGTACGCCTTAGTACACAGCCCCACAGTGTCCCCACGTGGGCAATCGGGATTAAGTGCCTTACCCAAGGGCAGAACGCAGTTACTCCTGGCGGGATCGAATCGTGGACAGTTAGTGTCAAGTCCAATGTCGTAACCACTGAGCCACTAAGTTTCCTGCCTCCGATGTCCTGTATTCTTTTATTTTTTGTCCTTCTGGTTGAAAAACTACCCGATTTGTCAGGTGATCTAGGGAATTTTGCAGCGCCTACCATAATGTAACTAGGAATTTAACCCTTTATTTAACTAACGAATCGCCCACATCCACCCACGTAATTTACGAGTTAAGCAGTCCAAAAAAATACATTTTTCAAAATTATTTCAACAAAACCACATCATGTGACCCCTCATTGGAACGAGCTTGATGAGCTCGTTCCAATGAGGGGGTCACATGATGTGGTTTTATTGAAATTTTTTCAAACATTTTAAAAATCAATAATCAAAATAATAAATTTTGATATCATCTGAATTGGGTAAAGGGTTAACAAATTTTGCCCAGTTTGACAGAGCTCATTCAGCTCTGTCAAACTCATTCAGCTCTGTCAAACAAAACTAGATTGTTTAAATTCCTAGGTGTATTATGGAAAAACTTGCTGCTTGAAATTTTGATCAGTGTGTAGGGGGTTACCTTTTTTATTATTATTGGGGATTGAGGACACTTTCGACAGCAAGAGTCATCCCTTGAGGACAGTTTTACGGGTGGAGGAAGCTGGAGTACCCGGAGAGAACCACTGAGCAACGGCAAGCAACTGTCAGACTCCCCAACGTACTAACTCCGCCCAAGCAGAGTTAGCGTTCGTTGCATACCATTGACGTGTAGCACGTCTTAGTACACAGCGCCACCGTGCCCTCACATGGCAATCGGGATGAAGTGCCTTACCCAAGGGCACAACGCAGTACTCCTGGTGGGATCTAATCGTGGACAGTAAGGTTTGAAGTCCAATGCCGTAACCATTGAGCCACTAAGTCTCCTGATTTCGATGATAATATTCAAATATTTATAATGCGGTACAACACAATAAAGAATTTATTACGTGACTACAAAAGGGGAAATTACTTAACTCCTTGTCATCATCATTTAATTATTTTTACATCGTGCAAATCACGCGATACAGTTATTCACATTATCAACATAATTGTACCTAATGTGAAAATATTATCACAACGTAAAACTCGAAGTGGTTTGTAAATACGAGAGGTGACGTACTAAATGAAACGGTAAACTTCCGCCCGCAGGAGTGAATCTCTGAAACACTTTTGTCTCATTAGACTCGTTCAACACAAACGGAAATGCTAAAAGCACAAAGTGCGGCGACATGCATAAATCAATTTGTCAAAAGAGTTGTTTTAACAAATATGAAGTTGCTTTGTGACAATTCGTTGTTTACTTTCCATGCGAACGTGAGTTTCTGAATGAATTTCGCAAGTCAAGAAAAGCTTTGGAACTTTTAACACATATCTCACGGAAGTCATTTAATAGGTTTATATTTAGCACCAGCAGCTCCTTACCCGAACCAAGACCGCTAGATTCATCTTACAACGGAAAAATCTTCTTTTAGTACTGCATTACATAATACTAAAAAAGCTGGTGTTTCGAAGCCAACATTTATCTGGTAATTCAAACTCCACATGCGCGAATTCCAATATCTCACCTCTTACAGGTTCTACAGATTCTATTAATTTAAAAATGTCACTATAAACTATATACAGTCAACTGAAATCTATAGTCGACTGACAACCAGACTGATCTCCCTTTTGTTCATCTTTCAAAGTGGTCAGCTGACGATAACCGCATCACGTTAAACAAGTGAAAATCCCATTGTTCATCGCAGAATCATGTTTATCGCATGAAAAGGAGTTGTCGACAAGATATATGCGGAGAGAAAAAAGGACAGCTGAAAACCACCATCTCAATTGTTTTTAAAAGGGGCATCTTATTAGTGGCAAAATCGATTGCACCACGAATGTAATTCCAACTGAGCCCGTGGAGAGGTCCCTCCCCCTCCCCCCGACAAAACGTTTTAAACAAGCGTATTTTCAGATGGAATTTGACATTAAAACAAATAAAATTTAAATTTATTTATTGTAAAGCTCACATACTGGTACCTTCTCAGCAGATCCATCACCTTCTGAACTAGAGGTGCTATATCGTAAAACGTCTTGACTACTGGACGGTGTCATGCGGTGATTTCTATTAACGAACGTCTCTAGAACTGGATTTGGACGACTGTTTGCCTGAAAAATACAAATTGACAACACTGCAGCAACCTAAAAGGTGAGATATTTCTTAGAGTAACTGACAACATTTGAGCAGCGTAGTGGTGACAACGTCAAGAATAAACAGCCATTTTCTTGCACGTTGCCACTAAAAGTTCTAACATAATTATATCGTTCATTAAAAGCTTAAATGAGTCAACGTCCAACGTTTTATGGTTGCAATTGGTACCATTATACTTTTAATGAGGATATTATGACTAGAACAATTTCGGACAACCTACATAACAGGAAGTGATAGATATGTACCCCGCTCGCCTCGAGAAACATGTTTGTCCATTTTAAAGACTTTCTGAGCATTATTCATTATAAGTCACACCGATCGGGCATCAAAGACATCAGCATATTATCTTTCTCCCGATTCTTCCATTTGGTAGAGAAATGCAGTCATTTTGCTGAAATACTTCCCTTCAGAAGTTTCGATCTCTTATGGATTTTGTTGCCACATTTTCGAAGCAGTATTTTCACTTCCGTACATAAAGAAATACAGATGTACAGATAATAACTCCGTGTCTTAGATGCACGAACTCTGTTAACACCACCTTCCGAGATCGATATACCGAAAAACCAAACCGATACCGATATCATGAAGATACCGAAATACCAAACCGAACGAAACATTGAATATCGAAACCATCTGTAGTTTAGTATTTTCCTACATTTGTCTTGTTGATGCTTGACAACTGTTGAAGGGTTCATTTTCATGTAAGAGGACTGATTTTCTTTTCAGTTTCGTTGACCCCAAAGGAACTTGACGGATGTTCTCAATTCATAATAGACTACAAATTGTTCATGTCCAATTGCCAAGCAGTGATTTCTAGTCAAGTCTTGGCTGCCGTTAAGGCAGCCAAGACTTGACTAGAAATTACTGCCTGGGTGATTTGTCTATTCTCAGCAGGACCACCTAATGATGACATGTTAAGGGCACATGCTCTGAGTTCGCAAAATCCTAAAATAGGCCCTTTAAGGTAAGCTGTGTTTGGAACAAGCCAAAAAAACAATTACTGCAGATATAAGTTGTGTTGGCAAAAGAATGTCAATGTTTAGCTGACTGGCAGTGGCATTTGTGGCACTGTGATAGAATGATACAAGAACAACTTGTTCTATATTTTCATGGTGTGAATTCCTCTTTGGTGAAAATCTCAGTCAAGTCAAATCAGGAATACTGAACAGATTCTGCGGTAATCCCGTAAGAGGGGGCGCGGTGGCTCAGTTGGTGGAGGTGCAGGCTGCAAGCCGAGAGGTCCTCGGTTCGAATCCCACCTGCGGCAACCGCGTTGTGTCCTTGGGCAAGATACTTCACCCCCATTGCCCACGTGGGGGCACGGTGGCGTTGTGTACTAAGGCGTATTGCACGTCGATGGTGCACCTGTCTTCAACCAATGCTAACCCTGCTTGTGTGGAGTCAGTATGTTGGGGAGCTGACAGTTGCTCGCCGTTGCTAGGTGGTTCTCTCCGGGTACTCCGGCTTCTCTCACCCATAAAACTGTCGCGGTCATGATTAGCCATTGTGCAGAAATATGTGACCTTAAACACCAATAAATAAATAATGAATAAATAAATAATCCCTTAAGAATACCGAAGCCGATAGCGAACCCCAAATCCGCCCACCTCTGTCAGATGAGCTTTTAAATCTACTACCGTCTCAACGGCTTTTACCACTGACCAAGACAACATACTGACACATATATCGAAGTACGGAGAGCTAGCTGCTAAAACGAAAAGCAATTCCCAATCAGCACCTAGACCATCACTCGGACGTATCATTTCCCCTTCAAATCAATGTAACCCAGGAAACATCGGAAGACAAATAAAAGACTTTCGCAGTCTTTCCATTACCTCTGAAGTTATTCGTTAAGTAAACTAGAAACCCAATCATGCAAGCAATTACAGAACGTCGCTGACCGATGGTATTTGTTAGTCGCATTGTCTGATGACTGTATAATGCAATTGTCCGGTCTGACAGGAGAGATACACTGTGCAGAATAGAACACAGATACAGAAGTGAACCAAAATGGACATCGTTGCAACCTAAAAAATGGTCGTCTTAACTTTTTATCTGAGAGCTCATTCAAGCCATTATTTTATTTAGGAAACCCCAAACAGTTCGTCGCATGATTGCTAGAATGTTCTATGTCCCGATGGGACATAGAACATTCTAGCACTCAGCCGACGAGTTTCAGACAACTTGAATGTGTTTTTTTTATAAAAGTGCGATAAAATGGAACCCCGTTAAATGAATAGTTACACTGCCAATAAAAAATATACTACAAATAAGTTATTATGAACGACCCCAGTTTTTCCAATTGGTTCGAAAGTATATTTGGGCGAATTATTATTATTTATTGGTGTTTAAGGTCACATACTTATGCACAATGGTTAATCGTGACCGCGACAGTTCTACGGGCGGAGGAAGCCGGAGTATCCGGAGAGAACCACAAAGCATCGACGAGCAACTGTCCGCTCCTCAACATTCTAACTCTGTTCAAACACCGCTCAAGCAGGGTTACAGCGGTGGAAGACATGTGCACCATCGACGTGCAGTACGCCTTAGTACATGGCGTCATCGTGCCCCCATGTAGGAAACCGAGGTAAAATGCCTTGCCCAAGGACACAACGCGGGTCGTCCCGGACGGGGAGCTAACTCGCGACCTCCAGCATAGAAGTCCAACAGTCTACCACTGAGCAACCGCGATCCCTTATTTGGGCGAATGTTTTTTTATGAAGTGGATGACATGAATCCCAAAAGTTTCAAAGAAAATATTAATTCTGAAGTTGGTCTGCATGGATACTTGACAACCAACACGGTCAGGCCTGAATAGTGTTTTGAAAATCAAAATTGGCTAGCAACATTGCTTGCACGAGATCGTTAGCTCTGTTTATTAATTAAGCAACTTTAAACACGTCTGCACATTGCACCAGGGTAGAAGGTTATCAGTTTAGGATTGCCTGAAGACACGGATTCTCAACGAGAGAGCTGTTGTCTTCGGACAATACTAAACTAATATGTGCGCTGGTATGTACGCTAGAGACGTGACTAGAAATGTTTGTGTAGCGTTCTTGTCCAGGAAGCGGATCAAATGGGTGAGGATCATGTTCTTTCTCCGCTTCTCAATATAAGGGCGGGGGAGGGTGGTACCTAGCATATTTACAGTCATTGAAGAATGTCCGTGGTATCGTCCGTCACGTCGCGCCATAATACGGGAGTTCGAGTTTTTTTTTATCCGGATAGGCATTATGAGCTTACCGACATATTATGAGCTTAATTGAAAATATTATGAGGTTAATGTCTAAAATATGAGACTTACGAGGCAAGAAGGTAATTTTCGGGGTTTATATTAAGGGTCAGGGACAGTTCAGGGTTGGGGTTAGCGTTAGTTACTATCAAGCATTACGTTGGGGGATGTAACCATGTCTATACCCCCCCCCCGCCCCCCCCCCCCCCCCCACATTTTACCGAAAAAACAAGGTTTTAACCGTTGTCCGATAGTACTGAAATGGTTAACCGGATAGTCGGTTTGAAACCAGTTAGCTACATAACCGATTAGAAAAACCGTCAACCGGTTATCCGAAATATCGATAGTGATCGTCATTCCATGTTTAAAACGTAGTAAATCTGCCACTTCTCCTTTGTGATAGATTACACCTCGAAGCCACATTGAAAATATTGAGAAATAATCGACTTTGGCGTTCAAGACTTCGTTAATGATCGGCAGTTTCCGTGAGTACTGAGTAGTCGCGGAAACTATTCCGTAGTATGTATTCAAACGAACGTTGTCGAGTACTCGACAACGTTCGTTTGAATACACACTACGGAATAGTTTGAGAATACTGCTTTCCAATTCTTATAGTTTTAATCCCATATTTGGTTAAATAATAGCCACGGATAATCGGATATTAACCGGTTACAGCTCTCGGTTAGTCGGTTAAGAAAAATGAGCCAACCGTTTCAGCCCTATTGTCCGAACGAATTAAAATGATCAATTTTTCCGTAGAAATTAAGCCCACAACTCCCATTTTTAAGAACATCCGTGCACGTGACGGACGATACCACGGACACTCTTCAATGACTTTGTCTTAAACGATCATTCATTACTCAGTAAATGAATTGGCTTTCACGTTCATTATTATGTTAATTTTGTGTTATTTACTTCGAAATGGTTGGGGTGGTTCAAAACTCGTATGTACAGTATTTATGACCGAACAGAATAGTTTGATTGACAGGTAGCTGGTGAATTCCTACCGGTGATAGGCTGTGACATTATTCTATTATATCTTGTTTAAGAAAGCTCTGACGAACAAGGTGCAAAAAACTGCAATTGATTGTATCAGAGGTACATGGATAAACGAAAGCAGTGATGTTTTTATTCACAGATTATAACATTTTAGGTACTTACAAGCAAACTTCACTTGATTGGTTACAGTACGTGGAGAGTGTATTAACACTAAATCACCAACAGAGTGGAGATTCCACGCGGGCAATAATTGCAAAATTGTTGCAAAGCATAATCAGCACAAGAAAAATTGCTTGTGTTTTTAGTCGATACATACAAAATTTGAAAGTTATAGCTTGGGTGATAACTCCCCTCCGCGGGTGATTTAGTTACAATCCACTCTCCACGTACTGTCTTTCATTAGCTGAAGGTGTTGTACTCCAACACATTTTCCGAAAAGGCTATATTGTTTTAGACTGTTGTATTTCTTTCTAAAAGAACACCTTTATCAACAATGTAATAGAGACCGCTCTTGGCCATCATAAAACAAGACAATAAGTGTCTCTGTCCGAAAACATACGCGTTGTTTTTTCTTCATTTACAGTTAAAACTACAAGTCCTGGCACGAACTGTGCGCTTATCTAGGCTAAATTGGCGGTAGGAAATGCACGCAATTGCCATCTCGAATGGCATCCAAAGCACGACAGATTATCCTGTTCACTCACAGCAAACACAGGCAATGTTCCTGCCAATGGACCTCCGGGTTACCCGGAGGTCCATTGGCTGAAACATAGCTTGTGCACAGGCCATATGCACAGAATGTGATAGCCTTACTATGGTCATAACGCGTAGATTAACGCACAGATTGACGCGCTATTTGTGTGCATTTCATGACAGGACCTCTAGTTTTAACTGTACGTCATCTCACGGCGCAATTTTGGCTATTGGTATAAAGTGGTAATTCGTACAAACGCAATTTTGCAGTTGCAACTATACAAAAATATGTACCAAAATTCAATCTGATTATCTTATATGAAGAGTTTACCGTCCCTTGAGTGTATAATGGTGCCAACTGCAATGCAATGCTAAAGCATTGCAGTTTAGCACTTTTATGTACTCAAGGCACGCTGTAAGTTTTGGTTCCAATGATGGGTCGCATAATATGGTTTTGTTGAAATTTTTTGAAAGATAATATTTCTTCAACTGCTGAATTTGCATATTAAGCGGGCGGATGCGGCCGATTCGTTAGGTGAAGGGTTAAACATTGCTGTAAGGTGCAAGGTGCATAAGCTGAAATTTTAACCTCGCTCCCATTTTTTTCATAAAAGAAGTGTTACTTCCAGGGTGGAAATTCCACTCAACCTTCTAACGCTAACCAAGGCTTGTCTACGATACAAGACTAAATGTTTCGTGATAGCAGTTTATAAGGTTGCCCTCCGAGTGTAATATTCTCCCCCATTGACCTCTGACAATAACAAGGTCTTCGTGAGTAACCGATCGCCTCTTATGTAAAGACTTGGGGTTACCACAATGCTACCTATTTTCAACCTAACAGTACATTCCGCTGTTGAATAAAGTTCATCAGAAGCATATTATATTCCAGACATAGCAGTTATTATGGGAATTAGGTATTTAATAGGATAGCTGGGCAAGTATATGTTGTGGGTATTAACGTGACGCAGCACTAATGTAGCGAGGAAGCCTTTTGATTATTGGACAAATACTTTGGGAATTGTGCCAGACTGTGTCCATTATCGGCAGTACATAACATCTAGTTTTGATACACTATCGTATATTTTAGGGATTCACATAAAACTCCAAGGTGATGACTTGTATTAGCAAGTAAGATACGGCGAAGCATTATTTGATCCAACAGTTACAAACGGAACCAAAGCATGCCACGCTCTTTGAGGCTTTCTTTGCCGACTTTCACTTCCACCATTGGCAGAGATGGGCAATATGCCTAAACAACCGAATCCATGCCGATATCTTAACGATACCGAAAAACCGAACCAAACCAATCATTGAATACAAAAACCAACTGTATTTTCAAATTTCCCTATATTCACAATTTATAAAGCCTTGTTGAGGCTTAGTAGCAGTTGAAGGGGTCGTTTTCATGAAGGTATGTGGCCTGGGAAATTGTTCTCAAATCCCACTACAATCTGTACATGTTCAGTTGGTTAACAGTGATCTCTAGTGAAGTCTTGGCTGCCTTCATAGGCAGCCAAGACTTAACTAGAAATCACTGCCCAGGTGATTTGCCTTTTGTCGGCATGGCCTCCTAGTGATGGTATGTTAAGGGTACTTGCCCGAAGACTGCAAAACCCTGAAATAGGTCTTTGAAGGTTAAAGTGTGTTTGGAACAAGCCAAAAAAACTAATGTGGATGTGGGGAGCGCGATGGCTCACAGGTAGACTGTTGGACTTCTATGCTAGAGGTCCCGAGTTCGATCCCCGCCCGGAACGACCCGCGTTGTGTCCTTGGGCAAGGCACTTTATCCCGGTTGCCGACCTGGGGGCACGATGGCGTCGTGTACTAAGGCGTATTGCACGTCGATGGTGCACCTATCTTCAACCGCTGTAACCCTGCTTGAGCGGAGCTTGAACAGAGTTAGAATGTTGAGGAGCTGATAGTTGCTCGTCGTTGCTCGGTGGTTCTCTCCGGGTACTCCGGCTTCCTCCACCCGTAAAACTGTCACGGTCACAATTAGCCATTGTGCATAAGTATGTGACCTTAAGCCCCAACAAATAAATAATGTAGATATGATTTCTGTTGGCATAAGAATGCAAATGTTGAGCTCGTTAGCAATTGTATTTGTGGCTGCTGTGGTAGAATGATACAAGAACAACTTATTCTGTATTTTCTTGGTATGAATTCCCCCTGGGTTCTATCGGCAAATCTTAGTCAAGACCGATACCGAATACCGAACCAATACCGAGGTATACTCCCCTAAAAATACCGAAGCCGATACCAAACTCAAAATTCCAATACCAACCATCTCTAACCATTGCTAGAACCAGTAGAGCACAGTAGCGAATCCAGTTTCACACATTATACACACTACTGTGTTTGAGTTATGTATAGTGTTCATGCTGTCGGGCGCCAATGGGCAATGGTGCCATTTGTACTAAAAACCTCTTTGGCAACAACCATAAAGAATTTAGTACCAAATTTTGGCACAAAAATATACTTTTGATTGGTCACAAAAGCTTTGTGGTTTATTATTCCAGTGCCTCGTTTTTGATGAACTCGCTGTCTGACGACACAGATGAGACAGAATTCACACCTGTCGAGCAATCTGTTGGTAACAGGTATAATTCTGACTCTTTGTTATGAGTCACCTGAATTAACAGTTTATTTACTCTGGTTTTATCAAAAACATTTCATTCTTAGGTAATCGTCTTTTTTATCTTGCTTGATCTTTTTATAATCCTTCTTGAAGATAATAAATTATTTGCTACTAGTTTATTTGTAGTGAATAAACAGTGAGTAAATAATGATCATGAAATTATTTTGTAAATGTTAATAACTTTTACTTTTTATTATGAATATTTTTATCATTTAAGGGCGTTTTCCAACTAAAATACTTACAAGAGCCAGATAAAACTAAATTAAAATATCGCACTTTGAGTAAAATAAGGCACCATCTGCAATGCTTTAGCATTGCAGATGGCGCTTATTTTACTTAAAGTGCGATATTTTAATTCAGTTCTTTTATCATTTTTATGCTTTAGCATTGCAGATGACGCCTTGTTGCATTCAAGGGGCGAATCGTGGTAAATGTGTTCGCGTTTACGATAAGATTCCATTTTGCACGAAAATCGGCCTTTTGGCACCAAAAATATTTATTTGGCACCGAATAAAAATTCCAGTTGGCACCCAAAAAGGACGGGCTAGAGTAAACACTGAATCTAAACAATATAACTTATCTTTGCGTCAGACTGGCCGAAATGAGATAGATCTTAGAAACTTTTAACATTTTATTATCTATATTTTTAGCAATTTTTTGGGGGGGGGAGGGTGGGGGGGGGGGGGGGGGGTTGCCATTAAAATTCTTAAAAGAGGAAGGTAATGCTAAATTAAAGTATCGTGCTTGGAGTGCAACAATGTGCTTTAGCATTGCAGATGGCGCCTTGTTGCACGATAAGTACGATACATGGTTAGTTTGTTCTCATTTACAATCCAATTCGATTTAGAACTAAACTCTTTCATTTGCCACCTGGAACTAAACTTTTTCATTTGCCACCAAAAGAAAAAAAGTCATCTACCACGGAACAAAAATTACACCTGGCACCAAACAAATTTAGGAATATGTACACACTGGTTATGGTGATATCCATCCACACTTCCGAAAGCTTGTCCGGAAGAAATAAGAAACCAATAGGTAAATATGCATTTCGCAAATCACCGACCACCTGAGACACATGGACAGACGTTTGAGTCAGCCTAAATACCAAGACCCCCGCAACAACACGCAACAACACGCAACCCACTGTTTTCCCAAATTTATAACGTTACCTGATCTTCTTGTTATCATTAAAGGTGTAACGGGTCGATAATTATAAATCAGATTACTGCGAAATTATTTCATTTAAGAAAATAAACATATGATATGTCAAAAATTTTGCGGGTGGAGTATCCAGAGAGAACCACCTAGCAGCGGCAAGCAATTGTCGGGCTCTCAATGTACTAATCTGACACAAGCAGACCTAGTTAGCATCGGTAAGTGCGTCATAGACTTGCATAACAACACCGTGCCCCCACGTTAGCAAACGGCATTAAGTGTCTTGCACAAGGATGCAGTTTAAACTCTAATACAGATTATTAACAAGAGTGATACTAACGCTGGACGCTCTAGATGTCCAGCCAGAGGTTTCATCGAAACTAGGGCTGAAACTGTTGGCTCATTTTCACAACCGACTAACCGAGAGCTATAACCCGTTAATATCCGGTTAACCGTAGCCATTATTTCACCGAATCTGGGATAAAACTATAGGAATTGGAAAGCAGTATTCTCAGAAACAATTCCGTAGTGTGTATACAAACGAACGTTGTCGAGAACTCGACAACGTCCTGTTTGTATATATACTACGGAATAGTTTCGGCGGTTACTCAGTACTCACGGAAATTGCCGATCATTAACGAAGTCTTGAAGACAAAGTCGCTTATTTCTCAATATATACAACGCGGATTCAAGGTGTAACCTATCGCAAAGTAGAAGCGGTAGATTTACTACGTTTTAACCGTGGAATGACGATCACTATCGATATTTCGGACAAATCGGTTAGGTAGGTAAGCGGTTTCAAACCGGCTCTCCGGTTAACCATTTCAGTTCTAAACGAAACTACTAGCTCTGTAACAAGCGCAACTACTACAACAACATACAGCAACAACAACAACAATAAAAAGGACAAGCCATCACCTAAGTACTAACAGTGGTAACAATGACAGCACCACTCGCAAATGCAACGACAACACACCAAAGAAAACAACCTTAGTCACCATCAAAAGCACCCATAAAGTCTATCCCACATATATTTTCCCATTTATCATTACTCCATTTCCAGTATCGATCACATTGTGTCCAATTATAACTTTATGACATATTATATCGGATCATCTTAGAGTAATTATGGGGATATCTCCAATCGATCCAAGGAATCCTTTAATTACCTGAGTTATTATGAAGCTCCGACTTAAGCACCATAAACAGTAATTATTAAAATCCATCAACAAAATGAGGTAACCATTTTGATAATACGCTGAATAAGGACATTTTTTTAATAGCTGACAGATATAGTTCCTGCTGGTCGTATAACTGGAGTGTCGTCTTGGCTTATCGACTTTACAGATTTGTTATGCTTTCAGTGAACACACAGATTTAGCTAGAACTCGAGAAACAGGGGTGCAGAAGCTGAATTGAGCAGTGGGGCAAGACACTGAGAAAGGCCTCCGTCTGGCTTGTGGTGGTGGTGGTGGTGGGGGGGGGGGCGGGGGGCTTCTCCACCCCTTCCTGTTTGAAACTGAGACTTAAAATGAAACTACAGGTGGTGTTTTTGTGAGATTACAATTTGAACCCGGTATTCACATGTCTTGGGGTGAAGCAAAACTCGGTGGTGAATAAGCAAAGAATATAACTAACAACAAATAGTTTAGAAGGAACAGTAATAATTTAATTGGGATTGAATTATTATTGAACCTACTTACAATTTCAAAGAGTTTTGTATCCAGGATCATTCAGGAAATGAGGGTTTAAATGATAGTGCATGGTATAATACGCATTTGCAAAGCAGTGTTTTAAGAGATCAGGTGCGTTTTTATTTATTTATTTATTTATTTATTTATTTATTTATTTATTTATTTATTTATTTATTTATTTATTGGTGTTTAAGATCGCATATTACTGCACAATGGCTAATCGTGAATGCAACACGGAGATCTTGTCAAGTTTAGTCAATCGTTTATGCCCATGTTACCCATTTTAGAAGACGTCCACCACAGGCATTGGTGACTGGGTCCTATTTTACCAGTAAAACTAAACTTGTTTACCACAGTAGACAAACACTGCTTCACTTCCCGAGGTCCCCACGAGTGGACCAGGACCGCGTGTGAGTATTTTCTTTTTTCGTTTCTCATATCAAAAAGGCACTTTCCTGTCTCCTGTGAAACTGCAGGTGGGGTGGGGTACGCCTTAGCTGGTATGATGCCCCAGTGCCCCCCTTCCCTCCCAGAAAAGGTTTCCAATGGAGACTGGCGCCCCAACCTGTGCAAAGAGAGCAAAATTGCGAAGCACGAGTGAGATTTAATTGCCGCACTATTTAAAATGATTCGGTCACGATTAGCCATTGTGCATCAGTATGTGACCTTAAACACCAATAAAAAAAAAAAATAAATAAATTTAAAATGATTGACATTTAGTACAGTCATTTATATGCACAAGCAAAAACTACAATTTTTGCAAATACAATTAATTTTACAAGTTTTATAGTGTGAGTTCCTTGTTACTGTTTTGTTTCTGGCTGTTTTATAAAAATCGAATTTCCAAATGAGTTTGGAACAATATATAAAATTGAAAAAAATTATGATTCATATTTTAGAATTTGGCAATACGGTGCAATAGACAAAATGGAAGCAACACTTTCAGCCTCGAACATATTTTCGCTCGAAGAAATTTTAGTTTTATACTTTAGTTAGCAAGTTTAAAATTAAAATTCTGGTATGCAATACCTGTTTCAGGTTATAAAAGCGCGTTGCAATGGTCAAAGAATTTTTTTCCAGAGACCCGCAGAGACTAAAATAAACTGAAAGATAATTTCTTCTCTGAAGATATCTTACATTTGTAATCAAACAAACATGTAAAAAAAAAAAACAGAAAATAATAATAATAATAATAAAAATAAAATTAAAAAAAAATAAAATGACAATTTTTTTCAGTGCATAACATGTGTCTTTGCATCGACTATTAGTAAACAATAAATGTTTTCTTACGTTGTTCACAGTACCAAAAAAACCCCAAAATCTTGAAACACATATATTTCCTAAACCTCCTACGAATATTTTGGCACGGGCCACACAAAGAGTAGATTCCTTTGGTGACAACAAATTGTTGAGCTGTGTGTTAACTAAAACCTTTTACCTATCACGAAAGGCAGACGACACTTTCAAACACAATTATTGAATAACTATGTTTTTTTTCCATTTTTTGCGTCAAAAACATACGTTTTGACCCCTCAACGAGCTCGTAGAGCGCTTTCTAAAGAGGGGTCATAAACTATGTTTTTGCGACAAAAAATGAAAAATAATGAAAATTGAATGGTGATTTTTGTGAATAGCTCTGGCAGTTTTTTCCGTTAAGTTGGGTAAAGGGTTAACAGCACAATCAAAAACAGTACTACAACTCGTACAGTACGTGGAGAGTGGATTGTAAGTAAATCACCCGCGGAGTGGGGTTACCACCCAAGCTATAACTTTCAAATTTTGTTCATATCGACAAAAAACACAAGCAATGTTTCAGCCAATGGACCTCCGGGTTTAACCCGGAGGTCCATTGGCTGAAACATTGCTGGTACTGGTTGTGCTTTGCAACACTTTCGCAATTATTGCTTGGGTGGAATGTCCACTTTGCGGGTGATTTAGTGATAATACACTCTCCACGCACTGTAAGTATAAAACAAGGAATCGAAACATCTCAAACTATCGTTTTGTTCAATTTCATAAACAGTGTCTTATTTCTCGTGTTATCTAAGTTCAAAGAGTTATTATCTTTCATGACTTCTCCATGCCATAAGGAGCATATTTTGGACTTTATGTCCGAAAAATAACTATTTATATATATAATAAAAAGGTCCGGTAATCGGATTTAAACCACTCGTAGAATAAGGGTTTTAACCACTCGATCGAGCCTCGTGATTAAAACCATTATCCTACTGGTATCTATTTGTTTTATTTATACCATACTCTTAATAAATAATCGGTCTTGTCACTTGAAATGGAGAAAAAACGGTACTTTCTATCGCAAACACTTGGGTTTGTTTTTTTTTACATCTGCCTCAGTGAGCATACTTCCTGCTGCCCGTGAATGCTTGATTGACAGCTGGACCTATCGTCAAAGTTGATTGAATTTACCATGCTATTTCAGTCAAATTATTATTAACAATTCTTAAATTTTATTTAAAAAATTTAATTGTAGGTATTTTAAACTTAATACGTCATTGCACGTAGTAGATAGTACCGCAAAACTTCGTATGTTTGAATGAAACATCGCGAAGTGCACTTCTCTTGGTGGTAATTGTTGCAATGGTTTTCCCATTGAAAAAGTTTTAACCTCAGTAGAAGCTTCACACCGGCGTTGGGGTTAAAAACTAAAATTTAACATACGGGCTTTCCACATGTAGTAACATTGGTGAGAGTGGTATAAATATATTTCCAGAGGTTGCGAGCCATATGCCAGTTTATGTATCGGCGAGTCAACTCGTAATATGTATATTGATCGAAGCACATTAACTCTTTACTTATTATGAAAAGGAGACACTTGCAAACAAAATTATTGAATAACAATGTTTTTTTCATTTTTTGTCTCAAAAACATAGGTTATGACCCCTCATTGGAACGAGCTCGATGAGCTCGTTCCAAAGAGGGGTCATAACCTATGTTTTTGAGACAAAAATGAAAATGTTATAAATTAATTGGCGATTTTTGAGAATAGCGCTGGCCGGTTTTTCCCATCACGTTGGGTAAATGGTTGGTCCATAAACTGCCATATAGCTCGCAATCTCATGCAATATTTGTTATATTATACCGGAATTCCACCCACGAAGAACACATTGCCTCACAACAGTATTACTGTTATTCTCATGTTTGACAAAGAAACCTCCGAGCAAGGCCAAGAAACAGCTTTTTATAACTTAGAATACTATGAAATGTTTCAAACGTTTGAGTACCGCTGTCAACTTATTAAATACACAACAAGGTCGGGATTACAGGTAGTGGTCGACTGGAGGCAGTTGTTCCCTCTTTTTTTCTGCAAGACATATAATTCCGAAAGGTTTTCGCTAAACCTTTCACAACAAGAGGAGCAAATATTTCGCCGCCACAAAAGCTAATGAGGTTGTCGCGTATATTATAACTTCCGGCTTGCTGCTACTTGTCTACAGACCATGGAGCTGAGACTTTACAGTATAGATTAAGGTGTAATATTTACATTTATCATATGACTCGTCCGTTTTGTTGACTTTAAAACATTTGATATTTTGTTTTCATATTAATCAGTGATAAATAAAGCCTTCCGTCAATTTCATTGGTCAATTTCAAAACTAGACAATTTGATTGGCTGAACAAAATTCAACTGGGCCACATTTTCCTTATTTGCATAATTAGAGTTGGGAGCTTTCATTGGTCAATTTTAAAACTGGACAATTTGATTGGCTTAACAAAATACAACTGGGTCACATTTGCATAATTTCAGTAGGGAGAATTTACTTTATCTGTCCTATTTAGGGTGGGTTATATTGTATTAATCTTTTACCTAACGTTACGGCAAAAACCGTCTCGCGCAATACAAGAAAAACGCCATTCATTTCTTTTTATATTTTCAGTTTTTGCTTCCAAAACATAGGTTTTGACTCCTCATTCGAACTAGCGTGTCGCGATCGTTCCAATGAGGGGTCATAACCTATGTTTTGGAAGCAAAAAATGAAAATGTTTAGTTATACGAGGATGTTTTTTCCAAGTGCCGTCTGAAACTCAAGTTAGGCGATGGGTTAAAAAGTCATACTAAGTGGCTAATTTGTGCGTGTGTGTGTCATATGATAAATAGAATATGAAATGAGTGTTTTTCTCATATAATATTTATGAAACTCGTCCGAATTTTCCGTTTGGGCTCGCCAGAGGCTCGCCCAAACGGAAAATTCTTAGACTAGTTTCATAAATATTAAATGAGAAAAACACTCATTCCATATCCTCTATATATGTGTTAAATGTCTGTGACAAACATTATGCTGTTGAGTATCATTCATATGATTAAAAATTAAAAAAAAAGAAGCCATAAAATACAAGAATTTTGATGAAACTGTGATCCTGTATTCAGATTCATGTCACAACATTTTGCAGTCGGGCCCGTTCCCTTCTAAAACGAGACATATTTACCGAATTGTACCGTCAGTCAACCCTTTCGACTCTGAACACCAGAATGGTATCTTCCTACAGAATAAACTTTACAGCAAAGAGGGCTAACCGATTTTATATGAGGGGGTGGGGTCATAAATAACGTAATCCTGCAGCCCTTTAGGTCTGCAGGATTAAATAATTGCTGACCCCCTTAGCCCTTTACCCAACGAATTGCCCACATCCGCCCGCGTAACATGCAAATTCAGCAGCTGAAAAAATATTATTTTTTTAGAAATTTCAACAAAACCATATCATGTGACCCCTCTTTGGAACGAGCTCGTCGAGCTCGTTCCAATGAGGGGGTCACATGATATGGTTTTGTTCAATTTTTTTTAAAAAAATTGAAAAATGATATTTAAAATAATAATTTTTGATATCGTCTGCGTTGGGTAAAGGGTTAATCGATTTATTGTGTAATGTGTCGTCTCGTCATCCAATGCTCCTATTTTCTCAACGTAAAAATTTGATGGTACATCACTGTTGACTTTATACTATATATAATAGCGCCGTTCATTCATACGATCAAATGGGTATGTGGACATTGCCTTATCACATTTATTCGATCACATGAACGAGCTTCGCCTTAATCTTTTCAACGTTGTGTTCTTGATTTGGATTTTCATTTTCGTAACTGTTTTCAGAGAACGGACGAATCTTTGCCAAACTTGCAGGAAGACGCAGTAATAATTGTATCCCACAGCCATATGCGCTGTTGGGTTGACGTCGTTCCCTGGGTTCCAATGTGTTCTATGTGCCAGTAAGTATATAGAACACATTGTAACTCAGAGAACGACGTGTTACTGTTCCTCGCAAATAATTTGTTTTTCATTGTTTTGCCAGTCCTCGGCCGTCAAACGTGCCTTTATAACGCAAACAGATTCTCGCGCAGCGATGAAAGGGCTCTGTGTGAAAAAAACCCAACAAAATATTTCCCCCCACCTCAAGAAAAACAAGAAGCGGAGATAGTATCCAATTTATTTTTCGTTCTGTGTCAAATTATGTGTTACTAATCTCTTCTGGTCTTCTGTAACTGCTACAGGCGTGGTCAAAGAGTTTCGGCTTTTTGCGTTGACAAATATGTTACTACACAATTATCGTGAACAGAACCGTAAACCGTTCTCATTTTTTTTTATCAGATCAGTAGTTGATCTTAGAAACACTGCGCAACTTTGAAAACCTTTGCTGGTGTTGTGCATAATTTTGAATATATTTTATTGTGGATTTTTTTCATCTGAAAAACAACGATCTAACACCTCTAGCTTCGACAATATTCTAGTTTAAATAAGAGTATCTTTGTCTCCAAGCTAGTTTTGATCAAACAGATTTTTTGCAAGATCATTTTGTCAAGAATACATTTTTTTTGTTTTATGTATACTGTGACCTCGACCTGATACGATTAAGTAAACATGAATAAATTATATTTTCACTTGCTGAATTGAAAGAAAATACAAATTGGATATGTTTTTTCAAGCATAACATGTATGTACACGAACAAGCACTCCTTCACAACAATTTTCCCAGGACACCATAAATCATCGATTGAAGAATTTCTCTAAGTATTAATATTGTGGGATAGTTATTAATTTTGGTACGTCAAAATATTTTGGGCTGGGCAACGATCCTTTCCAACAAAGATAAGTTCAAGCACTGAGCAGTGTTTTATTTCTAAGGTGTGTTATCGCGCATTTAGGGCGTATCTTCATTTCAATCTGGGGGACACTTTGTCTTGCGCTTCTAAAATATAAGCAGTAGGATAGAAATAATAGGACAGAGATGGGTAAACTACCGAAAAACCGAACAAATACCGATATCTGAATACTGAACCGGTCTGAATTTTCAAATTTTCCAACATTCGCTTTTTATTAGGCCTGGTTGAGGCTTAATAGTAGTTAAAGGGTACATTTTCGAGGCTTAATAGTAGTTAAAGGGTACATTTTCATGAAAAAGGTGACCGAATTTTTTCCCAGTGTTTTTAACCCTTAAAGGACTGAGCAATTGCCCGGAATCCCCACTACACAACACCCGGAGCATGTTCAGTTGTTTAGCAGTGATTTCTAGTCAAGTCTTGGCTGCCTTATGTTCAGTTGTTTAGCAGTGATTTCTAGTCAAGTCTTGGCTGCCTTAAAAGGCAGCCAAGACTTGACTAGAACTCACTACCCAGCTGATTTGTCTATTGTCAACAGGGCATCCTAATGGTAGCATGTTAAGGGTCCATGCTCTGAGATTGCAAAAGTATGAGAAATGCCGTTAAAGTTAAGCTGTGTTTGAAAAAAGTCAGAAAATTACAGTAGATATGATTTGTGTAGGCAAAAGAATGCCAACGTTGAGTTCATTGGCAGTGGCATTTGTGGCACTGTGGTACAATGAACAACTTGTATTTTCCTGACGTGAATTCTCCTTTGGTGCTATCAGCTAATCGCAGTCAATTCACAACCGAATACCATGTGGCTGCAAGTTGAAGATATTAAATGATTCTCTTCAAGGGAAATGAAGAGCCTTCTGTGTTTTGAAGACAAACAAAAAGAAGCGAAGATAGTATACAATTTACTTTTCATTCTGTGTCGAATTATGTGTGACTAATCTATGTTGGGCTTCTGTAACTGTGACAGGCGTAGTCAAAGAGTTGGGATTTCGGTCTAAGAGTTGGGATTTGCTCCAAGCTCGAATAAAAAAGGTCGGAGTTTCCCAAAATACTTTAATACAATATTTTTATCGAAACGTTTTTTTCGATACGAGTCTCGGCAGCTGGTTGCGATTCTTTTTACCTAATTTTAATCGTAATGTTCTTGTAGTTCATAGAAAATAAAAATCCCAACAGGCCAGTTATTCTGGAATAAGATAATACAGAAAACAGGGGACAATAAACATAAGCAGACTACATGCTTTCAAAATAATAAAACTCACCTCAAGTAACCTGTTACTCTCGTATACCTCTCTGTCGTCTACCACGGGTAAAGGAGATTTTCTTGGAGCGTTGTTTTGTGGAAGTAAGGGATTCTTTTTAGGTTTATCTTTTCCAACAACATTAAATCCAAACGATGGAGGATCACGAGAAAACTCACAGTTGGCATTTTCAGAACTGCGTACATGATAATTGTGTCCGAGCTTATTTCTGCCGAATTTTCTGATGATAATTATAAAAGTCAGCACTGCTGCTATTATTATTACTGCTCCAATGGTCACACACACAATTATAATAGTTCGCTTTTTATTTTCTGCATCGAGTAATGACCCTTGAACAATCTGAACTCCAAGTCCCACATGCAAAACACCATTTGCTGAATGTGACGGAATTCCACTGTCTGAGATCAATATATCAAACTTAAAAATGCCCATACTCTTATCGGTAATTTTATCCATGAGAAATATTTCACCTGTTATAGGGTTAATACTTAATAGACTAGTTGCATTATTTCTAAATGAAAATCTTTGTTCGGCGTTAATTCCCTTATCCAGGTCATAAGACACAATTCTTGTAACAATAGTTGAAGGTTTAGCTGTTTTTGGTATTGATACACTGTTATTTGTGCCGTTTGGAAAAACAAATACTGGTTTGTTGTCATTCTCATCTAACACCTGTATCATTACTTCCGCTGTACTTCTAAGTGGAGCTTCTCCTAGATCTACGGCTGTTATTGTAAATTGATATTGTTCGCGCATCTCACGGTCCAGAACTTCTTTAGTTTTGATAGAGCCATCTGGAAGGACAAGAAACGGTACGGCATCAGCGTCTCCCAGCATCGAAACCATAAAGCGCCCATTTTTACCCGAGTCGCGATCCACAACTGACAAACTACCAACATAAGCTCCGGCAGGTTGATTTTCCGGAATTCTATACAAGAATGACGATTCGTTAAATGTAGGTGGACAATCATTAACGTCATCTATATTTATTACGACTAACGCCTCAGAAGATAAAGCCGGTTTACCATTGTCTCTAGCTGTTACTGAAAACATAATTTGTGACATGTTTTCGCGGTCAAAAACTGCATTTGCTTTCAAAACGCCGTTTCGACCGTCTACACGAACAAGTTTTGTGATATTCGTTGGTAAAGAATACGTGACTCTTTTATTCTCACCAATGTCAGAATCAGTAGCGGACACTCTTAATAAAAATTGCCCAATTCTATTGTTTTCATCCATATTGACAACATAGATGTTTGGTTGAAAAGTTGGAACATGGTCATTTTCATCTTTCACAATTACGTCAAACGTTACCATGGAAGCCTGTCCTCCGCCGTCTTCACATTGTACGCGAACGGTGTATCCAGGTGTTGCCTCTCTATCTAATGATACTTTAACAGTGACCATAAACTGATGTTTTACGTACTCTTGTAGTTCAAATGTCTCACTAGCAATAGAACAGCCTATTTGTCCATTATCACCGGTGTCTTCATCTCGCACACGAATATAGGCAACAACTGTTCCAACATTGGCGAATTCAGAAACTTCAGCAAATTCTTTATTTGACAATAAATCAACGTTTATTATTGGTGGATTATTGTTTGTATCTTTAACAAAGACAACCACGATCGCTTGTGAGGTTAAAGGTTGGTCTCCCAAATCCGTGGCCTGTACAACGAAACGATAATGCTGGGAAGTGTCCAGATATTTAATAACAGAAAGGGCCCCTGTAGTTTCATTTAACGAGAATGACGAGTATATAACATCCGGTTGACGTGATGCAATACTATATTTAATACGACCATTCTTACCAATATCAGCATCTGTAGCGTTGACTCTCAATATAACAGTATTAAGCCAAATATCTTCTTCTACGTTTACAGTATATGTAGTATTTGTGAACACCGGGCTGTTATCGTTTGCATCAATCACATTAACGTTTACTGTCATTGTTCCAGTTTTTGGAGGCGATCCACCATCCTTTGCTACAACCACTAGTTCATAAAAATTGATGGTTTCTCTATCGAGTTCCGTGCTGACCATTAATTTGACAACAGAACTACCATCTAGGTTATATTTCACATCTAATGTAAATGGACTTCTACTTGGAACTAAGTCATACGATTCAAGTGTATTTTTACCAGTGTCATAATCTCGTGCTCCGTTGATGAGAAATGAAGTTCCAATTTTAACAGACTCAGAAACGTTCAACTGTAAAGTGTCCACTAAAAATAATGGCAAATTATCATTTATATCATCAATATATATCTTTACAGTTATGACGGTAAAGAAGGCATTTCTGGTAGATTGAGCAGTAACCTCTAAGTTTACCACACAACTGGTAACAAATTTACAAACATCCTCCCTGTCTATTTTCTTTGTTGTAGAAATTTCTCCTGTTGCCTGGTTCACATTGAACAAATCCGCCAAATCGTTCCCTTCCTTCAGCGAGCTATACTTCAATGTATTAGCTTGTTGATTGGCGAAGGAAGGGTCAAGTTTGGCATCTTTTGCAAAATTTCCAATGAAAGTATTAGCTGGCGTTTCCTCTTTAATGTGATAAATAATTTCCATAGAATCACAAAAGTGAACACACATCACCACAGAAATTAAATATATCCAAACTGAATGCATTTTGGCGACTTTTTAAAAAACGAAATCACAAACACCGAAAAAAACCCTTTCCTCCGCCCATCGAATATCCAATGATTTTAAAATTATTCTCTCAGACCATCGCAGTACTTTTTCCTTGTCACTCTTCGATAACGCAATACATCATGTCGCAGACCTGTAATAGAAGAGAGTAAATTATTGCGTTTAGCTGTGGCTTAATCGAATCGTATTCTTCGTAATATGTAATTACACCGCCATTGGACAGAGCTAAAATCTTTCAATGCAAGATACAACAGCACTTAAGTCTTCTCTCTGCAAAGCGTACACGACATCGAAGCCTATTTGAATATGGTTTTTGGATTTGATATAATGAGAAAAATTAAATACTTCTTCGCTCGATTTGTTCTTGCGTTTTGTAGCGCTCAAGTTCAAATCTCGTGAATGTGTAACCCTTTGGCTAGAGAAATGTAAGAACCAACTGGCGTTGTTCACGAAAAATCACCGCTTTTTTTTTTACTTTAACCCTCTGCACACTGATTTCGAAATATCAAAATTTCTACCTGCAAATTTTCCCCATAATTCAATTAGGAATATAACCAATTCAGTCTTGGCTGGCAGAGCTCTTTGAGCTCTGCCAGACAAGACTGAATTGGTTACATTACTAGTTGCATTATGTGCAAAAATTGATGCCTGAAATTTTAGTATTTTGTCATCAGAGTGCAAAGGGTTAAAAAAAACAATTTCGCCTCGAAAATGTAGCTTATGATTCCCTTCATCAACATGGCCAGATTGGCCGTATTCCTGCTGTCCCCGTTAACTGGTTGAGGGCTACATTATTTTTGGTGGTCTGAATTCGTTACTCAAAATTTGTGCTACTACAAATTATTGGAGAGTGTCCACGGGCACTCTCCAGTGATTTGTAATAGAACAAAGTTATATAAACAACATATTATTTGCGTTTGACTGAATATTAAATATGAGCAAGGAAAACATTGGCTTTTGCTTTGGTACTAGCATTTTTTTTTGAAACGCTGATAATGGCTTCTAGCACTCGCACTCAACCAGTTAATATGAACGTAAACACGAGGCAGTGTGTGTCAGAAGAAGTCTTGCGATCAACGTACACATTACTCAGGTGAAATTGTAATATGAGATATGTGGATCGTTGTCTTCAGTCTTTTGATTTTGCCTCGAGATCGAGCAGTCCCAGTGAAAAATTTAAGTGATTAATACCTGCATATAATAACCTTCATGAAGCGGATATATTCCCAGTTGCGAATCCAAACCCTTGCTTAAGGGGAGGCGGTGGGTAGTGGCGATTTTAATTCGTAAATCGTTTTGTTTAATATGTCCTCAGTATTTCTCTCCAAAAACAAAGCTGATGCCCACCCGCCGTACCTCCCCTGACTACGCGCCTGGTCTCTTCACCAACTACATCAACCGATATTTTCGTTTCTTTTTTTCTTAGGAAAGTTTAGTGGTTTGAAAGACCATTCTCATAAAAATGCAAAGAACTGAAATATAGTGAAATAAAATAATCTAAAAACACCTCAACCAAAACATTAAGGGACGTTAGTGCATGAAGCCAGTGATCAGATTTCTTGTCATACTTAATTACGTCACATTACACGACACGTTTCCCAGAGGTTGCTGTGAATTATAACTAAATTATAAGCACTGGTTTTACATGGATGCATTATTGTTAATGGGTAGATTTCGGTAGTTGAATTTGTTTTGTTAAAATTTATTGGAAAGTGATAAAAATATTTTTGATTTTAAATAAATCTGATGCCAGTCCCCGGATACTGAACCTTTTAATAGTGGTATAAGCAGCATTCACACAGAGCCCAAATTGAAATATGAACTTCAGGCACACAACCAGTTGAAGCCGAAACCTTTAAGAGAGCCCAAGTTTGGGCTTTTAGAACTCCACCAGTTCAGTGTTCTTGATTTCACTCCAAGAGACTAGTCATCCATGCAATCTAAGTTCACGTGCCCGGAGATGTAGGTCCGGGTAAAGTGCTATTCGACAATGGGCGGACGAAACGGGTCTTCAGAAGATGTCTCCTTTTGAAAGGGGTGGTGTAACAGCCCCAACCCTATGAAAATTACGTTCCCTACAATTACCGCACACAGAACGCATTATCAGTGAGTTGATGCAACGGTTCGCCGTCTAAAAGTGAAGGCGCAGCGATGAAGACGTTTGTTCAAACAAAGAAAGTAAAATGATTTTCTGTGAAGTAATTTATGTCTTGGGGTACAAGGTTAATTCTCCTCGGGGACTGCCTTACTGGTATCTATCGATTTGCCATTATACAGTAGTGAAAACTTAATCAATGTTCGGCCACTTTATTAAAAGAATATTCACGTCTGTACGTCCTCGAGAAAAGGACTTGTTCATTTACTCCGATCGCTTTCATATTGATGTTGAAGAGGATGTATTTAAAATTGTCAGCAACGGAAAAGGAGCCGCGTTGGTGAAGAGGCTGAAACTAGACCGACCGTTGTTAGCGAACGCGTGTTTGACGCGTAATAACTACTTCTAACACAAAAGCCCACTCGCAATGGGCATTCTCCTTGCAAAAGTATTAATGGAGTCTTCGATTGGAAGGCGCTATTGTGTGTGTTTTCAAAAAAGGAAAATAAAGACTTTTTTCTGCAAATATATATAATTCAAACCAAAGTAGAATCTCGCTTGCAGATGTATAATATTGTTTTCATAATTACATCTGTTACTCTTTGCCTGTTTATTGCCGTAGTCGCCATGGACAATTACAAGGAGCTATCAAGCATCGATGCTTTCGATTTACTGTACATTGAAGGACAGCAGACTAGAAAACACATTAAAAAATATGAATGGAAGATAAAATATAAAATAAGAAAAATATGAATGCAAACGAAATTTTAAAGTTGTTTTTAAAACAGGCCTTCAAAGTTCACGTTGCTGTTTGGTGGAGTTTAGTCCCTTACCGTACACGAATAGCAGACGACACATGCAAACAAAATTCTCGAGTGACTGAAATGTTTCAGTTTTTTGTCAGAAAACATAGCTTATGACCCCTCATTGGAACGTGCTCGCTGAGCTCGTTCCAATGAGGGGCCATAAGCTATGTTTTTGAAGAATTAAGAATGAAAATATGAATGAAGCTTTTTTTGTGAATCGCGCTGTATGGTTGGTATTGTCAGTTACGATTGGAAAACGGTGAACTCTATATGAGCAACTGTTGTTGCACGATGTTAGCCATTTTTTATTAAAAATTTGAAATATACTGAATTATATGAGAATTTACAATTATGTGTAAAGTATTTTTCACGACATCAAAAAGGAACATCTATAGAGGTAGAGACGATACCTTTGATTTAATGACAATAAAAGTAAGCCAAAATATTTTCTTAATATTTTCATTCCATTTCAAAATCCTGAAACATTTTTCGGAATCTCCATTATGAAAGAATTCTCTAAGAGACCTAAAAACTTTTCCAAACAACATTAAAAAACTATATTTCCAGATTGTGTCTTTCCTTCGCATTTATATTTGTGACAGAATCTTTGGAACTGGTGTAAAAATTCCAAACACATTTGTTGTTTTTTAGGTCTCTGTATAGGCGCCGAAAATAATACACGCCTGATAGGGGACGGGGATATCCAAGGGCACGTGGCTAGTTACAAATGAGTACTTTAAAGAGTATGACGTAGTTTTAAGAATACGTCTGCTATACTGAAACAATTATCAACTTTGAAAAGGAAAAAGAAAGAAGGAGGGATGGCAGCACTCGCGGCTCTTCCAGCCTACCGCGGCATTATTTAGTCACGATGTATGTACTTTTGTCACCTTATGTATTTTCAAACTTCAAAATAAAACCACAGCTATCGTTACCCATGAGTTGTAAAGAGCCTCAAACATCTCGATTTATTAAGTGGAAATCACAGCAGACACGACCATTATGTTAGCCCTCAACCAATCTGGCGAGTGCGTTTCGGGAAAGCAACCTATTATTATCAACAATACTCAATATCTCAATACAATAGAACATCGTCGACTTTTTGTGTTTTCTCAAATCCCAAGCGGCCAAAAGATACAACGAGCTTGGGTGGTTGATCTGCCCCATACGTCGCAGTAGTGCGATGAAAACAACCCAGAGACTCGTTAGCTGGAATTCGATGATCATGTGCTGTCGTGAACTGACATGTTTGAATAATAAGATAGAATACAACGAGGGTGGAGTTCGAGGGGAGGGGCTGGAATCAACGAACCGATATGGAATTTTTCTTGTATTTCAGCGCGCAGAAGACGCGCGTGAAATACAGGAAAAGCGCCACCCTTAACCCAACGTAACGGCCATCTCTATTCACAAATATCACCATTCAGATTCATTATTCTTCATTTTTGACTCAAAAATAAAGCTTATTACTCCTCATTATAACAAGCTCCGTGAGCTGGTTCCAGTAAAAGGCCATAACCTATGTGTTTGAGGCAGAAAATGAAACAGGGAAAGAAAATAGTTATTCAAGAATGTTGTTTGAAAGTGTCGTCTGCCTTTTTCTGTTATAGGTAAAAAGTTAACAGAAAAATATCACCTTCAGCAGTCTGATAACTTCTCTCTTGACACTGCTTTATGTCAAAGCATTTCATTCACGCCATAATGTTACTCAGACGTGTAAAGTCCAATCAGATGTATTATTACGTGAAGTACCTATGCGTAATCCAGAGTGTACGCGTGGTGTACTTAGAACATTTCCCATTGTCTGTACCATATCGCATAACGTTGAATTCACACGGCGATCGTTGTACAAAGACAAGTATTCCAGAGTACTGACACCTAAACATTTGCGCCAGTTTACGAGATGCGTTGACACTCGGTTTATATTTTACACAGTCTGGTGTCAGTAGCTAGGCATTTTGGCACCTAAAAAGTCCACATCTGGGTGCCGAAACGTCCAGAGTTAGGTGCCAGGGAATAATAACAGAATATAAACAATAAATCGATGTTCTTATTTTTGGATTATTCAAGTAATGTTTCGTTTGGGCGAGTTGAAAATTAACCCTTTGAACACCAGAGGTAATTTTTTCGGCCGGATCACAAGCAACGTCATAATGTTATTAAGTGGGATTGCTACAAAGTAAATGTGCGATGTAGACCAATCAATATTTTCAACGTGCAGCCCCAAGGCTGCACGTTGAAAATATTAATTCGTCTACCCCCAAATAATGAATATGGACTCTTTCTACTGCTGTTATTGAACTGACATGGAAGATACCACCAGTGTTCAAAGGGTTAAGGTACTTGCCCAACTGGACTCGTACAATTGGATGACGTTTCTAATCCCTGCATGACGGGGAGCGCGGTGGCTCAGTAGGTAGAGGTGCAGGCTGCAAGCCGAGAGGTCCTCGGTTCGAATCCCACCTGCGGCAACCGCGTTGTGTCCTTGGGCAAGACACTTCATCTCCATTGCCCGTGTGGGGGCACTATGGCGCCGTGTACTAAGGCGTACTGCACGTCGATGGTACGCATGTCTTCAACCAATCTAACCCTGCCTGTGCTGCAGTGCAGTGCGGAGTTACGATGTTGGGGAGCTGGCAGCTGCTCGTCGTTGATCGGTGGTTCTCTCCGGGTACTCCGGCTTCCTCCACCCGTAAAACTGTCACGGTCATGATTAGCCATTCTGCATAAATATGTGACCTTAAACATCAATAAAAAAAAAAATCCCTGCATGACAACATCACCACTGAGTGTTTTCATATTGTGGCCAATTAAAACTCTTACTGTTGGAGTTTTGGTTTCCTTCGATTTTTTTTAGAAAAACACGTGTTTCTGATACTGTCTTCTCAACTGGGAATAATAGTACAACGCTAGAAAACACATTTATAAATATCATATTTAAAATCTACAGAAGACGGGAAATGAACGTGACAAACGGCCATAAATTACGCGTATTTTTCTGCTATAACAAACGCCGGATCATTGCTTGTGTTTATATTGCTAATAAATCACCGTTGTAAAATCAATGCGATCAAGCTACGTTAGAACTCATTTAGCAAATTGGTTATTTTTTATGATGTAACTATATCGGATACATTAAAGCGCAATGATGTGGCTGCTAAAGAACATCATAAATCATAACACCCAGTGCATTCTATTGTTGATTGCTGTACATAGCGTCATTCCAGCTTGCCCCGAAAAAGTGGAAAGTGAAATGCACTTTTTCCTTTATTGCCCCCACATGTATGAAGAAGAACGTCGTTCTCTAGCCCGAAAGTTACAAACGATTGTCGCCGACGGATGTGACTTTAGGGATGAGAAAACATTCACAAGATTACTGGAAACATTTGACAACGACTTATCGCCACCTATTATACAATTCGCGCACTCAGCCTACCAACGCCGGCTGGGTCTGCGAGGGACGATCCCATAAACCTGTATCTCAGCGGGGTCAGTGGTTGTGGAACGACTGGGTCGATATTAGTATATGTCTATTTGTTTCTCTTCATATATTTGTTGTTTCAAGCTGTCTCTTATTGAATCCCCCCCACCACCCAAAAAAAAATCTATTTTACTATGTGCCATTTTCATAAATTTCATTAAACCATTTTGTGTGCGTGTGTGTATGCGGGTGTGTGTGTGTGTGTATGTGTGTGCGTGTGTGTGTGTGTGGGGGGGGGGTGTAGTGGTGTGTGTGTGTGTGTGTGGGGGGGGGTTGTTTCTGTGCGTGGGGGGGGGGGCATGAACCCATGTTCGTGAACCTACACCTGTCAATTCGTTGAACGATTGAAATTTGTATGTGTGTTTATGTGTGAAAGAGTAGATGTACACGAGTGTGTTTCTTCATATATATTCGTATATGGATGCTATCTACTGTCCGTTAATCTTGTCTGGTATTATTTGTCTATTAGCATTTTGTGAGCTTTATGTCATTGTTATGTACCATTGTATGGAACTTACAACAATAAAGTTATTCCAGACAGGGGAACTCACGATTCAGGCAGAAAAAAATCTGAATGAAATGAGGATAAGTAAAAACATATTATCGCTACGGGGAAGTGATCTGGTCGTACACTGTAAAAATATAGGTTCTCTTTAGAACCCAAACTGGTTCTAATCTTGTCCCTGAGATGGAACAAGTTCTGTTTAAACAGTATTTATTTTAAAGCAAATAAATTTACCAAGATTAGCATTCAATTTTAACAGAATATTTCATGAACTGAAGAAGATTCAGCTGCAAACTTGGAGCTTATTCAACGCAGTCGCCATACATGTTGAAACAAAGGAGATATGAACAGTTGACATATCGAACCAGTTTTGGTTCTGTAAAGAACCAAAACTGGTTCGATATGCCAACTGTTCATATCTCCTTTGCTTAATAATGATTTGAGGCAACCTCGTATAAGCTCTAGACTTACGGCTGAAACCCCCCTCAATTTATGTTTAACTCTGTTAATATTTAATGTTAATCTTTATAAATTTATTTGATTTAAAATAAATACTGTTTAAACAGAACTGGTTTCATCTCAGGGACAAGATTAGAACCAGTTTTGGTTCTAAAGAGAACCTATATACCTGTATATTTTAGCAGTATAGTATCACGTCGAGCTGAGGAGGCCAGATCGCCGGATCAAACAAGCTGCCGCAGGCAGCTCGTTTGATCCGGCGATCTGACCTCCTATACGAGACGTGGTACGACGACCCAGATCACTTCACTATAACGATAAAATGTTTATTATATGACTTTTTGTTCAACATCGCATGCCAACGCCAGCATTAACAATTCCCCCAACCTTCTATGGTAAATTGGATTGCAATAAATAAGAACTATTTTTGTTTACACTTATTTTTGAAACAGGTGCACACTTTCGGGAATCCCCACCGATGCGCATGAATACGTAACAAAGTGAACAGTCTTTTTTTTTTGAATCCGTGTTTGAATTCTTGAGCGCACCCATTTGAGCGCATGCATTCCAGCTCGGAGTAAAGTATTTTCTGCGACTAGAACAGCCAATTATGCGAATCCGAACGTACCCGTAAATAGTCCGTCATACTGTAGTGATTCGGAATCGGATTCCACACTGCGGATTTTCCAGGGACCAGGAAAAGATCGTCAAACAGTGGTGATATTTAGCGGATGAATTACATGGTCATATAATAAACATGTGTAACAAGTTGCAATTAGCGTTTAATATATTTCCGGTTTTCTATAATAACGGGAAGGGGAATGAAAGTACACTCAGAACCGGGAAATCAAGTAAATGTCCGAGAGGAATAAAACGCATTTATTTTCGTGAAAATTAACATATTTTATTGGCAAACGGTCATCTCCATGCGGATAAGTTCTTTTCCTAAGAGCAGTGTGAAAACCCAAGCTCGCTTCCAACACGTCTTCATTTTCAGAATCGTTACCGTTAAAACTAGAAGTCATGTCATGAAATGCGCACAAATAGCACGTCGACTTGCGCGTTAATCTACGCGTTGTGACCATAGTAAGGCTATCAAATTCTGTACATATGGCCTGTGCACAAGCAATGTTTCAGCCAATGGACCTCCGGGTAACCCGGAGGTCCATTGGCAGAAACATTGCCTGTGTTTGCTATGAGTTACCAGAAGAACGTGCCGTGCTTTGGATGCCATTCGATATGGCAATTGCGCGCAATCTCTACGCGTAATTAAGCCTAGATAAGCGCACAGTTCGTGACAGGACTTCTAGTTTTAACTGTAGTTTCATCACCACTTCCCCCCTGGCTTCAACTCCCTCTTTATTGTCGTTACCAGTCTCCTCCGCTTCAAGCAGAGAAGAGTGATGTCGGCATTGAACAACGAGTTGATATTAAAGGGGGTACAGTGAATAGAAAGTGATACTAGAGATTCTAAAAATGAAAAAAGAGTTTGAACTTTGAAGTGAGTGAAGACATTGCACTTGGAGAGAGAAGTCCTCCGGAACTAATTGAGAGCTGCAGTGATTTGGAGAAAATATTTCTTCGGGAAGCAGGATTGCAAACATTTCAGGTGTGGAAAGGCTAACGAAATCTTACAATGTTACGTCGGGGCTGTTTTTCAATTTTGAAACCTTCAGTTCAACACAAACAGTGTCATGCGTGATTCCCGGTTCCTTGCTATATAGATTTCCAGGGTATCGTGACCGGCTTTCGGAACCGGGGCAACCGGAATTCCGGAATGAAACCCAGCTGCAATGAAATGTGATGCATTTCCAGTCTTACAGCATATCGGATATGGATCCGTTCGAACCAGTTTTCTTTTTTATTTTGAATGCTTATTTCAAACATGAGAAAAAAAATTAGATCGTTGGCTTTATACACTCACATCCCTTAATGTCTTAGTTGAGATATTTTTAGATTGTTTTATTTCACCATATTTAATTTCTTTACACTTTTATGAGAAAGATCTTTCAAACCACTTTTCTAAGATTAAAAGAAAATATCATATCAGTTGATATAGTAGAAGACTAAACCAGGGGCGGTGACAGAGGAAGTACGGCGGGTGTGAACGCACATCGACACAAAATTGGATTTCCACTTGAGGAATTATCTCCCTTTTGTGATTTGAAAATTTTTGATAAACTGGGGAAACCTCACTTACCCTGATACATCGTACCCTCTGTGGCTTAGCAACAGAGGGTACGATGTATCCGGGTAAGTTGTTTTAAAACATAAATGTTGGCATGTAGGTTTTGTAAATATCTAGGCACTACTTTGATATTTTTGTATAGCCGGTTATATATGTTATAAAATGGTATCGAAATGCCTAGAAAACTAGTTGTATGGTCCCGATATTACAGACCCCAAATTTACACTGCCATGACCTCCCCCCCCCCCCCCCCCCCCACCGATAAGTCGGTGTTAATGAATTGCCGAGTTGTGTGACAAACCGAGACGCGCATCTCAAAGAAGGATGGTTCTTAAGCTTCGAAACAGATCGATAGTGGCTCAGCACCAATTGTCGGCATAAATTCCTTTCCTAAGATTGCCAACTTAAACAGGTGACAATGTTAAAAATGGCGGCGTGGAGGAGATAACGTCACTGGAGTTGACTCGTGCTTCCGAAAAAATGCTGTTTCAAAACGTCGAACTCGTGAATAAATCGATAGTGGCTGGAAGGCAACTGTCGTCCAACGTTCCCTTCCGAAGATTGGCGACATCAACGTTCAACAATGGTTGCATATCCTTGATAACATCCTTTGTTTGCAATTAGACAATGTCTGCAACCATGGTTTTGTTGGCAATTTGATTTAGACTGATTGCTTTCCTACCGAGCTTGAGTTGCGACTAAACTCGAGTTCTTTCAAATGGCTACGAAATGCTATGGGAAAAATTATTTTTCTGAGCCGAAATTCTGACTTAATCTTCTTTCCAGCTCTCTGGTGGTTTCATGAAAAGAAACTATAGTCCAACCGGGGTGCCTGGTGCATATTGTAGACTGGTCACCTCCCATGCGCATAAATTAAAATCACATTTTTTAGGCTTACCATCTCATCTTTGGTATTTCTCCTTTCATCTTTGGACCATCTGCGGGTTTTCATATAAAACAAGGACCCTTCCCAACAATTATTTGAAATCAACTAATTTCTTGGCCATCTTATTTCTGAACACACACGCGCTACTGAAGAAAGGCTACTAATGTTGA
This sequence comes from Pictodentalium vernedei, assembly GCA_031216915.1. Taxonomy (NCBI): domain Eukaryota; kingdom Metazoa; phylum Mollusca; class Scaphopoda; order Dentaliida; family Dentaliidae; genus Pictodentalium; species Pictodentalium vernedei. The sequence continues at coordinate 98,466,612 of CM062297.1, read as the reverse complement.
GTTGTTTTGTTACAATTTATTGGAGAGTGCCAATGATACTCTCCAACAAATGCAACTAATCAAATGCATACAGTTAAAACTAGAAGTCCTGTCACGAACTGTGCGCTTATCTAGGCTTAATTGCGCGTAGGAATTGCGCTCAATTGCCATATCGAATGGCATCCAAGGCACTGCGGTTCTCCTGGTTACTCATCGCACACACAGGCAATGTTTCTGTCAATGGACCTCCGGGTTATCCGGAGGTCCACTGGATGAAACATTGCTTGTACACAGGCCATATTTGATAGCCTTACTATGGTCATAACGCGTAGATTAACGCGCAGATCGACGTGCTATATGTGCGCATTTCATGACAGGACTTCTAGTTTTAACTGTACGGACAAAATGTATTCATTCTGATTAAAATAAAACTTATAAAAGAATAGAAAAGCCGTGTTATTTCGGTACTGGCACTTTTTTAAAACAGAGTTCAAACTTATATTAGGTTTCCAGTCCTTAACCTCTTAAAAGTTTCAGGCAGAAACCAGCTAGAAACTTAATAAAGAGAGGGCGGAAGAGAAGTGACAATTTACTGCTTGTCTTAAATTATCAGCAATTCTCCTTTAGCATGTCAAAAAGGCGTCGAATCGTAGTACAGGCACTGAACTGCTCTTTGAACCAATGATGAGTCGCCTGTAAAACAAATGTGTCTAACCATGCAATCTTCTGGACTGAAACTTAATCATGGAAAAAAATACATTAATCCTAGAAGGTAATCTATTATTAGGACACGTTGTTTCAGCTCTGCTAAACGGTGGCGCATAATAACGCGGTATTGTCGACACCTTTGACCATCAATGCAATCAACAATTTCTGCTTTGTTTACACTCTCTGTTCATATCGACATTTTTTATGCAATTTCATTAGTTTCTCGAACATTGGTTATATGATATTAGGGATGTACACTCGTATATCCACACCGCAGCGGAATAATGTAATGTTTAGAGATTAGAAAAATATTTCCGACATATAAATCATGCTGACTTCTTTGATATCGTAAAGGTATCACAGAACTAAATATTTTCCCATAGGCGACCATTATAACACTTATGTGGAAAAAAATATGATCGCATCACTTTAAATTAAATATTTAAATACCTACACAACGTACAGACATTCACACAACTTTCTCTGGCCAGAAAACAGGGGTCATGCAACAAATAAGAGAGAAAATGCACCAGGAAGTGAACTACCGTCTTTGAACTCAGTTTTTTCTGGGAATTCCCAACAAAAATGCACAAATAGTTAACAAAATAGACAAATAGTTAACTGAATTTTTTAGACCCAGAAAATACTTAGAAAATCTCTTTTTTTCTTGTGAAATATTCAGTATTGTTGTAAAAATCTAATACAATGCTTTAACAATTTTCTCAAGCAATAAGTTTTTTCTAGGAGTCTTATTTTAGACTATGATGCAATATCCGAGTGCAACATTTCAAGGCAGATCACTCTGAACTAAATATTTAGTTCCGCGATACCTATAAAGTCGTGTTCGTATTTGAATATATTGGTCTCATTCAATTTTTGTGAGAAAACTAGAAAATAAAGAATAATAATAATAATAAAAGAAAAAAAACATAATCTCAGCCACCACGACAATGGAGTAGCCACGGGGTGGATTTGGGAGTTGGGGGATATAATCTGAGATTCTGTAGTTTTGCATTTCTTTATCTGCAGGTGCTATTCTAAAGTGTTGCCGAAATGTGGGTGGGCAGAGAATTTGACCAGATCGCGACACAGTCGCGATCTGGTCGAAATTCTCTGTCCACTTTTGTAATCATAGTAGTTTCGCCATTTAAACGGAAAGATAAGACTGGATAATCCTCCAGTAAGAGGTTTTTAATTGCTTTCGGCTTTGAAAGGGTTCATTTGTTTTCTGCGTGTATGCACGAATCCATTATGACAGCACGCCACCTACGATGTTACATTAAAGATACTAATATGCATTAAAATGATGGATCCATGATCAAAAGATTGCGTTCGCAATTACTGAAATAAAAATAAAAAGACACACGAAAGCAGAGACCTGTCATCAGAATGGTATTAATTTCCGTGGTTCGTCTGTCTATACACTGTTCGATTTATTTACTGTTTTCGTGCGAGCTAATAATGTTAAGAGCTCACAAAAACATAATGAGGTGATAATCCTCCACGGTGTATTGATTTTGTCTTACGTGTGTTTCAGCTGGAAGTACCAGCAATCAATTAATGCTTGAAAACTAGTTTGAACAATACGCTCAAAATTGTTTAGACTAATTACGTGTTCTAACAAATGTATCGTTATAATAATCGGCGTGACGTCGCGAGAGGAGTTAATTAACGGCTTGGTCTTGTATTAACTGTGCAATAATAGGTACCCTATACTACAGCTGACACATGTATATCTTGTTTGAGGGTCCGACAGATGAAAATCATTATCGAGGAAGAGACATCTTGCTCTGCAAGTATCAAATTTCATTTTAAGTTTTTAAGGAAAAAAAGCGAAACATTTTCCTTGCAGCTTAGCCTATTTTGTTTGGAAATATGTCCCAATGTCCATTTTATGGAAGTTAATGCTGACCGGTTTTACATGAGAATATGGGGTAATTACAAAATGACATTACGTCCCATGAGTTCCAATGTATTATATGTGCCAGTAGACACACAGAACACACTGGTACCCAGGGGGCGTTTTGTATTGCGAAATGCAATGCTTTTTTAACACTCTGTACGCTGAAGTTGAAATATCAAAAATCCAATCTGCACCTTTTCCCATAATGCAACAAGGAATTAACCAATTTGATCTTATTTGACAGAGCTCATTGAGCTCTGTCAAACAAGACATAATTGGTCAAATTCCTAGTTCGATTCGGAGAAAAAATTTTGCTTGAAACTTCGCTATTTTGATATCAGAGAGCTGTCTGGGGTTATTCTTGTAAAATCATTTATTGCTTTTGGAGATCCTTGTTCTAAAACCAGGAACATTATTGGCCAGAAGGTAGCACGGTGGATCAGTGCATTGGACTTCAAACTGGAAGGTGCACGGGTCAATCCCGACCAACGGTAACCAAGGTAACTGCGTTGTGCCCTTTGGCAAGGCACTTAATCATGAATACCCACGTGGGGGGGGGGGGACTGTGTACATCAATGGCGTACTAGCCTTAACCCAGTCTAACCCTGCTTGTGCGTACTCAGTACGTTGGGGGAGTCTGGCAGTTGCCTGCTGCTGCTCTGCGCTTCTCCCGAGTACTCAGGCTCCCTCCACCCATAAACCGTCCACTAGGAGGTGATCCTGGCTGTCGAAAGTGTCGTTAAACCCCAATAATTAAATGAACAGCACGACCAGAAGGTTCAACAGAACGAAAGGTTAGCCATATCGAATTCACGTAATCTACATGTAGACTAAAACCAGCTACAGAATTTCAAGTAGGCAGACAGACAGGCAGACTGACAGAGCAAGACATGGTTGTTTGAAAACACATTCCAAATCTATACCACAGAACAATTAAATATTAATGTAACCAGGTATATACAGAGTGCGAACTAAATTAATGAAAGGTGAATTTGTTCTCAATTATTTTCATACCATTTTAATTAAGGTACGTTTCTGATAAAAATAGATCAATTACATTATCGTGCACTAAGTAATGTAGTATTTATTGAAAAATCTTCATTTTCTACTTTAAACTGAATGAAAACGAGAATGTAGCCCGCGGGGAATTTCTAGTATTGAAAAATAAAGAATTGTTTGAACTTTCGCCACGTGCACCCAATACAAATAAACTGGAGTCCCCACTGAGAACAATATTGAAGAACTCAGATGCGTTTTTCTCACAATATTTCTGTTAACTCAAATGCACTTCACGACACTTTCTGGACAAAGACCTCGCGTTATGATATGTAACAACAGGTCACTTGTTTCAGTTTTCAGATGGGTAATCAAAGTGGTGAAGTGAGGAGGTTGTGTCATTTTAACTGGCTGCAAGTTATAAGCTCAGATGTGGGCTCTTTTTAGGAATGCTGATACCATTAACAAAGACTCTGCATGTTTACCCACATGGAGACACGTGGTGGTACTGTGAACTGATCGTCCCCTGTGTTCCAATGTGTTCTATGTGCCAGTATGCACATAGAACACATTGGAACTCAGGGGACGTAATGCCTACTGTCCATCGACAGTGCACTTGCCGCCAGTCTATGCAACCTCGACTTGCTATTTATTTATTGGGGTCAACGACACTTTTGACAGCCAGGCTCACCTCCTTTCAGGTAGTTTTAATGGGTGGAGGAAGTCGGAGTACGCGGAGAGAACCACCGAGCAACGAAGAGCAACTGTTAGATTCTCCAACGTACTAACTCCAAACAAGAAGGGTTAGCACTGGTTGAAGACAGGTGCACCATCGGCGTGCATTACGCCTTAGTACACAGCGCCACCGCGCCCCCATGTGGGCAGTCAGGATTAAGTGGCTTGCCCAAGGACACAACGCAGTGACCCCTTGCGGAGATCTAACCGTGAACCTCTCGGGTTGAAGTTCAATACTGTAACCACAGAGTCACCGCGATCCCTCCCTATAGCTTTAAATCTCAAATGTGCGCAGTGAGCGACATTTTTGCCTTAATTCCCCACCCAAAGCGCAAGATGTTACTTTGATTCGCCACCCAGAGCGAAGACGTGGACGAACTCGCGTATCTGTGGTTTCCCATTATAATACCAGTCAAACTTCTCAGAGAGTCATCAGGAGAAAAAAAAAAACATTCATACCCTTTGAAGCTATCTCTGGGCGCTTTCATTGGTATTACGCCACCATTTTGCAGGATCTTTGGCGGAAAATTTGGCATAATGGACTTATAGTTATCCCGTAACTTATTTCTGGGAATACTAAATGTCCTTCACGATACTTGTGTGAAAACAAATTTAGGACACCAGTCGTTGTTCTTTATCTAATCGCATCTGACTGATTTTAGACGAGAACGTTCAAACAGTCAACAGGCATTATCATCTGAGGACCCCATCCGGATTTCGTATATGATAAAAATGACACCGTACCAACCTATATTTTTCTTATCTGTTTTCCAACAATTTAAATTTTAAATTAAGTTCATCATATTCCAAACGCAGGTGTCATATTCACATCAAACATTGGTATGAACTAATTAACTTGGTATATTTGAAGGTGTTGTTCGGTTGTCTCTTCAATTTATTCAGACAAAAAAGAAAGTTGAGTTCTGAACGTAAAGGCTGAGACAAACGGGAACTTTAGAATTACAAACTGTATCTCCTATATCAACACTGTGAGTTGAAAGCTGGAGTTTGGGTGTACTGTTGAATGTTGAACTGTCTCCTTAACGCTTCCAACACGGACGCTCTGAATGGTTTCTTTTTTAGCACAACTGCCGACAAGTAAATGGACGAGTCTGTTTTCTATTTATAGGGAGGTTCAGTATTAAAGGGCTGTACGATTAAATTATTACAGACCCGCCTTCTCAGTTAGGTATTTACTTTGTTGATGGACAGCCAGCTTTCTCACTACGCAAAAATATATGCATAGCGTTTCGAAGCGGTTAACCCTTTAGGTAATGTAACCGAATTTTTGGGTCAGCGCTATTCACAAAAATCGCCAATTAATTTTTATTATTTTTTCAATTTTTGTCTCAAAAACATAGGTCATGACTCCTCGTTGGAACGAGCTCGTCGAGCTCGTTCCAATGAGTGGTCATAACCTATGTTTTTGAGACAAAAAATGAAACAAATTAATTAATCAAGATTTTTTTTTGCAAGTGTCGTCTGCTTTCCATGTTAGGTAAGGGGTTAAGTCCTACTCATTCTGATGAATTTATGTTTAATTTTTGTCCTGTATATACAAAAGTATACATAGTGGTATTTGCTTGGATTGAGTTCGATCCCCGTCCGAGACGAGCCGCGTTATGTCCTTGGGCAAGGCACATTATCCCCCCGGTTGCCTACGCGTGGGCACGATGACGCCGTTTACTAAGGCGTACTGCACGTCAATGGTGCACATATCTTCAACCGCTGTAACCCTGCTTGAACGGAGCTTGAACAGAGTTAGAATGGTAGCTGACAGTTGCTCGTCGTTGCTTGGTGGTTCTCTCCGGGTATTCCGGCTTCCTCCGAACGACAGGATCTGGTGATGGGTTAGATGGCATACGCGCAGGATTTGGGTTGTGTTCCATTGTCCCACATTGGTAAGTTTTGTGCGCACTCTGAGGACAGCCATTTTAACATAATTCCTCCACTCGGGCGTCTCAGGTGTGCATTTCAGACAGATAGAATATTGAGGCCGTTAATGGTGAATCCAATGATCCGATGGGGCGACCATGGTCGCCCCGTCGGATCCTTGGATTCCCCATTACCGGCCTCGGTATTTTTTTCCTGGCGGAAAGCCTGCCTTAAACACCAATAAATAAATAAATACACAAAATAAACCGCCATTCCACTATTATTTGAATTTTTCTTTCCAAGGATGGGTCATTAGCAATATTTTAGGCAACTGTCAGGGCAAAGCCAGTCTAAAAGGGAGGAGGCCCCCCCCCCTCCCCCTACCTTCAAGTTCAAATATATGTATATATATTTCTTCTCTCTGTGTTGTAAGCACACATGTTTTAATTAGATAATTAGCCTAAGGCGATTCACAGTGGGATACTTCTCTGGCATTATTACTGGTCAGCATAAAATGTTCCCATGCTATCTAAAGACAATTAATATCAAAGTGACCGACACTTTCAGTCGTCACGGCTATCAAGTATATTATTTCTTGGGATACGCTTGATAGCATGTGCATTGGCGCGAGGTGATTCCATGTTCAAAAATGTCACGTGCCATGTTTAGGCACCTTAACATATTGCTATCTGACCACCCCAAGACGAGATATAAAGTGTGGGGAACAAGCTATTTCAGAGAGTCTTGGGTTCCGACCGTTTAGGAGAGAGACGTGGGTTCGGCCGAATAGGAGACGCCATATAGGGTCTCGTACGAGTGGAATTGCTGGGCAATCCATGAAGCACCGTTGTACCCCGCCGTTATCAGATCAGATGGATGTAGGAGAGCTATAAGCCCGTATTTAGAGAGTAGATTACGAACCCAAGTAACGACTAAGTTTAAATGTCATTAGCGAGGATCTACTCGCACCTGTCTCAAAGTGTAGGCTATTGTATTGCGGTATTAACCCTTAGGAACGCAGAGGTTGATCGCGAGCAGTCTGTTTTAGTACCAGAGGGCTGTGAATATCGACCCAGGGTCGACAGTGACAATTCGCGCAAGCTCAAAAGCGCATATTGAAGTTGTGAGTTCTGCATGAACTGTGTGTATTTCAAAAGGACAGGAATATTCAAGAAGAGTTCTATCAAATGACACATGTATAAGGTTAAGTGACGTAGATTTGCTAAACTAGCCGACAGAGTGGATAAATTGAATCCAAATCAGAACTATGTTGCCACAAGGTAATTAACATTGCTAATCGGGATCCCCCGGCAGTCAGAGCCGCAGACGCGCACAGAGGCAAAAGATTAAGACTCGGTGTTTTAAACTCCTGTTGCGAGCCCGCGACAGTGACATTTTGAGAGTGTACTATAGCGCCGGTACAGGGCTATAGATAGACTGAATTGATGGAAAAACTATTTAACCCCTGTGATAAGTCTTTGATTTGTGTTGACCAAATTGTTAAATGTGTTGAATATGGAATGAGTTTATTTTAAACGTAAATAAAAGAATCGTTGTTACTTTAATCATTGTTTCCTTTCCCAGCCCGAACCTAACGAAGAACGAACCTGTACTTCGAGTTCACTCGGCAGGGAAGAAAATCATAGTGCGGGCCCAACTCAGCTCTGTGAGTCGAGTTTGGCCCGTGCCCGGATTCCCCCCTCCTTGTTGGCGCGCCCCCCAGAATTGTTAACCCTTTGAGACTTCAATTATTCTGACGTTCAAACGTCACTGGGAATTCAGTTTCTTCAACGTTTTTTCAAAATGCGACGTCAAACGTCGGAAAGTACAAATATCAGGACATTTTTCACATCAGTGATTATCTGTTTGAGGGCTAGATTATTTTTGGTGGTATTAATTTGTTATTCACAACTTCTTTTATTACAAATTATTGGAGAGTGCCCACAGGCACTCTCCAATAATTTGTAATAAAACAAATTCATATAAAAATATTATTTGTGTTTGTCTCAATATGAAATATAAGCAAGGGAAGTGTTGGCTTTTTGCTCTGGTATCCTCATTTTTTGAAAGCATTTGATTGTGGCTTCTTGCACTTAACCAGTTAAGAAGTGGTTAAAACTTCAAAAAATCGAAAAATAATAACAAAACAAATAACCACAAAGTATCAAAGCGCTGTTTGATTTCGTACGTCATAAGACCTACAAAAGTGTCAAGGCGCTGTTTGATTTCGCACGTCGTAAGACGTACACAAGCATCAACGGGATGTTTGATTTCGTACGTCACAAGACGTACACAAGTATCAACGCGCTGTTTGATTTCGTACGTCATAAGACGTACACAAGTATCAACGGGATGTTTGATTTCGTACGTCATAAGACGTACACAAGTATCAACGGGATGTTTGATTTCGTACGTCATAAGGCGTACACAAGTATCAAGGCGCTGTTTGATTTCGCGCGTCATAAGACGTACACAAGTATCAACGGGATGTTTGATTTCGTACGTCATAAGACGTACACAAGTATCAACGCGCTGTTTGATTTCGTACGTCATAAGACGTACACAAGTATCAACGGGATGTTTGATTTCGTACGTCATAAGGCGTACAAAAGTATCAAAGGGTTAATGGCGAGGTTAAACAACCCCATGTCACCCCTCCCACGTTGATAGAGGTGTTCTGACATAAACAATGACATTTGGTATTTATATAAGAATTTATTTGTGCACGAAGTATTCGTTATATAAAGAGTTAAACGATTTGTTTGCACGCATTCCAATCGACTGCAAGGGTGATGTTAGTGAAGGAAGCATGTCGTGATCTCTCCTCACAAACACCACAGCTTCCGACTGAGGGCGGAAACATGTCAAGGTGACCTAACAATTTGCCTGAGTATTAGTTGGAAGGTAAACGTTGTAAGTCCCACAATCGTCTCTTCCCCATTATTGGTCGTGTGATTTTCTGTTGTAAATACTGAATATTATGGGGCGTAAAATGGCTGCATGTGCTACAAAGAGAGAGAGAGGAGAGAGAGAGAGAGAGAGAGAGAGAGAGAGAGAGAGAGAGAGAGAGAGACGGTGGGAGGGGGAGAGAGAGACGACGAGGGAGACGAGACGTAAAATGGCTGCATGTGCTGCACACAGAGAGAGAGAGAGAGAGAGAGAGAGAGAGAGAGAGAGAGAGAAGGGAGAGAGAGAGAGAGAGATAGAGAGAGAGAGAGAGAGAGAGAGTAAATACACAATTCAGTTTGGTCGAACATCAATATGCATAATGTATGAGAGGAATCAAGCAGCGAAGTTGTCGGTACGGAGACCAGCGTCAGTGGTATAACTTAAATAACTTTAATAACCAATTACCGTCAACAACTAAATAACCACGAACGAACCAACTGCAAGATTTTCATCACAAAATTCGTTTCGTGTTGCTGTGTAAGCACTGAAGGTGAATTATATATACCTTGGTCCTAAAACTACGTCCAACCAAGACAATGACATGTCTAATTGTGACAAATAACCCGGTTCAACACCAGGAGATTGTAATTTCATTTCCCAGGCAATATTTAAATTAAATATTAATTTTGAAAATCACAATAAAATGCATTAATCTAAATTATCATTTTGATGGGTGTAGGGGTGTTTTCTGTCACGTACTCGATCAATCGCACCAAATACGATCAATGCATAATGACATTTAAACTCTTCAAATAACGAAGAAAAATCTTGTAATCAACGCGTAAATGGACGCAATGACCAACAATTGTCAGAGTATGAACTGTAACAATTTAATCCTAAAGACCTCGAGGGAAGAGCCGGTTAGAGGAAATTCGGGCCCCAGTGTTAATTATGTGACGGGCCCTCTTTCGAAAGTGCCGGGCTACTGATACAGATGCCGAAGGCATATTTCTCTAGTGCCTAAAGCAGTCGCGACAGATGCCTTCGGAATATGCATAGTTTAACTGCTTTTGAAATCAGTTATTAAATGGAGACTTCTGGCGACTTTGGGATGAAAAATCACGTCATTTTTTTTTGCTGTCAAAATAACGTTTTTAGCAGCCTGTTTCAAACCTCTCCGGTTTGGTTTCGGGTTCCCAATTGAATAGCTTGAGGCTGCTCGATTGCTATTGCAGGGATGTTCAGGAAACCGCATAACACTGAGTCTGCAGCATATGTATATAGACAACAGTATATTAACAGATTGAACATCTCCACGGGCACCACCATTCCTTCTTTACATGAGTGGCAATTAGTAGTCCAATACGGCAGACAATTACTTGCTGGATCTCGCTCGGGGATCGGGGACACAGGCTTGGCCCAAGAATCCTGGACAGCCGAGCCAAATCCGGGCCCCCAAAGTTCCGGGCCCCGGGCTTACTTCCCCGGGTCCCACAATCTATCCCCTACCTTTCTCGAAGGCTGCAAGATTAAACTGCTACCGAACATCATTAAACATCCAACATAGATCCGTATATTTACATGGAAACATTTCACAAAACAATTCATTCACGAATGCATTGCTGAACAGGTTAATGCACGTGATAGCTTTCCAGCGGACGGCTTTGAAAACATTTCACTTCCCCGTGATTTTTTTATTATTATTTATTAGGGTTTAACGACACATTAACAGCCAGGGTCATATCATGTCGGTGACAGTTTTACGGGTGGAGGAAGCCGGAGTACCCGGAGAGAACCACCGAGCAACGACGAGCAGCTGTCAGCTCTCCAACATCGTAACTCTGAACTCTGTACAGCGGCACAGGCGGGGTTAGATTGGTTGAAGACATGCGCACCATCGACGTGCAGTGCGCCTTAGTACACAGCGTCATCGTGCCCCCATCTAGGCAATCGGGTTGAAGTGCCTTGCCCATGGACACAGCGCGGGAGCACGAATCAGTCGCTGAAATGGTCACCCATCCAACTACTAACCGCACTCGACGTTGCTAAACTTCGGTGATCTGACGAGAACCGGTTACCGCGACGCCACCGCGCCCCCTTCCCGTGATTACACGAACAGATCAATTCACGCGGTTGTCTTGAACCTCGACTTTAGGTATATACAATATGATTTGTGCCTTTTACGTAAAGCGTTTTTGTGCAGAACATATTATTAGTTACACAGTTTGTTGGTGGCCTAATATGGTATATATGGTGTCAGTTAATTTCATATTGGACTCGAGAGAACATGCTATATATGTTGTCAGTTAATTTCATATTGGACCGGAGCAAAACTCGAGTCCAATATGGAATTAACGGACACCATATATACCATATTAGGCCACCAGCAAATTGTGTAACGAATATATCTTACCGAGTGCTGCAACGATACACCGAACTAATAACAACAGCGATCAAAATTAAATGAGAGAATTCTCACAATGTGTTCACGTGTCTTTGCCTTGTTACAATTTATGGGAGAGTGCCTACAGGCACTCCCATAAATTGTAACAAGGCAAATTCATACAGTTTCTAACATGACACACATCCACAGAATATGAAGCCCTTTAAGTTGCCTAACCTGCACTTCATACCAAATATGGGCTTCCAACACTCAATCGTTCAACTTGAAGCGTTTATCGGCTGCCGTAATTTTGAATAATCAATAAACAAAGGGGAGATTACCCATAGCTGTCAACGTATATTGATGTTAACAGGCAGTATATGGTTTTATATGCAGTCTGCATTTGACGTCTTTGAGCCAATGAAATTCCCAGATACTTGTAGGAGGTAAGATATTGAAGTTTATCATCTCGCGTTACGTTATCCGATAGAATCACGAAGCATTTCGACTCTCCCAAGATTTTCACATCAGAAAATAGATATGGACAGAGACATAATGAATTCAAGTTCCCGCAATTTTTTTTAAAATCTACAATACGAAATTAAATTCCCATTATAGCACGCAGAAATCAGTTTGTACAGGATTGCTAAATGTGAGAGAGCTCTGTGCCGCACAAATGGTTAAACGGTGAGTCATGCGAATCTCAAATTTCGATCGAATCGTATCCGGAATCGAATTAGGCGGAAGATTTCGATTCGAATCTCAAATCGAATCAAAGGGGTTGTTCAAGTTGTAAATATTACACCCTTTTTACAGTTGTAAATATCACCCGTCTTCATTCAATTAATGTATTCAATGGCGATTCGTCTATCTGGGCAAGTCACTGAAGAAAGCTTAATATTCCAGAACGGAATCAATGTAATTTCGAAAGCTGAACCACCTTGAACTACCTCTATCATCGGTGTCTAGTACTATAAAAAAAATTACAATTAAATTTTCTATAATTGTATTTTTCAGTTATGACTTTAAATGGGTTGAAATGAACCATTAGCATTTTCAAAGATGTGGCAATTTGCCAGCTGGCAAATTGCCATATCTTTTAAAATGCTAGTGATTCATTTCGTTCGGTTATATTAGTAGGTAGAAAATACAATTCTAGAAAATACAATTGTAAAGGTTTTGTAGTATTGGCTCCTGGTCTCCTGTGCGGAGATCTGATGATATAGAAGAATCCAAGAGAAGACACTCAGTGGGATTTTGAGAACATCTCAACGATTCGAAAATGGCCGACGCAAATCGAATCGAATCTGTGGGGAGATTTCGAATCGAGTTGAATTTCGAAAATTCGCATACTTACCGAGCTCCCAATTTGAACCCATCTGTACAGAATAGCTCCGTCGAGTAAGCTGTTTTAAATAGTCGACCAAGATTCAATGAAGTTGAGTTGGATGTTAGAAAGCGGGAAGGTTGTTAAAGTTGCTATGAAGAAAATGTGTGTATGCGGAACTTTCGCACGTCCAATTAATCCAATGGCGCTCAGCATCATTAGTAACATTAAGACCTTTCATTACACTGTTTAAGTGATGGACATATAAATGAGCTTCCTACTCTAATCCCCGGTCATTGATTAACAATACGCTTTGGTGTCTACGATCGACAATAGAGCATTTAATTGTTGCACTTAGCATCTTGTCAATGTTAAGAAACAAGAGGACAAATGAGAGATAAAAGTACGAGCTAATTACCAGAATAAAGTAAATTACAAGTGCATTCAAAACAAGGCAACCTTCAACTATGCAGGAAACATCCAGCAAATCTGCTATCTTAGGAAGGGGCTGGTTTGTTTTAAATATCAGTCATTCCTGACGAACGTATTTAGAAGCGTGTGTTTTGGCTTCTGTATATGAACTGTTAGTCAACATGCATGGACAGACTATTCTGCACGCGAAAACAATCGTATGGAACTCTAAATTCCCTTCCACTCCAGGCGGTGGCAGTGGGGTGATCCCTCCCTCTTGACCGATTTCCAGAGCGACGTTCACTCGTACAGATGGTTAGGTAAGACTTAAAAATCAAACTGACGCTGTAATTTCGCCCCTTGAGTTCAACAAGGCGATATCTGCAATGCTAAAGCATTGCAGATGGTGCCCTGATGCACTGAAGAGATGATTTCAAACTTCCTCTTTACCTGTGTTTGGTGATTGTTAAATTTATAATTGTATTGAAGGGTAAAACAGAAGCGCATAAAAATTTCAGTAAGCGGAGAGGCGATCACCAAAGAACAAGTAGAGTTAACTCCGCCCAGACATCAGCTATTGTTCTGTAAAGGGACAAAAGGAGCACGCAAGCGTTTAGACCAGGGTGCCTCTGTGTTCAGCCTGAACATCCATAGCTTCATCATTACTTGTGTGCTTGTACACTTTGTGATTTTTTTATCTGGATGAAATCTCCACTCTGGGGGCATTTTCGTAACAATAGTCTCCTCACGTATACTTCAAAATACGACGACTGGCGAGTTCTTAATTTTTGTTTTGTATTGGTCCATATCTAAGTTCCAAACACTCTACACTTGAAACAATGCAAATATTTTTAAGCCTCAAAAAGTAGATTATTAAGTCGACATAATTTAAATTGAGGAATTTACGGTAAGATGATTTATTGGCCATTAGCTGGACACAGCGATTCCAGTACGTAGGAAAAAAACAAATGAGATTCGACATTACGATTTCATATTCAGGAATTTCTACTTCTTAAACACAGCAACCCATTATTTTCAGCATCCATTTATTGTGAATACTATAATACATTAAACAAAAATTTCCTTTCTTACTATAGGAGCACTCGAATACCCTAATAAGTCCCAGCGATTTACATGCGGTCCACAAAACAATAATTATTTTTATTGCAAACCTATTTGGTTTGGTTTCGGAGATCGGCCGAGTTGAACACAGTATTTTATACTTCAGTAACACGCCCGTTTCCACTGATAGAGCGATACCTATATGGCCCTGCTGTTGGTCTCGTGTTCTTATCGAAAGTTACTGGCAATATTTCAACGCCTTTCGGTGAATGCACAATTGTCCAAAAATGGTCCGTTGGAAATTAGAATCATACCAGATACAGTACGTGGAAAGTGTATTATCACTAAATCACACGCAGAGTGGACATTCCACCCAAGAAATAATTGCAAATTTGTTGCTTGTCATAACTAATACAAGCAAAGTTTTAGCCAATGGACCTCCGGGTTAAACCCGGAGGTCCATTGGCTGAAACATTGCTTGTTTTTTTGTCGATATGTACACAATTTGAAATTTATAGCTTGGGTGATAACTCCACCACGCGGGTGATTTAGTTACAATCCACTCTCCATGTACTGTACGTAGTAAATATGTGCAATTGCCAGCACTCAAAGAAATCATAATTATAAAAGTCATTATCAGCAAAATTTTAATTAATGAAACACCGGGTTGTACCCGGTGCTTCATTAATTATATTTTTGGTTATTATTTCTATAATTAGTTTTAGGAATTTAAAATTATTGCATCCGTGGAAATGTTGCCCATCCGTGGAAAGTGATCAGTCCACAGGGGCTGTACTGTACAACTACTTGGCCCCATCTTGTAACATGAACATACACAGAAGCGAAGTAGCATTTTGAAAATCATTTCTGCGAAACCTCCTGCAATGTTTTTTCTAAACCCACTAAACTATTCACAGGGGGCGCGGAGGATTAGTAGGTGGAGGTGCAGGCTGCAAGCCGAGAGGTCCTCGGTTCGAATCTCACCTGCGGCAACCGCGTTGTGTCCTTCGGCAAGACACTTCAACCCCATTGCCCACGTGGGGGCACGGTGGCGTTGTGTACTAAGGCGCACTGCACGTCGATGGTGCACCTGTCTTCAACCAATACTAACCCGGCTTCTGTGGAGTTAGTATGTGGGAGAGCTGACAGTTGCTCGCCGTTGATCGGTGGTTCTCTCAGGGTACTCCGGATTCCTCCACTCGTAAAACTGTCGTGGTCATGATTAGGTATTGTGTAGAAATATGTGACCTTAAACACCAATAAATAAATAAATAAATAAATAAATAAATAAATAAATAAATAAATAAGTAAATAAATAAATAAACTATTTATTGGAACTTGCACGTTAAGCCCATTCCAGTGCACTTCTCTGAATTGTGTTTTGGGAAAAATGAAATGAAATAAACAGAACGTGCATGATGATTAACATGTATACAGTTAAAACTAGAAGTCCTGTCACGAACTGTGCGCTTATCTAGTCTTAATTGCGCGTAGGAATTGCGCGCAATTGCCATATCGAATGGCAACACTGGCAATGTTTCTGCCAATGGACCTCCGGGTTACCCGGAGGTCCATTGCCTGAAACATTGCTTGTGCACAGGCCATATGTACAGAATTTTTTAGCCTTACTATGGTCATAACGCATAGATTAACGCGCAGATCGAGGTGCTATTTGTGCGCATTTCTTGACAGGACTTCTAGTTTTAACTGTATATATAGGGTTGGTGAGATATGGAGACGAAACGTTAATGGCACAAAACAAACAGAATAACAAAACAACTTGGACTTCGTCGAGCTGTTGCTGAAAACACTCACCTCGAAAAGAAAACACTTACCATCCTTTTTTCATATGAGAAAAAATCATTGATCTCAGATTTTAGAAGACCGGAATTTCTTCTTCTGTGCTCTTGAAAACAAAACAATGGCACATCGGGGCTGGGAGTGATGTAGTGTACTTTAAACATGTTGTGGAATCGATCAGTCGAGTGTTTATCATTAAATAACCAGGACATCCCAGTAAAAATAAATGCATTTTGCATTAGTATCATTCAGAGACTCTTTCAGTAGGTGAAGTTAGCTTACGGGGATGCTACTGAGTATGGTCTTCTGCATAATTTAGAAAGTTAAAGCTTTCACATTACTGAGTTGCGAAGGGTAATTCGGGCCTTCACCAGTGTGCTTCGCTTTTATAACAATATTCTCCCAACAATCAAAATCCGGAAAAGTGGTTCTGGAATAGTCAGATTTTAGTCGTAACAGGTCTGGTACCAATCATCGCGTTATCTCAGTCAGTTCTCATAGTTGTTGCCATGTTTAATAGATTACAGTTAAAACTAGAAGTCCTGTCATGAAAAGCGCACAAATAGCACGTTGATCTGTGCGTTAATATACGCGTTATGACCATAGTAAGGTTATAAAATTCTGTACATATCGCCTGTACACAAGCAGTGTTTCAGCCAATGGACCTCCGGGTAACCCGGAGGTCCATTGGCAGAAACATTGCCTGTGTTTGCTATGAGTAACTAGGAGAACCTGCCGTGCTTTGGATGCCATTCGATAAAGCAATTACGCGCAATTCCTACGCGCAATTAAGCCTAGATAAGCGCACAGTTCGTGACAGGACTTCTAGTTTTAACTGTAGTGCAGGAACGGTCGTAAAAAAATTGTGACGATTTGTGCCATCGACTAACCGTTCACTCCTGGCCAAAGCAAGGAAGTGGCTTCAGACAATTGGGAGTATGAAAAATGTAATTTAAATAAATCTTCCATAACATATTCGGGCCTGTTAATCAGGCCCGTGTATTTTATGCAAGATTATTTATTTATTTTATTATTTATTGGTGTTTAAGGTCACATACTTATGCACAATGGCTAATCATGACCGTGGTAGTTTTACGGGTGGGGGAAGACGGAGTACCCGGAGAGAACCACCGAGCAACGACGAGCAGCTGCCAGCTCCCCAGCATCGTAACTCCACATTGCAGCACAGGCAGGGTTAGGTTGGTTGAAGACATGCGCACCATCGACCTTCAGTACGCCTTAGTACACGGCGTCATCGTGCCCCCGTGTAGACAATCGGGGTTAAGTATTTTATGCAAGATTTGCTAAAGGTAATATTCTGAAAGGATCGAGTATTTTACGCTAAATATGGAAAAGTTGTATTCTGAAAGTTTCTCATTTCCTAAATCCATATAGAGAATATTTCCATTTATAGGCACTCTCCAATGATTTGTACAACGACGAACACATATGAACAAAATATTTATATTCATTGGGAATAGGAATTTCATTCACGGAGGACGGGGCCCTTTTACTGAGCTGCGACCATTTCCCAAGATAGCCCATATGTCAGGACATCTGACACTCAAAGGATAATAACCAACACTTACCTCAGAAAACGGAATCTCCCTTGAGAAAATAGTCTTGTCACACCGACAGCATACACCTAAGAAGAAAATATTAATGCGGTTATTCTAATGTCAACATATTCCTTTGGTTCGCAATAATCACTGTGTGATACAGCAACTACATTAGATACACAGGGGATCTTTTCAGTTGTCACTTTCAAATCTCATCCCACCGGATAGGGTGTGTTTGGCAGGGAGACAATAAACGGAGTGAAATTGTTCACAACTCATTGGGTCATAATGCTTTCACAGACAGCACATGGAATGGACCTCTTTTCTGTTGCGAGATTGTTCTTTTGTTTGGTAACGCATTTGCAAACATAACATTGATTGGTGTACATACAAGAACACAGTTTCATCTGTGCCGGCTTGTAAAGTCATCGAATTCTACAGCAAATTTGTTTTGCCGAATTGTTATGAAATTTTTGCGCGAATTCAACAGTGTACTTACCTTTTCACTGACGGTTCCACTACAAAACAATGACTACAATACTAACACTTTGACCCG
The DNA here is from genome assembly GCA_031216915.1 of Pictodentalium vernedei. NCBI lineage: Eukaryota > Metazoa > Mollusca > Scaphopoda > Dentaliida > Dentaliidae > Pictodentalium > Pictodentalium vernedei. Next base: position 98,448,429 of record CM062297.1, on the reverse strand, counting down.
CCCGGGGGTCGGGGATATATTAACGTGGAGCTCTTCATGACGAATTTTTGTTTCTCTGTTTTTATTTTTATTCTCATAATCTTGATGCGCTGCACACAAAAAATACATCAAACAGCAGCTTTCAACAAGCCAATTTTGTTGGGCGGAATCTCTCATTTATTTCACGCCTTTTCTATGTAATCGCCGTCTACGGCAACACTAAACCATGCGGAAAATGAAAATCTGTTCCGCACATATGTGCGGAACAGAAGTCGATGGCAGACTATTTTTAAATAGAAACGAAATTTCACTGGAATTTTCTACAAATTGTGCAACGCAATTACTGTTTGAATCGCTAGGGATAGCTAAAAATCGTCCCCTGAGTTCCAGTGTGTTCTAGGTGCCAGTGGTAGTGCGAAATAGTTGCCGATAAAATGTGGGTTTTTTTTGTTGAGTTGTCAAATGAATTGCTGAGTGTCCTTCTTATAATTGTTTTTATAGACTCGAAGACGTGTAATAAACACAGGACGACACACGTGTGTGAATGGGTTAATCTATATGGAACTTGTGCCATCGCGGAAGGATAAAACTCGAGGCCTTCAGCCTCTCTTTCTATCCTTCCGCGCTGGCACTCCTGCCATATCGATTAACCCATTCACACGCGTGTGTAGTCCTGTGTATTTAGTGTAGACTTAACTAATGGTGTTGTATTCCTGAACAATGCAGCCATAACACTATTCTACGCAAAGACGTTCAAAAACCAGGAGGAGGGATGTCGAGGGACTGCTGGGGGACGGGGTGGATTCAGGGGCCTGGCCCAGGACAATTGGAATCAAAGTTGACAGACATGTATAGATGAAATCTAAGGGCTCCGTAGGGACGGGCTATCTGTTATCCATGCATTTAAATTCATTTTGTGCAGGATTCAAGGAAACGACAATTCCAAATTCGGAAACTTGCCCAGGCTTTCATATCGCGAGAAATGTTCCGAACTTGGAATCAAGAAACCGCCCGTGTTCACATGTTCCTAATTACCCCCTCTCATAATCTTCTGTTCGCCGCGACGAGCAGTTTACTCCACACCATGAGCTAGAAACTGTCAAAGGGCGTTGGACCCGTAACAAAATTCACTACGGGGACCGAAATTTCTCTCGTCGGCCATGGTCAAAAGGACAGCTTTCTGACAAAAGCGAAAACATATATATATGTTATTATTCCCTTTGAATCAGAAAGACAGCTTTTCCGGCCCAGGAACATGATATATCATAATTACATTAAGAAGAATGATGCTAAGTGAATGTGTGGTCTACACCACACATTCACTTAGCATCATTGAAAATATTAATTGGTCTGCCCCCATTAATGAATATGGACTCACCCAATAATTACTGTAATTGAACTGACATGGAAGATACAGCCATTGTTCAAAGGGTTAACCCTTTACCTAACCTGAAAAGCAGACGACACTTGCAAACAAAATTCTTGAATAACTCATTTTTTTCATTTTTTGTCTCAAAAACATAGGTTATGACCCCTCATTGGAACGAGCTCATCGAGCTCGTTCCAATGAGGGGTCATAACCTATGTTTTTGAGACAAAAAATGAAAAAATAATGAAAATTAATTGGCGATTTTGGCCGGTTTTGGCCGTTACGTTGGGTAAAGGGTTAAGACATCTGAACACAGCTTATATCATGCCAATTCCATTACTTGGACAACATCGGAAAAATAGCCTCCTTTTCAGACCAGTTCTAACCAATACGGGGTCGAGAAGGAAAGGTGATTTCAGGATGTTTAATAGATCTGTCGAATATCCTATCTATGAATGTCCTGCTTTGCTCAAATATTATTTTCAAATCGTATTGTATTTATATTTATTAGGGTTTAGAGACACTTTCGACAGCCAGGGTCACCTCGTGTCGGAAATCGTTTGATATTAAGACAGCACCAGCAAGAAAGTGTTTGTAAACTGTCCGATCTTGAACTGATATTATCAATAGCGTATTTTTGTATTGGGATTTAACGGTACTTTCAACAGCCAGGATCGCCTCGTGTTGGACGGTTTTGCGGGTGGAGAAAGCCGGAATACCCATAGAGAACCACCGAGCAGCGGTCAGCAACTAACTGACTCACGAACGTACTAACTCAGGTGCAAGCAGGGTTGGCATTGGTTGAAAACAGGTGCACCATCAACGTGCAAAACGCTTCAATACACAGCGCCGCCGTGATATCAATGGCGTAAAAACAGTAAACTATTTGGAAGCGATACGCAACCGTGCTTTCAATGGCGTAAAACAGGAAACCATTTTGTTGCGATTATCCGACACCACATTTCTAATTTTTACAGCCAGACAAACTGTAATTTTACTTCGCCTTGAAGAGTTAATACAAAATCAAACAATGGCTAATTCTGTGTACAAAGGATTATCATGTGGCTGAAGTTAGTTCTAGAAACCACACATCACATTACTACATACATCAACTGAATCAACACACGCAGTGAAATTATTTTTAACCCACATTCTTACAAAACAAAAACGTGACTATCAAATCCGGCAGAGCTGTTTACTAAAATCGGCATTCACATTTTTTCAATGTTTGCCTCCGAAATATAGCTTATGACCCCTAATTGGAACGAGCTCATTGAGCCGTTCCAAGTAGGGGACAAAAGCTATATTGCATATGTTGCATATTGGTATTTAAGATCACATACTTCTGCGCAATGCCCGATCGTGGTCGCAACATGGAGATAAAGTGGAGATTAATCAATCGTTTATACCCATGTTTCCGACAAGAAAGGTACTTTAAACCCAAATAAATGAACAAAATAATATCACATAAATAAATAAATAAATAAATAAATAAATAAATAAATAAATAAATAAATAAATAAATAAATAAATAAATAAATAAATTCCACCCAAAGCATTGGTGACTGTATCCTATTTTACCAACAAAACAGAGCTTGTTTATTACAGTAAACAAACACTGCTTCACCTCCCGTGGTTCCCACGAGGGGCGTAAGCTATGTTGTGGAGGCAACAAAATGAAATATTTTGTTATGTAAATATTGTTATACATGCCGTCTTCTAGTTGTGTTTGGTAGAGGGTTAAAACATTCTATTCAATACAAACGATGACATATCGATGTAGCTTCACAAAGCCCAGTACTTATTTTGATCAAATTCGTGCAAACAACCTATATTCCAGAATTTGCGTTTCCTGTGGGTTTTCACGAAAGTCGGATTTCAGTCAACGTGGTCACGTTATACGTGTAAGACAGCCAACGAGATCGATTTTTTTCTATCGGACGAAGCCCGGCACTGTAAGCAATTTTAACGCAGCGCTGTACTGTGAAATATTGAACAGAAAATTCCACAGAACGAAGTAATATCACAAAATGGCTACACGATGACATCAACGGAATGATAGGTGTGTGTGGGGTGGGGGTGGGGGCACTGGTATCCTTTACGAATAACTAGTTAGCACAACCACAGCAACTGTCATTAAAATTATGGTCTGATGATAAATGATAACAAAATTTGGATTAGTTTGAATTGACAAATGCTTCTGTACTCATTCATAAACAACGGGAAGGAGCGAGCGAGGCACAGAGGATGAGACATATCCCGTCTCCACAAAACACGGGATTTCTAAATATAAAATAAATAATAACAAAATCTGGACAAGTTTGAATTGACAAATCGTCCCCTGAGTTCCAATGTGTTCTATGTGCCTACTGGCACATAGAACACATTGGAACTCAGGGGACGAAATGCTTCTATTCACACTCAGGAACGACGAAAGGAGTGAGATTGGCAAAGGGTGTTGCCTCGTCTCCCATCTCCACACAACCACATGTCGTGGTTGTTCTTAACAATAACTGTCCCTAGCAGGAACAAAACACACCCGAATTGTTAAGAAACAAACCAACCCCCCCCCCCCCCCCGAAATACCAATATCACAATCTACGTTTGTGGGTGCCGTGCCATCGTACCCCTTGCATATTCGTACCTGCTGTACGAATATGCATAAGGTTCCGGTTGCATGCACTCTGGGGAAAAAAGTCACTAATATTTAAGTTTTTCACTCTTCTTCTTTTCACGCCGACAGTTGGATACACACGCAAACACCCGGAAATTTTTCGAAACTCATTTTCATATTTACGAACATAACGCAATGTCCGTAGATAGTATATTGAAATATTGCGTAATAGTTTCGAGATAATTAGATACAAATATATATAAGATGGAGTTCATGAAGATAGGCATGGAAAGCTCTTACTAAATACACTACTTATGAACAGTTCGTCAAGTCACTAACAGGATTTTTATCTTATCAAACAATACCTGACTGAATCATAATTTTAAAATCAACAGGTACGTGTCAAAATAAATTACATAATACATATTTGTTGACTCAAGATATGAATGGTCTTTAACATGTTTGTATTTGGTGGGGTCGTGTGTGTAAGTGGGCCTAATGTGTATTGGCTGACCATACAATCTGTTATGTATGCTTTCATCCCTTAATCATTTTGAAAATCGAACATACTCGAGTTGAAATCCAAAAGTTCATACCTGGGTAATCCTAAAATTCAACAAAATGCGTGTAAGTGGATGTTGTATTAACAAACAACCTTTGGAAAGGGGAGAACTGTTATATTTGATAAGATAAAATAATGTGCATGGATGGCTAGATAAACCAATGCAAATATCACGAAAAGTGACGTCATACTATACAGTACGTGGAGAGTGGATTGTAACTAAATCACCCGCAGAGTGGAGGTATCACCCAAGCTATAACGTTAAAGTTTTGTACTTATAAACAAAAATCACAAGCAATGTTTCAGCCAATGGACCTCCGGGTGTAACCCGGAGGTCCATTGGCTGAAACTTTGCTTGTGCTGGTTATGCTTTGCAACAAAAATGCAATTATTTCTTGGGTGGAATCTCCACTCTGCGGGTGATTTAGTGATAATACACTCTCCACGTACTGTATATGAAACAAATAAGAGAGTCGAATTGTCTTGCGAGTATTGGTTAGTTTAAACAATAATTTTATTTCCAAAAACAAATTCTCGTTACATGTATACATATCAAATAACTTGCACAATGAATAATAGAAACTAAATAATTGTACACAATGTAACCGAGACAAGAAGAGAGACAAAAAATTTAAGGAAGGGATTCGACAGTCAGCTTGAAGCTTTTAATCGTCGTCTCTCTGATAAAATAAATGATTTGCACCAATGGGAGGCTTTTGTTAATTTTCAGATATTGTTAGGAATGTTTTGAACTAAGAGAAAAAAAATGAGATAATCAGGAAAAATAAGAAACACGGGGACGTAGGACACAAATGGCGCTTGATCAGTAGGGAGATGAGTACAATAAATAGGATTAACCTTACGTTCAAATAATGGTGAAGTATAGAGAGGAGTACATGTTGGCACGGACTGGGTACATTTTCAAATAAACTTTGTATTTTCTTTAGTTTGGTGAGAAGAATAAATTACTGCCTGTACATGGCACATATCCGGAGAAGGAGCCGAGCTGCGTCTTAAGAGCTAGGATGAGATAGGTCGAACCCATATATGTTCTGAGGCTAAAAAAATGACGGTTGCCACTGATGAATCGCGAGTATTGGTTGATATATATTGTAATAATGGATACAAACGAATAATTATCCCTGAATTCTATTGTCATGAAAATCGACTTTCCATAAAATTATCTCCCTTGAAGTTATTAGACGAGCGAGGAAGGTTCAATAAGAAGGAAGACGTCGTTGAGAATTGTTGAGAAACCCGCTATGACATCAGTAGAAAATAGAGTCGAGTTTCATATTGTTACTTTTAATAAACGAAAACAACAGACAGCTCTCTGAGCTGTCTGTTGTTTTTCGTTTATTAAAAGTAATATTTATTTATTTATTTATTTATTTATTGGTGTTTAAGGTCACATACTTATGCACAATGGCTAATCGTGACCGTGACAGTTTTACGGGTGGAGGAAGCCGGAGTACCCGGAGAGAACCACCGAGCAACGACGAACAGCTGTCAGCTCTCCAACGTCGTAACTTTGAACTCTGCACCGCAGCACAGGCTGGGTTAGATTGGTTGAAGACATGCGCACCATCGACGTGCAGTACGCCACAGTACACAGCGTCATCGTGCCCCCATGTAGGCAATCGGGGTGAAGTGTCTTGCCCAAGGACAGAACGCGGTTACCGCAGGTGGGATTCGAACCGAGGACCTCTCGGCTTGCAGCCTGCACCTCTACCAACTGAGCCACCGCGCTCCCATTAAAAGTAATAAAGGTGGTAAAAGGAAAACTTTGCTTTTTTTGTCAAGCAATTTAGAAACAACTCGTTCACGGATAATCCGGGATTAATCCTTTGAACCCGAGCGGCCACTTTTCCGGCCAGGAACATGATACGTCATAACGTCATTAAATAGGATGGCTTTTCAGTAAATGTGAGGGGTGGACCAATCAATATTTCCAAAGTTCAGCCTCGAGGTTGCACGTTGAAAATATTGTTTGGTCTACCCCAAATAATGAACATGGACTCTTCTAATTGCTGCCATTGAACTAGCATGGAAGATACCACGAGAGTTCAAAGGGTTAAGCGTATCTGTTAGTATCACATCTACCAACACTAAGTCTACGTTGGCTCTTTGTTTTGCGAATAGGTTTTCAAAGTAATTTGCAAGTTTTTATTTTTTCCAGAAAGACCGAGCAAATCTCGCCTGTTAGATTTTTATCAGGGCTGGGAGCAGTTAACGTTTCAAACGTTAACGTGTTAAATTATTTTAACAAAGTTAAAATTTTTTTAACTAAGTTATTAACAGTTAACTTTGAAGTTCGTTAGGGTGCATCTGGAATGATTTTGTACTCATCGTGACTCATCTAATGTATATGTATAGGTCATCTATTTTTTTTGTCTCACTCAGTTAACTGAAACTGTGCCGCATTGTCGAGAGAACTATATTGACCATTTGAACCCAGGCGGCCGCTTTCCCGGCCAGGAACACGACACTTCATAACGCCATTATATTATAGGTCGACTGTTCAGTGAATCTGCGAGGTAGACCAATCAGTATTTTCAACGTGCAGCCCCAAGGCTGCACGTTGAAAATATTGATTGGTCTACTCCAAATAATGAGTATGGACTCTTCTAATTGCTGCCATTGAACTGGGATGGGAGATACCACTGGAGTTAATAGTGTACGTAATTTCAATCAGATTCAAGATCAAGTCAGCAAAAATGGCTGGAATTGGTCTGTTATACTACAATTTTGTTCATTTTAACATTTAACGTCATTTAACACGTTAACGCAGAAATATTTAACACGTTAACGTATTAAGGGAAATTTTAACTCCTCCCAGCCCTGATTTTTATATTAATGGGAAGGACAGTGTCTTATATGTCACGATGCGCACACCTTTGATATGATGAACAGAAAAAAGTTAAATAATCTCAAAAGGTGGTGAAAACGCCTTTTTCCTAATTTAAATGGATACGACAGAATATAATAGTCAAACATTCAAAACGATTGGGAAGAGAATTGCAACAAGAGGCCTCTCGACCAAGATAGCTCCGCCCAGGGCAACTGCTTTCAGGGGCAGCCATATACAGGGTAACATTTGATCCCCAATCTCTGATTCTGATAACCCTTTACCCAACACGGATAGCAGACAACATCATCATTTTTTGTCTCAAAAACATAGCTTATGGCCCCTCATTGGAACAAGTTTGTTGAGCTTGTTCAATGAAGGCTCATTAGCTTTGTTTATCAGACAAAAATTGAAAACATAATAAAATTTGGCAAATACATTGGTGTTACTTTGATCAGGTAGTCTGTGACCTTAACGTTGATGGATACAGACCTTATTGAGATTGATGGCACACTGTCTATTGACAATACATACTGTTATAAAGTTTTGTTAAAAAATTTCCAGAGGTAAAGAAATTATGGATCGGACAAACAAAATGTTAACGTTTTCCTGAGTGTTACCTTTACCATGTCGCCTGTGACCTTGACCTTTATGGATACAGACCTTATTGTGATTGATGGCACACTGCCTAGTGACAATACATACTGTTATAAAGTTTTATTAAAAATATCCAGTGGTAAAGAAATTATGGCTCGGACAAACAAAACCTCGAAGGTACAAATTCGTTAACATTTCGAAATTTCAATGTTTATATGAAATCCTCATAGCTGATACCCTTGGTATTAAATTTACTGACAGCTTTAGGAAATTAGGGAACGCTAACACTAACATTTCTTTCAATGACGAAAACTGTCAGCCTTGCATATATTTATCTCCGGAAGTGACGCACATTACGCATTAAATTTAGATCGACGTCGGGGACGTTTTCGGAGTTTGGAGGCTTTAATTGTAATTACAACACCTTTAACTGCAGTTAAAACATGTAATAAAAAAAAAATATTTTGATTAGTTGTCGGATTTATCGGGCGTATAGACGGGCGGGTGTTCTTAAATAGCTAATTCGCAGAGTAGACCGTTTATAGAAATAATTCCACACAGCAGCTGCCACGCTGAAACATTCGACTTACCAAGTTTACTTTTCAACTCGAAACTCCCAAATATCAGAGCCTACCGAAACGATTCATGGAACTGTAGGAGATTGTATAGAAAGAATACAGGTAGGTACTCGCCCAGCCCTTGTAGTACAGAATAGTCGACGTGGACTCGTTGTAATCCACGCTTAGGGGTGGGGGTGGGGGGTGGGGGTGGGGGTGGGGGGGGGGTGGTTGGGGGTGATGGCCACGCTTGCGTTTACCATGTAATAATGTAATAAAAATCATTATAAGCAAAAGTTCAATTAATGGAGCACCGGGTTGTACCCGGTGCTTCATTAATTAAATTTTTTGGTGATTATTCCAATAATAAGTGTTTAGGATCTAATATTATTGCGTCCGTGGAAATATTACCCACCCGTGGGAAGTGATCAGTCCACTATGGCCGTATACTGTTAGCACAGCAGATCAAAATTATACCAAAAAAGGAGAACTAAAAAGAAAAATAAAGAAATACAACACACACCAAATAATGAAAACTCCACACCTCTCCCAGGTCGTCCAGTCTTCAAAATCTCCACTGGTACGAAATTCAGCGTTTCGGGTAAATTATAAGAGTATACTCTGTCCCACCTGTTAAGGCTGTGTTCCAATGTTTCAAACGTCGTCTTGTCGTTTTTCTCCAGTGTTTCAACTATGCATGCGCGTGCCAAATCTGTTTAGCAAGGCAAACAAACATATTATAACTTAGTATACTGGACACGAAAGTGCATTAATATACCCTATGTTGCAAACAACCGAACTCGATAACAAACAAGTCCTTTCGTTGTATAGTTTTGATAAAACAAACGCGACGACGGTATTTTGTTCATGTACATACTCTAAACTACGACACAACAATATGTACCATGTTATAATCACATGGTTATTTAATTTTTATGCATATCTCAAAACCACACCCACATTTGTTCAAGGTGCGGGCGATTTTGAAAGGTTTATCAATTGTAACAACTGTTCTAGTCTTCGGCGGTATCTATTCGCTATAACAATTGCTCATACATGTATAAAGGTGGGGTGTCGAGTTAAAAAAAAACCCCAAACATTCCACGCTGTCTGAACGTACTTAGCAGGTTAAACCGGTTCACTACAGGAAGCCCAAACTTCTTTCAAGCTGAAAACTGTTTGAAGTCTAAAGAGGATATGATATTTAAATGGTAGAGTGCTAAATCAAATTTGATCACCAAAATTTGTTCATATGTCTTTGCCTTGTTACAATTTATGGGAGAGTTCCTAAATTAACTCTCCCATAAATGTAAAAATCCATACAGACAAAATAATTTTCCTCGGCTGGTAAACATCGTATAATTGACACGCAGTGAGGGTTAATACTAGCTTATACAGCCATGGCTGTTTGGGGTTATCTATAGCCCCCACCGCATGACTATTGCAACATCAATTTAAGGAGCGCCACAATAGTTTCGCTAGACGGTTGGTGCCGAAGGAAACTCTCTCGGCGTGGGTTCAAACCCCCGCCATGCCAATGTAAACATAATAGGAAAGCCTGAAGTTGCGCCTCCATTTTTCGGGAGCAAAAGTCACCTCTGGACTCTCGGATTAAATTATTACGGATTCTCGTCAATTATTTTCCGTGAAGTGGGTCATTTACTAACTGTCAGCCATATCTTTTCTTTTCACAAAATTGACTTTTGTTGTCCTTTACGTGAATGCATGTCTTTTTCTTACAATATCATATTACGCCGCAATCAATTTTGCGCTTGGTGACATGTCATATATTTTACTTATCAATACGTCTATCTTATGAGCTGAATAGCAATAAAGACAGACGCTAGACATATTTTTGGTGCACATGCCTTTATACGTACAATTCAAGTACACAGGATGGGATGTAAGATTATTTTCTCCAAACATCAGACGACTTCCTCGAATTGCAGGTTTAAGCTGCAAGACAAACACTCTTATCTGCTAATGCAAATATCTGCACAACATTATCCCGACAGAGAGATGCAGTTCAGCAACATCTGCGCAAGATACGAGAAGGACATGTTAGTATTTTAAATATTAAACGACATTGATCAAGTTCATCCTTGTTTCAAGACTCTCGTTATGTAATTCAGACAAAACACATCGCTTCGGTTTCTAACTACTTTTCTGTCTACCTGCCTCTCTCTTAGAGAAAGATACACTTTTACTTATTACGGGTATAAGATACCCTACAAAAATGGTGACACAACACGAGGTCGCGTGTATGAGTAGAATGTGGCGCTGCAGTGCATCACTATTTTTTGTCGAAATTTGTATGACCCTTCTTCATCACCGCAAAATAGAACTTAACTGGTTAGGAAAGTCTGTAATCGGGTTGTTTTCTATAACCGTTCTGATACCGAATAACTGGTAGTTACTTTGTAACAGGGGATAGGAATATGCTGGAACCGCGACAATGTAGTCCGGACCTAGATAGGACTATTTTGTATTAGTAGACTGTGACAATGAGAATGTAAGGTATCCAAATCTCGTACAAAATACTTGTTCCTGACCGAGTGTAACGTCAGCAAATCTCGCATAACACACTTATTCCTGATTATTAGGCCCGGATATTTTATGGAACACTTTCATAAATAGAGGACCTATAACGAGTCGTGGTTTCATATCAAAATTCTGAAGTACCGAGTTCACTACAATTGATCAGAGCCGAGGGTTACCGAAGTTTACCTTGGCTCAGTTCGATTTTAGTGAATCTTGTTCAGAAATTTCATGTTAGATCATGACGAATATGAGATTAGCTTTATCACATAATGTGTACTTGAACCTAACGTTACGACTAAAATGTTCACAAAAATCGCCAGTCAAAGTTTATTTTTTCAATAAAAAATATAGCTTATAACCCATTAAGATATTTTCCATAATTACCCGTTTTAAGGTGATTAAGTGATAAGTTACATTCTGTTTATTTCCCATTGGCTGAATCCACTGATCAACCAGATTTCAAAACGTTTGTTGTTAGTAAGCGGTTAACCAGAAGTGGAAACCGTAACTGGGCAAAGCTTGTTACCGTTCCGTTACAGGTTAATCGATTAATCATTTCAATACTGCCGCAAAAGGCTATCTATGACATCCGTTTTTAAAAACACTTTCCAAATTTAGAGGGGCACCTTCTCTTTATTATGGGGAGTGAAGAATTTGAGCACGCGAAGACACATCGCATCGCTAGTTTTTGTCGGCATTTCATAACCTAGAACTAACAGTCTCGATGTCCTCCCCCCCCCCCCGCCTCTGCCTACACACAAACCAAACTTCAGTGTGACGCAACGACGCCCACCGCCACCATCTCCACCACCGAGCAGGTCTGACATTCTTAAAAATGCAGGAGGGCTAAAAATCGCTGCCCTCGCATGGCCTAGGAGAGCGATTAGCTCTCCTCAAGCTTACAAAAGCTAAAAGTGGCAAAATGAAGTTGTACATTTTATTTGTACCGGTGCTAACCAGGTAGTCTCTGAGACAGCTACACTGCCCCTCCCACACCCCGAGCCTTGGTAAGGCCCGGAGGTGTGGGAGGGGCAGTGTGGCCATATTGAAGAGACCACTAACATAGCAGAGATCTGAAAACCTGCGGGTTTTAGGAATAGGCTGTTGTGGTAATCATTATTTTCTAAGACTAGGAGGGCTATTTTTCGCCCTCCTCTGTTTTTAAGGCGATCAGTAGGCGAGCGAATAAATCGCTCTCCTGAAAATGCCAGGCCTGACCGAGGTGTTAAGACTTTCAGCAAGTGGCGATGCATTGCATAGATAATTTTTGTCAGTATCTCATTAGCTAGATCCAACAGCCTCAATGCCCGCCCACCGCACGCAAACACGCAAATTCGGTGTGACGCATCGATGATCGCCACCACCAGTGCCACAAATACTCATTGGAAGACACACGTTCAAGAAACGAGTCGTAAACGACTGACTTGAAAACTTTTAGAAAAGAAATCGATTGAATAATTGTGTGTACGGCACCGAGGAAGGGTTAAATTCCAACAGAACATATTCCATCTACTGATATTGAATCGTCGAGCGTATATTCTTTATTCACAGTGGGAGCAAAGAGCAAAATCGTCATTCCATCTTCTCGTAGACAACGGCGGAAATTTAATTAAACAAGGGGATCTTCCATAATATATCGTCGCGAGCTGCTCCATTTACAACGGATAAATACCTTAGAAATTATTTATTGCACGCGTCCCTCGAGAGAGACTGGGGTTTTCATCATTTTAATTATGGAGTGAAAATTAAGTAACTAAGTGAATGAAATGACATCACTTGGAACAGAAAAAGTGCTAGCTTGGAATGGGGAGATCAATCTCCCGATTAATTACGGCATGATCAATACCATAATTTCGTGATCTCGCGAGATCAGTGATGGTCTCATGGGAATGATTTTGACTGTTATTTACGTCCATTAGCACCTCGATGTCAGTGTTCGACATTTTTTCTGTTGCTATTGCACAAATCTTGCAGACTAATTGATGGAGTGGGAACCAATGGTTCTGGAGTAGCGAATAGAATCTCATACACCATTATCGACAGAATAACATGCAAGCTAGCTGCCAGGGTCGGGGAGAGGGTGGGGAGGGGTGGTAACCGCGAGGTCCAGAACTTTTTTTGGGGGGGGGGGGGGGGGGGGGGGGCTTGACCCAGCAGTCCAGGATTCTTGGGTCAGGCCTCCAAAAGCTCTGACACATGTGCCAGAAGTTAACTCTTTGAAGACGGGAGTCGAATTTTCTTGCCTGTGATGTAATATGGCAGGTAATCTGGCTGTGACGCTTCGGCTATCTTTCGGCTGGGGGAGAATTAAACATTGAGCAGTTGCTTCTAGTCACGCGTAGGGCTGAAACGGTTGGCTCATTTTCACAACCGACTAACCGCGATCGATAATCCGGTTATCCGCAGCCATTATTTCACCGAATCTGGGATCAAAACAATTGGAATTGGAAAGCAGTATTCTCAGAAACTATTCCGTAGTATGTATACAAACGAACGTTGTCGCGTACTCGACAACGTTCGTTTGTATACATACTACTGAATAGTTTCTGCGGTTACTCAGTACTCACGGAAATTGCCGATCATTAACAAAGTCTTGAACGCCAAAGTCGATTATTTCTCAATATATACAGCACTGCTTCGAGGTGTAATTTATCCCAAAGGAGAAGCGGCAGATTTACTACGTTTTAACCGTGGAATGACGATCACTATCGATATTTCGGTTAACCGGTTCACGTTTTTTTTAAAAATCGGTTAGGTAGGTAACCGGTTTCAAACCGGTTATCCGGTTAACCATTACAATACTAGTCAAGAGTCTTCTGTCTGAATAGAGTTAAGAAGGGGGCTGTATCGTGAATGGAGCTCCGCACTTGACTAACGGTTGTAATTTTGGACTGCATGATTCTTGAAGTGATAACTTTATAAAAGCAGCTTGATGTAATAAAGTTATCACTTCAAGAATTGTGCAGTCAAAAGCTGCGTGATTTTTCACCCCAAAAGCAGTCAGAAGTCTCCCTTTAATAACTGATTTCAAAATGTTCTTGGGGGAAAAAAACCATCATGGCTCGTGCCTTCGTCATCTGCACCTGTATTCTGGCACTTTCGAAGGGGGCGTCACAGAATTAAAAGTGGGGCTCGAATTTCCTCCCCCGCCCCAGCTAGCTGCGGAAAGTTTCAACACCTGTCTTGTAAACAGAGAATATCCACTGTTTTAGTAAGTACTTGAAGCACCCCACGTGTGACTGAAAGGTGATATAAGTTTTCACAAGCGTTTGAAAGCCACTCGTGAAAACTTTTATTTCCTCGCAGTCACGGATGAAATAGCTCCATATTAAAAAACACCATGTTTTATTTTTATTATATGCGTTGCGATGTTCTAGTTGGTATTAAAACTTGCTACAAATGCAATTAAAACACCCAACCGTCGAAAACGCTCAGGTGTATCAATTTAAAGGCAGCGTTTTACGTGATTTACCTCCCGTTCAGGGAAATATTCTTTTATATCTATGTTGACCATAGATATCGAAAAATATTTGTTACACACATACCACTGTCTTATTCGTTATCATGTAACGAAACATTCTTCATTTCTCTCATAAAGAGCATCTCTTTGATGTGCTGTGCAGCCGACCCATTGCCTGGTGAAATTTCTATGTCTTGAGGCTCAGTCCAGATTATATCTTGGAACGGGTAATTATGTTTCGGCGTGAACGGCCCACCATTTAAAATTACAAACGAAAACAACTGGAAACCAGCTGACAGAGCGGTAATTTTTCAATAAACTTTTGAGGAAAGAAGCGGCCGCTCGCCTTATCTCCACGCCACTTACCACCCCGATTTGATCTTAAAATGCCCAAAACAAAACGATATGAGCGTCGTTGATTTCCGCGGTCTTTATGGCTTTAGTTTGTCAAAACAATACCCCACCTATCTAAAGCAGGCCTGTAATTATTTTCAACATAATCACAAATTTATCACACGATTTCCATTATTTCGCTGGGTTATATTCCAGGATATATAACGTGTATAATATCGTCGCGTGGAATGATGTCACGGCTTTGAATTAGGGCTGTCACGATCAATCGATTAATCGATTGTTGATCGGTCACGGCGAAATCGATTAGTATTTTTCGTTGTCGAATAATCGGTAAATTGTATCCCGTTTTAGATGTTTAATAATTAAAAAAAAATTTGATGAACAAACTATTGTTTCTAAAGGTAGTGAGTTAAGAACATCGATGTTAAACCCCAAAAAGCCGTTGGAAGCATTTGTCTTCCAGGTACATTCATCAAAGCTTTGACGTTCTGAATCTTTGAACCGTCAGTGTAATAATCAAGACCGGTCGGCAGTTGCGATCTTCGCAACTGCCGACCGGTCTTGATTATTACACTGACGGTTCAAAAGTTCAGAACATCAAAGCTTTGAATGTACCTAAAAGTTGATCGACTTCGTTGTTTACTTGAGGTAGGTCAGCTGACTTGAACTTCATTTTTATCGCTTTCAAAGAGAGGGAGAGGGGTGGGGATCATCTAGGTACGATTAATCGATTATTATCGATTATTTGCGACGATTAATCGATTCCTAAATTGAAAAATCGTGACAGCCCTACTTTGAATGATTCGAGAACGTCTCAATAAATTCTTTCGACGAAATTTAATCCATGAGATTTGTTTACACATTGTTTACACAACCGTGTGATAAAAACTATATTAATTTCGCCATAATTTATAGATATGGAATTTATAAACCTCGTTTGCTAAATTCATATCTTGAGGCCTACCTCGTCTCAAATCGAACCATATAAACCAAGGGTGTAGCCAGAAATGTTTTAGTGGGTCGTGCACAATGTAGCTCAGGGATGAGAATGCCCGGCAACTAAAAAGACTGAAATCTTGGCTGAAGGTCAAAGTGTGGGAGACTATGGGAAGGGGTGACCTCCTCCTATTGGTAGGAGATCCGGGGGAGGGCCACTCCCGGAAATTTTTTTCAATATTTGAAGACCCCGAGAACAATATCTGCAGTGAAGAAGATATCATGCTGTGTGAAAGTGAATCAAACTTAATGTAGGCATGTCGTCCCCAGAGTTCCAATGGGTTCTATGCGCCAGTAGGCACATAGAACACATTAGAACTCAGGGACGATGTATTAGATTGAGGATAAGAATGTCGGCCGTGAACCAGTTGGGATTTGGGGGTGGTCGTACGACCCTCACGAGATTCCATGGCTACACCCTTGTAAACTCCGTATAAAATTCTATGTTGCAGATCCATGTTTGTTGTTTACCACTTTTTATCTTACAATCAACATGTATTTTGTCTGTTTTAACTCCGCAACTGTCGTGTATCCGACCCCCCGATACAGATGTTTGTATCAGGTGGTCGAATACAAGCACGTTCCTTTCGCGTGAGTTTCATTTTTTTTCTTTTTGTTCATCCGTACGAATAAATAGTTCATTATATATTCGTCTACATTCTTGACTTATCACCAATACATTGTAAGATAAAATGATTATTACCATTATGTGGATGTACAAAATATGTATCCGAGTCGAGCTCCGGGTTCTAAGGGCAGATCACGACGAGTCTTCAATTTAAAGGCAGAGTCTTCAATTTAAAGATCTTCGACTCGTCGTGATCTGCCCTTAGAACCCGGAGCTCGACTCGGATACTTATTTTGTACATCCACATAATGGTAATAATCTCTATTTATTAAATACATAACGAAAATAACAGTGAAGCTATGTAATCAACTTGTTAGATACTTATGCAGATCTGTAATGTTTTATATACTTGGAGGCAGATTCTGCGTTTTGAATGTGTTTTTCTTACTCTAATTTTATACAAGGATGGAGTGTGGAATTATCAGACGAAGGCGGCACATGGATGGGTCTATGTTAATTTGTTTCAATTTCAGTGGACGGTAAACATTTTGAGAAAGAAGAACAATATCCAAAGACACCATCCAATAACATCTATAGAGGTGATTGAAATGCAGCTAATTCAAAATGTCAGACGAAAGTCTCACTCTGCGTGATGCCATGTTCATTCTTTCACGCAATTAAACTCGTGCTCTTCAACCAACCAATTCATTTCGTTGTTTGTGCGACAATTAAACATTCTGCTCGAATGCATTTGATTAAAAATAGTGCCTGTCTGGAGACATTTGAGCTTCCATGTGACATCTCAAGTACCAAACCAAATGAAAACCACAATTTATTGCCAATCTGCGATTTCTCTACGCGTACAAAGCATTTTGGTGTTTGCTGAGATATTAATATTTCATTGCGGACATCTCTGTATTTCAAATCTGAAATGGCGCTGTCGTGATGGGTGAATTTCGCAGTGGCGATACACATACGCTACATTTCGACGAATAAGGTATATATTACATGCTTCCTTATAAAATAACGAAGACATCTCTAACTTACATTGTCATGAAAATCAACTTTCGGTAAAGTTATCTCCCTTGAAATTATTAGGTCAAGTTAAGAATGAATAAATGAATGTTTATTCAACAAATAACCAATATTCTAAAATACGCTAAATGTTCAATAACACACAGGGTGAACATATAATTTAACAAATTTAATAAAGTTGAACATGTATACAGAATTGATTTGGTAAATTGTTTGGAGATGCCATAACCAGACTGGCTGGCTTCCTGGCGTCTCCATGCTGCTTTCATGAGATTTTTGTTTGAGTAGACGTTGGGTCCAGTTGAGGTGTCACTGCCATTAAAAAGCACCGGCGCATGCCCAGGTCGGTCCCTGTGTCGATCTGCACATGATGGTGTACATTCGTTTTCTATCTCATACGTACCTTGCCTCCCAGTATCTGGGATCCCAATCAATATCCGCAAGTCTCCATGTCACTTGAATTTAATTATGGCTAGTGTGAATTCAAATCTCAAAACTTATTTCCAACTCTAAAACTTAAACAACCATACTTCCAGTTACCAGTGCTACTGGCAGTATTAGTCAACCGAAGACAGAATTTGCATTCCGTAATTTTATGCGAGAACAACAATTGCTAACTTTGCTTTACGATGAAGTAGAAATGGGATGAAACAATTTCAAAATAACTCATTGTGTTAAGATAAATAAAGCACGTTTCTGAAACGCGGACAACAGCGTTTAAAAGGTAATAGAATTTTTAATCATCCGACATTCCATTGAATTTAAAATGAGCCACGCCCACTAAGTAACTGTAAAATTGAAATCATTATTAATAGCTTCTTTTTTAAAAAAAATATTTATTGATTTAAATTCTGAAATTGCATCGCATCGCCATACAGGTTGTAATTACCCACATATTGTCACCTATTACTGCACAAAGAGCGCGTGTGTCGACAGTGGCGCTGTGTGTCTGGGTGTTTCACTTTCCACGTGTTCTCTTTTGTCACCGTAAAATACGTTGAACTTGTACGAATGTCGTGTCAACAATGCTACCGCACATAATATGCGTAATTTTACTAAAACGTGCACAAGAGACATTGTGTCAGTCACACTAGAGCAACGTGTGAGAGTGGAACAATTGATACAGATGTAATTGCAGGCATTCACACGCGGGAAGTTGTGTAAAAAAAATAATGCAAACACACGAGAAACGTCAACCTTCTCAAACGAGAGGTACAATATCGGATGAAAGAAGTTGGAGGATTATAGCGTGATTGTTCTTGGGTGTTTGCCCCTAAGCACTGATAGCATCATATGACAGGGTTTTCCAAGAATCTGGGGCTGATAATAATAATAACAAATATAGAAGATGAAGGGAGCTGCCCTGTCCCTGTTGGAGGTGTATGGTAGTGAATTTTCAACTAGGGGGAGGAGCCTGGAGGGGGACCCCTCTCCCGGTCCCTTCCCTTAGTTGGAAATTCACACTTGAGAGAGATTTTGAAAATGAAGCCATGAAAGGGGGCATAAAATTGATTCTAGTAACTGAAATGCCAACACATTTATGATAGAATTACCAGGTTATTATTATTTGGTATTATTCTGGGAATTGAATATGTGCTGAACAAATGCTCAAGCTGAGAACTTCGAGCAATTCACACTGTCCTAACATTAAATCAGATCTTATGCAGGAATGATCAATTTTCAATGTTCATCATTTTGTAACTGTGAATGATGGAATTAACTCAGGATAACGATTTTACATAATGTGACTTTCTTGAAGTGCATTTCGAGAATTTTTTTATTACGATAAGTAAACGTACTATAGAAATCTCGTACCGATTGACATCATGCATACTTATGAAGCTCGATATTGCGTACACTGTAGTTGTAAAAGTAACAGTTAGAATTTTTGCCGATTTAAAACCGAGTTGGCATTTTGGGAAGTAAAGGAGACATCAGTATCACCAAAGAAGCTCTAAAATCCAGAGAGATGGAATTTCCAACTACTTTTGACTTGTCCTCCGAATTTCCAACTATAGGAACTTTTGGCCAGGATTGGAGCGGGGTGACAACCCCACCCCCACACAGACCTCCCTGTCGCCACGTTCCTGCCAACCCCTAACATTTAAGATTGGTTCACTACAATTCAAATACACGATATTTTCACACTTATTGCGGATCACCTATGATGCCCTTGTCAGACTCACAGTGCTCAACGTTTTAATTAAAAGAACTTTTTCCACTCTTCTGCCAGGTTCAGCCTGTGTCCAGATCATTTCTTATAAAAATGATTAAATTCCTGTGATATTCTTGAATGAAAATGAATGGTATTCGATCTTTGAGTCCAAAAGGAATGTTCGAAACTCTGGCGTTTGTAGATCATGCCAAGAGATCCCACCCAGTCTAGACCGCGTTTTGAAGTTCAGTGAAAAATTAAGTTGGGGACCTGCACTACTGCGAAATGTCGCGGCCTGCGCTACGATAAATACGGTCAACCAACGCTACACAGTTTCTTCAAACACTTGGACTGGTGGTTTTTTTTAACGGGAATTCGATTTCAGCTTGAACTTTTCGTATTGTATCGTGCAGATAGGGATCTTATTTAACGACACGCCCCACAGTCAGGAAATATCGTATTCCTGGGAGTTTTATAAGTAGACGGAGCTTGAGTATCAGAAGGTAAGCACCGAGAGGTGTCAAACAACAATCAAAGTTTACACGGAACAGTCCGAAATCGGATGACATTTATCACAGGTGAAAAGATTAATTATTCTTCCACACAGTTGGTGTCGAGAGGCCTTCATGGCTGCGATATGGGACTAGGCACCGCGAGATTTTGGGTGGGTGGTTTGGTCGAAGTGAATAGGCGGCGTTTCGGATAGAACCACCAGTCAGAGATAAACAACCGTCAGAATTTTCAATGTATCAGCCAGCCCGTAATTTAGTCCATGTCACATTTGCTGAATGCACATTACTATAGCATTCCCACAAGAACGAGTTCAGTTAAGGTCTCATTCAAGGAACATCGTGTGGCGTGGGTCATCCGAACTCACAACCTCTTGATCACGCGTCTGTCCTGCTACCCGGTAAGCCCCGTTTCTACCATACACATTCATAATTGAGCTGCCTTTGTTATTATAAAATTTTAGATCCGGTATAGTCTTTGCCCACAAAATGATTTTTTAGATTTCAAAGGGTAAGCTGAGCTGTTTCTAAAAATAAAATATCGAAATTACCAACATGCATGTGAATGCAAAGAATTGAAAAATATTCAATATAAGTCGTTTAACTTGCAAATGAGCTCACATGAAGAGCGACGCCATATCGAGGAGTAAATTGGTAGAGAGACCACCTCAACGGAGCTTCTCCAGCTGCGCTATCACATACTACAACGCCAGTGAATGTAAGTTGTGAATGCAGTGCATAATTACCCATAAATTATTACCTGGGAGCAGATTATATTAAAAAGTAGTCTGCACCTGTACAGCTTCTTTTGACGCGATTTTATAAATAAACCCGTCAACATGCCTTTAATCTTAAATTAAAATATTCACAACCTGTTGTAACTTTTGTTAATTCAAATGAATTCAAATGTAACTTTACATACCCTTAACAACAATAGCACCTCCTGGGGACAAAAATGGTATTCGTTTTGATCATGGAATAATCCCAATCTAGTGAATTGTGCATTGCAATTTTTTATTGGGGCTTAACGACATTTAGACAGCCAGGGTCATCTCGTGTCGGACAGTTTCACGGGCGGAGGAATCGGGAGTACACGGAGAGAATCATCGAGAAGCGGCGCTCAACGGTCAGAATCCCCAACGTACTAACTCCGCACAAGCAGTGTTGACAATGGTTGAAGACAAATGCACCATCGACGGGCAGTACGCCTTAGTACACGGCGCCATCGTATCCCCATGGATTGAGTGCCTATAGCCCAAGGACACAACACTGTTTTCCCTGAATTTCAGTTAGAGGCGCTTTCAGTTTGTCGCTTGCACAATGCTGTGGCGTTTGCCATTTCATTTGAAGAATCAAGAATCCTGAAAGTATTTTGAAAGTGTTTAATGTCTTTCCTGGGGGGGGGGGGGTAAAGTGCGATTGGTCAGGCAATGTCAGATGGTGGGTGGGGGTGGAGATGGTTAATATGGCGCATTGATCTTTGACATAACGAGTCGGAAGCATCTGTCCGCATAATTTACAAACTGAGCACTGAAAAAATTCAACAAAACATATCAAGTGACCCCTCATTGGAACGAGCTCTTTGAACTCGTTCCAATGAGGGATTACATGATATGCTTTTGTTGAAATGTTTTTAAAAATACGATAAAACGTAACGAATTTTAGGATTTAACATTTTACTCACCAAAACAGTGTCCCTATAAAATTAGTTCAAAACACACAAAACCAAAGTGTCAGTTAATGGATCTCCGGATTACAAACGTTATTTCACAGTCACGCCTATGATATAACTTCAGTGTCCAATCAAATATTGTAGATATTCTGTTTATTACATGTATCTGAGGTTTGGGGAAAAGTCACCGACTGATCTTTTTGCCATATGAAAATAAACAAAAATAGCTGAGTCCTGTGCACTTGTTTTTTCCCGTGAGATTAATGCGCGTTAATGATAGAATGCAGCCCCACCCTACACACCAAATAAAAGAATTTAAATACTTTTCTCAACAAACATAGACACCTACTTAAACATATTAACTAAACAATGAGAAATACTGAAGCACAAATAAATTAAAGTGAGCATAAAATAATTCCGGAAGTATTGCGTACCCCTTCATATTGAAATTATTTATTTATTTATTTATAATTTATTTATTTGTAGTTTAAGGTCACATATTTCAACACAATGGCTAATCGTGACTGCAACATGGATATTATTTATTTATTGGTGTTTAAGGTCACATACTGATGCACAGTGGCTAATCGTGACCGTGACAGTTTTACGGGTGAAGGAAGCCGGAGTATCCGGAGAGAACCACCGAGCATCGACGAGCAACTGTCAGCTTCTCAACATTCTAACTCTGTTCAAGCTCCGTTCAAGCAGGGTTACAACGGTTGAAGACATGTGCACCATCGACGTGCAGTACGCCTTAGTACGCTGCGTCATCGTGCCCCCATGTAGGCAACCGGGATAATGTGCCTTGCCCAAGGATACAACGGACGGGGATCGAACTCGGGACCTCTAGCATAGAAGTCAAACAGCCTACCACTGAGCTACCAAGCTCCCTGTGGATATAAAGTCAAGTTAAGTCAATTGTTTATACCCATGTTGTCCTTTTCAGAGGACTTCCATCCCAACCACTGTCTCATTCTAAAATCGGTTTGGTTAAAAATTAGCCCAACCAACTGTATTGGGTTCATATTCACTCAACCCAGATGATTTGGGTTAATTTTTAACCCACTGATTTTAGATTTTTTGGGTGGTCCTATTTTACCAATGAAACAGAACGTGTTTACCAGAGTAAACAAGCACCATTTCACTTCCCGGGGGTTCTCACGGGGGAGTTCACAGTGAAGACATATGGTATATCCATCACTAGGAAGATACGACTTTAGTCTTACTGCTAGTTTTGCTAATTGTGTGATATATTTTATGAACGGAACTAATAATTTGACTCCTGTCATACTGTGTGGAAGGGCGGGGCTGGTAACGTAAGTGTGAGTGTAAGTCTAGCGAGATGTAAATCGGATATGTATAATATAGTGTTCGTTAGGTACCCGAATTTATCTTTCCCCTCTGCTCTCCTTTCTTTCTCGAATTACATAAGGTCTTTTGAATGCACCTGCGAGAAAGAATTCAATACACGTTTTATATTCAATATTTTAGCACTAAACTGTGGGACATTATCAACCTGAAAGATAAGAAAAAATTATCTTGCACCTGCCCAAACGATTGCTTTCGCCGAATAAGCCAACATGGCCTAAAGATACAATCTGTACTAAAATCGCTAGAAGCAAATATTTGGTATCATTCGACATTGTAGCTCCTGAGTTCAATAGCAACAAATTCTAGCGCCCATGTGAAAACTGTCACAAAACACTGAATTTATTGCTCTGACATTTACAAAGATGCAATAAATCAATGGATACTGGTCAAGATGACAAAAACCGTCTTGTATAAGTAAAAATAAGTAGACACCTTGGGCTATATTATAACGAGAGAAGAAGAAATAAATAATAAATTGTTCAGCAGATGTTGTAGAGTAACAAATATTATTGATCTGTCGATTTTACAATACAAGACGAAAAAAGTTGAAAATATATATGCGACGCTTTTCCTTCCTCCTATTGCTGCAATTTTCCCTGAACGACAAAACCGGCCACTGAAAGTGGCGAATATACCCTCTTCTTGTGTGTAGTGTGTTTGTTGCAGGTACCCGGAGAAAGACCACGATATTTCCGACAAAAATTAGCAGCAAGGGAAAACTAGAGAAAGCGTTGGAAGGTGATGTACTTCCGCGTAACAATGAAATACATTTTGAGAACTGGGTATCTAAAAGGCGTAATTCCCTTGTATCCGACCCTTAGCAATCGTGTCTTTCCATAGCGAAGTATAAAACATATCTACCCGAACTTTTAAGTTTTTCAGTGTGTTTGTGTAGGGAGTGAAGTGGGGCTGGTGGGTGGGTGTTGTTGCCGGTGGAGGACCCCGACACAATTTGTTGAAAAGGTATACAAGTGAAATTATACGTTGTCAGTATTAAAACAATAGAGTATAAAATGTATAAAACAAATGAAATAAGTCAGTACTTCTTGGGCAGAAAATTTTGATAATAACGATTCCATAGTCACTTTCGTGCTGTTCACGTAGTTTATCACATGCAGCCACCAAACACACACAAAGTGGAGTTTTGACGCAAGTACTAATACATGTTCCGTATACAATAAAGTACCGTGGTTGCAAGTACGTTCTCTTACTCGAGCGTGCTGCGATTGGCTTGCGATTTGGTCGCGACACATTTACACCGGTGGAGCGTAGTGGCTCAGTGGGTAGAGCATCGGACTTCAAACCGATAGGTCGACGATCCGATCTTGACCAGATGTAACTGCATTGTGTCCGAGCGCAATTAATTCCGATTGCTCACGTGTGAGCAGGGTGGTACTGTATACTACGGCGTACTGAACGTAGATGGTGCACCTATCTTCAGCTTCAACCGGAGGCCCGACAAAATCCCTCCCCCACCCCCGCCAAATTCCCCCTTCCGACATAATCCCATGCGACAAAATTCCACTGACAAAATCCCTCCACATGTACTACAAAATCCACCCCCCCCCCCCCCATGATAATAAATGACTGACCAACACAAATTTTCAATTTTCCTATTTACGCAAACTATAAGAGATGAAAAAATTCAATCAAAATTAGAGCAACTGAGCGAGAAAAAGCCCTGAAATACACATAGCACAACAATCCTTTAACATAAGAAAAGATACGTCCCCCGCCCCGTCCAGACTGAAAGACTGTACTTTAATGTTTGGTTTGGTACGTCCTTTCAAATTAATTCTGCATGGACAGAGTCAGTAAGTTCCCCCCGGGGTGCATGATAGTTCCTCGCTGCTGCTCGGCGATTCTCTCTAAGGCCCCGGCTCCATCCACCCGTGAAACTGTCAGACACGATGTGACTGTGACTGTTGAAAGGGTTGTTAAACCCCAATAATATTAACACTTTACCCGGGTTGATTCGCATTTCATAAATGAAATTTTGCTAAGCAGAACTGAATAAAGAAATAAAAATGTTAACGGGGTCGGAAATGAAAGGTTTTCGCGTTTCCTTACTATTCGGTGGAATCCCACAGAGTGGGGGACTGACGGGAAATGAGAGTGATCCCTTTCACTCGCCACCACTCTCTTAAACGTTTCACTAGGGGAGCAATCAATAACTCGCCTTCATGATGTGTGTAGAAATTATGTCTGAACATCAAGTTAAATATTGCATTTCAATCCCCCGTTACCTGACCCAACTAGGAGACAGTACTTGTAACACATTATATCACACAACTAAAAAAATCTTTCAGTTTTTGCTTAAAACATATCTTATGACACCTCATTGGAACGAGCTCATCCAGCTCGTTCCAATGAGGGGTCATAAGCTATTTTTTTTTTAATAGCAAAAGTGAAAAAAAAATTATGGCCAGTTTCGTGTATAGTGCTGGTCAATTTGGACTGTCATCATAGGTAAGGTGTTAAAATCACACCTGATTTTTTCACTCCGTCAAAATCAAAATGGGGAGATTGATCATTCACTCGCCTGCATTTTCTTCCCGGCAGTCACTGCAGAGTTGTTGGCAGATAAGCGGACAGACAATTTCGAATCGATCGCGACCTAATTACGATCGGGTCGAAAGCCTCTGCAGCTTTTAAATGGCTGCACTGCATAAAGGTTCACGCGAAAGTTCTAGCGCAGACCTCCGCCCAGCGCAAATACATTTACTGAAACATCTCTTAGGCTTGTTCACATAATTTGAGAGTTATTGCCCACGTGTGTGGAAACTCCACCCTGGGGTTGTTTGGGTCATAATACACTTTATACGTACTAGCCTAGTTCACAAAAACCATAGCCACTGATGGGTTTTTAATGTCTGTTTACTCTGTTAGTCTATAATTGCAAATATTTTTAATAAGTATTATTTGTATTCGTTAGGGATGAAACGGTTGGCTCATTTTCACAACCGACTAACCGAGAGCTATAACCGGATAATATCCGGTTAACCGTAGCCATTATTTCACCGAATCTGGGATCAAAACTACAGGAATTGGAAAGCAGTATTCCCAGAAACTATTCCGTAGTATGTATACAAACGAACGTTGTCGAGTACTCGACAACGTTCGTTTGAATACACACTACGGAATAGTTTCTTCGGTTACTCAGTACTCACGGAAATTGCTGATCATTAACGAAGTCTTCAACGCCCAAGTCGATTATTTCTAAATATATACAGCGCTGCTTCGAGGTGTAATCTATCTCAAAGAAGAAGCGGCAGATTTACTGCGTTTTAACCGTGGAATGACGATCACTATCGATATTTCGGATAACCGGTTGACGTTTTTTTTAATCGGTTAGGTAGGTAACCGGTTTCAAACCGCTTATCCGGCTAACCATTTCAGTACTCTTATTCGTTGGTAAATTGTTGGCATGGTGATGTACTTGCTTTCTAGGCGGGTTATTTAATAGTCGCTAAGATTAACAACGTCGTCAGCAAGTCTTAAAATATGTCCCATAATGACCCATTAGAGAGGGAGATGACATTCACCAGCTTTTTCATGTCGTGGACAAATGATGAGGGTACAAAGGGTAGTTAGTGCAACCTG
Source organism: Pictodentalium vernedei (assembly GCA_031216915.1). Lineage (NCBI taxonomy): Eukaryota > Metazoa > Mollusca > Scaphopoda > Dentaliida > Dentaliidae > Pictodentalium > Pictodentalium vernedei. The sequence goes on along the minus strand of CM062297.1, from coordinate 98,421,639 downwards.
AACATCTTTAGCTATTTCTCAAAGCTAAAATTAATGTCCATACGTATATATATATATATTGGGAACTACATTTTTAGCTGCGACTAGCAGCTTAATAAGTGGCAATGTCGGTCTGCCGGTCTGTTTGTCGGTCTGTCTGTCTGTCAGTCTGTCGGTCTGTCTGTCTGTGAGCAACGAGTTTAAAAACTCAATAACTTTTGAAATACTTGATGGAATAACTTTATATTTGGCATGTAAGTGTATCTTATTGATGTCTAGCCACTGTTCAATGCATGTGTTGTTCCAAATATTTTTTTGTCTGTCGGTCGGTCGGTCGGTCGGTCGGTCGGTCTGTCAGTCTGTCTGTGACCAACGAGTTTCAAAACTCAATAACTTTTGAAATACTTGATGGAATGACTTTATATTTGGCATGTAAGTGTATCTTATTGATGCCTAGCCACTGTTCAATGCATGTGTTGTTCCAAATATTTTTCTTTGGGTTATGGCCCTTGATGAACTTAGAATTTTGTGAGATTGCACCACCCGTCTCAGCTACGGCGTCGATGTCGCGATTTTTTTTTAGATTTTCTATATGGGGCAAAATACCATACAACGTCACTAAAAAAGTTCACCCCAAAACGTCACGGAAAAGCATTTGAGATTTATGAGAGGCTATGAGAAACGCTTCTGCTTACTGTTGACTCTTGAGAGCTCAAGAAATAAAGCGATGCAATTCAGTTCGTTATTTAAAGATGTTACTGGGGGGAGGCAAGAAAATTAAGCGAGTGTATTGCGACAGCTTGCAAGAACATCATACACTGGGAATCGGTGTGTGGAACACAACATTCGTAAGACGTTCGAGTCATGCAACGAAACATTGTTTGTGGAAATATCGTCGGGCATAAGGGCACGATTGCCAGTTAGTGAATGCTGAAGTGAAACTCGCGAGAGTGTCTATATGTATATATACATCTTTGGTGTCTACCACCTGTAGCGAGCGAGTCAGAATAAGTGTGATGGGTTCTCGTGTAAGCCAAATATGGCAACCTAAAATTACATTTACAACAGAATCAGTGTGGGAGGAACGACCGCTTCTCTCCTCCCTACCATATCTACAGTTCCGTGATCAAAAGAGGAAAGAGAAGTTCAACCAGATCGCGACTATGTCGTGGATAGAGGTTGAAATCCTCTATCCACCCCCCCCCCCCGAGAACTCTTATTTGCATGTCTCGTTTTTAATTTATGGAGTTTTTCTTTATACTATATCTACATATTAATTTATTGGGGTTTAACGACACTTTCGACAGCCAGGGTCACCTCGTGTCGGACAGTTTTATGGGTGGATGAAGCCGTAATACCCTAAGAGAACCACCGAGCAGCGACGAGTAAGTGTCAGACTCCCGGCGTACTAGCTCCACACAAGCATGCTTAGCATTGGTTGAAGACAAGTGCACCATCGACGTGCAGTACGCCGTAGTACACAACGTCACCGTGGCCCCACGTGGGCAATCGGGATTAAGTTCCTTGCCCAAGGACACAACGCCGTTACCCCTGGCGCGGATCGAACCGTGGACCTTTCGGTGTGAAGTCCAATGCCTTAACCGCTGAGCCACCACGCCCCTTGTCTTTATTCGACGTTGATATCGCAATATTTCATTCAGGAAATATAGACCAACTGGCGCAACTGTGTAACCACCAGATCGCAATCCGGCCGAGAAAGCTCCCAGAACTGTGCGCCAATAGGAGTGTATCATATAGCGCGACAACATTACCGAATTTAATGCTGAATGGTTTAACTAGTCGAGTGCTAGATTATTTTTGGAAGTTGGAATTTGTTCATATAGATTTGCATTATTAAAAATTATTGGAGAGTGCCTTAAGGCACTCTCCAATAATTTTTAATAATGCAAATCTATATGAACACAATTGTATTTGCTTATGACTGAATAGGAAATTTGTGTAAAGAATATGCAGACTTTAGTATGGTACCCTCATGTTTCTTGAAAGCCATGATAGTGGCTTCCAGCACTCAACCAGTTAAAGATAAAAATGTGAATATTATACAGATAATGTACTTACATGCGTGTTATTAATGAGTCCATATCAATTAATTAGTTAATCCATCCATCCAGTAATCATTTAGGTTGATTTACAATGATACCTAAGACAGTCGTATTTGAAATTAGAACATGAAGCGCATCGTTACTCTCCCGAAAGGTAAATAAAGTCTTTAGATAGCTGAAGTAACATTTTCAAAACACTTCTTCCAATCTATCAAGAAATAAATTAAAGACTCTTACACTCGATAAAAGGACGTTAAATGTTAACTTTTAACACACCTAATTGACAATAAAATTCAATGCTTTGGGTGGTGTCGATTTTCACTATAATTATCGGATCAAACAATTGCAATCCATACACTACTTTTCCGACGAACGGTTGCGCAAGACAACAAGGAATACAGTGGCTGTGGTAGTCTTCTACCTGTCAATCCATCAATTGGTCCATTGTTGAACTGACCGTGACGCCATCCTCAAAAATAATAGAACAAGATGAAACCTCTCAACCTCACAAAGACTCCTATGGTATCATGCAGTCGTCTTTATGGATACTTTATGTTCTGCCTAGCGTCGACTTACAGTACTTTGAATACTTTGCCGGAGGAGATGAAAAGTTGAAGCGAACTTGATGGATTTTACAGCTTTTTGCAAAGTAAACAACAAAGTGAAATTTATACCATTATTCTAGACATGTCAATACAAAAAGATCCTCGTCGTTCCAAGGACGGACAAGAGTGTAAGCGACGTCGTGTTGGGACACTCTCTTCTTTGAAATATCGGTAAATATATACGTACGCCTGGTGTTACCGTACTTAATGGGAGGAGACACATATTCAGGCGAAACCATAATTGATTTGAGAGTTCAGTTCCCACTCAAAGAGAGAAGGTGAGACAACAATGCCAACATTACACAAAATGCAAAAATTGGTCACTTAATTGAAGTCTGGCTCGCTGCATTTCTTAATTTGATTCATCTTCACAAGGTCAAAATGTCGAATATGTAAAATCAAAAGATAGCCAAATGGTGAAACAAATGTGTCAGAATTCACCCGAGGAATTGATCCAGAAATTCTATTAGGATCTGGGGGTGAGAAATACCTAAATCGTCACACGGGCCTCTTGGGAGGGGGGGGGGGGGGGGTGTCAGAGCCCCTTTCGGGGCTGCACTTTGAATGAAAATATTGATTGGTTTACCCCACACATTTACTGAACAGCCATCCTATATAATGACGTATCATGGTCCTGTCTGGAAAAAAGACCACTCGTTTTCAAAGGGTTAATGCCTTATCACCGTTATACTGATATTCAGAGCCGAGTACTAATGAGACGAAAGAAGTTCCTCCACAACAAATTTATTATTTTAAATTAAATAATTAGAATGCCAGTGTGTTGCACTATCCTTTCTCAAGAGAATGTTTATGGCAAAAGACATTACTTTTAGAAACGAAGAGTTCGGTTTAGCTTTCGTCATAGAATTAAGAATTCATAGTCATTACATTCGCCGTTCCCCGCAGAAAGGCGAGGTATGGGTGTAAAGATCGTAAGGTCTTGAGACAATCACGAATGCCCCCACTGTTTGTAAACCCCAAATTGTGAATAATTAATTACCTTGGTAAAGCCATAAACTGCGAGCTAAAGCCGTGTTCCATCTACATGTATCACAAAGAAATGGACGGCATTGGAATTTTTAGTTCGGTATCGGTTTCAGTATTTTAGGGAAGTATACCGCCGTATCAGTTCGATAGTCCGTTATTTCGGTATCTTACTTGACTGAGAGTTTCTGATTGTACCAAAGGGGAATTCACATCAGGAAAATGAAGAATAAGATGTTCTCCATTCTACAACGGCAACAAAATGCCACAACCAATGAGCTCAACAGTGGAATTCTATACCATCACAATTCATATCTACGGTAATTTTGTGGCTTGTTCAACATACACCTCAACCTTCAAAAGCCTATTTCAGTCTCTCGTGGCTCAAAACCACGCGCTAATAATATGCCATCATTTGAGGGGAGGGGTTGTTGAAAATGTACAAATCACGTGATCAGTGATTTCTAGCCAAGACTTGATTAGAAATTCAGCAACTTGACATGTTCAGGTTGTTGTCTTGTTTGAATTCAGGATAACTGACCAAGCCCTTGAGTGTTAACAAAACTGAAAAGAAACATCAGTTACTTCATTCATGAAAATGAACCCTTTAGCTGCTACCAAGCCTCAACAAGGCATTATAAGTAACGAATGTGTGAAAATGAGAACTGTCACGAGTAAACGATTAATCGACTGTCGATCGGTCACGTCGAAATCGATTGGCATTTTTCGTTGTCGAAGAATCGGTAAACTTTGGCCCGTTTTGGACGTTTAATAAGTTGAAAAAAAATGATGAAACAGCTATTGTTTCGAAAGGTAAAAGATCAAGAACGTCGACGTTAAACCTCAAGAAGCCATTAGAAGCATTTGTCTTTTAGGTACATTCAAAGCTTTGATGTTCTGAACTTTTGAACTGTCAGTGTAATAATCAAGACCGGTCGGCAGTTGCGAACTTGCAAAGTTCGCAACTGACGACCGGTCTTGATTATTACAATGACGGTTCAAAAGTTCAGAACATCGCAGCTTTGAATGTACCCAAAAGAGGATCGTCTTCGTTGTTCACTTGAGGTATGTCAACTGACTTGAACTTCATTTTTAACGACTTCAAAGAGAGGGGGCTGGGGGACGATTAATCGATTATTATCGATTATTTGCGACGATTAATCGATTTCTAAATTAAAAAATTGTGACAGCCCTAATGAAAATATGAAAATTCGGACAGTTGCGGTATTCAATGATGGATTCGGTTCGATCTTTAGACATCCTCGCGATATCAGTATCGTTTCGGTTTTTCGCTAAATTGCCCATCATTAGCACTGCACTTGTCACCTTTGAAAGTTTCGTCATGCAATCTAAGTACACAAACTGGCACTCCCATGGTTGTATACCCTAAATTCTTCAAGCATCAGCCGGTTCAACGAATCTCCAGGAGGAATCCAATCACATGGGAATAGTGCCGAGTTTATTTCACTAATGTCGCAGAGTGTGGAATTCTGTAGAGACCTAACGGATAGTTTTCTGTGGATGTGATTTAAGCAAACATGGCGGCTACTGTGTTAAGAAATAATGAAGGTTTTATAAATGGCAATATACAAGTAGGAGGGGCATGTAGTGTATTTCCTTTTATATATAAATGCCATATCGCTGAATACTTAATTACTAAAGATTACTTTTACATTATATTCTAAACTGTGATTAGGATACATAAATAGGTCTTATGTGTTACATAGTCTACAACTATAATACACACGTACTTACGAGGTTATTAATTCTTTTATTGCACGTACGTCTTGCGTTACGATACAAAAATGAAAGTCATACATGAATGTTTACCCTACTCTTGAGTGCCTAATAATCATACATGTATGATTATTCTTTTTCGAACAAAATTCCCACTTGTATGATCCTTATTTGACCCTGTATGATTATTAAGTTTCAGCAATCGAATGTGCAGAGCAGCCGCTTATCTCAAAAGTTCACCAAAACAAACTGGTAAAGTACTTGTACAAGCAAAAACAGGATGCAATGGAAATGTTAACTGGTAGAGTGCTAGAAGCCCTATTTTGGGCTTTACTAAAAGTGACAGGCAATAACTGCCTGTAGCTACATTCTGCCCGAGGAAGCATTTATTGTCCCTGATATGAATCAGATTTTTTATACAATACCTTGCTCTCTGATATTTAATTGGATAATGCCTATTAGGCACTATCCAATTAAATGTAATAGAGCAGTATATGATGAGCTTTGATTTGTTGTCAGAAAAAACTCAGCACTTTACCAGTTAACTGGTAGATATCTGGAAGCAAATATTTGGCCTTTATTCTGAAGTGCTGTTACAATAACTTTAAGACCTAGTACTCAGTGGATGTGCTTCATATCATCGCTGAAACAGTATTAATTAGTCTATAAGGTTTTTGCCTTGGTGCAATTTATGGGAGAGTGCCCATAGGCACTCTCCCATAAATTGCAACAAGTCAAATCCGTGTGAAAATTATGATAACCGAAAGTAATTTAACCCTTCACCACTTCAAGAGCATCAGACATCTGTGTCATAAAAATGGCTCTGAGCATAGCGGCTGGCTCACATCTTGGAATTTTCCACCCTATACTATTATTCGACGCTATACTATTATTAATTTTCAGAAATTTTCAACCCTGTACTATTATTTCGTCCTGTATTATTATTATTAGGCACTCGAGAGTAGGACGTATCTTAACCTTTTCACCGACTAATTCATTTGAACTCCACCTTTCTTGATTGTGTTACCAAACTTAGGAGCAGCCATGACTTAGCTTGGCAACACATTTACATGCCTTCACATATTTACCGTAAATCAAGTTGTTGAAGAAAAACAAGTACAATCTCTATAAAGAAATTAGATTGGTGCATACAAGTATTTGATCGACTGCTCATGAATATTTATGTGTTTATTAGCGTAGCAGTAAGGGGGTAATTGGTTCACCATTTGAACGGAATGGATTGTTTTGTCTTAACCCTTTACCTAACATGAAAAGCAGACGACACTTGCAAAAAAAATTCTTGAATAACTAATTGTTTTCATTTTTTGTCTCAAAAACATAGGTTATGACCCCTCGTTGGAACGAGCTCGACGAGCTCGTTCCAACGAGGGGTCATAACCTATGTTTTTGAGACAAAAAATGAAAAATATAATGAAAATTAATTGGCGATTTTTGAGAATAGCGCTGGCCGTTTTGACCGTTATGTTAGGTAAAGGGTTAAATAGTGGCATATTTTATTTATGTGAGTCATGTATTTATTTTGTCGAAAATACTTCACAATGCTGATGACACTACCATTGAGGTGTGTGCTAAATGGTGAAGACACAGTGGTTGGAAACAATTATTTGCAGTAGCAACACCTTATGCACGCCACAAACAATAAAGCAGTGTTGCATAGACACCGCTGCCTGGTGACAGCACCATCGAGGTATCCTCTAAAGGCTCGTGAAACCATGATTGGAAACAGTTATTGCAACATTGTATGTTTTCCACAAACAACAATAAGGCAAAGGTATCAATAAACCGGTACACTGTGTACACGTGGTAGCAGCGGCGTGTAAATGTGCGTGTGGGCCTGGGTTTGTGTCGGCCGAAACAGAGCAATTGTTGACAGAAATTCAGGAATTACCGTTACCAAACATCGCCGCATGCGACACATGGCGATGGTTTTCATCACCACTTGTGACGAGGTTACTCCCCCCTCCTCACCTCCAGACACACCCAACTCTCTCTTATTTTAAAGTGAGTTTTAAAAACAGATTCTCCGTGCTTCTATTTGAATGATATCAACCATATTAGCGTGGACGAACCATAGTGTAAATAACAAAATCCGACGAAGCCCAATATTTCCGTCAAAATATCTTGCCGGCCCTAAACCCTATCTCGCCTCCAACCTTCTACCCCGTATATATGCCACGGAAACAATGGTACGTGATCGACCAGGGAACGCTGACATTGACAAACGGACTTCCGAAATATTGATCATAAGTGAAGCTCTCAGTAAATGGAAAGTTGTAATAAAACACCGGCGAACTGTAATTCCCACCCAGACAATATCGAGTAAAACAGTTGAAAAAGCATAAAATGCACAGGAAATGTTTCAGTCAATGGACCCATATGATCAACCCAGAGGGATCATTGACGGACATTTTGATTGTATTTATGTCAGTTTGTCAAAATATGAATTACTTTCTGTCAGCTCCACTCTCCGAGTGTCTCAGTGATAACCAACGTCCCTACACTTATCTATATCGGTATCCGGTCGTTATCTAGACGATTCTGGGAATACCCTGAAAAGGGAACCGTAGACATTACTGAGTGTTTGTTGACATAAGATACTTCAAATTACGACTATCATATAAATTACGTTAGATCTTTGAACTCCGGGTGTAACTTCCGTGATGGGCCAATGACAGTTGGAATAGTCCATATTCATATGGTAGGTACAGGCCAATTAATAGTTTCAACATACAGCCTTAGGGCTGTACGTTGAAATTATCAATTGTTCTGCTCAATAAATTCAATGTGAAGCCACTTACTAAAAAAATAGACAATGTTGAATTTTGAATTGTAAAACTAGTGGCGGCAGCTGCGTGGTGTCCTTGAGTAAGACACATAATCCCGTTTACCCGCTTGGTCGGGGGAGGAGGGGGGTGGCGCTGTGTACTGGGGTGTACTGTGTATTGATGGTGTTCTTGCTTTCAGCCGTTGCTAACCCTGCTTGTGCAAAGTTAGAACATCGAGGCGTATGCCAGTTGTTGCAGTTGATCGTTGGTTCTCTCCGGGTATTCCGGCTTCTTCCACCAGTAAAACTGTCGGTCACGATGTGACCCGGCTGATGAAGTGTCGAAAAACCCAAAGAAACAACAACAGCAACAACAAAACAGAAGCAAATAAACGTTGCCTTCAACCATGGGTAGTTTGACTACCTGGAATAAAATCTGCACAAAACTCTAAATTACCGACAAAGTTTCTTGCCGGTCCTCAGCCCCAACCCACATCCATCCTCTACCCCATATCTACGCCACAGAAGCAAAGGCCCTAGATCAGTGATAGGGCACTAAACTTAACAAGATCTTTTACAAATATTGTTCACACGTGTATTTCACAGTATCGGATTGCGGTAACCGGTTCTCGTCAGATCACCGAAGTTAAGCAACGTAGAGCCCGGTTAGTCCTTGGATGGGTGACAGTCTGAGCGATCGCTTCGGACTCCAGAGTTGTGTCCTTGCGCAAGGCACTTACCACGATTGTCCACATGGGGGGCACTATAAGGCGTACTGCACGTCATTGGTGCGCATGTCTTTAACTAATCTACAGTTAAAACTAGAAGTCCTGTCACGAACCGTGCGCTTATCTAGGCTTAATTGTGCGTAGGAATTGCGCGCAGTCGCCATACCGAATGGCAACCGAAGCACGGCAGGTTCTCCTAGTTACTCACAGCAAACACAGGCAATGTTTCTGCCAATGGACCTCCGGGTTACCCGGAGGTCCATTGGTTGAAACATTACTTGTGCGCCGGCCATATGTACAGAATTTGATAGTCTTACTATGGACATAACGCGAAGCTCAACGTGCAGATCGATGTGCTATTTGTGCGTATTTCATGACAGAACTTCTAGTTTTAACTGTAACCCTGCCTGTGCTGCAATGCGGAGTTACGATGTTAGGGGCGTTGGCAGCTGCTCGTCGTTGCTCGGTGGTTCTCCCCGGGTTCTCCGGCTTTCTCCACCCGTAAAACTGTCAACGACGCGATATGACCTTGGCTGTTAATGTGTCGTTAAACCCTAATCAATAAATAATTAATAAACAGTATCGGATTTGTTGGGGGTTCAGTAATAAGTTAATACTACGACCCTATGGGTGTGTGTGTGTGGGGGGGGGGAGTGGAGGGGCGAGCATTCAATTATTACTGATCCTCCCTAACTGTCAGTTACCCATTATGTTCTTATGCTTCGAGCGGCCATATACTGTGCACGAAGCTACATGTTCACTTAAAAATTCACGACATTTGAATTTGTAACTTTTCGGAAGCAAGTTCAAAAACAAAGGCTTTCTGTTTTTAAAATCTTACCATTTAACTAACCTTCTTCACCAATTGAAAGATAAATCCATGAATATGTGACTCAGTGTATCTGCGCTACATTACAATCCACGAAAGTTTGTGCAACTCATCGAATTTCAGTCCACCATCTTAGGACCGAATTCACCTTCAACGTTTGTAGTAAATTAAACACCTCCATTCTCCACCATTGCTTCGTAAAATACGATGTTGGTGGACCAAAACATTATGTACAGTACAGTTAAAACTAGAAGTCCTGTCATGAAATGCGCACAAATAACACGTTGATATGTGCGTTAATGTGCGCGTTATGGCCCAAGTAAAGCTATCAAATTCTGTACACATGGCCTGTGCACAAGCAATGTTTCATCCAATGGACCTCCGGGTAACCCGGAGGTCCATTGGCAGAAACATTGCCTGTGTTTGCTAAGAGTAACCAGGAGAACCTACCGTGCTTTGGGTGCCATTCGATATGGCAATTGCGCGCTATTCCAACGCGCAACTAAGCCTACATAAGCGCACTATTCGTGACAGGACTTCTAGTTTTAACTGTAGATAGTAAAGCTAGGTATAAGTTACAACACTTGTTTTTTTTATCCATCAAAGTTATCAGATCGATTTTTACCGTCTTTGTCTTAGATGTCACACATCAATGTAAACATATACAGTATGAGTGTGACAGATGTGTCGAAAGAATCAGGTTTAACACTTCTCCGATTAACATCAATACAGGCCTCCCGCAATTAGAAATTTATTCTACCCGGGAAAGGTTATCCTAAGTTTAAGAAGAAAACTTTTTCGGGTTACCGTTTTTCAAAATTTCTCGAAAGATATGAACGGTTCTCTTGAAAGCCAATGGCTCTTCGAAATCTTTAAGATTTCGAAGAGCCACTGGCCTTCAAGAGAACCTGTTTTTGTATGGAGTTAGCCATATTAAGTACATCCCATATTAACGGTGTTTGGTTCTCTGAATGAACGTTTTGAAGGTGGATGAACACAGAATATCGTGGAAGAACATCTGAACTGCGGCAAATAACTATCATACTTTTCTACGTACCAACCGAATAACTGTCGAGCTAGAGTTCAGATTACAGCGGCTGAAGACGCAATCAGGGGTGGCGCCAGAGAGGGGATGGCTGTACCCCCCCCCCCTCAGACAGGGACGGTTAGGCCCACCCCACCTCACCCTCATCTTGTGGGGCTAACTTCCTCCTTTATTGTGTCGGGGAATACTATAGCCCCCGCATCGGGGAGCACAAGCCCCTTTTGAGGGAAATTCTGGCGGCACTACTTCACAATGTGCCTGCGAACCTTGACCGACACAAGTGCAATGGAATGTAAAGATCGCCTTGATGAACAACAGGAAACGGGATAACTCATTTCATTACATAGAAAAAAAACATGTATGCATAGTGTTGCATCGGCTCCCTATTAACTTTTCCATCTGAGGAGGATAGGGGACAAACACGGCTCAATTTTTTATGAAATTAAAGACTCAGTGGAAGCAGAAAATCAGGTCAACTGATAGATTTTTGAATGTGGTTTTAAGCTTCTTATTCAACGTTTGTTGTTGTTCCACAATTAAAAACCCCAGCTATTTTATTTCCAACTGTATGTGGAACAGAAAATAAAATAAGAATTCCATAAAAATCATCCAATCTGTCTTTGCGATAGTTTTCATCTTTAGAATAAAACCTTTTAAACTTATTTATGATGGTGGAGATGATACAGTAACGCGATGCACATTCGAGAACATCGTGTACTGCTTCAATTCACCCGACTTCTAATCCATCATCAAGACGAAGTGGCTGTCAGAGAAAAACACCATACATACACAAGTGAAAGTAGAAGAAAGTGTGAGAAGCTTTTGACCGTGTCCCATGTACTGATGATAATGAAAGCGAAGAAAACATCTACACTACTGTTCAAAATATGTCGACGGCTAGCAATATCAAAGAACTTACAAATATATGACAATACAGTTAAAACTAGAAGTCTTGTCATGAAATGAGCACAAATAATACGTCGATCTGCGCGTTAATCTACGCGTTAAGACCATAGTAAGGCTATGAAATTCTGTACATATGGCCTGTGCACAAGCAACGTTTCAGCCAATGGACCTCCGGGTAACCCGGAGGTCCATTGGCAGAAACATTGCTTGTGCTTGCTATGAGTAACCAGGAGAACCTGTCGTTCTTTGGATGCCATTCAATATCGCAATAGCGCGCAATTCCTACGCGCAATTAAGCCTAGATAAGCGCACAGTTCGTGACAGGACTTCTAGGTTTAACTGTACATGTATAAAACTACGAAAGTCTGTGTCATGGTATGGTGTGTTGGCTTTGGCAGTAAATATTTCGAAATTCAATCAACTCCAAATTATCTCGATGATTCAGTTCGATTCGAATCGAATCGAGTTAATTCAGAATTATTTTAATCGTCTCCTCTTGAATTCTTCTATCATCAGGAGCCAATACAATACAACTTTTACAATTGTATGTTCTAGAACTGTATTTTCTACCTATTAGCCTATTAATATAACTGATTACAATTAATTATTAACATTTTAAAAGATATGGCAATTTGCCAACTGGCAAATTGCCAGATCTTCGAAAATGCTAATGGCTCATTTTAACAAACTTAAAGTCATAACTAGAAAATACAATTCTGGAAAACACAATTGTAAAAGTTTTATAGTATTGGCCCCAGGTCTCCTGTTCATGAGTTCAAAGTAGTTCCGCTTCCTAAACTACTTTGAACCCGTTTGTGGAATATTTCGCTTTTTGACTGCATTGCGCCAACATGTGAGTCGCCGTGTTATTTATTTATTTATTTATTTATTTATTTATTTATTTATTTATTTATTTATTTATTTATTGGGATTTAAGGCCGCATATTTCTGCACAATGGCTAATCATTACCACGATAGTTTTTACGAGTGGCGGAAGCCGGAGTACCCGGAGACAACAACGAACAACGGCAAGCAACTGTCCCCAACACACTAACTCCACATAAGTAGGCTTAGCATTGGTTGAAGGAGTCGCGGTTGAATGCAACACATGGAGTGTATTCAAAAATCAAGTCGGGGGATTTGTACACTTTCAATAACTTTCGGGTACAACCCTGTGCTTCATTAATTATAATTTTGCTGATGATGATTTTAAGTACCTGGTAACTGTCCACGTGTGGATTACGACCAGTACACAACGCCTGTACTGTAATTTCGTTTCTGCTCGTTCACATACAAGCAAAATCTTAGACTCAATATATTTTTTTTCAAATTAGCCGCTTATTGTCCCTTAACTCTGACTAAAATTAAAGCATTATTCGGAGATTTCTTTCAGTTTGCGAATATATTTTCTCTGTGATTAACTCCTTCAGTGGGTAAGCATATTTAACTGCGAAAAAGAAAACAATGTGGTTAGAAAGAAAACAACTTTATGAAAAACAAAACCAGTTTAGAAGAATTACGAACAATGTACGTATGTATATAATCATATTAGTCTCTGGCGTTAACTTGTTACTAATGCTCGGCATAAACACAAAAGTTTAGTCTCCCGCTAAAAACTAGTATTACAACCCACAATCCCATTCAGGAACAAAAGGTTGAAGTTGACAATGTGCTGTATCTTTTTTTTTGGGGGGGGGGGGGGGGGATGGTGGGGGGGGGGGGGTATTGTTGTTCCTGTTGTTTTTTTGTAGTTTGTGTTATGTTTTGGGGCCTTTTGCCTTTCCTATTAGCATTGAGCTGTTTGATGGGTTAGGATATATCCCGCTCGATCCTTAGAAATATGATTCAGGCGTCACTGAAACTACATTTCTTTAGAGACAAAGCAAGCACGCGGTTTCATATACACCCACCCCCTTCATCCACCAAGACTGGTTTATGAGACTACTAATCCTCGATGTGACTAATGTAGGCAAATGATGATTTGGTATTCGGCCACTTGGGGGTGGACTTCAATCCACCGCCTTACTCACAAGACAAAAAAAAAAACAAAAAAAAAAAAAAACAGTGGCAACTCAACATGCAAATTTTAAGTTCATGGATCATCAGGTTGCCCACCCGGCTGTCCATGTACTGAAAATGTGCTTGTTGCATCGCCAAGTTTCTACTGGTCTAGTAAATGAGAATACAGATAGGTATGCATGCAGGCTTTGATCCTTTGAAGCTTGGTGGTGTCACCATGTAACTTCAATTACAGCAGTCGAAAGAGTCCATATTCATTATTGGGGGTAGGTAGACCAATTAATATTTTCAACGTGCAGCCCCAAGGGCTGCACGTTGAAAGTATTGATTGGTCTGCCCCACACATTCAGCTGCCATCCTACTTAATGAGATTATGAAGTATCATCTTTTTGAACTGGGAAATTGGCCTCTCGCGTTCAAATGATTTAAGTGATCGAAGACTGCATTATCCCGTGTGAACTTCAACCAATTAAAAGACATCGGTATACACTGGTTTTAAGATAAATTAGGGGAGCGGTGGCTCAGTAGGTAGAGGTGCAGGCTGCAAGCTGAGAGGTCCTCGGTTCGAATCCCACCTGCGGCAACTGCGTTGTGTCCTTGGGCAAGACACTTCACCCGCATTGCCCATCTGGAGCCACGGTGACGTCGTGGACTAAGGCGTACTGCACGTCGATGGTGCACTGTCTTCAACAAATGCTAACCCTGCTGGTGTGGAGTTAGTATGTTGGGGAGCTGACAGTTGCTCGCCTTTGTTCAGTGGTTCTCTCCGGGTACTCCGGCTTCCTCCCCCCGTAAAACTGTCATGGTCATGATTAGCCACAGTGCAGAAATATATGACCTTAAACCTAAATAAATAAATAAATAATAAGATAAATTATCTGAGCTATGATGGGAGTAACCAGGTTCACAATAGGTGTCATGAATTTGAAATAGGGGCTTAATATATTTTTCTCCATTTGAGAATATTTTTAATTAAATGGCGTAGTCCAGTACACGTTTGTTGTAAATGGTTTGGTTGACCTAAGTTGTTTCAACTTTCACGTAGAAAATACTTTATATTATTTGATATCGTGCTACCTTGGCTGGAGGTGAGCCCGGGGGGGGGGGGGGTGCACATCCCCCTGGTGAAGTATGTCCCCGGTTACCATTTCGGTGGTTTTCTTTTCAAAAGTTATCGGAACAGTCAACCAAAGGTCAGTTATGACACGAGATCATCTGTTTCCGATACCTTTGATCGAAATTATGCAACAACTCAATTAAAACTCTTCAGCCTTGAAACAGGTGAGTAAATACGGCGGACACAAAATGTCTCTTTCAGAGCGTGTTTGTTTTTAGCGTGCCATTTGGCTACGTTACCCAAGGAACGTGTTGAAGGTTGTTTATCAGATATATATCTAAATTTGAACTTCAAATTAGAATAACTGAAGGATGAAAATTTCATGAAATCAATACCCTAAGCGTTCAGTGTACATTATACGTAACCAATATTTGTAAGAGCTTTAGCACACACCCTTGAAATGTGTTGACAGTGCAAAATAGAAAGATGTAACCCAAAATCTCTTTCAACTGTTTACACTCTAAAATCAGTAAAGGTAAATATTAACCCAAATCAACTGGGATTTGTGAATGTGGGTTGATTTTGAACCCAACGGATTTAGAGTGTATACAGTTAAAACTAGAAGTCCTGTCACGAACTGTGCGCTTATCTAGGATTAATTGCGCGTAGGAATTTCGCGCTATTGCCATATTGAATGGCATCCAAAGCACGGCAGGTTCTCCTGGTTACTCATAGCAAACACATGCAATGTTTCTGCCAATGGACCTCCGGGTTACCCGGTGGTCCATTGGCTGAAACGTTGCTTGTGAACAGGCCATATGTACAGAATTTGATAACCTTACTATGGTCATAACGAGTAGATTACGCTCAGCTCGACGTGCTATTTGTGCGCATTTCGTGACAGGACTTCTAGTTTTAACTGTAGTCAAGGATGAATAGCCAGGGATTGGTGATAGGAGTGATGTGCCCCCACTCTCGCGTGCTCTCCCCAGCTTTTACCGACAGTGGTCGCCAGTGACCTTCTATCATTGATGCGCCATAAAATCCAAATTATTATCGCCCCCCCCCCCCCCCCCCAGAAATACCCTGGCGACACCTATGCGAATAGTAGCAACATACGCAGATCATTCTGATAGCTTTCGCTTACTGGAAAGGCATGTATATGATATGCTGTTCTATACTGCCTTTTCATAATCAAAATCTCTGTAAGTTCACTTTCGTGAGAATATTTAGACCATAAAGAATAGAACAGAATAGAATTCTTTATTGCACTACCAATATACATGATATGGGGTGGCACAGATGCTGTTTAAACATGTTAAAATACAAAATACTACTCATTTATTTATTTATTTATTTATTTATTTATTTATTTATTTATTTATTTATTTATTCATTTATTTATTATTTATTTATTTATTGGTGTTTAAGGTCATATATTTCTGCACAATGGCTAATCATGACCACGACAGTTTTACGGGTGGAGGAAGCCGGAGTACCCGGAGAGAACCACCGAGCAACTGTCAGCTCATCAACATACTAACTCCACACAAACAGGGTTAGCATTGGTTGAAGACAGGTGCACCATCGACGTGCAGTACGCCTTAGTGCACAGCGTCACTGTGCCCCCACATGGGCAATGGGGGTGAAGTGTCTTGCCCAAGGACACAATGCGGTTGCCGCAGGTGGAATTCGAACCGAGGACCTCTCGGCTTGCAGCCTGCAACTCTACCAACTGAGCCACCGCCCCGCCCCCCCCCCACCCCCGCCCCCCACACACACACCCTACTACTAGTCATCTAACATCTAACCTAGGAATAATATAAATATTTTTTTATAAACCAAATAAACAAACATATTGTGTGTGGGGTGGGTAGGATGGGGTGGGGTTGAATATAGTATTGGGAAATTTCATCTTGTCAAAAATCAATGGTTAAAATAATTAAACCAGTATAGTTATTTGAATAATTCACATGAATAATACAGTATCAACCGAAATACATTGAGGATGAGCGAGTACTCCCCTCCCCCACAAATACACACACACCCTAAATCCACCCGTCAGGAACTCTCCGTCGAAGAAAAGAAAAAGTGTTCACATATACATTCTGAAATCAGTTGAGTTAAACATCAACCCAAATCAACTGGGTTGAGTGAATATGGACCCAATTGGGTTCATATTCTCTCAACCCATTTGATTTGGGTTGATTTGTAACCCACTTGATTTTAAAGTGTATAGAAGTTAAAAGAATACCACGAGTTTCATCCCACTCTCCCCTGTAAATAATTATGTCTTAACATCGTTTCCTTGGAAGCTCTGCCTGAAAGTTTTCCGTATGGATTGTTAGAGACAACTGTGCTCTAGTTGTCATGTTCATTTATACCATTTTGTGTTATTCCTTACCGAAAACGAACAGTAGAAAACACTTTCAAAAATCCTTCCTTGAATAACTTATGCTTTTCATCTTTTACCTTCAAAAACATAGCTTATCCCCTCTTTTGGACAAGCTCGTTCCAAAGAGAGGCCTTAACCCTTTGAACACCAGCGGCCGCTTTTCCGGCCAGGAACATGATACGTCATAACGTCATTATATAGGATAACTAGCAGGGTTACCTGGCGTTGCTTGGGAAAATGTAGGGGTCATATGAAAAGTACCCCCCAAAAAATTTAAAAAAATAGGGGTCGAGTATTTTTCGACCCAGCCCGCCCTACGGGCGGCACACTCGACACACCTTCAATCCCGTCACTTTTTAACCCCCACCATTAGATTCCTAGTAAAAGGTTGCCCCTAGTAGACCCCTTTGAGGACCTATATCGGTGAAATACATCAATGTTGCCCCTCCCCACCCCGCCACTTTTTTAAACACCACTGTCAGGTTCCCTACCCAATAAAAACCAAAAAATAGGGGCCGCGTATTTTTCGACCCAGCCCGCCCTAAGGGAGGCACACTCGGCCCCGCCATCCGGGTGGGGGCCTTCGATCCCGTCACTTTTTAAACCCCCACCATTAGATTCCTGGTAAAAAGTTACCCCTCGTAGACCCCTTTGAGGACCTATATAGGTGAAATCCATCAATTTTGCCCCTCCCAACCCCCTACCCCACCCGACACGTTTTTTTAAACACCACCATTCAGATTTCTGATAAAAAGTTACCCTAAGTAGACCCCTTTGAAGACCTATATCGGTGAAAAAAAAATTGGTCATAACTTTCGGTGCCCCTCCCTGCCCCCACCCTCACCTCGCACAGTTTTTTTAAACCTGACGAGGACCTCCGCCATAAAAAAGTACCCCTAGTAGACCCATTTTGGGCACTCTAGATGGCCCTAGATTCATTTCTATAGCGGACAGACAAACATACAGAAAGAGAGACAGACGGAGAGAGAGAGAGAGAGAGAGAGAGAGAGAGAGAGAGAGAGAGAGAGAGAGAGAGAGAGAGAGAGATTCTAAAATATAGATAAGACTATTCAGTAAATATTGTGGGGGTAGACCAATCAGTATTTTCAACGTGCAGCCCAAGGCTGCACTTTGAAAATACTGATTGGTCTACCCCAAATAATGAATGTGGACTCTTCTAATTGCTGCTATTGAACATACCACGAGAGTGCAAAGGGTTAATCTACATTTCGAGTGTAAAAAATAAAACAAATACTAAAAATTGAATGGCCATTTTGTGAATAGTATTTGTCTGATATGACCGAAACGTTTGGTGAAAGGGTTACTTGGTTTCTGAACAGTGCTTGTCGGGTTCAAAGGGTACTTTGAGGAATAGGGAGCGCGGTGGTACACTGGTTAGGACACTGGACTTGGGACAGCAAGGTCGACCGTTCGATCCTGACCAGCATAATCTACATTGTGTTATTTGGCAAGACACCTCCTCCCGATTACCCGTGGGTGAGCGCAACGGCACTCTGTACTAAAGCAGAGGTTACGACGAATGCGCACTTGCCTTCAACCAAACCTGATCCTGTTTATTACTGGTTAGTTAGTTGGAGAGTCCGAAAGTTCTTTGCCGTTGCACTGGGTACTCCGGCTGTCCTATACAGTATGGCCCTGGCTATTTAAAGTGTCATTAAATCCAATAAACAAATAAACTTTCGATAGGTGATAACAAAACTATATTTGGAATAAAGATTTAAATTCAATTTCAATTTCTTGTGATTTCGTGACGATATATTCCGATTGCTACCGAAAATGTCGCCACTGTATGTGTTAAATAAAATTGATAAAAATAATAGAAAGAAAATCTAAAAAACCCATATAATTGTGAAAATAACCTACCTTAATTTCTGTGATAACGTGAATGAATAAATAATCCTCCGAAATTCAAAGAAAACTAATTTTTACCAATCCACATAACCGTCACATAATAATTATACGAAATGAATTTTATGATGAGCAAACACATTTATTCCAGTTCTCGTTAAAATGTGACTTAAAGCCCAACCTTCCTTTGAGCGCGGTGTATATACGTCCAAATTAAGGTGTAACAGTGGGAGGCGTCAAAATAACAGGTGTCTCTCTGTTGCAATCTCTCGCGAACAACAAGCCGAAATTAGTGGAGAAATCTCACACGGTCCAAAACATATACCTGGATTATACAACTGAAACACTTCACACCAAATGTATAGGTATAAATAATGGATTTGACGTTGAGCACAATCGTCTACTCCGGATGACAGGACGGACTAAGGATCTATCATCATTGCGTAACCCCCTTCACATTGATTTACTGGCAACATCAAAAGACGATGATTGGCAAAAGTTACTGAAACCATTACAAAATAACTGAAATGCTTCCTTCTCAAATATCGATTGTAAAAAATATTATATTTTTCGATTCAGATGTCGTTGACATCTGAATCGCAAAATGTAATAATTTTACAATCAACGTTCTGAGTGAAACAGTTGAGTTATTTTGTTCGGTAATATTCCATACATTTAACAATTTCACCGACAAAAGAATCGACGTTTCTGACTTCTGATCTGTATCTTTCACCTGGTCACTATCTCACGGAGATCTGTCATATCTGGTGTACTATCTTCCCAGGGCAATCGAGCTGTTTTGAACGCACGCGATTCGCTGTTATATCAGCTTATTTCTGTTAAGACTTGAGTTGATATATACCTACTGTTATATATCGTTGTGGTTTTTCTTTGTAAGTAGAACATCGTTATTCAAGCGGTAAATTTATTTCCTTGTACGCGAAATTTACAAAGCCTTCATTTTAATTCACAGCGAATGAAGGTGGGGATATAGCTTGCGATTTATGTATTCAATACCGGTTGGGTTACGGAAAGAAAGATTATATTAACATAAAGCGATTTCACTATATTATGCGTGTACGAGTTTGAATTATAAAGTGAGTTTAATCTCCAAAAATGAAGTATTATGAGATTAGGTGTCACTCTTGTCAAATGTAGGGAGTTAACCCCCTGCACACTGATGTCAAAATATCTAAAGTTCAGGGTGCAAAGTTTTCCCATAATGCAACTGGAAATTTAACCAATTCAATCTTGTTTGACAGAGCTCACTGAGCTCTGTCAAACAAGATTGAATTGGTTAAATTCTCAGTTGCATTATGGGAAAACTGAATACTTCAAATTTGGATATTTTGATATCAGAGTTAAGGGAGTTAACCATCATCCCACAATACATTTGCATGAGTACTTACAAGCCCAGGGGAAGAAGAGAGAATTTCGGATCACATGGCGAAATTCATTCTCTTCATATAATGGTGAACGAGATTTGCTCTTTGATAAATTGCGAGGCATAGTGGCGAGCGACTTTAATCTTAACGACCCAGTCTCGTTCACATATGTAATCAGCATGTTCGATTATGAAATCACAAAAAGCATCTTGATCTACACATTCGACGCCTATCAAGAGCGCACGCAACACACAAAGATTCCATAGTCGGGCGCGTGCACTTAACCGACATTTCACAGCCTAATATTTTGTCTTATTTTTCATTTCCTCCTTCTCACAACACACAGACAGGGGGCCCTCATTGGAACGTGCTCGCTGAGCTCGCCCCAATGATGGGCCACTGGATGTGTGGTGGAAGAATGAAATGTTAAAAATAAAAATACATCCACATATTGGCCTGTCATCTGGGGATCGTGTTACGTAAAGCATTACTGCAATAAGCCGTCTTTTGTATATATGACATAGGGTTTGAGTAAAAAGTTAAATGAAAACTTACTCAACTTTTGTATTTGTGTGATGAAGTTAAATGTTTGTGTTTAATATAATGTGTATTACCCTGTGCTGTATGTGTGTCCTATATACATTTATATATATGTTCATTTGTATCCTTGTCATATGCCAATGTTTTGGGATGGAAGACAATAAAGATTATTATTATTATAAAAAGATGGCAACTTGAAGTTTTTTTTCACAACTAGTTCCATGTCACCCGGATCGGCAAAACTTTACCAGAAACGTGACAAAAATCGTCATTTCCCCAAAACATAGCCCATACCCCTCACTGGAAGAAGTTTGTTTAAACAACGGGTTACAAGCTAAGATTTAGGAGGGGAGGGAAAATTCAATCCATGATTCCCTATTCGTCCTGTTAGCGATTGTCTGCAAATTATATTAGGAGTAAGGGACAGAAAGTTGGAAGCTGTATTTACGTGATAATGTTACTTCTACTGCGGGAATGTTTCATGGCATTGTACTTGTCCTTTCAATTGGATACGAGCTGCCTTCGTAACGAACGAATAGAGCAAGAGCAGTCGTCTTAACTACAACGTGCATCTGGTCAGTGGCGTAGCCAGCCTCAAGCAAGTGGGGCCGGAGGGGGGGGGGGGGGGGGCAAACTCTGGCTAAGCTCCATTTTAGGGTGGGATGAGAGTGATGTGTGCGGGAAAAGTTTTCCAAGCCTTCACATCGCAGAATTTTGCGTCCATAAAGTTTGAGCTAGATAACCAAGGTAAAAATAATCAGGGTTCCCACTGGAGGGAAGGGTCGTCGATGGGGGTTTTTGAACCATGGAACTCCAATTTTTTCTGTCACGTGCTGAACCATGGTTCGGCCCGTGGTAGAAAAATTTTGAATTCCAGGGTTCACAAACCCATCTCCTTGCATCTGAGCGGATATTTTGAGGTTTTCATGCATTGAAGACTGTCTATCTTTTCACTGACATAGATATTAGGACAAGCAATCTACAAATCTACAACCTAACCCCCATGGACCTTAGCCTCCTCCCCCCCCCTACGATTTTTATGCCATTTTTGGACATATTTCGAGGACCAACTTTGAAGGGAAGTATGTGTGTGGGGGGAGGGGGGGCGTCCCGCAACCCCCCACCCCCCCCACCCCCGTGGCCACGCCACTGTATCTGGTGCCTTTGTAAGACATTGATTGCTATAAGTGTTTCCAAAGTCAAATTCGGTCCTGATCAGGTAACACAACACTGCCAAGGTTTCTCCAGAGATAAATGGTCTGATCTTCTAGGGAGCTGTAGACTTTCCATTTCAGCTAAATCTCATTCACGTATGCTGTCAAATGTTATGATTAAAACTGCATGAACCGATTTTCTCAACGTGTACATCGGGGTAAATATCAACGAACAAAATCGCAGCGCAATGCTGATTGGCTATCGACGACTTAACTTTTTTTTACCAGTTTAATAATAGCCTTTTTAGATCTGTGGGATAAAATTAAAACAGAAATAGCAGTAGATTTTATAAACGCGATATTTAGCCACCGCGATCCCTTTAGCTAAGAGACACTCGTGTGAAATCATGTATTGCTACCACATAAGATGGAATCCTTGTTACAAAATCTGGAACATCATTGGTCACACAAAATCGTATTTTTCAAAATATTTCAACAAAACCATATCATGTGACCCCCTCTTTGGAACGAGCTCGTCGAGCTCGTTCCAATGCGGGGTCACATGATATGGTTTTGTTGAAATGTTTTGAAAAATTTAAAAAAAATCATATTTAAAATAATAAATTTTGATATCGTCTGCCTTTATCTTTGCGTTGGGTAAAGGGTTAAAGAATGTGTAAAACAAATTGTCTGATGTGTGACCAATACCTTTTATGGCCATTAATTTGATCTTATATCGCCTCTGATTTCTGACTTGTTCATCTGTTCCGACTAACATCACAAAATCATCATTTGATCGAGTAATTCGGAGTTGGGAGTATTCAGCAACCGGAATGCATGATATAGTTTCCAACTGTGGGATATCTAATTTTATCATATGACTCGTCTGTTTTGTTCACTTTAAAACATTTGATATTTTGTTTTCATATTAATCAGTGATAAATAAAGCCTTCCGTCAATTTCATTGGCCAATTTCAAAAACTGGACAATTTGATTGGCTAAACAAAATACAACTGGGTCACATTTGCATAATTTCAGTAGGGAGAACTTACGTATCTGTCCTATTCAGGGTGGGTTATATTGTATTAATCTTTTACCCGACGTAAAAAAGCCGTCTCGCGCAATACAAGAAAAACGCCATTCATTTTTTTTATATTTTCACTTTTTGTTTCCAAAACATAGGTTATGAACCCTCTTTGGAACTAGCGTGTCGCGCTCGTTCCAATGAGGGGTCACAACCTATGTTTTGGAAGCAAAAAATTAAAATTATTAGTCATACGAGGATGTATTTTCCAAGTGCCGTCTGCAACTCAAGTTAGGTGATGGGTTAAGAATTAGAATACTTCGTGGTATGGAAACAGCGACAACATTTTTATAGCCCTTAAGACTGTTCATTTAGCCGATAAATTCGAGAATGAAAACAATATAAATTATATATACTACGCGTTGAATATATTCTAAATAGTGAACTGTTGGATGTCTGTAACAACCATTGGTTTTCTTGGTAGATACGTGTAATTAACGTTTGATAGCTACTCCTCCCGTTAGCTGTCTATGGTAGAATTTCAATTGAGATCCAACCAACTGTAATAAACTGGTGAAATCGAGCATTAGAACAGTTTGTGGGGTGGAGGTTATTGATTTTTCAGATTAGGCTGCGGTTCGGGGAAAAAAAACACTTTCGGTTCATTTTTTTTCTATGTGTTGCCAATATGCAGTAAATAGCATTTCGGACTTTTGAATTTAGAAAAAATCCCCAATATTTTAACACCATTCACCACAAAAATCCTTGTCTATAAGTATATTTATTAGGTTCAGCTTCTAACTTCTTTAGAATATTCTTAGGAGTTATAGGAGATCAGTTGCTAAGCCTATTGCGTCAGCAAAAACATAACCTAGAGTAACAACTGAATAAAGTTCATCTAATCTCTGTTTTCTCATTGTCACAATTTCTTTACTATTGGCTCGTCCGGTGGGCGAGTCAGTAAATCAGAAAATGGGATAATGAGAACACCACGTATTCGCCCCTTTGTGGGATGCACGAAGTGACGACAGTCCAAAGGAGATGCTAGTCCAGTTCCTTCCTAGTTAGACAGTTTTAGAAGTTGATGCACAAACACAATAAAACCGTTCGACCGGCTTTCGCTGGGTCTCAGGATTCGGTTTTCCGGTTTGCCACAAAACCGGAAGCGAACCGAAAATCAAAACCAACTAACCCGCTCACCTCTATCGAGCATGACACAAAGTACGTTTTTTCGACGATTTACTATAATTGTTTCTACAGGTAATTGTCTGGGTTAATATTTTCTCAAACCTTTTACACACTAGCTTCGGTGCTACTGGACTGTCTACGTTGAAGTAACAAATAACGAAATTTCTTCTCGTTTTGAAATTACCACATAATTTTTTGTCTTTGATTTCTGATTTGTTACAGAACAAAGATAATAATCACCCCAAATCAGATATTAAATATAAAACCACTGAATCTAATTTTGGCGCAACGATTCGTTGCGTCAAAATTAAATTCAGTGATTTTCTGTTTCACTCTCAACATTACGTCCCCTGAGTTCCAATGTGTTCTATGTGCCTACTGGCACATAGAACACATTGGAACTCAGGGGACGATTAGTCTCATGAAGTTAGTAGTTGCGTCTCTTATATACAGCGAAAATCAAACTAGAGATATGTCATCATGAAGAAAGGGGCCGCTGAGGCTCAGTGGTTGGAGCATTGAACTTCAAACCGAAGGGTCGATGGCTCGATCGTGACCAATGGTAACTGCGTTGTGTCCTTGGGAAAGCCCCAACTCCACGATTTCCGATTGGCCACGTGGGGGTGGTAGAGCTGTGTACTAGGGCGTACAGCACATCGATGATACACGTGCCTTCAACCTGTGCTAATCCTACTTGAAATGTGTTAGTATGTTGGGGAGTCTCACTGTTGCTCGCCGTTACTCGGTGGTTCTCCCAGGATACCCCGGCTTCCTCCGCCTGTATTCCGGCTTCCTCCACCCGTATTCCGGCTTCCTCCACCTGTATCCCGGCTTCCTCCACCTGTATCCCGGCTTCCTCCACCTCACCTGTATCCCGCTTTCTCAACCTGTACCCCACCTTCTTCCACCTGTATCCCGGCTTCCTCCACCTCGCCTGTATCTCGGCTTCCTCCACCTGTATCCCGGCTTCCTCCACCTGTATCCCGGCTTCCTCCACCTGTATTTTATTAATATTTTTATTTACTTTTTTATTGGGGTTTAAGGTCACATATTTCTGCCCAATAGCTAATCGTGACAGTAACGTGGAGATTAAGTCAAGTTTAGTCAATCGTTTATACCCATATTGCTCACTTAAATGATTTCCACCCACGCATTGGTGATCGGTTTCTATTTTACCAGTAAAATGGAGCTTGTTTACTAGAGTAATAAGCACTGCTTCCCTACCCGGTGTGTCCACGGGTGAGTTTGTGAGTAAATTCCTAACTAACTAATATGGTATGCCCGTGTTGGATGCAAAATTAGTAACTTTATTCATTTACGAAAAGACCTACACATTATCATTCAAGGGTTGATTAGAAGACGTTTCTCCATAACCTTGGAGTTGGTTGAATCCTGAGCGCGGATTCGTGAAGATAAGACCTACATGCATGTTTATTTGTGTACTGCTTTGTACATGTGTATTTGACAGCCACGTTCGTGGTATTGTGTGTTACGTCACTCGCTTTGCCGTAGTTGATTAATTTCGTAATGATTAGCAAATACAATTTACACTTCAGTAAATACATTAGGCCACTTGTCCACAGCAATGGTTACTAGATGAACTCTAGCGGTCATTGTAAACCCTATCTATGCCATTTCCATGTTGTGTACAATCGCCATGTTTTATGTATGTTTTATACATCATATTTTGGGTACCAAGAGGCTGAGAAGAAAAGATTCATCCATTCAACTTTCAAGTTGTTGATAAAAAGATTCTGAAAGATATCGTTATCATCAGGGCATGCGTTACTATGCTGGACAGGGTATCGCAAGTATGTAAAAACCTGAAATGAAATCAATCAAAATGAGGGTACCTTAATTACTGTCGGGCAACCTTTTTAAGGTAGCAACTTTCTGATTTTGGATAAGCAAATGAAAGGTAGAGGCTACACTGATATTTTCCTTAGTGTTAGTGTTGGGCTGAGAGGACAAACTAGACAACTCCATCATATTTCATGACTTCATGTCATGTACAGTTAAAACTAGAAGCCTTGTCACGAAATGCCCACAAATAGCAAGCCGATCTGCGCGTTAATCTACGAGTTATGAGTATAGTAAGGCTATCAAATCCTGTACATATGGTCTGTGCACAAGCAATGTTTCAGCCAATGGACCTCCGGGTAACCCGGAGGTCCATTGGCAGAAACATTGCCTGTATTTGCTATTAGTAATCAGGAGAACCTGTCGTGCTTTGGATGCCATTCGATATGGCAATTGCGCGCAATTCCCGCGCGCAATTAAGCCTAGATAAGCGCACAGTTCGTGACAGGACTTCTAGTTTTAACTGTAGCTGGTGATATGCTCAGAGAGTCTTTTTCAACAGTGTGTTACATCACAGCATTTCGTCATCAAAGTCAAAGGGCACTAAATCTTGTCATCATGATAAACAAATAAAATATGTAATAAATTATGTGCGAAAGTTTGTTCAAGCAAAGTAGGGAATAATTGAATATGACATTAGACGATGGAGAGTTAACAATGTTTGTTGAAGCAGTATATTCTCTGGACATTGATTCAGCATTGATTCAGATTTTCTGCCCTTTACTTTGTCGGCGTGTTTGTGTTACAAGAGTTTGTTGAATAATACAGTATTCTAAAATTCCATCTGCTGGCCACTTCTAAAAAACGATGATTGCACAACAGGTGACCCGCAATACGTAACATTTGCTACCAACTCCACCAATCACCCACCCGCTGTTTCCTATGACTGTCCCTCTGTCATGTTTGCCGCGCTATAATTATAGAGAAAATGTGTAGTGTTTTACCCAAACACCACCAAAAAACAAATACTTCAGCATACTCAAAAACAGAATCTCACAGGACAAGTGAGGAAGTTGCTCTTCAGTTGGCACATCGGACTTCTTGTTCGAGAGGTCATAAATTTGACTTGTATTGGTTGCACCTGGTTCTGGAAGGTTTAGCTTTTTCAGATTCGGTTTCAGGAAAAAAGTTTTTCTATCTGTTAACCCTTTACCCGAAATAATGGCAAAAACCGGCCAGCGCTATTCACAAAATTCGCCAATTAATTTTCATTATTTTTTTCATGTTTTGTCTCAAAAACTGAGGTTATGACCCATCTTTGGAACGAGCTCGTCGAGCTCGTTCCAAAGAGGGGTCATAACCTATGTTTTTGAGACAAAACATGAAAAAAATTAGTTATTCAAGAATTTTGTTTGCAAGTGTCGTCTGCTTTTCATGTTAGGTAAAGTGTTAAGAACGTGGAGTAAATAACACTTCATACTTCTTAACATGGAAAAGAATCCCCAACAGCTTATGTGACAACTTTCACCACAAAAAAAAAATCTTGTTTGTTGCAGTACATTTGTCGTGGATTGGTCGTAATCCACGCATGGGCAGTGATGCCCACGCATGCGTTTACCAGGTAATAAAAATCATCATCAGCAAAATTTTAATTAATGAAGCACCGGATTGTACCCGGTGCTTCATTAATTAAATTTTTTATGATTATTCTTAAAATTAGTGTTCGGAATCTAATATTATTGCGTCGGTGAAAATATTGCCCACGCGTGGAAAGTGACTAGTCCACGGCGGCTGTACTGTAGTAAATCCATTGTATTTTGGATTTTTCGGTTGCGGTTCGGTTACAGGAAAAACCACAATTTCGTTCAGTTTTTCTATGTGTTAAGAACATATAGGAAATAACACTTCAGGATCCTTCAATTGGAAACAATTCCCAATAGTTTGTTCGACATCACTCACCATAAAATGTCCTATTTGTCGGTGAATCCATTGGGTTCAGCCTAACATCCCTTTGATCATTCTTAGGGGTCGTAATGGATCAGTTGCTTAGCTTATTGAGTCAGGAAAAACATAAACTGAGGTAACAAATGAATAAATTTATCTAATCTATGATGTGTCAGTCAGTGTCATATTTTCCGGTGGACGAGTCAATAAAGTGAAAAATGTAACTATGAGAACATGCCGGTTTCGCTCGCCCCTTTGTCGGTTAGTCTAAGTGACGAGAGTCCATGGGGGTCACTAGCCCAGTTCCCTCGCAGTAAGATACAGTGGAACCTGTCTTGAGAGACCGCCCTTTGGGCCACACAAAAGTGGTCTCTCAAGACAGGTGGTCTCTCATAACAGGTTTCAGGTTTTCTCAAGTCAGTGAATAACGAACCACAAAATTCAGAAATGGAGAAGAATGGATTTTTGTAATTACTTTGTATTTCTTTTTTATGAAGTTTTTGTAACAAATTGAAATGGACTGTCATAAAAATTATAAAAATAAATTAGTGTTGAAAATCTTCATTGAAGATTTTCAACACTAATTTATTTTTATAATTTTTATAACAGTCCATTTCAATTTGTTACAAAAAGATTTTCAACACAAATTTATTTTTATTTCTTTCTGTCTCATTTCAGGTATGTATGAAATTGTTTATTCAGCAATAATCCTAATCTTTTCACAGGGGTCTTATAAAAACATCTCAATCTGTAATGAGTTAGCAATTGAAACCCAATTAAGAGCTTTTAATACTTTTAATTATGTTAGTATAACCACAATGGATTTTCCAATTCCAGAACAGGTAAAAAGCTATTGTCATGGTTTCAGTCTTCAAAGGGGTGGTCTCTCAAGCTCAAGACAGGTCCATTATGGCATAAAAATACAAGTTGGTACCAGGCCAC
Organism: Pictodentalium vernedei; assembly: GCA_031216915.1. NCBI lineage: Eukaryota > Metazoa > Mollusca > Scaphopoda > Dentaliida > Dentaliidae > Pictodentalium > Pictodentalium vernedei. The sequence goes on along the minus strand of CM062297.1, from coordinate 98,392,661 downwards.
AGTGGTCTCTCAAGACAGGTGGTCTCCCATAGCAGGTCCAATATAGAGTAAAACCAATCGGTGCCTGGTAGATGTGGTCTCTCAAGACAGGTGGTCTCTCAAGACAGTGGTCTCTCAAGACAGGTTTTACTGTAGCTTGATCAGTTGATGCACAAACACCGTGAAATCGTCTACCCGGTTATTGCTTAGTCTTGCAGTCCGGTTTTTCGGTTTGCCACAAAAAAGCCGGAATCGAAACGAAAGACCAAAAAAAAAAAAAATAGCAAAACACTTCACTCGGGTGCATGAGCGCGTACACGGAGAGTGGTGTCACGGGGCGTTGTGCACTAAAATGTATGGTAGACAACAGGCGACTCAACACTTTCTTATGAGTTGGGGAGTAAAAAAGTCGCTGTTGGATGGTCCTCACCAGGTAGACCTCCTTGCAGCAGCGTAAATAAATGTTTTAAATATTTGCTGACAGTCAGCCAGAGTAAAAAAGAATTTACGTCTTCGAGACATCAATTTACCAAAAACATCAACCTTCTTAAACTATGGGATGGGATGGGTGGGCTTGTGGTATACCATACAACCTTCACCATGAAGAATATAATGATGTTGTTACTCAACCCCATCGCACCCTCCCGCCCGCCGTGGAAGTGAACAACACGTTATTACCCTAGATATAATCGTGGCTGTTGGAAGTGTCGTCAGACCCCAATAAATAATCCACCCAAACGATTAACCGGCGTCACTTACAATAACTTTTCCTGTACAACCAAACATTTCAATTTTTATTTAAAAGAAAAATAGTTTAAGATTCCCCGGCGAGCTCGTTCCTATGAGGGGATCATAAGCCAGGCTTGGATTTCTGAAAAATCCGGGGAGGCAATAAATCGCTCACCTGGATCCTACTTAGGCGAGCAAATTGCTCTCCTGAAATCTTTTTCACTTTTTGGCTTCACAAAGATCTTCTAAAGACTTTAGTTAACCCCATGTACACTGATGTCAAAATATCTAAATTTTAGACAGAAAAGATTTCCCATAATGCAACTAGAAATTTAACCAATTCAATCTCGTTTGACAGAGCCCATTGAGCTCTGTCAAACGAGATTGAATTGGGTAAATTTTTAGATGCATTATGGGAAAAAACAGCTTCCTGAAATTTTGGTATTTTGACATCAGAGTGAAGGGTGTTAATACCGGGTTGGGTAATTTCTCCTTCGAGTGCATTCAAGCCAATCGATTTTAAATGAATTAATAAAATGTTAATGAATGAACGTGTATTCATTTTTTACTATCCCCTTCACCCCAGTGTGATCAGATCGATCAAGAAGTTCAGGGGGGCTGGTACATGTAGTGGCCGACACACACATGTACCCAACATATTCTGTTCACACGTTCCATGGTCCGTCACCATCGACAATAGCTGAAAGTAGGTGAGCAAAAAAAAAAAAAAAACGCTTATGCCGGATTAAATTGCGTGAGCAGTTAAGGCAAGCTAAAAATCGCTTGCGTCAGAATTCCATGACTGATAAGCTATGCTTGTACGGCAAAAATTTATAGAATACAATTAAATTTAAATGGCGAGGTTTTTTTTATAGCGCTTGTTGGATTTGGTTGATAACTCAGGCGAAGGGACAAAGTGTTAAGGAATCGATCGTTAAAAATATCAAACACTGGACAGACCTCAGTGACATTGTAATAAAATTGATCTATTGATAAGTGGTGCAGGTCTGTCAGGTGGAAATGACTTCTTTTTTTTATCTACAACAAACAGAATGTTTGTCCTTTGTGACGCTCGGTGTGAACACAGAAAACAACAGAACGTATTTGAATATCACAGTAGGGGTTTACACTATACCTGCAGATTGTAAACTACGGAACTGTATTTTTTTATCTTTTCCAAAGAATGCCTCTACACATGTCCCTGATCAAATATTATTTTATGTCCTCTGCCGAGTGAGATCAGTGGTAGCAAGAGAACGTTATGCAGTTGGGTTAGCAAATGGTTAGTGTCGAAAAATTTGAGACTCAATCAAGTTCAAACTGAATCTTTTATTTTCAGTTCACTATTTCTCTAACCGGAAGAGAAGACTTCATTTGCAGGCAATTTGTTGCATAACTAAAGAAGTCATTTTCTGGCCCCATTGCTTATGACAGACATTGGAATGAACTCAATGAGCTAGATGTAATGAGAGGGTCATCAGTTATGTTTTTGAAGAAATTGTTGAAAATTTGGATAGCAATTTTGATTAAATCTGCTGATCGATCGTGGCCGTTACGTTGATTGAGGGCGATGAACTTGCATTTTGCAAACCCGACTGTTCAGACTCACGTGAGCAGGCGTGTAGCCAGGGTTGTATGATAGGGGATGCCCTAGCCAGTTTTTTTTTTTTTTTTTTTTTTTTTTTGGGGGGGGGGGGGTGGGAATGTCAAATATGATATTTGAAAGGCCGTTGTGTGGGATTTTGGGAGCTCATCTAGTCCTAACTGGGGCCTTCCGGTCGTTGCCCTCTCCTCCCACTTCCCTGATGGTAAGTGGTAGGAGGCGGCAACGACCCGAGGGACCTCGTTAGGACTAGTCCCTACCCCCGAGAAATATTTTTAAAATTTCGAACGAATCTGAGGCATTTTGTAGCGCGTGTATCCCATATATTCAAGATCATTTTGGGGCTATATGTTGTGTGAAAATTGCACTGAGCCAATGTTTTGGGGGAAACAGCAAAACTTTTAGGGGCCAAAGCCACCCCAGGTCCCTCCGTTGTTACGACACTATGCGCGAGAGAGTGTAGAAGTGGAGAAGCGGAAGTGTCAAATTACAGAGATTGCGGATCTAGCGGAGAAATATACTAACGTCTCTTTTTATAAGAAAAGTAGAAATCAAACGACCAAAGAAGGAGATTACTGGACGTTATTTCTTGGGAAGCTATTAGGGAGAGCTACTCTATGGTGTGAAGGCTTGGGATTATTAACCGAGAAAAACAAGATGAACATTTACTTGAAGCATATATACCACTTATTAACAGTTCATATACTGAATGCATGCAAGAAATTTCCGCTACGTAAAGTATAAGTTTGTTTTCTCCGACGGTAGGATGTACAGCGTAGCAATCCCCCCTCGCCCCACCCCACGTCCGCGACCAACGTCGGGTCTGGTGCAAAAGGTTGACTGACGAAGTTTAGAAAAGAAAAGGAACAAAAACTACGAAATGTTATTTACATTTTCCATATTCTTATTTTTTTTTCATTTGAACCCTTTTACTGCCACGCCCACTTTTTCCATATATGGAGGACTTCTATGTACGTCTGTGTGCGAGGAAGTTTAATAAAATGTATTACATAACTGAAACTCTACCATCTGATTATTTGTTGGAAAGGGCTCCCTGAGCCCTTTCCAACAAGTAATCAGAGGGTGGGTTCGATCTGCGCACGCCAGAACTTACAGATAATCATCATAAAATAGATGACAACAGTTGCTTTCGGCAGCGTAAGTGTTAATGTGTATATAATTGCTAGTGACCCTAACCCCCAGACCCCCCACCACCACAACCACTACCACCAATACCACCACCATAATGTCATCGCCATTGTGGATCAACAGTGACCATGTCGTTATCATGTCGGAACAAGCCATTTTCGGAACATTAGACCACCCTCCGTTTTCCGTACAGCGATAAATTGTAATTGAATCTACAAAAGTTTCATTAATTCAAACATATGGTGTTTCTACTTTTCTACTTTCTCATAACTACTCACTTCATAAGTTACGCTCCTCGAATTTCCAAAATTGAATTTTCTTGTTTGAAATACCTCCAAGCGAACACACACACTTTCGTTACACGCTCTGATTGTTATATGAAATCCCACAAGTTAGTAGAGGATCTAGCTTGTCATCTTAACTAAAAGTAGAAAATTACAAAAAAGATTACTTACACACTTGAAAATGTATTTCACAACAATATATGACTGACTGATATAAATGGCATGTTCAACGTAGGTGACGTTTGCTTTGAATAGTCGCTAATTACACATTTTATCGTCGTATTATGGACTAAATTAACATAACTGCTATCTGATCTACATCTGTGTAACAAACAATGGTACAAAATGTTACACGAATTTCACTTGCTAAAGATTTTGCTTCGATATATTAAATATTGTTAACATAATTAATTGTGCATACAAATTCACCAGGCTATAACAAACATTTTTATTTTGGCAGAGGCGGCGGAACCAGGAGTGCACAGGGGACACGTGCCCCTCTATTTTTGTCCACAGACATGTTGCGCGGTTACACAATGATTTAAAACGGGCGCACGCAAACGTGTCAATATACAGGCATTCCTGTAATATATTATTTGCAAATCCAAGCAACATTCAGCAAAAGAATCCCACCTTCCGTCCGTTTCTTCTGCTTCACCCATCTTCCAACCCGAAGGCTAGCCTTCGGGTTGGAAGATGATTGAAGTAGACGAAATGGACAGGACAAGAGAGTGACCACACCGCGGCATGCTTATCTGAACGAGAGGCTATAGTATGTCACTGTACATTTACTGATATACGATTGTAATTTTTCTCCCACTTGACCGAACTATGGTAGCCTTGAAAAAAGAAGAATTGTTTCACGAGCCGAAGGCGCGCAGGGACGCTGTGGGACAAGCCCCTTTCGACCCTCAGTGACTGTATAGTATTTCGTAACTGCATGTCAGGGCGTGTTTAAAGGAGGAAAAGGATTCGTGAACTCGGCAGGTGTCCCAGGCTGGATGGTCAGTAGTGTTGGGATGACTTAGTGCAGGTCGTTGACTGAAAGCCCCGGTGGGGATCAGAGCGAGAGGGGGTCCTCTCACAAAGGTGCTACCTCTCCCCGAGGGTGCTGTAGTGTTTTTCGGACAAATATAGTCTGCTACTTCGAAGTTGAGTCGTGGAGCCTTGAAAAGTTGTGCCCCTGTACTTTTACCGAGCTTCCGCTGCCTCTGTATCTTGGTATGTTTAGGGAGGAGAGTGGGTGGGGAATATGTGTGTGTGCGTCGCGAGGGAGGGGTCATTTGGTCTGCTAAAACAGACCAGTTGAAATAATGTTGCAATGAAGTTTGTTTGTTTATTGGGGTTAAACACCAACCGTCATGGTCATTTATTGTCGGGCAGTTTTATGTATGGTGGCCACAGGAGTAATACATACAGAATCAACCGTCAGACCACCCCACAGTCTTTCGCAGCACAAGCAGAGTTAGCATCGGTTGAAGGCAGGTGTGCCATCGACATACAGTGCGCCTTTGTGCACAGCGCCACCATGCTCCCACGACGGCAATCGAGATCAAGTGTCTTTCACAAGCAGGATGTGAAAAGTGGATGACTACTGAAACACCGCAATCGTGGATATTTGTACAGTTTTTCCGAAAAAGGAAACACAAAAAGCTCCCCCCCCAAAAAAAAAAAAACACCATGAAGTGTTTCAGTAATAATCTACCACTCGTTTACTACATTCCTATATTACATGGAGAGTGGGATGACACTAAAACACACCGACAAAGTGGAATCCTGTGAAAAGGCGGAGGAAGCACTTGCTACGTTTGCGCTAGTGGACCTACATATGATGCACTACCTAAAACCTGTAATGTTCTTTCTATGTTTTACCACAAAAGCCAATTTATTTATTTTATGGAAGGAAACTCTGCTCTGAAGGGTGGGGAGGGTAGTACAAATCCACTGTCATGGTACTATACAAAATATAATCATGAAGAAACGCGGAGTGCACAAAATATGGATAGTTGATCACTACAAAAACACTCTCAGAGTGGGATTTACATCAAGAGAATAACTCACACATTCTGCGAAAACGCACGAGAAGCACGAGCAACGTTTCAGCTAATGGACCTCCGGGCTTGACCCGGAGGTCCATTTACTGAAACGTTGCTTGTGATTCTTACATGACTTTTTGGCAGAACATGGGTTGCTGAAGAAAGCCATGGAGGATTGTTATCGAAATTAGAGTATGGGTCAGATCATAATTGTCTCAGACGGGTTGAGGAATAAAATGAAGCCAGCGTTGGAGAAGTACCTGGATGGCACATTTGGCAGGGAGGGGAATCAGTACTGCTTAAATTGAGGCTAAGATTACTGGAGGGACGCGGTGGCTCAGTGGCTACTGAATTGGACTTCAAACCGAACTTTCGGGTCCACGGTTCGATCACCGCCAGGGGTAACTACGCTGTGTCCTTGCGCAAGGCACTTTATCCAGATTGCGATTACGCCCAAAGACGAACTGCACTTCGACGGTGCACTGAATTGTCTCCAATCAATGCTAGCCCTGCTTGTGTTGGGTTAGTACGTTATAGAGTCTGTCAGTGGCTTGCCGTTACTCGGTGGTTCTCTTCGGGTTCTATCTCTCAGAATGTATAAAATATCAGTCAAATAAAATGTGTGAAGGAATGGAACAGGAGGGAGATGGATCGGGGGGACATGGGGGAATGAGTCAACATAGTTATTTTTTAAATCAAAAAAGCTGAAAGCTGGAGATATCTTTAAAGAAGATTGCCACAGGAGTAACCAATATGAACGGTACGAATCTATTCCACATGTTCTTGTCCTAGTTTAATTGTAACATAACTCCATGGTTATGTCATATGCGCCAAGGATGTATCAAGAACGTGTGGGTGAGAAAAAAGTAACAGGCAAAATTTAGAAGCCCGCCTAAAATCTTCAAACTTGCGAAGAATGACCAAATCGTGCGGGCTTTATAATTCGTCTTTCGGCAACCTTCCCTCTTTTTCGTGAAATGAATTCATTCATATTTTCATTTTTGATTTTTCTTTCAAATGTGTGCGCGTGAGATGTATGGGAAGACGTCTAGTTGTTGTACGATGTGGGTGTTTGTACTTTGAAGTTAAACGCGAGGATGGTCGTGTAAAAAGAGTGGTGTGTGTGTTTGTGATTCAGTGTATGGGTGTGTTAGGGGGTCTGAGTGTGAAGGGAGGGGGCTGTGGGTAACTACCGGCGAGATATCCAGAAGCATGTTATCGTAATATGTGTCTTAAAATTCTCATCATTTACTAGTGTATCTAATATTATGCAAATTTCTTTGTACTACAGTAAAGTCGCCGTGTGCTGATCGTAATTCACGCGTGGGCAGTGATGTCCATGTATGCGTTTACCAAGTAACAAAAATCATTATCATCAAAAATTTTATTTAATGAAACACCGGGCTGTACCCGGTGCTTCATTAATTAAATTTTTGATGATTATTCCTATAATTAGTGTCTGGAATCTAATTTTATTGCTTCCGTTGAAATATTGCAAGTGATCAGTCCACGGCGTCCGTTCTGTATGTTTGTTACTTAGGACATTAAATAAATAATTCAACTACCTGTTTCTGAATTCTGGTGGGAAAGGGTGGACAGATGGTAGGACAGAGGCTAGGAAGCATATAGTATGGCTCACGCGTAATCAGGACCCTCTCATCTGAGAATTGCGGAAATTCAGTGTCTGGCCAAATTGTTATCATTATTGTTCGGCGGGAAAATCCATCTTGGACGTGAACATCCAAATGCACTTAACAATAAAAAAATGCGGAGAGACAAAATGTCTTTCAACAGTATCTTAATGTCTTTCAACAATGCATAGAAATTGGATCCCGCTGAGACCTCTCCTGTATTAAAAACAAATGTCCTTCTAAAGACATCGACACGCTCTGTTTCAGAGTTCCTTCCGTAACCAAACGCTATTTCCCGTCCTGTGTCGATCAATGCACTTGTATTGTAGATATGTATAGGTGGAACACAATATACAAAACGATTTCTTGACAGCTGTACGCATGAGTGTTTGGCATCTCCACTCGCGCTAAAGTCATCGTGAAAAATCTTCCACCATAAAAAGTTAAATATTCAAAAGACTTATGAAGTCATAAATGACAGATATAAGGTTTGTATTAGTATGTATAAAAAGATAATGGACAGAGATCCATTAAATAATGACAAAAGATATTGGATTTTACGTTCGACATTAATTTTGTAACCCATTGGGTTTCTGATTCTTTTCATTTTTTAACCATTTTCTTTTAACACGAATAGCAGGCAACACTTCGTCGACTGAGTGCTAGAATGTCCTATGTCCCATAGGGGACATAGGACATTCTAGCACTCAGGCGACGACTTGCGAGACGAGAACAATATGGATGGATATGGCCCCACAAAGTATATCTTCTGTTTTACAGGCCATTTTTTGCAAAATTGCATGTGGGCGGGCGGTTTTTTATTTTATTTTTTATTTTTCTAATTATTTCTTTGCCATCAAAATTTCATGTTCTTGGTTTGTTTTATATTTTAGATCTCATAATCTACAGAATAGCATGGGTGGTGGTGTATTTCGTCCCTTGAGTCCAACAAGGCTTTGCAATGCTACAGCATTGCAAAGCCTTGTTGCACTCAAGGAATAAATTTATCAATTTTATTAACTTAGCTAAATATCAGACATAAACCATTTAATTTTTAGTTTTTTAAGTTTGTATTGGTTATAAGAGCATGCGGTAGCCAAAAGGACCACACGGGTGGGCCTGAGAAACATATTTTCAACTTGCTTAGACCTAATTTCAACATATTAGCTTATGACCCCTCGCTGGAAGAAGCTCCACGTTCCAACAAGGAGTTATAAACCTATATTGAAGAAGAAAAAAATTAATGACAATTGGTAGGAATGGTGCTATTCGGTTTCGGCCGTTATGTTAAGAATAAATTAAAAAGGGAACCCAAAGAAAATAATACTGACCATATATAGAAGTTCAAAGTTTTAGAATGTCACTGGAACTCAAGAACTTTCTTTCTGAAGTATGTGCACAATGTCCCACTTGAAAAGAGGAAAAGAATATCGATTGCTTCGTGTCGCGACCATGCTTACATATATAATCACCCGAAGAGAAGAGCGCCGTAGGATAGCAGAACAATTGTGTGGATCTGACACAACATTATGCAGGTTTCTGGCCTAATATATCTTCACCTTAAGACGATTACTAATGAAGGGATAAGGTGGATAGAAATAAGTAGTAAATTAATAGCAAGGACGCAGTAGGTCAAAGCGTGCGGAATGTTAAGTATATTGATTTCAAGGGGAGAAACCTTGTTTTTCTATGCGATAAGTTAGAAAAGTGGACAGTTTTCTGGTTTCATTTTTCCAGATCTCTGGTTCTTCCCGCGGTGAAAATGCTCCAGAATATTACTTTTGTCCCCAAACTCATGGTTGATAATTTTTGTCATTGGCAGAGTTTTACAGGAAAGTTAGCACTCTTTAATTCTCTAAAGCTGTCAGTAAATTTAACGCTAAGGGTGTGAGAATTACATTTAAAAATTGAAATTTCGAGATGTTAACGAATTTGTATCATCGAAACGTGCATCATTTCACAAAATTAAGGCATTTTTCTATAAAGCAGAATAAAAAATACAGAAACTGGCTTTTTACAATTTTACCCAATCAGTTTGAACGTTTCACTATTATTCTCTGTTGAAACCCATTTAAAGATTTAAAGATACGATAACAGTGTGCGCATCGTGGATATAATATAGGTACTGTCCTTCCCATTAATATAAAATTCTAGGAGGTGGGATTTACGAATTTTTCTCCCAGGAAGAATAAAAACTTGCAAATTACTGGAAAATAAACACTTGCTTAACAAAAAGTAACAAGCCTTTATAGTGTTGGTAGATGTAATGTTGATAGATATTCTTAATGAGGGATTATTTATGAACTGGTTACTTCTAATTAGCTTGCTACGGAGGCGGCGGAAGCTCAAAAAAGTGTGGGTCACACCTTTCTGGTTACCGCAAGGGTGTAGGATGGAAAATAATTTTTCTTCGAGGACGGGGGGGGGGGGGGGGGGGGGGGGCGGGAGGGGGCTGTCAATAGTGGAAGGTGTGTATTTATGCAAAATATATAAATTTATATACGTTACGCCCATCCTTGAACCCACTCTATTTAAGACACTAACCTCAGCGTATTTATTTTGTTTCGTTTTTACTTAACCCTTAGAACACTGGTGGTATCTTCCATATCAATTCAACGGCAGCAGTTGGAAGAGGCCATATTCATTATTTGTGGGCAGACCAATTAATATTTTCAACGTGCAGCCTCAGGACTGCACGTTGAAAATATTGATTGGTCTTCCCCACACATTCACTTACCAGCTATCATACTTAATGAATTTATAAAGTATCATGTTCATGGGCCGGAAAAACGGCCTCTCGGGGTCAAAGGGCTTATCATAACTTTGAAACCGTCCTTTGAAATATTACGCTCCATTTGGAACTTTCTATTTTTATTCAATAAAATCTTGAAAATCAATGTCGTCATATATGTATAGGTGACGTGTAGTGACCATAGAGGTTGTGTATGTTATGTCGGAAAATACCGTTCGGGTACCTACACTTGGTGAAAAAAGTGTGTGGTGGTGGGGGGGGGGGGGGGGCACGTGTCCCCTGTGCCCCGGCTCCGCCTCCCCTGGCTTGCTATAAATAGCCCAGTTTCTCTTTGTTAATATTAATAATATCCGAGAGTTGTCTGTTGTTTTTGTTAATTAAAAGTTACTAAAGGAAACTCGGCTTTATTTTCTATTGATGTCGTAGGTGTTTCTCAAAAATTATTTGCTTCTAAATTGGACCTTTCTCGCTCGTCTAATAATTCAAGGGAGATAACTTCAGCTTGTCATATAAAAAGCCAAGTGGCCTTTTGTTAGCTTTAATGAACGAAAACAGCAGGCAGCTCTGTTGTTTTTCTTTTATTAGAAGTAAGAAAAGCAAACTTGACTTTATTTTCTACTGATGCCAAAGGGCTTTTCTCAATAATTACTTGCTTCTTAATTGGGCTTTCCTCGCTGGTCTCATAATTTCAAGGGAGATAACTTTTTCGAATGTCGATTTTCATAACAATAGAAGTCAGCGATGAAAACACGACAAAACGCAGCTAATCATCGCGTTTCTTACCCACCCAGACCTGTGCAAAGTTTAAATTAAGGCGGCTCGTAAAAAGTTACCTTGCTAAGCTCATTTTTTTTTCATGTAATCTCTCAGCTGATTTTTTTCCACAGGAAAGGTAAATAAACGCGGCTATTTTTACCAGTGCCAGTCGGGATGAAATAAGCAACGGGGAATGATAATCAGTAAATGAATTGGAGACCGGACTGGAACTGGAAGTTCGTGGGTTTGATCGACCAGTTTGATCGACCAGTCCCGCGTAATCTGTGCTGTGTTTTTCGACAAGATATTTAATGCAAATCTTCCAAGTGTGCGCACGGTGGTGCAACGGGCCGAATTGTACAGCACGTCGATGGTACACATGCCTTTTACAGCTGATAACCCTGTCTGTGCTGGGTTAGTAAATTAGAGAGCCCGACAGCTATTTACCATTACTTGTGGTTCTCTTCGGGTACTCAACTATCTCAACCCGCCAAACCGTCGGACACAATATGACCCTGGCGTTAAAGCTCTGGGAGACGGCTCATATAAGCTCAAAGCTTTCTGCTGAATCTTTTCCACTAACGCTGTCGATTATTTCTGTTTGCCTTGATGGAGTGCATACTTCTCTATTATAACCCGTGTCTAGCTACTGTGATATTAACAGTTACTTGTATGTATTATATCATATTTAATTAAAAAAAATAATAAATGACTAAATAAATAAATAAATAAATAAATAAATAAATAATGAAACATAAATAAATAAATAAATAAATAAATAAATAAATAAATAAATAAATAAATAAATAAATAAAAAAAAAATAAAAAAATAAATACGAGTTAGCAGCCTTAAAAAGACAGGTTATTTCGTGGTATTATTTTACAAAGTCAAAAAAATGCTGTGATGGAATACACCCTTGGAAAGGACTCGGAGAGTCCTTTCCAAGGGTGTGTTGCATCAATGCATTTTATCGACACAGTCGAAGAACACTAAGTGTTATTTTACTAACAAAATAAACCATGGATGTGGACAAGTTGGCAATTCATGACAACGACATTTCAGTCACGAGTATAGTAGTATCTGTCTTTCGTATCACAGCTCTTTACAGACATTGACAATTCCCTACCCCACCTTCTCTTCTTCATTATTTGTCAGGCCCAAACCCCCAAGCCTACTATTACAACCCACATACAACCCACATACAAGTTACGACCCTTCTGTTAACTGTTAGAATCATAGTGATAAGCGCCCAATGACTTCTGATCTGGAATACTGGAATGCTTATGAACAGAAATTATTTGGTTGAAGGGTTACCCTATATTTCAATTTTCTCCATAACAATGTGTTCGTGTGATGACCTGATGCCTCGATAGATGACATGATGGCAAACGAGTATCACATTTCCGTATTTTGTCGTTACAACACAATTTTCATTACCGGTGGAAATGACTTCTATTGTTATGAGCCTCCACGATATGAACATTCAGCCACAAATGAAGGACATATTAACAGCTTTTCTGGTGAATTAATTAGCGATCTACGAAAGCTCGTCACTTGATCAATGACTGCCATACTGCTAACAATATACTTCGTTTGCATGGTTATTACATGGTATTGTGAAACTAGAACTTTATGTCAAAAACACAATGGCGAGTACCCGACTATTTCAACCTCGGAAAAAGTTAGTTCATTTTCATTCATATATATACACACATACACCAATTTGCAGCTGTTAGGGCTTGAGGAGGGCTATAGTTTTGCTAAGGTAACCTCATCGATACGGTTTGGCGCGACCAGTTACAAATAATACAAGTTGAAATTACCGATTTAATCAGGGATGTGGCTAGAGGGTTTCATCTAGAGGGGTGCCACCGGTGTCAATTCCAACTGTGAGTGGTTTCGATAGATGGTTGCACTGCAGCGCTGGGTGATACATTTTAATCCTTTACCCAACGAATTGCCCGCATCCGCCCGCGTAATATGCAAAAACAGCTGCTGAAAAAATAGTATTTTTCGAAAAATTTCAACAAAATCAGATCATGTGACCCCTCTTTGCAACGATCTCGTCGAGCTCGTTCCAAAGAGGGTTCACATGATATGGTTTTGTTGAATTTTTTTTTTAAATGTAAAAAACTGATATTTAAAGTAATGAATTTGAAATCGTCTGCGTTGAGTAAAGGGTTATGAACCCTTCTGAAGATTTTCACTAGTTCTGAAGCGGAAAAAGCATCATTTATAATGTGTCTGGGTCAGAAAATTTACCGGATTGATGTCAGAGTCGAAATTTTGAGGCCATGTCAATTTTAGAGTAGGAAATTTGAAACTCAAGTTTCCATTTGGAAATAAAAGAGCAAAATTTATCATCATTAGTTGGAATTTTAATATTTTTCATGAACAATGTTAATTTATTGAATTTCCAACCATTTGATTTTCACCTGGGAATTTCGAACTATTGAAAAAAAATACTCCTAGCTGGGTGGGGGGTGGGGGAGACACCCCCACCCCCTGTCGCCACAGCCCTGGATTTAATTGCATTTTTTGAAAGTGAGTATGTGTGTTATTTGGGGGTAGACCAATTAATATTTTCAACGTGCAGCCTTGGGGCTGCACGTTGAAAATATTGACTGGTCTACCCAACACATTCACTAAGCTATCATTCTACTCAATGAAATTATGACGCATGTCCCTAGGCCGGAAAAGCGCCCACTTGGGTTCAAGGGTTTGACAAAGAATTCCAGCCAGGCGCGTTACTAAGGGGTATTTAGGGGTGTATGACAGCTCTCCCAATGATTGTTCAGTCGAGAAAGATTCGTCTGTATTGGTCTCAGATATCAATTCGCTTTTGCTAGTAATCATTTTTTGCTTGCCAGGATTTGATACTAATGTCACACACACAATATGTTATACAAATTGGACATCTGTAGTAGTCTACCCGATGCGGGCTGTTCGGGGCACGTCATGACCAATTTAGAGTTCCGTTATAATCAAACAGGAAGCTGACTGGCACGGGCCTGTGTATGTATATAGAAAAGCACAGTCATGTTTTCGAAGAATTTTTTAATGTTGATTTCTGATCCTCGGCCGGGAATCGACCCAACGGCAACACCCTTTGGCAACCAGGAGTGAAGAGCTGAACCACTAGACCATTGCACACCTTCAAAAGACGATGGCTGGAATATAGCTTTTTATATGACGCTCTCATGGTCACTTGATCCATTTTTCTTATGCTTGCTACAAGCGAGTATTTTATTAACGTGTCACGCTTCAACACGTTAGATTACATACAACGAAACCTTCAATTGAAAAGTATGAAAACTAACCAATGTCGGCTTACGAGACACTTAATACCATATGCAATAAATTCACCAAGATATAATAATAGTTACAGGAATGCATACACATACGAGAACAATCCCCCCCCCCCCCACCCACTACCCCTCTCCTCCACACACAAAAAACCCAATACTATTACTACTAATAAATAACAATAATAAAGGAATAATAACCCCCCGTTCGCACACTTACGTTTTTTCTCGTGTTGATTATATATAAATACCAAAAAAACAAAATGTCTATTAACCTTCTCCCCCACCTTTCAACCCTGTTTGCACGAGCGTTCTTATGAAGCGACTACTCGCAATACATCACACAATATGTGTATGTATATGCTGAGCCTCATAATACAGACAGGATGGAATCGCCGACATAAATTGCATTATGGGAGAAATCTGCAGACTGAAAGTTTGATATTTTGAGATCAGAGAGTTTACTTCACTCTGTGAAGTAATATTATAATTACGAGGGAGGAATAAGTGCATTGTATTACGGGGGTGAGTTTCATCGTTTATACATGCTCTAGAAGCTTTAGTCATTGAACAATCTAGTCTGTTTGTATGTATGTGCGTGTGCGTTTATGTAAGTATAGGTGTGTGCATCTCAATGTGTATATGAAAATATGCATATGTATGTATGCATATGTACCTCTGTTATATACTTGTACATATGTATAGGAGTATATTTGGTATATATGTGTATATGTATATAGGCGTACACATATTGTGGGTGTCGTTCTGTTGGTTGATGGCTAATTCCACATGTCTTGTTATATTTTTGTTATGTATTTTTTTGTTCCACTTTTGTCATGTATCATTGCGTTGATATTTAAGGCAAAAACAGTTTTATTACTATTAATGTTTCTACTGCCCCGCCTCCACAGGTGTTCTCCCGTTTCTGCGTTTCTGGACGAATGCATGCATATGGTTTTTATAACATTTTACCAGATTTTAAATTTAAAATCTGATGTCTCACTTTTAACCCTTTACCCAACTTAACGGCCAAAACCAGGAGCGCGGTGGCTCAGTGGTAGACTGTTGGACTTCTATATAGAGATCCCGAATTCGATCCCCGTCCGGGACGACCCGCGTTTTGTCCTTGGACAAGGCACGTTATCCCGGTAGCCTACATGGGGCACGATGACGCTGTGTACTAAGGCGCACTGCACGTCGATGGTGCACATGTCTTCAACCGCTGTAACCCCGATTGAGTGGAGCTTGAACAGAGTTAGAATGTTGAAGAGCTGACAGTTGCTCGTCGATGCTCGGTGGTTCTCCCCGGGT
This sequence comes from Pictodentalium vernedei, assembly GCA_031216915.1. Lineage (NCBI taxonomy): Eukaryota > Metazoa > Mollusca > Scaphopoda > Dentaliida > Dentaliidae > Pictodentalium > Pictodentalium vernedei. The sequence continues at coordinate 98,377,125 of CM062297.1, read as the reverse complement.
ACTCCGGCTTCCTCCACCCGTAAAACTGTCACGGTCACGATTAGCCATTGTGCATAAGTATGTGACCTTAAAAACCAATAAATAAATAAATAAATAAATAAATAAATAAATAAATAAATAAATAAATAAATAAATAAATAACGGCCAAAACCGGCCAGCGCCATTCACAAAAATCGCCAATTAATTTTCATTATTTTTTCATTTTTTTGTCTCAAAAACATTGGTTATGACCCCTCTTTGGAACGAGCTCGTCGAGCTCGTTCCAATGAGGGCTCATAACCTATGTTTTTGAGACAAAAAATGAAAAAAATAATAGTTATTCAGTAATTTTGTTTGCAAGTGTCATCTGCTTTTCATGTTAGGTAATGGGTTAATCAACAAAAAATAGGAAAGCAAGTCGATGTATAAACATACCCACGTCGTTTCTGAGTTATGCAACTTCCTATCCTTCGATCATAAATCATATATTAAGCTTTACCTGGATTTATCCAAAGTTTGAAGGAAGTTCTCACGTGAGTGTATATTTATACCTTAGGAACAGGTACAAAAAGTAGCGCCTTATTCTTCTTATTTTACGCGCTTGATTGCATCATATTATAGCAAAATAATCGAATTAATACCTTAACTTTGTGACAGGTTTTGAAAGATTAGTTTTGTCCCATTCACCAAATATCAACAGCACCAAAAATCTTTTGTGTGAACACAATCGATTAATTTGATTTATACACCAACCTCTTGGACAAATCATCGAAATCAGCTGTTGATGTGTTATGCGACTGTCCACGAATGACAGGTGCAGAATATACAAGTGTAATCACTACCTCTCGAAAATGTCTAATCTCAAAAAAAAAAAACTGTGACAACTCAGCCAATTGGAAGTCATGTTGTGACGTCGAAAGCTGGGATGGAGTGTGTTCTTATCACAGAGAGAGAGAGAGAGAGAGAGAGAGAGAGAGAGAGAGAGAGAGAGAGAGAGAGAGAGAGAATAGCAGTATCTTTAAAAACATATTTTCGCACCACGACACCACGACCACCAGATACTTTAAAGGATCTTACTACTCAATTGCTGTCACATTAAACCTAAATTTTCCGAGATGGGGGAGTCCCATCATTGTCATTTTGATTGGGGAGGAGGTGTCCGAACTCGTTAGACCTAAGATGCGCCGGAAGATTCCCCTCTGTGGTTTGTATTTTCCATGGCCTTATGGCGTAGAGGAAATGACACACTTTTGGTTCTACATATGACAACTTTCCTCCGGGCAGAAAATAAATTTGTTAAGTGTAGAGACAAAAACCTTAGCGTTAGTCAAAACTGTAGCTTTGTGTAATCTATTTCTACCATACCACCCACGCCACCACAGTTATATATCAGTGTCTGGGCGCTCTTCAATGACTGTGCGCCCCACCCAGAAGTCCAAATGCTTCCACCGCCCTTTATTCAATCGCCATCGCCAGAGGCGTTGCGAAGAATTGCCCCGACTATGAAGGCTCAAGCCCCGACTGACTAATATTCAAACTGCACGATCAAGGCGTGACTTCGTAAAAGGCATGCCTTGATTGTGTAGTTGGAATATTGGTCAGTCAGGGTAAAAGTTAAAAACTTGAGCCTCCCAGGAAATTAAATGGTGAATAAATAAAACATCGCGAAGTAGTCGCGACTCAATCTCTTATTTAATTAACACATACCGTGACCGTACTCCTAATGGCTTATGCGGTGCTCTCAGCAGCCCGAATCGAGTACTTCAGATCCCCATTTGCAGGGCCAACTGTGTGTGTATATGTGACACAAGCCCAAATATCAAATCTACACTGCAAAAAATATAGGTTCTCTTTAGAACCAAAACTGTTTCTAATCTTGCCCCTGCGATGGACTAATTCTGTTTAAACAGTATTTATTTCAAATGAAATAAATTTATAAAGATTAACATTAAATATTAACAGAATTAAACATAAATTGAGGGGGTTTCAGCCGTAAGTTTAGAGCTTATACGAGGTTGTCTCAAATCATTATTAAGCAAAGGAGATATGAACAGTTGGCATATCGAACCAGTTTTGGTTCTATACGGAACCAAAACTGGTTCGATATGCCAACTGTTCATATCTCATTTGTTTCAAAATGTTTGGCGACTGCGTTGAATAAGCTCTAAGTTTACTGCTGAATCTACCTCAGGTCATGTAATATTCTGTTTTGGTTCTAAAGAGAACCTATATTTTTTGCAGTGTAGTCTTTTCGAAAAGTCACCATCATTAATAGCAAGAGAGAATCGATATCATAAGCTCCAATCCCGGCGAAACTATGCTGACAGGAAAATACACAGGACGACACACCCGTGTGAATGGGTTAATCGACATGGCAGAAGTGTGTCGTTCTGTGTTTATTACACGCCTTCACGTCTATAAAAACAATTATTAGAAGGACACTCAGCAATTCATTTGACAACTCGCCCCCTGTGCTCCAATGTGTTCTATGTGCCAGCAGGCTGCCAGTAGGCCAGTAGGCTGCCAGCAGGCACATAGAACACATTGGAACTCTGGGGACGAACGATCAATAAAAAGAACACATTTTGTCGCCAATCAAATTTGCGAGGGGAACCCGTGTTACAATTTTTATCTATCGCTAGCGATTCAAATTATAATTGCGGTGGGCGACTTGTAGAAAATTCCAGTGAAATTTCGCTTCTATATATACTCTCCCAAAAAAGAAAGTGTGCATGCTAAAAAATAACACTAAAAAAGATATATATCATTTTCATTCATGAAAATTTTATTCAATCACAGATGAATCAATTTGTGATCAACACGAGAAATTTCGTTACGCTACGACGAATACTCTTGGTGCCATGGAGAGTCAAAGACACTAAGGGTCAAACACAAAAGTCACACACTCAGTATCTGGTATGATCTCATGGAAACGAACAAGTTAGCATGGAAGTGTTGTGGGATGTTGTTCCATATTCTGATAAGCTGTCTGTGGAGTTCCACAAGCGTTGACGGTGCATGGGGAAGCCGGCGTAGCTGACGTTTCATTTCGTCCCATACGTGCTCAATGGGTGAGATATCGGGCGAATTTGCGGGTCAGGGAAGAACATCCACTTGTTGTTGCTGCAGATACTGTTGAACAACACGAGCTGCGTGGGGTCAGGCGTTGTCCTGCTGGAGAATGACGCCGGGGCCGTGACGTAACGTCAAAATCGGACGAATTGCAGGTCTTCGAGGACGTAAGTCGTATTCTCTCAGCCGGATGATTACTGTTTGAGGATGTATCCGTCTCAGGTTAGGGATGTTCCTGGCTGTCGTCGTTGCCGTTTGTTGCCGGTTCCGGAGATGGACGACACGGATATACCGATCTTGTGCAGGGGTGGTAACTCGGGGTCTCCCGGAGCGGGGTCGGTCTCGAACGTCATCCCGTTGTGCATGTCGATGAACTAGCCTGTTTACAGTGTTACGGTGGCAGTTCAAATGCTGGGCAACCTCTCTGTGTGTTCTGCCAGCTCTAATCATACCCAGGGCAAGGAGACGTTGATTTATTGTCAATCTGGGTATGCTAATGTGGAGTCGTTTTAACAGCAGCGCAAGTTTGAATGTGAACGATAGGAAGGCCTTACTTTAGTGTTTAAATACCAAAGGTTTCACACTGCTGCATGACGTTTCAGACTCTCCACGTGCAAAACATGCCTTTTCACAAACGTGCAGCACGTCATTTAACGTTAGTGCAATTTTAACGGGGAAAGCTGTTTTTGTGTTCAATATAACTTATTCATGAACAGGTTAACACTCTTTACACCTACGAAATTATTTTTTTGGAGTTTGATCAATTTCTGCAATGCACACTTTCTCTTTTGGGCGAGTATATTTAAAAATAGTCCGTCAACGATTTCCGTTCGTCACATCTGTGCGGAACTGATTTCTATTTTCCGCATGATTTAGTGTTGCTGTAGATGGAGATTTCGTAGAACAGGCGTGTAATAAAAAGTATTTGGCGACGCCCCTGCTTATCGCACATCATTTCGTGATGCGAGTATTTAGTTTGGAAATGTGTTTAGTTTTGATCAATTTACACGAATGGATGACGAGGGATCTGCGAATCACAACTTTCTTTTCGAATCGAATCTCGAATCGAATCGTGTCTCTGATATCGACATCGAATCGAATTCCGAATCGAGTCTTAAAAGACAAGTTATTGCATATTGCATCAAACGGAAGTTACGGAACACTGTGACGACCCTGACGCGAGGGAGTGAACACCTTAAACACCAATAACTAAATATTCTCTGTAGCACCGTCGCTGAAACAGCTAGGCCTATTGTCCATAGTTTTAGTTTTTGAAGGCCTAACTTGTTATTATTCACGTTCTTAAGAACGTGAATAGTAACAAGTTAAGCCTTCAAAAACCAAAACTATGGATAATGTTCTGGGCCAAATTCACACCTTACCTAACAATTAAACATTGTCAATTACTCAAATAAATAGGAATTGAGCCTACATGAATGAATTTTCTAATGACAGTTTTATCCTATTTTTGTTGGAAATGTAACAAATTGAAGTTAGTACGAGAGATTCGAAAAAATCGAATCCTGAGACTGATTCGGGATCGATCTCGAAGCATACGTATGGTATCGATATCGAATCGAATCGAATCTCGAATATTCGCAGGACCCTATGGATGACTGAGATTTCCAACTTGTTGTGTATGAACCTGAATCATATTTCCAAAATAAAAGTGCTTAAAAGTTGGACTCCTATGGCAAAGCGGGTGTGACAGAAGAAACAGGCGCGACCCAACAATACACCACAAAATTCCATCTCGGATTAATGAATCTGATAGTGAAATCCGGGAAGATCATGTGTGTTTTTGCATCAAGTTCATATAGATCTGAGATTTTTGTGTTACGATTCGGGCCAAACGTGTAAGACACTTTATGCAACAGAAAGTCGATGACATATGTACCCGTGAGCTACTGTGGGTGTTGAAGCCTATATTAAAATAATCTGTCGGTGAGTGTAAGAGATCATAGCAGTCAGGTCACAGCGTGCCGTGAATTGACTTGTACAAACTAACCCATAACTCGTTATTTAAACCATGATTACCCATTCTACTATATATGAAAAAGCCTATGACATAAATTTGAGCTTTACACACCAACCGTGGTGAACACGCCAGCAATGGGATTTCAGTAGTTAAAATGTACACCTACAGTGGAACTACATCCAAGCTGACCTCTGCTGACGTCGACCTGAATGCAGCTTGTCCAAGTTTATCAGACGTCGCCTCACGAAGAGTGAAATGAAAGTGACAATTATTTATTATGTTTTTAAATGAGTTTATCCTATAAGACACCAAAACTTAACAAACATGCATTGTCCCATGTTAATAAAGCATCCATAACTCGAAATAGTATGTTATTATGTTATTAAAATGAAAAAGGCCCCGTTTCATTTTCCGTTTCGTTTCGGCGATAAAATTGACACCGGAAGTACCGCCCATCGATGTTCGTGTAAACAAAAACAGATTCGCCCGTATGTACGTCTGGTGCTCAGTAAAATCGAGAAAAAATAATAACGACTCTTAATAATCTGACGATCATGGTATAAATAAAATATACCCAAAGTAGCTTGGTGTACCAAATGTTCACCACTCGTGGTGAACATTTGGAACATCGAGCTACAATGGGTATATTCTATATATATCTACAATAACTCATGCCTAGTTTGTATGGTTACTGATTTCTATCAGTTAGGGGACCGAAATAGATGAAAACGATTTTTATATGTATCCAGAAGCGACATTTCTTGCCAAAAATCGTTGTTACTCTTTAAGGTGTTAAGCTTAATTCAATGCCAGTTTGGCAGCTTTCGCTATCAATTTATCCCAGACAGGAACTAAACACAGCAAAATAGTTTGCGAATCTGTGTGTGGTGCTGGTGGCAGAACAAATCTAGTGTTCTACGCATAATACAGTTAATATCATACTCAACTCTGTACCCGTTTCGATTGCCTAAATGGGTAATGGCAGAAATTGACTTTTGATAAATGGTTGAGCCAGAGTCAATGCTGACTCGTGATAGGCCAGTATGGGTGTTATTGGAAAAAAGCCGATACACGATTCTTCGGATTGTAATATCGACACTGATGGTAGTAAGGAAAATGTGAACAACGCGATTATCATATTTATAATATCTTGTATGCAAGCTTAACTGTTCATCGATATATCGCTTATTTTGGTTTCCATGCCGTCACATGTCTTCAACCGCTGTAACCCTGCTTGAGCGGAGCTTAAACAGAGTTAGAATGTTGAGGAGCTGACAGTTGCTCGTCAATGCTCGGTGGTTCTCTCCAGGTACTCTTGCTTCCCCCACCTGTAAAACTGTCACGGTCACGATTAGCCATTGTGCATAAGTATGTGACCTTAAACACAATAAATAAATAAATAAATAAATAAATAAATAAATAAATAAATAAATAAATAAATAAATAAATAAATAAATAAATAACGACGTCATAGATAATCACATTGGAATATCCTAACATATAGGCATTTGAAAATCAGTACTAGTGATTTGAATAACATCATCTCATCATTTCGTACCTTGAAAGCTTGAAGACTCCAACTGTAATGCTTTAACATTGCAGTTGGAATCTTTCTGCTTCCAGGGAACGATGTAATTTTAACTTATAAAATCACCATCCTTGATTTACAGAGTTAATTTGACTGAGAAGCTGAATTTGATTGAGGGTTCTGAACTAGAAATGAAGCAGCTATTGGTCATCAGCTATAATTTTCGCCAATGTCTATATACGATACCAATGTCACACTTATCGGCCGATAGATAACCCAAGGCCAGGGGAGATGCGACGTGTGTGAACGCAACTTCCAACACAATTGGAGTTCCATTTGAGGGACTATTTGCTATGTATAACTTTTGATGAAATGGGCGACCTCACTTACACCGGTACATCGTACTCTCTGTGGCTCAGTCACAGAGAGTCCGATGTAACGGGGTAATTTGTTTTAAAACATGCCTGCTCTCGTTTGCATGAGTTTCAGTAAAATGTCTAGGCACTAATCTGGTACTTCTTTTTATAACTATGGCTATAAAAAAAGTAAGTGACTTGGCGTCTCACAAAATTTAATTACATGGGCCTGGTTTTACATGACCTGTATATTACATCGAGCCTATTGTCGTTCAATTACTGTCAGAGTCACATGTTAACAGAATTACATATATAGACAGAACGCGATGTGTGTTTGAATAGGTGGGTGTTTTACATAGCGAGTTGGTATGGCGTAGTCATATTACCCGAGAGCCTACGGCCTCTCGAGAAATATGACTACGCCATTCCAATTCGTTATGTAAAACACCCACCGATTCAAACACACAACGCGTTCTGTGTTTATTACACATCCCATGCATTAACATTCATTTAAATGAACAAATTTTAATTCCGATGTTTAAACCGAAAGGTGAAGAGTCCGTTTGTTTTATTTGAAGCTGTACTGATCAAATGGATCGATAAAAAATCAAAACAACCTTTTGGGAACCAGTCTAAATTACATTCGTTATTGTTTCTATTGGGCATGTTTGTTGAAATTCGTATCGCTGTTTCTCTTCGGCTGGTGTCCATTCACGCCTAACCATTTGGTGGCTGTTACTGTTATTAGAAATATAAGTACAAATTTGGGCAGATTTGCAAAACAGCTGGCAGAAACATTTTTAAAAGAAGTTCGAAGCATGTCAAGATGTCCGAAGATTTACCGAAATAAAATTGACTAATTTGGTTATCATTATGGGGATCCGTAGACGAGACTGCTCGAGACTGTGTTAATGTTGTGGTTGGAAATGAGTTTTTTTTTTAAATATTATCTAATTTTTGGTTAACTAATTTTTTTGTGAACCGACTTTAAACTTTTGGACGTTTTCATATTCACAGTACGCGACAGACGATCAATAATTGTATAACGGAATTTGGAAACTTTTCGAAGCGGAACTAATGACTCGACGGAAAAGAAACTGGAATAAAAGGTGCTGGGAAAAAGAGTTCCGGCTTGTACATCACCAACTGAATACGGAAATATTTATGCCACAGCGACGATTCCGTTAAATACAAGAGTTTAAAATTTAATGGATGTGTCATATATAGGTATAATATAAATATGGAAAATAAAATATGCCTACAGTACAGCCGCCGTGGACTGGTCACTTTCCACGCGTGGGCAATATTTCCACGGACGCAATAATATTTGATTCCAAACACTAATTACAGGAATAATCATCAAAAATTTAATTAATGAAGCACCGGGTACAACCCGGTGCTTCATTAATTAAAATTTTGCTAATGATGATTTTTACTACCTGGTAGACAGATGCGTGGACATAACTGCCCAGGTGTGGATTACGACCAATCCATGGCGACTGTACTGTATCAACTTTATCTAATTTTTCAGATACAGTAGTGCAAATGTGTTTATATTTTGCATCCTAAATTTCACATAATATTCGAAGCTTCTACCAAAGAATACCAGTTGATATTCAAATTTCAAAATCGTCGATCGCCACTCGGCGACTTTATTTATTTATTGGTGTTTAAGGTCACATATTTCTGCACTTGGTAATGTTGTTGCAAATATAATTTCATAGCATGTGATCTTTACTTCCAAAACAATGTTAAATTAATGCAATAATTGAATTACAACGGAAATGTGCAATTATGTTTGCTAATTTCGTGGAAAAAATCTTGAATGTCGTCACGTATATGAGCATGCTTAATTACAATTTGCCTGTTAGTTCCTTCCAATCTCAGCCTACATTTACTGGTATGTGAATGCCGCACCAAATCATGCTATGAGTTACAGATGGGATTTGCTAGTTACACAACACCAGCCTTCATCCATTGTGGTTTCTTTTTCCATAAAAGCAACAGCTCGGTAGTCACAAGGAGAAGACACAATTAGTAGCAAATTATTAAGGACGATCAACAATATTATTTTTATTACGGGGTGGGGGAGGGTGCGAGGCATTTGACCATTTTTAAAGGACGCAAGGGATCAATTGCTAAACCTATTGCGTCAGAAAACAGTCTATGTTGTACGGTCATTGTCACATTTTGTCCCTTATTGACTCATCCGGTGGATGGGTCAATAGGGGAGAAAATGTTACACTGAGAATATGACGTATGCGGATAGATGTTGTGACGAGAGTCCATGGGTGGCACTAGTCCAATTCCCTCCCAGTAAGCTTATTATTATCCCTGACGGGTGAGGGTGTGAGATGTGGGAAATGTCATCCGAGGGCAAGACATTTGGGCCAGACACGAGGCTTGCCGAGTGTCTGGGCCAAATATCTTGTCCCGAGGGTAGAGATTTCCCCATCTCACACCCTCCCTCCATCAGGGATAATTTGTCTCCCCCACCAAAACACTTTGACGTCATCAAAAGTAATCCAGGATCACATGCAGCTATATCGAACAATTTTGTTGTCCATTTCTTAAAAAAAACTGATTTGCTTATCGGCAAGAGCGCACAAACGTTATGTACTCAGGTATATACCACGGAATTAAATGCTAACATCGGCAAGACAGGGATTAAATATTTGTAGCGAAATGAACATTGATGCATTCCGATGACGTCAGTCGGGCGCGCGCAGCAGTCGATTATCATCAATCAATTATTTCTATTTTCTTCGACAAACGTTCGTCTGCTAATATTTCCGAAACATGGCGCCATATTGTGTGTTTGCGGAAGAACGCGCGATGATTGAATAATTCGTGCGCTCATTAAATATGCTAATAAGCCGGTCACGTGGGTCATGTGAGAAAGATATCTATCTCACGTGGCTTTCTTACACGAGACACGCATATCTTGCACAGAAATCGCGCGTGTGTGTGTGTGTGTGTGGGGGGGGGGGGGGGGGGGGGGGTGATCATTTGCTGCACAAACACGGCAAAACCATTCAGCCGGTTTTCGCTGGGTTTTGCAGTTCGTTTTCCGGTTTGCTGCAACAACCAGAAACGAAACAAAAAAAAAAAAAACAAAAAAACAAAAAACAAAACAACGCCCCACTACTTTTAGAATCAAGTATATATATATATATATATATATATATATATATATATATATATATATATATATATATATAACCTCCCCGAACATGGACATTTAACCACACAATGGGCACGAGAGGTATTAATTTTTCAGATTCGATTTCGGTTTCGGTTTCGGTTTCGGGAAAAAAATGAACAGACATCTTCAACATTCTCTTGTGTATAGACCGTTACATTTAGGTCTCAGTAATTCCACTAAAGGCTTTTAATCCATTATATAGTTTGTTTGACAGAGCGCCGTGAGCTCTGTCAGACATGATATAATAGATGAATTGTGTTATGTTACCATCACAATAGACGAGACTGACCCAAAATCTTGTAACCTGATGCTCCCGTTTTTCTCTCGTAATGTGTCTATTAATTTAACATGGACATACCGTGAGCCCTATCAAACAAAGATATATTGAGATTATTACCATTATGTGGATGTACAAAATATGCATCCGAGTCGAACTCCGCGTTCTGAGGGCAGATCACGACTCGTCGTGATCTGCCCGTAGAACCCGGAGCTCGACTCGGATACATATTTTGCACATCCACATAATGGTAATAATCATTTTATCTTACAATATATTGGGGATAAGTCAAGAATGAAGACGAATATATAACGAACTATTTATTAGCACGGATGAAGAACAAAAAGAAAAAAAAATGGAACCCACGAGAAAGGAAGGTGCTTGTATCCGACCCCCTGATACAAACATCTGTATCAGGGGGTCGGATACACAACAGTTGCGGAGTAAATACAGACAAAATGCAAGTTGACTGCAAGATAAAATAGATGAACTGCGTTCTGTTATCATCGCAGCAGAGGAGATTGTCCAGACATGTTGAAACTTGATGTCCCTGTGTTTCACTCGTAAAGTATCTTTTCATTTAACGTGGGGATGATAGAGGACAGGGGTGGGTGCGTCGGGGAAACTGATTCCTTTATTGTGTGCTTGTCGGGGAATTCTCTAGCCCCCCACCCCTCCACCCCGAGTCGGGGAGCATAACCCCCCACCCCTGCCCCAATCGGTGATATTCTGGCTCAACCACTGGCCGTTATCTCTGTCAAACAGTATGTAACAACTGAATTGTGTGATGTGACCATCAAAGTAGAGGAGACTGCCCCAAATCTTGAAACCTGATGTCTCTGTTTTTTTCACTTGTAAAGTGTCTATTCATTCAACATGGTTTCACTGTGTTCTTTGCGTTGTTGTGACGCCCCCAATTTCCGGGTTAAAAACAACCGTTAATTTGTTATAATTACGAGGAATTATTGAGAAAATTATATCATTAGTGCCTCAGAAACGGCTTCCTGAAAGCCACGTGTATGCAATTTTAGAACAATTATGTATGAAAAAAACATAGGAAAATATCAGTCTCTTAAACATTATACATAAAAAGTACCCTAACGAATAATTACGTGCTTGTTCGTTATTCGATGATTATAAATAATTCACCGTTCTCTGGTCTGACGGTATCTGTGTTTCCACTCTCTCATCTCATCTGGACTATTAACTGTCTATTTATGGGTGGGGTTGTTTTGGGGGGATGGGAGTTGACCTCCCGTTTCAAACAAACGTCCCTCCAGAAATTTGTTAAGTCTTCTCCCAGTCTTCTTTAACTCTTTACATTTGACGAAGAGCAGACGATATTATTTTCTCAATACTTATGTCGTCACGAAAATCGACTTTCAATCAAATTATCTCCTTTGAAATCCGACACGAGGTGACCCTGGCTGTCGAAGGCGTCGTTAAGCCCAATAAATAAATGAATGATCTCCCTTGAAATTATTAAACGAGCGAGGAAGGTCCAATTAAGAAGAAAGTTAATGTTGAGAAAACCCCTTTTGAGATCAGTAGAATATAAAGTCAAATTTCATTCTGTTAGTATTAACATTTTACCTACCATGAAAAGCAGACGACAATTGCAAAAAAAAGAAAAAAAATATTGAATAACTATTTGTTTTCATTTTTGTCTCAAAACATAGGTTATGACCCCTCATTGGAACGAGCTCGACGAGCTCGTTCCAAAGAGGGGTCATAACCTATGTTTTTGTGACAAAAAATGAAAAAAAAAAAAATAATTGGCGGCGATTTTTGTGAATAGCGTTGGCCGGTTGTGGCCGTCACGTTAAAGGTTAATAAACGTGAACAACATTCAGCTCTCAGAACATTTTTCATTTCTTTACTTCAGATCTTGACATTGTGTCGATGTATTTTTGAAATACTCAATGATTACCTTAAAAACAGTAGTTTGAAACCCGTTCTGTCGGGTTCGTGGCGAGAGTACACTTACCATCCGAATTCAACCTACACCATGTGTACAAACTTGGAAAATAAAACCTCATCCCTAAGTGAATGCTAGCTGCTTGTGAAGAAAACACTCAAAGACACATTTACTTCTTTCGATTGGCGTACACTCTGAAATCAGTTGGGTTATTTATTCATTTATTTATTTATTAAGGTTTAACAACCCTTTAACAGCCAAGGTCACATCGCGTCGATGACAGTTTTACGGGTGGAGGAAGACGGAGTACCCAGAGAGAACTAACGAGCAACGACGAACAGCTGCCAGCTCCGCAACATCGTAATACGCACTGCAGTACAGGCAGGGTTAGATTGGTTGACATGCGCACCATCGACGTGCAGTACGCCTTAGTAACGGCGTCATCGTGCCCCCATGTGGACAATTGGTGCTAAGTGCCTTGCCCAAGGAAATAAACTAGATAAAACAACGCGGCAGACCGAATCGATCGCTCAGACGGTCACCCATCCAAGGACGAACCGGACTCGACGTTGTTTAACTTCAGTGATCTGATGCGAACCAATCAGGTGGATTAAAAGCATCCCAAATCAACTGAGTTGAGTGAATATGAATCCAATTGGCTTCATATTCACTCAACACTGTTGATGTGGTTTAGTCTTCTCACACCTACATGGTGGAATGGAAGTTGACGGCTTTGATACACACAAAAACACTTGCATATGTGCAAGCCAGGGAGCACGATGGCTCAGTGGTTACGGCATTGAACTTCAAACCGAAAGGTCCACTGTTCGACTCACACAAGGGGTAAACGCGTTGTGTCCTTGGGCAAGGCACTTAATCCCGATTGCCCACGTGGGGGGGGGGGGGGGGGGGCAAGGCGGCACTGTGTATTAAGGCTTAATGCACGTCGATGGTGCTAACCATGCTTATGTGGAGTTAGTACGTTGAGGAGTCCGACAGTTGGTACTCCGGCTTCCTACACCCGTAAAACTTACGGCACGAGGTGAACCTGGCTGTCTATAGTGTCGTTAAACTCCAATAAACAAACAAATAAATAAATAAATAAATAAATAAATAAATAAATAAATAAATAAATAAATAAATAAATGTGCAACCCCCTTCACACACGCACAAAGCATCAAACATGCACGCACGCACCAACGATTGAGCGCAATTGACTGGAAGAGTGTTCAATTACACTACGTGGAGAGTGTATTATCACTAAATAATCCGCAGGGTGGAGATTCCACCCAAGCAATAATTGCAAATTTGTTGCAAAGCATAACAAGCACAAGCAAAGTTTCAGCCAATGGACCTCCGGGTTAAACCCGGAGGTCCATTGGCTGAAACATTGCTTGTGTTTTTAGTCGATATATACAAAAATATACAAAATTTGAAATAATAGTTTGGGTGATAACTCCCCTCCGCGGGTGATTTAGTTACAATCCACTCTCCACGTACTGTATTTTTGGAAGTCATAATATGTTTGTATGCGTTTGTCTGTTACAATTTATGGTGGGAGTGGTGGGTGTCTATAGGGCCCTCTTCCATAAACTGTAACAAGGCAAATCATTGCAGACTATATAATTTTCACTTCAAAGATAATATCATTCATATTCACAGAATATGAAACCTTCAAGTTGCGACACATGCACTTCAGAATAAAAACCACATATGGCCTTCCAGTACTCTACCAATTAAAGATACTACAGGATAACAAAAGCGACTAAATAAAAAGAAAACAGATCCCAGATTAAAATGAAAACCTACAAATCGATGGTTTAAGAAAATATATATAATTTGATTCATGACGAATTACTCCCTGAAGATAATCAAAATGATGATGATGATGATGATGATGACGATGATGATGGCGACAGTTTCTACAGTCGTTAACATGTTTTAAAAATGGTGGTTATAGGAATATGTGGGAGCGCGGTGGCTCAGTAGGTAGAGGTGCAAGCCGAGAGGTCCTCGGTTCGAATCCCACCTGCGGCTAACGCGTTGTGTCCTTGGGCCCATACACTTCATCCCATTGCCCGCGTGGGAGCACGATGACGCCGTGTACTAAGGCGTACTGCACGTCGATGGTACGCATGTCTTCAACCAATCTAACCCTGCCTGTGCTGCAGTGCGGAGTTACGATGTTGGGGAGCTGGCAGCTGCTAGTCGTTGCTCGGTGGTTCTCTCCGGGTACTCCGGCTTCCTCCACCCGTAAAACTGTCACGGTCATGATTAGCCATTGTGCATAAATATGTGACCTTAAACCTCAATAAATAACAATAAATATAGGAATATGTAAATTCATTAATAGATAGATTAAACAATGTCCGAAAAAAATATATTTACTGTTTTGTGCATTTCAGTTAATCATACCAGAATTTGAAAAATGCGGTATAAAATAAGAAAATCGGCATGTCTATAAGCGTTGTATATATAACAAAAAAATCGCCTTTGCGTAAAACTCGATCTAGAGTCTATTACGTCATTTCTATTTTCTCTTCCTTCTTAGTCTCATTTATTATACAATTTTTAAAATTAAAAATTACAAAATGTGGCGCTGAAAAAATATCAGTCTTTTGGAAACTAAGATACCATCAAGTTTTCACCTACTCAACTTTCAGACGACCAAACAAGATTTTGCTACCTGTATCCACTTACAACACACACCCGCAGACATGCGTGTGAGTACCACGAACCAAAGGGAAGGGCGCAAGACATCACTGGCAGTGAGAGAGTTACTGGAATGATTGGACGAATGCTGGTGTTTTCCAGGACGTGGAGTGAACTCCACGAGTCTAACAAGGGTGTAGCCAGGGAGGGTCATGGTGGTCGTACGGTCCCCTTCCCAATCCCAAAGGTCCGCGGCCGATATTACCCACAGCAGTCTAATAAATGCCTACATTAACCCTTTACCCAACGTAACGGCCAAAACCGGCCAGCGCTATTCTCAAGAAACGCCAGTTAATTTTCATTATTTTTTCATTTTTTTGTCTCAAAAACATAGGTTATGACCCCTCATTGGAACGAGCTCGTTGAGCTCGTTCCAATGAGGGGTCATAACCTATGTTTTTGAGACAAAAATGAAAAAAAATAGTTGTTCAAGAATTTTTTCTCAAGTGTCGTCTGCTTTTCATGTTGAGTAAAGGGTTAAATTTGAGTCACTTTCACTCAGCATGAAATCTTTGATCACTGCGGATATCGATATTAAAGAATTTTGCCCCCACCCCTCTCCACCGGACAACAACCGGTGGTCAAAGTTCAAGTAGGAGGAGATTATGGGAGGGGGTCACTCCCTCCCATAATCTCCTCCAACTCGGCCTTTGGCCAAGGCTTGGCCTCTGGCCAATATTTCAGTCTTTTTAATCGACGGACCTTCTCATCCTTCACTTGCATTGTGGGCGACCCCCTTAAAAAAATTGCTGGCTACACCTCTGTCTAAGGCATATACGTAAAGAGTAGATTACCACTCAATCACATTGAGGGTGGAGTTTCCGGCCAGACAACGACATTCGAGTCATGTACAAAAGCTTAACATGTCATACACTGCAAAAAAATATAGGTTCTCTTTAAGACCAAAACTGGTTCTAATCTTGTCCCTGAGGTGGAACCAGTTCTGTTTAAACAGTATTTATTTCAAATCAAATAGATTTACCAAGATTAGCATTCAATTTTAACAGTATATTACATAAACTAAAGTTGATACAGCAGTAAACTTGGAGCTTATTCAACGCAGTCGCCAAACATATGAACAGTTGGCATATCGAACCAGTTTTGGTTCTGTATAGAACCAAAACTGGTTCGATATGCCAACTGTTCATATCTCCTTTGCTTAATAATGATTCGAGACAACCCCGTATAAGCTCTAAACTTACGGCTGAAACCCCCTCAATTTATGTTCAATTCTGTTAATATTTAATGTTAATCTTTATAAATTTATTTGATTTGAAATAAATACTGTTTAAACAGAACTGGTTCTATCTCAGGGACAAGATCAGTTTTGGTTCTAAAGGGAACCTATATTTTTTTGCAGTGTAGGTTCCTGGAGGTCCCCTGGCTGATACATTCCTTTTACGCCATTCCACGTGATTCGAGCGTTGACGAGTATATTTTAGTGTTAATACACTCCCATGAACTGTATGTAAATTGATAACTTACTTTATGACCTGTCACAAGGCGAAGAAAAGCACAACAATCCAAGAATTTGTTGAGATCAGACGTATGTTAGAAACTCCAGAATGTTATAATAGTAGGACAGAAAAATAACCATGTTAAATCCACTACAATATTAAGTTCGAGAGTCACTTAGACAACTGTTCAGCCTTGATTTTTAGACAACTCCCTTGTATTTAAGTGATCTTCAGTTATGTACACAAGCTGAATGCATTATCTTACTAGGCAAATACAAACACTGAATGGATATATCAAGTGAAGCGGCTGATTGGCGAAGTAAAATGATTTGCAAACGGTGCAAAGGACAGTTCTCTCTGGCCCGCATCAAACTTAGCGGATGTTTTATCGATAGTGTGTGTTGCACGCGGTAATCATTAGACCTCTCCGGGCAAAATCTGTCCTGATCGAGTGACTTGAAAAATGATACCATCAATAAAAAAATAGCTTATGGATACCTGCGGTTTACTTTATTTCTCTTAGGAACAGGGATTGATAATTTGAATATCCGATCACAGCCTTTTAATCTTATAAGTAGCCAGTTTGTTTCCAGATCAAATGCATGGGAACTGCCTTCTTAATCCTTTGGTCTCTGGTGGCTCTCAACTGACATGGAATATACAGAGTCCTTTGGACTCTGTATATTCCATGTCATTTGAGAGCCATCAACTCGTTGAGTCTATATTCGTCACCTGGGAAAGGCCAATTAATATTTTCAACGCGCAGCCTTTGGGCTCTGATGGTATATTCCATGTCAGTTCAGAGCCATCAACTCGTGGAATCCATACTCGTTTCTTGGGAAAGGCCAATTAATATTTTTAACGTGCAGCCTTTGGTCTCTGAAGGCATATTCCATGCCAGTTCAGAGCCATCAGATCGTGGAAACTATATTCGTTACTTGGGAAAGACCAATTAATATTCTCATCGTGCAGCCTTTGGGCTGTGATGGTATATTCCATGTCAGTCAAGAGCCATCAACTCGTGGAGTCTATATTCGTTACTTTCGTTACTTTGGAAAAAACAATTAATATTCTCAACGTGCTGCCTTTGGACTTTGATGGAATATTCCATGTCAGTTAAGAGCCATCGACTCGTGGAGTCCATATTCGTTACTTGGGTTACTTGGGAAAAGCCAATTAATATTCTCAACGTGCAGCCTTTGGGCTCCGATGGTATATTCCATGCCAGTTCAGAGCCATCAGCTCGTTGAGTCTATATTCGTTACTTGAGAAAAACCAAGTAATGTTTTGAACGTGCAGCCTTTGGACTCTGATGGTATATTCCATGCCAGTTCAGAGTCAATTAATATTCTCAACGTGCAGCCTTTGGGCTCTGATGGTATATTCCTTGCCATTTCAGAGCCATCAGCTCGTTTAGTCCATATTCGTTACTTGGGAAAGATCAATTAATATTTTCGACGGGCAGCCTTTGGGCTCTGGTGGTATATTCCATGCCAGTTCAGAGCCATCAGCTCGTTGAGTCTGTATTCGTTACTTTGGAAAGACCAATTAATATTTCGACGTGCAGCCTTTGGGCTCTGATGGTATATTCCATACAAGTTCAGCGCCATCAACTCGTTGAGTCTGTGTTCGTTACTTGGGAAAGACCAATTAATATTTTGAACTTGCAGCCTTTGGGCTCTGATGGTATATTCCATACAAGTTCAGCGCCATCAGCTCGTTCAGTCTATATTCGTTACTTGGGAAAGACCAATTAATATTCTCAACGTGCAGCCTTTGGGCTCTGATGGTATATTCCATACAAGTTCAGCGCCATCAACTCCTTAAGTCTATATTCCTTACATGGGAAAGACCAATTAATATTTTGAACGTGCAGCCTTTGGGCTCTGATGGTATATTCCATGCAAGTTCAGCGCCGTCAACTCGTTGAGTCAATATTCGTTACATGAGAAAGACCAATTAATATTTTCAACGTTGAAAATTTTGATTGGTCTATCACACAAACTCACTGATCATCTTTCTACTTTATGAATTCAGGTCGTATCGCGATCCTTGGCTGAAAAAGCGACCTTTCAGGTTCAATGGTGAAACATATTTGTTTTTGATACCATCATCGTCCAGAATATTTGTGTGAGACAGTTTTACGAGACTGTTGGAGAACCAAGGAAGTTCACCGACTGACGGTTAGATGCATCCGATATAAAATACATTCTTCACAAACGGGTCCGATTCCGATGAGCCAATAGACTCAGGAGCGTAGCCAGAATAAATCTAGTTGTGTGTAGAGGGTATATGTGTCTGCACTGCTAAGGAGGCGGCAGAAAAAATATTTTCCCGGCCTAATTTCATCTCGAACTTGGTTAAGAGCGTGTATCCCTCATAGATAAAAGTCCAGGGTCTTCCCTGGGTAGACAATCAACTTTTCAAGCGTGTATCCCTCATAGATAAAAGTCCAGGGTCTTCCCTGGGTAGACAATCAACTTTTCATGCTAACGAAGCACCCCGAGTACTTATTACCTGGTTGAGTGTTAAATGATTTTTGGTCGGCAAACAAAATTTGTTCACATATGATACCCTTGTCACAATTTATGGGGGAGTTCCTGTAGGCACTCTCCCATACATTCTGACAAGATAAATGCTTACACACTAAATAATTCCAGTTCAAAGATTATATGGAACACATCCATAGTTGCAATACCTGCACTTCAGAAAAAGCCCAAAATATGGGCTTCCAGCACTCTAACAATTAAAGGCTTACGCAGAAAGTGAGGGAATACATATGGCAGAACGGACCAAGAAATATCAGAATGAGAGAACATGGACAAGCTTTGCTGGATTTCGGCCATTACTGTATGTAAGGTTGACACTTTTCAGGGAAAGGGGGGCGTGGGTGAGTTCCCCTATCACTCCTGTGCTTACGCTACTGAATAGCCCCAACCTCACATCTCTTCACAAGGGGAAACTGGGTTTATGTACCTCTCTTGGGAGCAAGAAACTCGTATGACTGTAGCCCTGTGTATCCTCCTGCTTATTTTGTCCAGGTTCAGACCATACCCAACGAATCGGCCATGTCCGCCGGGGTAATATGCAGTTGAAAAAACATTATTTTTTTAAAAAATTCGACAAAACCATATCATGTGACACCTCTTTGGAACAAGCTCTTCGAGCTCGTCCCAATGAGGGGGTCACATGATATGGTTTTAACTCCAGAGGCCATAACTCTAGAAACTACGGATGCTCGTCGAGCTCGTTCCAATGAGGGGTCACATGATATGGTTTTGTTGAATTTTTTTAAAAAAAATTTTAAAAAATTATTTAAAATAATAAAGTTTGATATCGTCTGCGTTGGGTAAAGGGTTAAGGCCTACAGTTGTAAGCAAAAATAAGAAATTGAAAGAGTACACAACAAATCCAAAATGTTTCAATGCCAAGGTTGCAATGATAAGCTCAGAGTACCATCAATATTTCAAACCACGTCTGAGATATAAGCGTGACCCACTTTCAGTTTTATTAACTCCGCCCACAGGACCTCGTTTTGGAAATGGAAACAACTAGTGTGCCATTGGAGTGGTGGTATTTCTCACGGGCAACTAATATGAGAAAAGAAAAAAGTAATGCCAAAGAAAAATGTGCGGGAAAGATAGTTTCTAAAAAAATCCAGATGACGTAAAGATCCGCCACTTTGAACAAACAAAATGTTAGTACAGTTCAACAAAAGGTACAGCTTTGGAGAGAATGGCTGGATGAAATCCGACGTGTGGATATCTCATCTATTCTGGTCTTTCGTGACCGAAACTTGAGCTACAATCCAAAAATTTAAAGGAGACAGTTTTTGGCAAGACTTACAAAGGCCATAACTCTAGAAACTACGGATGCTCAAAACTCGCAACATGTAGATTTTCGTTTTCCACATACTGGTCGAACACCATTCCAAAGAACATCAAAGTCTGACAGTACTTCAACTATAACCCTTTACCCAGCGTAACGGCCAAAACCGGAGAGTGGTATTCTAAAAAATCACCAATTAATTTTCATTATTTTTTAATTTTTTGTCTCAAAAACATAGTTATGACCCCTCGTTGGAACGAGCTCGTCGAGCTCGTTCCAACGAGGGGTCATAACCTATGTTTTTGAGACGAAAAATTAAAAAAATTAGTTCTTCAAGATTTTTTTTGCAAGTGTCGTTGGAACGAGCTGGTCGAGCTCGTTCCAACGAGGGGTCATAACCTATGTTTTTGAGACGAAAAATTAAAAAAATTAGATCTTCAAGATTTTTTTTGCAAGTGTCGTCTGCATTTCATGTTAGGTAAAGGGATAATGAACAATATGTTTAGGGACAGTTTTCCAAATCGAAGAAGTGTTACAACTTCCGACTCTATTGATAAAGAGTTTATCTCACCACCTCGTTCCTTGAACTCTTCTGCGTTGTGAAAACTAATATGTGTGACTTCCGGTTGGTTTTCTGAATTCTTTATTTCAGAGCACGTGTTGGTTTACACTGTAATGCTACTATACTAATATTGTTGACCAAACAACAAGCATACTAATGGGGAAAAAACTCTATCACTGCGAAACTAGGTGTCGTAACTTGACTTGATAACACCGGTAAAGTTGTCAATGGTCATGTCGTCGTTTTTTGTGATGTGCAATCTTCTAGCTCTTGTTGATTGGCGTTTTGATTCATTGCCATGCACAACGTTCCCCAGGGCAGAACACTACGGGACCATCATTCACCAACCCACCCGGATGGGGTGAGTTGGCGGAGGAGGGAACCGGGGTGGTCTCCCCTGTAAAAATGAAATTATACTATCAAATGGTGTCGTAATGTTTACAATATCGCAAATACCAACCGGCAGTAGTTAGTCTGAGAAGAGAGTCCACATTATGATAAACGATATCGTACATGTAAGTATGCGTGGACGAAGCCCGCAATGCGTAGTCATTCATTTCCTGAAATGCTGGTCTACCACCAGTCTATTCACATACCCATAGGACATCAAAGTCAGAAACCGATGCCTAGATTGTTATAAAAACTCTCGTACAGACGTACAGATGTACTGACGGAGCCGCGGTCACATGTCCATTGGAACCTCCTGCAGAGGCGGATGACATAAAACTAGCTTCACTACAAAATATTGAAGTATGGATAGAATTACCCTGCTTTTAGGTCTAGGCAGCTTAGGCTTGCGCGCTTTCTGGTGTGTGTGTGTTTATGTGTGAGTGTGTGTATAAGGTGATCTGTTTTCCCGATTTGTGAGAACCTAGACGGCACTGTGTGGCTACCAACAAATATGTTTTCTTTTGTTTTCTCCTATTTCCGTCGAGTCCTCGATAAGAAAACAATGGGTTAGGATTTGTCTTCCCGCTTTTGTGATCACTTGTTTGTCACCAAAAACAAATTAAAAAAAAAACCCACGTCTTCACAAAAACAGTTAAACAGGACTGAGGGCGTCTGTGTATATATGTGTCAGTGCTTGTGTGTGTTTAAACGTGTGGGGTGAGTGGGGAGGGTGAGAAGTTGTATGGATGTGGGTGTATGTATATTTTTGCATGATGTTCGTTTAGATTTACGCATGAATATATGATTTGTTGGAAGTGTATGTATGAGACCGTTTGGTTTTGTAAGTGCGTGTGCATGTGCGTGTATACGTGTGCGTTTGTGTTGTGCAGAAGTATTGTCCGTGGATTGTCCGTGGATATAGATGTGTAATATTCGTAATTTTAGAGAAAGGAAAACAAAAGATGACCCCCTTATTTTAATCATTTCATTTTCACAGAAATCCGTCCGTATTGGCGTCTCCAACAATCCATTAGAGCTCAGGACGAAGAAAGATGATGAGGGGAGGAATGTTCATCCTTGTGAACTATAATTCTCACTCGAGCAGGTGCTACGGGTGTATTTGACTGTGCTCTTCTCACGTCTCGGGTATGTAACTGCCTGTCCATTAAGCACTCTTCCGTGGGATAAAAATAAGACGTGCGGCTAGAAAATATATGCCCTGAAGATATTGTTCGGCGGTGGTATTGAAGTTCGAAAGTCATTAGCAGAAACTAATCATTGAGTTTAGTGTTCCGCTTGAACATCATATTTTAGATTGCTATCTACATGTTATTATCACTTTATTGACGAGCAGTAAAATGATTCAATTGACTACTTTATTTCCGCTGATCACAATACATTGGTACACCTTCACGGTTTCGCTTTAAAGATATGTAAAATGCTTTGGTTGTTTCGGCAAACGGTCCATTTATCATCTTGTTCTCATGCGAGCCGTTTACCACCAATTATTTGGCGATAATTATAATATAACGACAAATTCACAGATATTTCAGTGATACAATCATAAATATACTCTTTAAAGGTAACGTTATTCAATGTAAAGCTATTTTCTTCGAAACCCAGTGAATATACATATACCATATATACGGGGCGGTAAGCGGCACTCTTGCATTCAGTTTTTAGAAACAGATAGCACACACAAGTACCTTGTGTTTGTACGTGGAAATCATTTCACGCGTGAGGACAAACGATTTGATATTTCACTTGTAGCAAAACCACGAGTGAAATTATGCTATTATTCGTCTTCACGAGTGAAACAATTTCTATTTCCACGTCAAAATAAGGTGATTTTATTTTTATTGCGGTGTACGTTTCGATAATCACTACGGCAATTCGGAAAGAAAGCGCCGCCAAAAATTTCTGTTTGAAAAATGAACAAAAATAAGATAAATAATGGCAAACTAAGCATACCTTTTGATCAGTCTGTCAAATATAAGAGGCGAAAGATGACTGAAAATTATTAGGGGCCCAGTCTTGGCACCTCAGATGTTAATATAACGATAACATGAATTTGGAGAGCTTTACTGTTTATTAACGACCCGAAATGAATGAATAACAGCGAAGTGTTTATTACCGGATCGAGACGAAATCGAGGGCCTTTAACCCTTTACCCAACCTAACGCCAAATAATGTTCATTATATATTTATTTTTGTCTCAAAACATAGGTTATGACCTCTCTTTGGACCGTTAATCCTTTAACCATGGTAACGCCAAATAATGTTTATTTTTGTCTCAAAACATAGGTTATGTGGGGACAAATATTCAAGATACGTCGGACCACTATGGTTCGGATGAGAGAAAACTGAATATTAATCTAATGGAATGTTATTTGGATGATTATTAGGTCTTTACGGGTGTGTGTGTGGGTGAGTGTTTGTGTGTGTTGAAGGACACAATCATGTTTTCGAATTTGAATTGCTGCTTTCTGATCCCTGACCGGGAATGGAACCGCCTGCAAACCCCACCTGGCAATCGGGAGTCCAACACCTAAATCACTAGACCATTGCGCACTTTCAAAATCGATGGCTGGAATCTGGTTGTGGTGATGGGTGGGGGGGGGGGGGGGGGGGGGGGGGGGGGTTGACGACAGAAAGCTGATGGCGATATTTCGTGTCACCTTAATATAATCGTATGCCACCAAATGTACGCATGCCTGCTTTTTAGGGGACGCGCCATCTTCTGACCACGCCTCAGTCTATTTCTTCGACCTTCAACCATCTTCCAACCCGAAGGCTGGCCTTCGGGCTGGAAGATGGTTGAGGTCGGAGAAATAGGAGAATTTATTAACATTTGAAGATAATATAGACACCCTGTACATTAACGCATTCGCATACTCTCCGTGGCAATAAGACTCCGTCGCCTTTCAAATTCAAAATGAGACTGAAAGGACGATTAGACTGATTCATTCATGTCCAATCACTTTGAAGTGAAATTTTAACTTATATGGTTTTATCAACAAAGGCGTAACTTTGAGCTTGAAAACTTTGGTGTCGAAAAACAGATGCCCCACAATGGATTCATGATAAACTAGCCTGACAGAGCTTTCTATTCAAGTTTTGCCTGGCGCACAAACTCCACAAAGTTACTCAGAACCAATGCCAAACAGATTGTCAGTTATTAGTTTCGCCTGCAAGACATGGAAACGAATGCAATCGCGTAACACTGTTTGATTGACGCACGCCAATTTAGGATCATCTACTTGGTTAAAAGTTATTGAAAATATTTTTAATCACCTGAATTTTGGGCATGTTTGGTCAAATAAATCTACGTTTGACATAAGGAAATTATTAATCGCCCTGTCAAAAAAAATTACAGGAAAACTATTCAGACTGATTTGGCAAATTCATCTAAATGTTTTACTTTATGTTTTGTTTTGTCATATAGCCATGTTTGGGAATGAACGACAATAAATAAATAAATAAATAAATAAATAAATAAATATAAATAAATAAATAAATAAATAAATAAATAAATAAATAAATAAATAAATAAATAAATCACACTTACGGTATGATTTAACTCCGAAGAAGTATTTAGGCTTTTGAAAACCTGACCAGTGGCGTAGCGGAAAATCTTGTGTCCCCCCCCCCCCCCCCCCCCCCGCGAGATAGAGACGGGGGCCCTTTCATAATGGTGGTTGCTTTTAAAACGGGAGCAAATTTAGTGTTGTTACCGTGCACAGCATAGAGGATTTCACGAAGTACATACGCCATAAATTAAATGAAGGTATAGCCTATAGGATCGATTCTAAAAGTACGACTCTGCAGATTTTTTCATTACATGTTTTAGGTTTCACTCCCACCACCCAACGATACACACATGCACGCCCAACACGTGTGACCTGAGAGGCACCATGTATGTATATTGTTAATTTCTCACCCCTATCAGTTACAATGATGTAGCGTTCACTTAACCCTTTACCTAACATGAAAAGCAGACGACACTTGCAAAAATAATTCTTGAATAACTAATTTTTTTCATTTTTTGTCTCAAAAACATAGGCTATGACCCCTCGTTGGAACGAGCTCGCCGAGCTCGTTCCAACGAGGGGTCATAACCTATGTTTTTGAGACAAAAAAAATGAAAAAAATAATGAAAATTAATTGGCGATTTTTGAGAATAGCGCTGGCCGGTTTTGGCCGTTACGTTAGGCAAAGGGTTAAAAGAATAATACATAGACTACAAAGAGTACGTCGTGTGGAAGTGAGAGTTTGAAATTATGTGTATTTGGTACACAGTCTCGCTCTCTCTCTCCGTTTCCCTCTTTCTTCCAGCGTTGGGACGTCCTTCAAGACGGGGGCCCCCCTTCTAGCCGGGGCTCCCCGAAATGCGGGCCCTGCGAGCCCATCCCCTACGCCACTGGACCTGTCTGTATACATAAACTCTCCTTGGAAAACGAATAAATAGACGACTTTCGCAATGTTGGTTTGCGGTTGATGATGGGTGAAGAGTAATTTTAAACTATTCTCTTGGATATTGTTTTATAAGTTAAACATCTGTTAAAACAAGTTGTGATACCTAATCGGATAGGGAAAATCATCTTGCATATAACCAATCAGATGTCGGAATGTAAGACACTCGTTTGACAAACAATGGTCACCTTTTAACTTTCAAGAACAATAATCCATTAAATATTTCACGAGAAATGGACACTTCAGTACATGTACCATAAAATACATTCATGTTTGAAGTGATGCATTTATGACAAACCGTGACATTCTTTACCAGTTGTGATTGAAACCACACAGCATGCAAGGTCCAGCTTTCAAACAAATCCTCGGGACATTTGAACTCTCTTCGACCGACAATGATTTGACGCCCTAAAGCTAGTGGACGGAGAAGGACAGTAAAATTATTATTGTTTAAATATTAAACAACATTCATGTTAGCTAATGGTTTTGAAACGTTCGTTCAAAGTTTTATTCATATCGAACGAGCCCTTCGGCAATAGTGTTACACAAGCATGCATATTACCTAAATTAACCCTTTACCCAACACAACAAAATACGTCAATTGCCAGAAATCAGTATTGAATAACAAAACATTTCATTGCTTGACTCAAAAACATAGATCACCTCATTGGAACGAGCTCGATGAGGGATCATAAGCTGTGTTTGCAATTCGAATGTCGATTTTTGTGAATATTGCTTGCTAGGGCCCTACAATTATTCGAAAAATGAATCGAACCTCGAATCGCTTCCGTCATTCGATTCGTTTTCAAATCTGGGACATCGAATATTTTCTGATCGTTTCATTGGCGCCTTCACTCGCACTTAGACTGGTGCTCGGTAGCATACTATTTCCACGATCGGGTTGAACATTTTGCCGATTTGTGTATCATCTGAACCTCGAGAAACGGACGTGGCTGTAACGTCAACCGCGTATAGATTCGGTAGGGTTAACTCATAAATTGGAATGTGATATGGACCGCGCGATTTAGGAACTGAACGATCTTTATTATTTCAGTGTTGGCCTACACTTCGATTTTTGCATCTCCCCGGAAATGATGACCGGAATTCCGGTCATCATTTCCGGGGAGATGCAAAAGTCGGAATGTAGGACCACAGCGAAATAATAGATGCGTTTGATTCCTCCAATCCGCCCTCAATTACCAATACACAGAGTTGTCATTTTCATAGGCTTAGGTTCGAAATTCGGTACGATGTCGAATACTTCGGTTGATTGAATTTGAGATTCGACTTGTCCCAGACATTTCCGACTCACATGACGTTACACCGGGCGGACATGAACGATATCACTAGGAAAAAAGAATTAAAGCAACCATGGCCTGACAATGTTCCAGGACACACACTAACCTCCATATTTTACTCAAATTTATCCTAAAGATAAAAATTACTATGCTTACTCTTTCGGAATGCCAATAGTTGCTTATGACTCAAACACAATGAAATCAAACAAAACTGAGGACCAAAATGAATGACAGTTTCGCATAGACAATTTGTATTAGTAAAGCAAAGGGTTATATCAACAAAGCTGCCACTGAAGCCAGCATTTAGTCACTCAAAGAGGTGATGCCTTAGCGATCACGTACAGCCAGCCATATATGCACCCCGATACAGCCATGAATGACATACTTTACGGATTCAGGTTTCTGGTGAACGAATGGGAGGAGTTACTGTGCTGATTGACATGACACCATCAACTTAGGGGTTGGAGGAAACTGAGTTGCAACATTTTTCGGTGACGTGCCAGCAATCCAGTTGTATGGAAATCATTGACTCGAGAACATTTTTGTTATATTTTCTCTTTGTCGATGATTTTGAGTCTTGACATCTCGTCGCCTGGGTGATAGAATGGGACATAGGACATTCTAGCACTCAGGCGACGATCTTTTCTCGGGAAACTGTCAGAGAAAGCTTCCCAAGACCGATTGAGTGAATTGCATTGAATGAGCGAGTGAATAAGGTGAGAATGGGAATGATTAAATCTATGCGTGCCTCAAGTCAACCTCGAGAGCGCATTTATGTATTTTATGTATATTCAACATGTTGACCCCATAGGTCGGATGCTCATAGTTATTGTAGAAAAGGGTAGTTAGTGCATGTCACAGTAGTAAATAAAACGACCACTGCTGCTATTATTTATTTATTTATTTATTTATTTATTTATATGGGTTTAACGACACTTTTGACAGCCATAGTCACATCGAGTCGGACAGTTTTTTATGGGTGGAGGAAGCCAGAGAACCCGGAGAGAACCACCGAGCAGCGGTGAACAACTGTCAGATTCCTCAACGTACTAACCCCAATCAAGCAGGACTAGCATTGGTTGACGAGGGGTGACTATCCACGTGCAGTACACCTTAGTACACGGTGCCACTATGCCCTCCCATGGGCAATCCGGACTAAGTGCCTTGACCTAGGACACAAGGCAGTTAACCCTGGTGGAGATCGAACTGTGGACCTTCGGTTTGACGTTCAATGTCGTAACCACTGAACTACTACTACTACTACTTACTACTACTACTACTACTACTACTACTATAGAAATGATAAGTAGACGTGGAATTATTAACAGAAGACAATGGGATTACATTTGGCTTGAATCAAATGGTTTCAACTGCGCACGTGAAAATATGTAAAACACGTTTTTTACACGTAAGGAAATTTCCAATTGGCATGGGGAGGGGCGTCTCTTGTCCCACAACCAACTCCGAGCCTACATCCTTTGTCGTTGCTATTGGAGTGGCCAAGTGAGCCTTCAACCAAAGGGACAACGACCAGCTTCAATCAACCTACAGTTAAAACTAGGAGTTCTGTCATGAAATGCGCGCAGATAGCACGTCGATCTGCGCGTTAATCTATGCGTTATGACCATAGTACGGCTATCAAATTCTGTACATATGGCCTGCGCAAAAGCAATGTTTCAGCCAATGGACCTCCGGGTAACCCGGAGGTCCATTGGCAGAAACATTGCCTGTGTCTGCTATGAGTAACCAGGAGAACCTGTCGTGCTTTGGATGCCTTTCCATATGACAATTGCGCGCAATTCCTACGCGCAATTAAGCCTAGATAAGCGCACAGTACATGACAGGGCTTCTAGTTTTAACTGTAGACACAACACACAACGCAACGATCATTCTAGAGAGGGTGCCGTAAGTGTTAACACAACGATAAACACATCACTCTTATCAAACAAAACACACCCTAATTTTCTTGCCTTCCGTGTGAAAACTTAGCTTCTCTACATGTAGGGATGATAAAAGAACTTCGTTAATAATTAAGTTTCTCGGATTTCTATACAATCGAAAGCGTTCAAGGCGAAAACAAGTTACTCATTAAAAATCAATGAAAATTAAACATTATTTTAATTCACACAACGTCTCGACGTCACAGAATCTGGTTGTAACAATTACAATTATAGTATCAAATAGATGTATTAGGAATTAAAATATGGCTTTATTTCATGTCGACAGCTGGTTTAACAATCATAATTGCACCAATATAAAATGGTTTTGACAGCTTAATTAAATATACTGTCGTTGGTTATGCTTTATCACACAGTCAGAAAGAACATACCTTCGATATTGGAAATTGACCGTTACTTGTTGGTTTATTAAACGATATAATTACTGTGATTTTCCGTCTTTATTCTCTAACAGCATATGGCGCTGGTAATGGAATTGGGCATTGAATATTCTCCCTTTCAATTAACAATATGTAAGCGGTTCAGATACAGTAAGTGGATACCGCATCAACACTAAAACATCCGTTGGGTGGAATTTCCACCATCCAATTCAAACTCTGCAAAAACTTCATGGACCACAAACAATGATTCAGTCAACGGACCTCCTGGTTCAACCAGGCGGTCCGTTGGCTGAAAAATTAATTTTGGTTTTTGGGGGATTATTTGAGTAAAATAGGAGCATGGATGTTAGCTCATTGATTTGAGCATTGGGCTTCAGATCGAAAGGTTCGATCCTAGCAGCTTGCGTTGTTCTCTTGGGCAAGACACTTATTACCTGGTATCAGCACGGTTACACAGTGGGCCAAAGCGTACACCAAATCGATGAGCACATCCGTTCAATTGATGTTAACCCCTCTTGCGTTGGGTTAGTAAGTTTGAGGTCTCGACAGTTCCTTGCAGCTTCTCGGTAGTTCTCTCATGGTACTCTGGTTTCTTCACCCGTATAACAGTCAAACACCATATGACCCTGGACGTTGGAAGTGTTGTTAAACCCTTATGAATAAATAAATTTAAGTATAATATTTTTTTAATGTTTTAATGAACTTTTGACGTAAACTAACAAGTTTCTAAACTGACAGTGAGAGAAATATGAAGCAACGGGCGATTTTTATTTTACTCGACAACACAATATCTATACTTGATACATGAGAATTTAGGATTCTTTAACCCTTTACCCAACGCAGAGAATATCAAAATTTATTGTTTTAATTACTATTTTTTTAAATTTAAAAAACAAATTCAACAAAACCATATCATGTGAGCCCTCATTGGAACGATCTCGATGAGCTCGTTCCAATGAGGGGTCACATGATATGGTTTTGTTGAAATATTTTGAAAAATTAATTTTTTTTCAACGGCTCAATTTGCAAATTACGCGGGCGGATGCGGGCGATCCGTTAGGTGAAGGGTTAACTCACATAATATGTAATTTAACCTTCTAGCTAACGTAACGACTAAAGCTGACCAGAGGTGTTGCAAAAAATCGCCAGGCAAATTTATTACTTTTTTCAATTTTTGACTCAAAAATATAGCTTATGACCCCCTCAGTGGAACGAGATCGTCCCAATGAAGTGTCATAAGCTATGTTTTCGAGACAAAAATGAAAATATTTAGTTATTCACAAAATGATTTCTGCAAATACCGTCTGCCGTTTGTATCAGATAGAAAGTTTATAAAAAAATAAGAGAATATTAACTTAGTTCTACTTCCGAAACCAACTCACACCGTTATCACATCGACGTTAACGTCTGACGTCATTTCCGTACAAGACGTGGTGTGAACGATTGTTTACAAATGATTTCCACTATTTAATGGTGATAATTGATAAAAAGAGGATATCTAGTGTTTTTGAGTGGATACCGAAAATTATCTCATGAGTGACCGAGACAAATGTTTATTTTTCGCGAGCGCTTCCACTCACAAACACAAGATTTTCTTTTTATTATACGCTTTTTAAAAGAACATGATCGTTCCTATCGATAATTCCACTCGTTTCAACCTTTAATTGATGTATAAAAGTAAACAGCACGCATTGATACGCGGAAGTGATTTTAACGATATCGGAAGAGGTAGTATCTTCCGATCCGATTCAGCTGGCGGGTTTCATGCATCAATTCAAGGTGAATATGTGTTGAATTATTGCTGAAAATGATCGGTATCCACTCCAAAAACACTAGATTTTCTGTTCATTATACGTTTTAAGAATAAATTGATCATTTTCAGTGATAATTTGACTGGTATTCACCTTGAAGTTATGCCTTGAAAGCCTCCATTTTGATTGATACCGAGAAAGTGAAAATTTCTATATTTTTACAGTGGGGGATACGATTTCTACCTTTCTACTCAATTTTCTCGATGATCTATCATTTAGCGTATAATAAAATAGAATACTATGACAGGATGAGATTACTTATTATGGTTAAATATATCTTCTGTCTTCAGAGGATAATCTGTCCTCATAAAAATAACATAACCCAAATGACATATATTTATAAAACAACAAATACTATGTACCCCGAAACCATCTTGCCTCAAGTGATGAATTTATTCATATCATCTTTCATATATTCAGATATATATGGATTCACAAATGAAGAGAAGCGCATTAAAATACGCATCGTAGTTATAAAAAATACATATCGAGCCCTCGTTAAATGTTCTGTTGTTAAACTGGTTTTGATTTAAGACTACCCTTGACGGGTTGCGCATATTTGTTGAACTCGGAAAATCACAAATGTCAGACTTGTGTGGTAATTTACAATAAAATGTTCGTGACATGTTAACCCCATCACTTTGTGAGTACAATACAGTAGGCACATAGAACACATTGGAACTCATGGGACGAATTCTTTATCCGTCCACTGCGATATCATACTCCTACAGCCAGATGTGAGGGGCTAAATTATGAATAGTGCTTACGATGAGAGGTATAATTTTGTTATCGCTCACACGGAAACCAAACACACATCCAACTGTAAAGCCAGAAAAAACTGACTAAAACAGCCTGAGGCAGATTATACTTGCCAATGATGGCCCACCATCGCTCCATGATCTACCTTCAAATTGGCAGACTATACTTGCCCGAAAAACACCACAGCACCCTCGGGGAGAGGTAGGACCTTTGTGAGAGGTTCCCCTCTCGCTCTGGTCCTCACCCGAGGGTTCAGTCAACGACCTATACAAAGACAACCGAACACTCTTCCTGACCATCTAGCCTAAGACATCTGCTGAGTACACGATCCTTCCAGACGCCTAGACACGTAGCTTCCTGATCTCAACAGCCACAGAGGGTCGAAAGGGGCTTTTCCTACAGCGTCCCTGTGCGTCTTCGGCGCGCGAAACCATTTCATTTCCGGAAACCAAACACATTTAGCTGACTTCAGAGAGTAAGGACGTTTGAAATATAAGAAAGCCCTGACAGCTCTGGACATCTCTCGTCCTATCAGCCGGATCATCCAGATGACAGGCGAGAATGTGCAGCTGACTTTGGAGTTCGGAATAAAGTCGAACACCACACCACCTTCCTCGTGGAGAGGTAGTACCTCTGGTGAGAGGATCCCCTCTAACACTGGTCCTCACCCGAGGGAGTCTGGAGGCCCAGAAAAGAGGAAAAAAAAATAAAGAAGAGGCCGCCGACGAAGCGAAGGAATGCCCGGCGCCTGAAGGGTGAGGAATGGGAAGAGCCGAAAGCAGCTACCACTCCCCCTCCCATCCCCACAGACAAACCCAACCAACTGCCGGCTCCACAGGCGGTACCATTGGATGAGGAACGTCTCATGGAGACTGAGGAGGAATTGGAAGTTGTCTTTTCGCCACTTCCCGATCCCCACTCGCCTGTTCCTTCATTACCAGAGAGCCGTGACAAGGAATCTGCATCATACCAACATACAGAAAGGGACCTCCATCAACTCTTGGCAAGACGCAAAGAGGAAAGCGAAAAAGAGAAAGCAAACCAAAGCAACTGATAGCAAAGCTCGACGAAGAACAGAGATGGTCCGAGGAAATAAACAAAATAACAAAGGAATTCTGCGACAAATATCCGCCTAACGCAGATAGCGGTCCTACAACAACTACCACAGCCACAATGTCTCCATCCCAGCCACCATCTCCAAAGACGTCCCGCAGGAAACACAGGTGGTGATCATCGTCAGTCTTTCCTCCTCAACTGCTTCCTGTCCTGGTCGGCATATCTGATCAACTTCAAAAACCTCAGAGAAGGGTCGAAACGGGCTTGCTCCAAACCGTCGCTGCGCGCCTTCGGCGCGCGAAACCATTGGTTCATCGGAAACCAAAGTATATAAGATAAGTTGTTGATTCCATTTAATAAAATTCACCGTGTCGCGGTTGTTGGCTGTCACGCGCTGCTTGGCCATGCCCCCACCGACTCAACAACTACTAAAACAGTATATCAACAAACTAAGGTACACTTAATCCACAAATTTTCTGATTATTTCAACACTTCTTTTTTTTTGGGGGGGGGGGGACTTCGAACACGGCATCTCATCCTCCCTGAAGGATTGGTGATGACTCAAAAGTAGTACTGGAGTTTCTCCAATACTATTTTTGTAACCGTTAAGGAATATCATACAGGGGCTTCTCCGTGACTACCATTGTTGCTATGGTTCTCTTTTTCTCTTCAGAAGGACCCCTCTCCCCATCATTTGGGCTGTCTCGTAAATTAAGGAATCTGAACTGTTATTTTCGATATGTCTTTACAAAATAGAAAAACTGAACCGAAACCCAGGTTTTTTCCTGAAACGGAATCCGAATAATCTAAACCTCCTAGCTCTGGAGAATAGAGTTCTAACATCGGTTCACCGAACTTAATATCAGAGACCTTATCATCGGCCCAAAACCCCCTAGCTCTAGAGAATAGTGCCCTAACATCGATTCACCGAGCTTAAGACCAGAGACCTTATCCCCGGCCAGCAGCAACAGTGACGGCTAACAACAGTCTGGCCGGAGAAACTAACTATTCAGTAGACGTAAAATATTAATTTGCTCTTCTACCAAAAGAAATAATATCTAATATCTGAACATCTGTATAGATGAAGGTAATTAAAAATGTAACTCTACTACATATAGCCAGTTACCATATATTATGTCTATTTCTGCCAAACTCGTAACGTAGAGACCTAAAACAGAGGCGAACCTGGTATTGACAGTATAGGTTCTACTCGACCAATATCACGTGGCAGTGATGTAACTTGTACGTTTTGGTTTGTCCTTTACCACATTTCAAATAAGGTTTGGTTAATCGATATCGGGTTTCTTGTGCTTTTTAATTCAACCCTTTACCTAACATGAAAAGCAGACGACACTTGCAAAACAAATTCTTGAATAACTATTTTTTTTAATTTTTTGTCTCAAAAACATAAGTTATGACCCCTCGTTGGAACGATCTCAGAACTGTGCAATCCGATCTGTAACATAATCCGGCGCTTCTTCATATTACGGGAATCTGAAGTCCTGCAGTGATTTATGATTTATTAGTCCAGGCACATTAGACATAAAAATGAGAAAGTAAGGAAAAAAATCGGAGAAAGCTGATTTTTTTTATATGTTTCCGGGACACACATTGCGGATAAAGTGTGAAAAGTCCCCGCGAATCCGAGTTGAGCTTTTTTAGTTATAGCGTTTTTTTGATGAAAAAAAAAATTAAAAAAAAATTCGACCCAGCTCCATATTTCTCATTCTTATTCGCCTTAGTAGGGTGAGAATCATAAATATCGTGCTGAATTATATTGAGAATACATATCCCCAACAGAAAATGCCAACTTTGTACCAATCCTCACACTCAGTTGTGAAATATTCACGAAAATGTACAAAATTACGAAAAATTTTTTATTGTTTTCATACACACAACGGTACACAACGTCCATTAAATCAAATCTACGACTACTTTGGGAGTTAAATTATATATCAAAAATTGCAGAAAAGCAGTGGCTTTATAATGATATATAACAATAGTCATTTATTCCATAATGAACTGGTGAAACGTGTGAAATATTAACCATACCCCCTAAACTCAAATTCAAACGGCATCGACCTTTCTCATTCAAATACCGTATTATAGCATCATTGTTTCAATTTCCATGTTCGATTAAATCACATAATGTGGTGTTCGCCTACACTCAAGATGCATTTGACGTTTGACCAACCACTTTATATCAAAGCAGTGGAGATTGTGTCTTCGTCAGATAAGTTGACAAAAGTTTTCGTTAGACTCGGCGGCTTCCATATGATTATGTCATATTTAGGGGCAATTGGTTCGATCATGGCTGGTAGCGGCTTGGATGAACTTTGGGGGACTGTTTATGCTGGTGGGTCAATCCATTATTTGATCAGTGGTCATGCATATTCAAGAGCAGTTCGTGCCCATTTGCTAACACAAATTGCCATTACAAAACTTGTGTTTGAAGAAAGCCGAACACTAGATAACATAGACTGCACAGAAGTCAATGAAATATTCTGTGGACTTGCCAGAGGTGACTGTACAACAGCTGACGCTGTCAATCAAGAAAGTGTCAACCATCTACTGTCAAAATTACACGAACTGCTCCAGAATGCGTCCGTAGGACGCACAGGAAAGCTTTGGGTACAATACTACGAGCAAATAGGTCTTCTCCAGTTGTTCTTGAGAGCAGAGCGCACAGGCGACTGGGAACTCCACACATATTGTGTTCGCAATATGATTCCAGTATTTCACGCAGGTGGTCATTTTGCATACGCAAAAAGTTCTCATCTCTATTTGCAGCAGATGAATGAGCTAAGAGAAATAATGCAACAGGATGATTTGAAGTTGTTCACTGAGAAAGGTTACTTTACCATAAGGCGCTCAGATAAATTCTGGGACGGGATATTTTCTGATCAGACCATAGAGCAGTGTTTAATGAGAATGTTCAAGCTCCCTGGTGGTCTCACACATGGCAGGGGAATAACCGATAGCACTGTTGCGAAATGGGTACATGGACTACCTCTTTGCCTTCCGATATGTAATGCTCTCGAAAATTTTGTTCATGTTCACACTGGTCATGGCGAACAACATCGGGATCTCCGTCAAAGTTCACAATTGTCTGATGCCAATGATATCACCAAATTATTGAACTGGCTCAGAGTGCATTCCCACTTTCAGAATAGAGATCCACTACAATTGGTCTCTATAGCGACCGGGCTTGTGGCCGACGAAACTGTGAACTGTGATCAAGTTCGCAAAATTGGTGAATGTTGCGTATCGAATGTTGTAAGCAAAACGTTCAACAGCATCAAACTACGACGTGTTGACACTGTGAAGTCTTTCGCATCGATGGCAAATAGCATCAAAGTCCGTGGAAGTAAGGTAGTGATTGACCCCACAATTCTGTTCAACCGCATCACATGTGTTATTCAGTCACAAGCAGAGATGGAAGAGTATCTCAAATATGAACTCGCCCGAAACCACCAGCATTGTTTGATTCTGCTGGAATGAGGAAGACACAGAAAAGCACGCTCGGTAAGATCCTCAAAACATACGGTTCCGAGCAAACTAAAATCCCAGAACATTCTCTGTTTGTTGTAGATGGTGGATTTTTATTGAGGGCAGTTGTATGGCCTAAACAGTCGTCATATAAGGACATATGTACATCATATTCCAATTATCTAGTGAGACAATTTGGGGCGAACGTCGTGGTTGTTTTTGATGGTTATGCTTGTACAATGTCGACAAAGGGCATGGAACAAGCCCGTAGATCTAAAGACAGGTATTCCATTGATATCAATATCTCACCCGAGTTACCAGCCACCACACCCCAATCCGATTTCCTTGCAAATGCCAAGAACAAAACCCAACTGATCGATCTTCTAATGCAGGAGCTATCTGCTATCAATATTCAGTCCAAGCAGGCCGAGGCTGATGCTGATGTACTGATAGCCGAAACTGCACTTGACATCGCTCAAGATGACAACAATGTTGTCGTTGTGGGAACAGACACAGACTTGTTAGACATTCTTACCTCTCGAGTTCAACCGGGATGTAATATTCACATGATGTATTCCATTACCCCAAACTTACTAGTTTCAGTTAGTGAAATAGGAACCAAAATGGGTGACCATAGAAGCAACCTCCTTGTAGCACATTCTATAAGTGGTTGTGACACTACTTCTGCACTCTTTCGAGTTGGTAAGAAGAAAGTATTCAGTACAATTGTCTCCGATGTTACTAGCGACTCACAACAGTATGTCAACACAATTTTGGCGGATGACAGTACACCAAGTGCAGTAGCCGCTGCCGGGGAACAACTTCTCCTGATCTTATACGCGAGTAAAACTGTTTCCTCTCTCGACCAATATAGATATGTCACTTACAAGCGTTATGTAGCAAAATCTAAACTGAATAAACCCATCGACCTAGCCTCACTCCCACCAAGCAGCGATGCTGCACAACAACATGTCTACAGATGTTATCTCCAGGTCCAACAATGGCTGGGCACTTCGCTTCCTCCGACGGATTGGGGGTGGTCGCTAGACAATGGACTTCTTGTATCGACTGCAGCCACAAAGCCATGTTCCCCCGATAACCTACTGAATCTGATCAGTTGTGGTTGCAAGAGTGCTTGTACAAAAAGGTGTGGGTGTAAGAAGACAGGACTCTCTTGCTCAGGTTTGTGTAATTGCAGTTCGGATTCTTGTAACAACCACAGAAACACTGTCCTGTCGGAAATTTCTGAGTTCGATGAATAATATGTATATAGGTCATGTCATTTCTGTGTATAGCGTTGATAATAGTCAATGTAACTTAATCCATGTTGATTGATTTGTACATTCTGTAAATATTATTTATTGATTTTTGTACATTCTGTAAATATTATTTATTGATCTAATGCTGCCAGACACAGACGTGTCTGTTCGGTCCCAAGCCCGAAAATAGTTGAGTTCTCATGCTGACGAATTTTATGCCAAAAGGGGAACTCGGCCAGAAGCAGAGGGGGTCTTCCATAATGTCTATTTTGTAAGCAATGATAAAAGTCTTCAAATGGTGGTGGATTTTTTATCGTCTGTCCAACTAACACCCCGTTCTGCACTACAACCCTTTGGGCAAATCCGTTAGGAAAATCGTCATTTTTTGCGTAAATCCGATACTTTTTTGTGAATTTTCAATAATTTTTCGCAGAAATTGTCACAGAATGCACATTTTCCTCTAGGTAAATGTATATTAGACATTATGTAGCTCGAAATACGCGTAAACAAAAAATACAGTTGGATCAATTCGAGATTACAAAGTTCGTGCGATTTTTTTTGATTTTTTTCGAAAAAAGGCTGTAGAAAAAAAAGCTCAACTGGGATTTTAGGGGACTTTTGTCTAATCGTTCAGTGACATGTACTCGACATTCCCTGAAAAAATCAGCTTTCTCCGATTTTTTTCCCTAGTGAAACCTAATGTTCTTGGGCTATATGGTAATCACTGCGATGCCTTCTTAATGTATGACTGTATGATTATATACCTTATCATGGGTGTATACGTCGTTTCTTCATTGTCAGAATTATTATTTCATTCATTTCATTTTATATTGTTTCATTATATTACCATAATAATGCTGATGTAAAATTGGCAATCTGCCTCAAGTAGGTGTTTATTGCTTCAGTAAATTCTATTCTATTCTACTCTAACCTATGTTTTTGAGACACAAAATGAAAAAATAATGAAAATTAATTGACGATTTTTGAGAATAGCGATGACCGGTTTTGCCGCTACGTTACATAACCTATTGTACATGATAATCAGATGTTTACAACATTACCAGAATATAATGTATTCCGCAACAAGCTGAACGCTTATTTGAGATGCTGCCATGTACTACTTACAAAATAAATACATATATATGGCTAGAAAGCTATATATTCTGTTTTGTAGAAATCTGGAATAATTTATATTGTATAAGAAATCGAATCAAAAAATAAAAGAAAGAAACAGATCAGTAAAGTCGACGCTGGTGAGTGTTGGAAGGAATGAGAGAGAGAGAGAGAGAGAGAGAGAGAGAGAGAGAGAGACGACGACGACGACGAGAGAGAGTGAGAGAGGTTCCTTGGAGAAAAAGAAACACTGCTCACCGCTTCAAAATACACTGCAATCACTCGTGAAGTAGAATTAATAATGTGAGGTGTAATTCGTGGGACCGAAGGCACAGGGGTACAGTGAGTGGCGTGCGTTTCAGGCTGTTACGAGCCTTATTGCTTCTTGGTATCGAGTGTACATTAGAATCGTCTCGTGATAAGAATAAGATATTCATGAAGTTTTTCGAAAATTTCTTTATTAATTTCGCTCCTGACTGTATAAAGTTCAAAGGTTTAATTCCGAGAACGGGAAGTTTCTGGTTCTCGTTTTTGAAAGTTAGTCAGGATATCGTTAAGTTTTCGGTTCTCGTTTCAGAATATCAGTCCCGATACATGGGAAATTCATAGGACAGAATCGGAATTCATAAACTATGATACCCAATCATTGATACCATGATGTGTGAATTTCCCGGTTATCGTGGTTGACTTTCAGAACCGGGAGGCCCAGAACCGTGAAATTCCCGTTCCCGGTATTAAACATTAGTACGAAACGCTGGCGTATGGATGAAATGGATCAATAGTTTAAGAGTGTTCATTCTTCCCCAAAAAGTTGGCAGTCGAAAAAGTAGTGATCAGCTGTTTCACGAACACCACATCAACAAAGAAATGTAGGAGAGAAATGGCATTTTAAGAGGCCGTCACTATGATTATTTCATGACAATCTGAGTCTATGGTGGTGAAGGATTTGTACCCTGCGTCACTAGTCATGAAAAAAGAAACTCGGCTCCTTTAGAGAATCTTTAAACAATTCCACTGTGATGGCATCGGTGATTTGGGGGTACGACCCGAGAGGTTAGTCCTTAGCCCTGCTCCCCCACCCCCCACCCGACACAATTCTCAAATATCAGGAGATGCATAGGGCGAGGGGGTTCTGAAAATAACCACGTGGAATGCCATACCGGCACGGAATTGATGATTCTATGAGAGTATCCCACTGTTTCACATGTCAATGAAGATGCTGAAAAAAGTCTATGTTGTCAGCTCACCAGACACCATTAGAATTTTTTTAAAAATGGTATGCTTCGTTTTGAGAGCCTCAGATGTGATCTTACTAAATCCAATCAAATCTATGATAATCACCCATATTTTTCACGCGCATCTCTCGTTCAGGAATTCATTGTCCAGTATTGTGCAAAAATGAGTTAACTGTTTACTTAACACGAATAAGGGGTGACACTAGCAAAGACATTTCTTAAATAGCTAAAGCCTCTATGTTTATCGCCAAATATAGCTTATGGCGCTTAATAGGAAAGAGCTCGACGATCCGTTCCAACGAGGGTTCATAAGTTATATTATAAACCGACTTGATTTTTTTGTTATACATTTGCAAAAATTAAATAAAATTTGAAAAAAAGTGAATTTCAATTTTTATGAATGACGCTGGCCGCACATCTCCCATACATTAGGTAGAGCGTTAAACTCTCTGTATTGCACCGCGTTTTCTAGAGCTGGGAGACTTTTTAGTTTTACGGTTCGGTTCCGGTTTTTTGCGGCAAACTGGAAAACCGAACCGAAAGACCCAGCAAAAAAACAAAAACAAAAAAAAAAAAAAACCCGTTTTATCGTCTTTGTGCATAAACTGATCAAATTATTGTACTTGGAGGTAACTGGGATGCTGGCCCATATGGACTCTCGTCACATCGTCTATCCGGAAAAGGGGAAAAACGTCGAGTTTACATTGTCAAATTTTCTCCATCATTGACTAGTCCACCGTTCACTAAAAAGACTGAAATCTTGGCCAGAGGCCAAAGGTCAAGTTGAAGGAGATTATGGGAGGGGGTGACCCCCTCCCATAATCTCCTCCAACTTGATCTTTGGTCACCGTTGGTGGTCCGGTGGGGAAGCCTTCCCCGGAAAAATTCTTCAGTATTTGATGTCAGCAGTAATCAAAGATTTCATGCTGAGAGAAAATGAATCAAAATCAATGTAGGTATTTATTAGATTGCTGTGGAGAATATAGGCCGCGGACCTTTGGGATTGAGGGGATCGTACGACCCCCATGACCCCCCCCCCCCCTGACCACACCCTTGCGATGAGTCAATAAGGGAGAAAATATGACAATAAGAACACACCATTGATTGGATGAACTTTATTCATTCCTCACCCTAATTTATGTCTTTTTCTAACTCAAAAGGTGTAACAACTGATACCATAGAACACCTAAGAATGATCAAAGGGATGTTCAGCTGAACTCAGTGGGGAACCTTACGGACAGGGCTTTTATGAACAAACTATTGGGGGATTTTATCCAAGTTGTGGAGCCTGAAGTGTTATTTACTATGTTCTTAACACACAGAACAACTGAACCAAAACCAAGGCTTCCTGAAACCGACCGTAAACGTGGAGCCCGGTTAGTCCTCGGATGGGTGACCGTCTGAAGGATCGATTCGGACTCACGCGTTGTTTCTTGGGCAAGGCACTTAACCCCGATTGTCCACACGGGGGCACGATGACGCCGTGTACTAAGGCGTACAGCACGTCGATGGTGCGCATGTCTTCAACCAATCTAACCCTTCCTGTGCTGCAGTGCGGAGTTACGATGTTGGGGAGCTGGCAGCTGCTCGTCGTTGCTCAGTGGTTCTCTCCGGATACCCCGGCTCCCCCCCCCCCCTCCCCGTAAAACTGTCACGGTCATGATTAGCCATTGTGCATAAGTATGTGACCTTAAACACCAATAAATAATAACAATTCCTGAAACCGAACCGAATCTGAAAATCTAAACCACACTGTTCTATAGCGTTATCATATGTCCATGTTTGCTTTTGATGAGGATATTGACTGTGCAAGACTACCCTTTTGACAAATTAAGAACTCGCGTGTGCAGGTGTAGGGGGGTAGCTAGGCGTGGGATGGGTGACCCCCCCCCCCACCCAATAATTTGACAGTCGGGTCATTTTCATCTTGATTGGAGTCTTAAGTATCGATTCTCTCCTGCTGGTAATCATTTACGTTCTTAGATATGGTTCTTGAACTCACAAGCGCTGGGGTGGTAAGGGTATACGGGGGCAACTGCCCCGGAATTTTAGGTGTTTTAAAAAAAAACGTGTTGGTTGACCTATCGATACATCTGTGCTGAAAGTTGTGGGAAGGCGTTTGGTACGAGCCAACGGCGGTGGTGAAGGTGGAAATTGTGCGCAGTTGCGCTACTGACCAAGTTCCATTCATATAAAAAAACTTGTTCCAGTTTGTTGGCTTTCCATCGGTCTTTTCTGCGTCGAGGTGATCACAATTACCTTTAGAGAAAAAATACACCATACACACAGAAATACAGGTAATAAATTACCTAAATTGTAAGGAAAGAATTGGGTGGATATTGTCAAGAAAGTGCAGGAGAATGCTTCTCTTCTGTCTACCACAGTGTCAGGGCAAAGCCAGCCTAAATATAGGGGCAAGGGGCCTCATATATAGAGATATTGTAAGTTCAAAAGATATTCCGCATCAAGGCGAAAAACCTACGTGAATTACACTTCTCTGTGAAGCTGGACATGGAAAAAACACACGTGGTGTATATCCAGCTTCAGCGCAGGGACCCAGGGGAGAAACGGTATGTTAGATAAGGTCTAATCTCATTTAATTTATACAGTAGTCGCGAGTCTTACGAGACGTAATCGGTTGGTGGCAGGATATCGTCACAGCCAATTGAGAAACGAGATTCTAAAAGATAGAAATGTCTGTCATGCCAATGACTGGCAGAAACGAATCGATTCTCTCGACAAGTGAAATCACCGTTAAGTCACGCGCGAGATGACTTGTATTGATTCTGCCTCGATATACGCCATCTCCCACCGTTTTGACAGATGGACAGATGAGCGTCTGTCCACCTGACAGTTTAGGATAAAAAGTATATATACCTTGCAGAGCATTAGACACACACTTGGGGTCACACACACGTTGGTGAAGTCCAGGGCAGGCGGACTCTGTTTCCTGGCATAGGGGTACCTTCGATCACAGGACCCTGAAACTGTTGGAATCGCCAGACAGGGCATTCCACTATTGATTTAGCTTAAGGTTGATAGGCGGCTACAGTGCCAAATTCGTTGAGAAGGAAAAACCCAAGGTGAAACGTTAAAGTTTAGATTGTCGAGTAGCAGGTATCAGCCTGCAATAGTCAGAAGTGTAGGTTAATTGTATTGTGCGTATTAACCCTTTGAAGCGCCAGACTGATTGCGTTCTGAGTAGTTTGTTTTGCTGTCGAAGCATCGTAATACCGACTGGAGATCGATGTGAGTGACAATTTCGTCCCAGCACAAAAAAGGGGCATTTGTGAATCGTGAATTCAACCAGGAACGGTGAATATTTCAATAGGACTATCACGGAGGACTTTCAAAAGGCTCATAAGGTATGAGTAGTCAATATCTGACCCAAATCAGAAGTACGGTAGCGTTATAGATGACGAACATTGCTGGTTGGAACCCTCCGACAGCCAGAGGTACAGTTACAC
This sequence comes from Pictodentalium vernedei, assembly GCA_031216915.1. NCBI lineage: Eukaryota > Metazoa > Mollusca > Scaphopoda > Dentaliida > Dentaliidae > Pictodentalium > Pictodentalium vernedei. Next base: position 98,333,565 of record CM062297.1, on the reverse strand, counting down.
GCAGACGTTTGACATTTGAGCTTAAGCGGGTGAAGCTCTTATGGCGAGCTCACGGTAATAACATTTCAGATTTGTGAAGCTCTTATGGCGAGCTCACGGTAGTAACATTTCCAGTGTGTAAACTATAGTGCCAGTACAGGGCTATAGAATGACTATATGATTGTTGAGAATTGTTTAACCCTAGCAAACCATTTTCTGTGAAAAGAATCGAATTGTTGATTGTTGAAATATTGAAACGGCTTTATTTTTATGTGTAAATAAAAGAATCGTTGTTACTTTAAATCATTCTTTCCATTACGCAGCCTGAAGTGATTAGGAATCACACCTAACGGAAATCGAACCTATCTTAGGCCAATTTGGCAGAGGAGAAATCACAGCGCCGGTCTAACTCAGCTCCCAGCGCTGAGTTCGCGGCACCAGGATTCCGACTCTCCACGTCGGTACAATTTTCCCGCAATTTCATCAGCGGGACTAAATAACCCCACGTCAGCCCAGGCCTTACGGGGCCTCAGGTGTTCTGACACACAGTGCCCGTAACACCCGTTCTACACATTGCCCCGGGGCCCGTTCTCGCTCTCGACGCATCTGCTTGGACTAATGTGACACACACAGTCGGTCTGATGCAAATGGAAGCTTGTAGCTGGTAGGCAATGTTGGGATCCAAGCATTACAAATTTTCACTCCGTTACGCGCTAATTAAGCAAGAAGCCGAGAATCCTATGTATCAGGACCACTACATATATTTATCCATAAATAAATCTCCCGAGTTTTTTAAACTTCTCATCTCCAATGACAAATATTCCAACTGCATCATCGGGGCATGCCTTCGAAGAAGGCATGCCCTGATGATGCAGTTGGAATATTTCTTCAGTTGGGACAAGCTTGAGTCCAGGCAGTCCAGACGAATTGGATTTAAGCACTCCTTATCTGTCATCTGGGCTGCGCCCCTGTAACGGGCGTTGGCCTAGTAAATACCTCTAGTATTAATGTATACAGACAGTGACTGATCGCTTATGCCATCTCTAGTGTTGATGTATTCGCCATATAAACTCTTGATACTACAGATAACTTCAACACGTTTACGTCAAAAATAATTTACTATCAACTTTCTATGTGCAACAAATATATTTTACTGAAAGAAATATGTCAAGTGGACATTTCTCATTCATAAAGAAGTGGTCTTCATTTTTTAAATACTTTACCGGTTGGTCAAAAAACATATGTCCATGTTTCTTGTTTGGAATGAAAACGCTATACTACTATAACTACCATACCTTGTGTTGCTGGGAATTTGGGATCCTTGCAAAATGTGTTTTTGGCAGAATTTTCCATGTGAATAGGGATATTAAAATGTGGATATTGAATCGAAGAAAATAGTTCTCTTCGATGCGTTACAACTTAGCTAGATTATGCAAACTAAAATTAAAGTAAATATTTATAATGGAACGACAATGGCGCTTTACTTTGACGAGGTGCAAGGAACTTACAGGATAACACAAGAGGTTTATTTTATCTCTCCAAAGGTGGATGTAGATCTTGGGGGCGAGAGCGGAAGGGGGTATATTCTTCAAAACATGTGATTTGATCTTTTCAACCATCCACCACATGGCTGAAAATCTTTATCTTTGGACGAGATTTACAGGAAAGTTAGCTCCCCCTAATTTCATGAAGCTGTTAGTAAATTTAACACTAAGGATATGGGAACTTCATGTACAGATTTTGACATTTCGAAATGTCAGTGAATTTGTATCGTCGATGTGCGCATCATTTCCCAAACTTCAGTCATTTTTCCTGAAGAGTGGTACAGCAACACAAAAGCCTGTCCATTACAATGTTTTCTCAATCAGTTTGAACGTTTGACCATTATTCTCTGTTGAAACCCGTTTAAAAATAAAATTGACGTTTTCACCATCTGTTGATGTTCTGTAACCCTTTCAACAATGAGCGCATCGTGACATATAATACAGACACCGCTCTTTCCATTAATATAAAGTTTAGGAGGTGAGATTTGCTATTTTTTTCATGGGCAGAATACAAACTTGCAAACAACTGTACAAAGACATTCACTATACAAAGAGCCAAAGTGGACGCTTAGTGTTGGTAGGTGTGATACTGATAGATATTCTTAATGGTGGATTATTGGTGAACTAGTTGCTTCCAATAAGCTTGCCATAAAAAGCCGAGTTTCACTTTGTTACTTTTAATAAACAAAAACAACAGACAACTCTGAGAGCTGTCTGTTGTTTTTGTTTATTAAAAGCATCAAAAGGAAACGTGGCTTTATTTTCTACTGATGTCACGGTTGTGGGTAGGTGTGATATTAATAGGCATTCTTGATAATGGATTATCCTTGAAGTCGTTGCTTCTAATTAGCTTGCCATAAAAGCCATGTTTCCTTTTTGTACCGTATAATAATTGAGAACAATAGACAACTCCCAGCGCTGTCTGTTGTTTTCGTTTATTAAAAGTAAAAAACGGAAACTTGGATTTATTTTCTACTGAAGTGGAAGGCTTTTCTCAGCAAGTACTTGCTTCTTAATTAGACCTTCCTCACCAGTCGAATAATTTCAAGGAAGATAACTTTATCGAAAGTTGATTTTCGTGACAATATTAGTTGAGGATGGATATGTTATCCCCTTCAAGTCTTGTAGTCGACAACCTTAGCATGCCGTCATCTAATGAATGCATAACTTTCTTCTCTTGGAATTTCGTATGTATCTTGGTGTAGCACATATTATCAGCTAAGCAGTTTGCCAGTGACATAAAATACTATATAAAATTGGAAACTCACCATAAATACACTCTGTAGAAGCCTCAAATGCACTTTATTGTCTTTAGGGACGTTCACTATCTTTAATGTCCGTCAGGTGAGTACACAAAACTGTTCAAGTTAACACGGACGTGTTACCCATTACGGGTCTGTTCCGTCCCGCTGGAATATTCTCGGGCACCAGTCAAATCGTCCCCAGGTGCTCAAAACAGTCCCCATTGATCAAAATACTGTATAGAGTGCCAGTTAATTCGAATTTCGAACTTGGCGACAGCGACGCACTCTTCCAATGTGGAATTAACTGACAGAGGATATAGCTTATTTGGTCACAAATAAACAGTGTATAGAGGATATCCAGTGTTTTTGAGTGGATACCGAAAATTATTTCATGAGTTACCGAGACAAATGTTTAAATTGCCGTTCATCTTTGTCACGAGTTAGATATTTTTCGGTATCCACTCAAAAACACTAGATTTTCTTTTTATTATACGCTTTTTTAGAATCTGATCTTTCCTATCGATAATTCCACTCGTTTCAACCTTCAGTTGATGCATGAAAGTAAACAACTGATGCGCATTGATACGCGGAAGTGATTTGATCGATACTCGGAACAGGTAGCGTCTTGCGATCTGATTCAGCTGGCGGGTTTCATTCATCAACTCAAAGTGAATACGTGTTGAATTATTGCTGGAAATGATCGATATCCCTTCAAAAAGTACTAGATTTTCTTTTCATTATACGTTTTTAGAACAAATTGAACATTTCCAGTGGTGATAATTTCATCCGTATTCACCTTGGAGTGATGCTTTGAAAGCCGCCATTTTGATTGATACCGTGAAAGTGAAAATTTCTATATCTTCACAGAGTGGATACGCTTTCTATCTTTCCGCAATTTTATCGATAATCTATCGTTTAGCGTACAATAAAATTAAATTATCTTACTTAATACAGTACGTGGTGAGTGTATTATCACTAAATCCTCCGTTGAGCGGAGATTCCACCCAAGCAATAATTGTAAATTTGTTGCACAACATAACAAGCATAAGCAAAGTTCAAGCCAATGGATCTCCGGGTTAAACCCGAAAATCCATTGGCTGAAACTTTGCTTGTGTTTTTTTTGCCCATGTGTACAGAATTTGAAAATGATGCTTTTGGTGATACCTTCACTCCACGAGTGAGTTAGTTACAATTCACACCCTGTACTTTTTCTGTGGAGCGAACTAACAACTGTGTTGATTAATCAATGATATATTTTTACTCGCTTCACGTGAAGCAGTTATCTTCAGTCGACAACGATAGACGAATGAACAAGAACACCGCCTAGCGGGACATTATACGCCTGTATTGTATTTTTGAAGGGTTGGGGTAAGGATGGGGTGAGGGTGAAAATTGTTCAGACCAACCCCATATTCGAATTTGACCTGTATTTTGTTGTGATTAAACAACATACCAAGTTTGGAACCAATCGGAAAACAAATATTAAAAGTTATCATCCGGAAACCAAATATCTGATGCATTCTATGTCCAACAAGGGCCATAATTCAGGGGAACTTCGAAGTTCAAACTGACCCCATATTCGAACTTGACCTGTCTTTTGTTTTGATTAAACCACACACCAAGTTTAAGAGTCAATCGAAAAAAATACTAAAGTTATCATCTGGAAACCAAATGTTGACGAACGGACAGACCGACGGATGGACAAATGGATGGACAAATGGACAGACAGACAGACTGATTCCATAATTCGATGGTTTTTCAACAGGCGTATAAAAAATCAGTTAGGCCACACTAAAGTTAGAATCCGGAAAACACAAAAGGCACAAATTCAAGAGGAATAACTCTGAAAAGGTACATGCGATTTTGGCCGAAAGTGAACTTGAGCTGTGCTTTGTGGTCATAAACAAAATCTGAGAATTTGAAACGAATTAGTCAAGGCAAACTAAAGTTATCACCCTGAAACCACAAAATCCACAGATTTGCAATCATTCAAGGGGAATAACTCTGGAAAGGTATATGCGCTTGTAGTCAAAAGTGACAAAGAACTGAAAATTTGAAATAAATTGGTCAAGGCAAACTAAAGTTATCGTCCGGAAACGAGAAGCTGGGCTAAATTTCCATACATAAAGGGCCATAACTCTACTGCAAATGGGCCGCTAGAAACGGAAATCGAACACATCCTGTATTTTGTCATACGAAATCCACATGCCAAATTTAACTCGGCTCAAACCATTACAACTAAAGTTATCGGCCGGAAACGAAATGTGTCCATGGACGGACAGACAGACGGGTGGAGAGACCATTCACATAATACGTCCCGTTTTTCAAACCGGCGTATAAAAACAACAAATTTGGTGTCAATCCGTCAAGGCGTTCGGCTTTAAATGAACGGAAACCAATTTTTTGGAGAAAAAATTGTGTTTTCAAAGGGCCATAACTCTGCAGCAGATGGACTGAGAAACACCAATATCGAACTTGACCTGTATTTTATTGCTACAAACAACATCTGAAAGTTTGATGTCGATCCGTCAAGGCGTTCGACTTTAAATGAAGGGAAACCAATTTTTTTTTCGAAAGATTGTGTTTTCAAAGGGCCATAACTCTGCAGGGGATGGACTGAGAAACACCAATATCGAACTTGACCTGTATTTCATTGCTAAAAACAACATCTGAAAAATTGGGTGTCAATCCGTCAAGGCGTTCAGCTTTAAATGAACGGACGCCCATTTTTTTTAGAAAAATTGTGTTTTCAAAGGGCCATAACTCTGTAGCGGATGGACTGAGAAACACCAATATCGAACTTGACCTGTATTTTATTGCTAAAAACAAATTCTGAAAGTTTGATGTCGATCCGTCAAGGCATTCGACTTTAAATGAACGGAAACCAAATTGTTTACGGATGGACAGTCGGACGGACAGACAGACTGATAACATAATACGTCCCGTTTTTTATAAACGGGCGTATAAAAAGGGGAGATCATTCTGACAGTCAGCCGTATATATATTTCGATTGACTGTATTGCGTGTGATGAGGAGTGGTTTTTCAACGAAACACTCGTGCATGAAATAATTCCTTCTCGACAATAACTTGCATTCCACGAATCCTGTTGGTGAGTAGGCTGAAACATTGCACATGCTTCCCGTGCGTCTTCGCAGAATTTAATATACGTTTTCTAGACGGAAACCCACTCTGTGCTCTGTGGATGGGATATACCGGTAGTGGTAATTCACTCTTCACAAAAAATGCTTTGCTTTCATATTTGTCCATGGTATTTCTATCGTACCCATATCTATCAGCTTGGCAACCATTGAATCGTACACACCTGTGTTCATTCATATACCCATTCCCCTGGTCAACGATGCTGGTCTGACGAAATCAATCCTCACTTAGGCCAGTTCCATCGAAATCCCCCTTTTAATCATCAGTTGTAAGTCACAGAAATTTCTGATGAGACCGATGGGGATAGTCTCCATATTATTCGAATGTCTGGTTTCTCCGTAGTCCCGCATATATTGTTATTATATCCTGAGTGTGGTATTCGTGCTTCCTTGCTAGATGTCTTACTCATGTTGTGCCTCTCTATACCCTTTCAGGTTAGTGCCTCACCCTCCCACTTAATCCTTTATCCGTGAAAAAAGTACTACCATCTGTAGCCCTTTTCTGACTTGGCTCTATCACCATCCCCTGGACCAAGATGCCGCCGATACACAGTGATGTTAATGGGTTAATCGATATGGCGAGTGTGCCAGCGCGGAAGGATAGAACGAGAGGCCGCAGTTCCATATCGATTACCCATTAACACGCGTGTCGTTCTGTGTTTATTACACGCCTTCGCGTCTAGAAAAAAACATTATTACAAGGACACTTAGCATTCTTTTGACAACTATCAACAAAAAGAATACATTTTATCAGCAACCAAATTAGCGAGGGGAGCCCGTGTTTCTATTTCGTCCCCCGAGTTCCAATGTGTTATATGTGCCTACTGGCACATAGAACACATTGGAACTCAAGGGACGATTTTCAGCTATCGCTAGAGATTCAAATTGTAATTGCGTTGCATGATTTGTAGAAAATTCCAGTGAAATTTCTCTTCTATTTGAAAATAGTTGGTCAACGATTTCCGTTCCGCACATATGTGCGGAACAGATTTTCATTTTCCGCATGGTTCAGAGTTGCTTAGATTTTTATTACATGCCCATGCAGTCTCTCTTATGCAATACGGCGTGCAATACGACTGTGCAATACGGAATTCCGTATTGCACACCAACCTGTTCCAACCGGGACTTTTTTATGCAATGCGACTGCATAAAGTGCATGGTGTTTACCACCGTTGATAGAAAAGAAAATTAGGTCAGTAGGTGCTTGGGTCATGTAATAAATACAAAACCACATGTATGTTTCAATGAGTCGTTTTGTATTCAATTCGTCAGATGTGCGTAGAAAGAAAACGTCTCGACCTTCGGTCTCGACGTTTTCTTCCTACGCACATCTGACTCATTGAATACAAAACGACTCATTGAAACATACATGTAGTTTTGTCTATGTATTTCATAGAACAGGTGTGAAATAAACTATAAAGCCACACCCCATACCGAATATATATAGGTTATTACGACCATGTGGGTTTTCGAGGCTGTGTATTGACGCCGAGACCTCGTGCCTGTGCATATATCGACGAGTTCGTTATAGGATGAGTCGATATGTGACCCAGATGTAAGGTCACAATCTCTGAAAGCCACATGTGGTAATAACTGCTTTATCTTACAATATTCTGACCTTTCTTGGCCTATTCCCATAATGAAGGGATTGGGTACAGTTTTCAACGGCCTCTGTTTTGACAATCATTCAACGTCTGAGTTGATTTTCTTGTGAATGAAGACTATGACGTCATGGTATTCTGTGGCTTTGCATGACGTAATCCTCGTTCATTCGTTTACTAGTACTATAACAGCTCAAGTTTATAGTATTGTTTCAGCTGTGGGTTTCTTTGTTTTATTTTTCATGTTTAACTCATAGCAGGCCTATATAAAATATCATCATGGCAAAATATGATCCAGTCTAATTTATTTCGTTAAGCTGGTGATGTATTTACGATTGAATTTTTTTTTTCATGAACGGTGGTAAATATATTGTCTATCTGAATCTAATTATCGAACGTGTGGTTTCTACCCTCTATACAGATTTGTATTTTGTCTAAACATTTTACTTGTATTGGGGAAAACACGTTCATGTAAGATAAATTCCATTAGCTGGTTGAGTGCTGGAAGCCACTATCATGGCTTTCAAGAAACATGAGGGTACCATACTAAAATCTTCATATTCTTTACACAAATTTCCTATTCAGTCATAAGCAAATACAATTGTGTTCATATACATTTGCATTATTAGAAATTATTGGAGAGTGCCTTAAGGCACTCTCCAATAATTTTTAATAATGCAAATCTATATGAACAAATTCCAACTTCCAAAAATAATCTAGCACTCAACCAGTTAATCGATAAAATTTATATGCTAAAATCAACGCAGTTTCCTTCCAAACCCCCCAATGCCATGATCCTCGAATTCACTCAACACAACTGAAAGAGCCTCTGATAAATTTCCGTGGAATTCCCACAAAACAATTTACTTAGTCTCCATGTGTTTTCATCGACCGATCACTCCTACTTGAATAGTTAGTTACTGAATGGGATTACCGCACACAATATTATCTGTCCAGCAGTGTTCGTGCTGGCACGAATATTTTATGCCTTGTAAAATGGTTGTTCAGCGTCGAATGCTTTTTGTGTCAAATGAAAGATGTTCGTGCCAAATGGAATCTGATTGTAAATGAGAACAAATTAACCATGCATCATCATTTGAGTGCAACAAGGTGTCGTCTGCAATGCTAAAGCATTGCAGACGACGCCTTGTGGGACTCAAAGTACGACATTTTAATTTCGTTTTACCTAGCTCTTTCAAAAATTTTAGTTGCAAAATAAAAACACACAAATAATAAAATGAGAGGCAATAAAAAATTAAAAGGCTCATATTAATGTCCACAAAATAATTCCAGGGTTATTATTTACTCACTGTTTATTCATTACATCTAAACTAGTAGCAAATAATTTATTATCTTCCACAAATATTATAAAGAAAGATTAAGATATAGAAGATCTCAAACGAGTGATGTTTGGATATAAAGGCTCGTTGTGAATCAAATTCATCAAACTCGTTTCAAAAAATCTTATATCCAAACATCACGAGTTAAAGATTCTGTATATCACATGAATTTTCGAATGTTTTTTACACTTTTTATTTAATTCATTGTCGCTAAATTCTCCCAAAACAACCGACAGTCAGTTCGTTGGCTCAGACGCTTCACACCATGACGCCATGAATGCGATTTACTTGCACCTGTTGTCGTATTTGACGTCATGTGAACTACGCACAAGAATACACACGCCGATTAGACACTAGTTGATAATCAGGAAATAAGACATGGGTGGTTTCGTCGAAATTAACGACGTTTCATGTGATATAAAAACGATTCAAATAACAAAGAAATGTTTTGGTAAGAATAAGAATAAACCGAGAACTTTTAGGTCTCAATATAAAACAAGGATTAAGTGAGATAAAAAAAACGATGTAAGTCGAAAAAAGGAAAAAGTTTTTGGCAAGAATACGAATAAATGGAGAACTGTTAATTCAGTTGACCTATAACAAAAACCATGCTTTTAGTTGTTACATATAGATAACTTGACGGGCATGAATTCTGTCTCTCTCGACGTGTCGTCAGACAGCGATTTTATCGACAACGACGCAATAATGAATTATAAAACCTTTGAGATCTACCAAAAGTATGTTTTTGGTGCAAACGTGTGGTGCAAAATGCTGTATATTTGTATATTTGGTATGATTAGCACCAATCAGTGTGGACACTACTGTCCATCATGTAGTTTGGCAACGGACCAATAAAAAACACTTGTTGCAATGACTTTGACGCTGGGTTTTGACGTTCATTCGCGAATACGTTAAAATAACAAAACGGAACGACTGGCGTATAAACAATACCCTTGGGACGGTAAGGATTTACATATTGTAGTGTTGAGGATGATTGGTTTGGCATTATATGTTATTGCCTACGATAAAACAGACTTAATGATCTGTGTAATGAATGTGCCTGCGTCAGATGTGTTTGTTCCACTGGGGCAAACATGGAACCGGGTCCGTACCTATCGTTAGATATTGATGGGGCGGGGGTTAGTGACCCAACTTTTCCCGATCGTGACACATGAATTTGCCCCACTTTTCCTCCATTCACATAGCATCGCTGAGTTACTGAAGTGATGGGTCTACGATAACTATAATTAGTGACAGCAATCGGCAATAGCCGTTGTAGAGTGGCACGGCTTCTACTTCGTCATTTATTTATTTATTTATTTATTTATTTATTTATTTATTTACTTATTTATTTATTGGACTTTAACGACACTTTCAACAGCCAGGGTCACCTCATTAGGACAGTTTTACGGGTGGAGAAAACCGAGCAACGCCGAACAACTGTCAGACTCCCCAAACGTACTGGCTCCGCACAACGAGGGCTAGCATTGGTTGAAGACAGGTGCACCATCGCCGTGTGGTACGCCTTAGCACACAGCTCCACCGTGCACCTACGTCAGCAATCGGGATTAAGTGCCTTCACCGCCTTGCCTAAGGACACTACATAGTTACACCTGGGTGGGGGATCAAACCGTGGGTCTCTCGATTTGAAGTTCAATGCCGCAACCACTGAGCCACCTCTCTCACTATTACGTCATTGTGAACTGGCGCTGCTAATTTACAGGTCTGGTCGTACTCACTTATTAGAAAACTACAGACCACCTGCGACCACTCTCTGCCAGTACGGAAGTCTTTGTCGTGACACCGCCCCATTCCCCGCGAATTACCCCCCCCCCCGGACTCCGCGTACTTAAAACAGTTTGATTGTTTGCTTGTCTGCACTATAAAATCATTTGGGGTAATATTAACCCAAATCACCTGGGATGAGTGAATATGAACCCAATTGGGTTCATATTCACTAAATCCAGTTTATGTGGGTTAATAAACGCCCAAAATTAAAATTAACCCAAATCAACTGGGTTGAGTGAATATGAACCCAGTGGGGTTCATATTCACTCAACCCAGTTGATTTGGGTTAATTTTGAACCCAACTGGTCTTAGCGTGTATTGGGGTTTAACGATATACACGTTCAACAGCCAGGGTCATATCGTATCAGAGAGTTTTACGGGTGGTGGAAACCAGGGTACCCGGACAGAACCGCAGAGCAACGGCAAGTAACTGTCAGATTCCCTGTCAGATTCCCCAACGTATTAACTCCTATCAAAACTTGTTAGCATTGACTGAAGACAGGGGCACCATCGACGCACAGTATGCCTTAGTACAGAATGGCAACGTTCTCCACCGAAAGCAACCGGGATTAAGTGTTTTGCTCAAGGACACAACGCATTGTTGGTAGAATCGATCTTTGTTTTAAACTCCAAAGCTCCAACCAGTGATCCAACTCTCTATCACTAAAAGGTGTTAAATGTAAACACTTCTGTACCACAACTACTATACGTCGAGACACAGAATTGTTACTGGAGAGGGGAGAGGGTGACAAAACCACTCACCTCACCCATGATTTACGTCCATGTTTGTAACACATCTCTCGCAATGATTTTTCTGACAGATTAAGGACGTCCGTTTATGAATAGGTTAACCTTTTACCCAACGTAACGCAAAACCGGCCAGTGCAATTTACAAAAATCGCCAATTAATTTTCATTATTTTTTCATTTTTTGTCTCGAAAGCATAGGTTATGACCTCGTTCCAATGAGGGGTCATAACCTATGTTTTTGAGACAAAAAATGAAAAAAATAGTTTTTTGTTTGCAAGTGTCGTCTGCTTTTCATGTTAGGTAAAGGGTTAAAAGAACCAAACAGAACGATTGTCACATAATCACGACAATGGGGACAATGTGGATTTGCATGTTACAGAATAAAAGATGGTTGATTTGGTAATGTTTGTTCCGCAAGAACTAGATCGACACCATTTGACTTGGTTTGACTTGTGACAATGTGAATTGATGCAGCTCATAATTATACCAATGATAAACGACTATTAATATTGTTAATGCATGTGTGATATTTATGCACCATTATCTCATTTTATGTCGGCTCTATTAAATAATTTACAACGGGAGAATCTCACGGTTAATTGCACAGTCATTTCTACATAGGATTTAGTCATTTCAAAATTGCGTTAACCCTTCGAAGTAAAAACACAAGTAGGTTCATTGGAGGCAGACACTGAACCAACCGCTGTTATAATACAACCGCTATTGAAAGAAATTTATTACTATAGCGTTCGGTGGAAAAGTCTGGGTCAACTGCTATTGTAATAAATTGATTACAATAGCCGTTGTATTACAATTGTACCAACCGCTATTGTAATACAACCGCTATTGTAATAAATTTATTGCTATAGTTTGTTGATGCAAACTTTTTCACCGACCGCTGTTGTAATAAATTTGTTACTGTAGCGCTCAGTGAAAAAGTTTGCATCAACCACTATTATAATAAATTATTACAATAGCGGTAGGTGAAAAAGTTTGTAATAAATTTATTACAATACCGGTTGAATTACAATAGCGGTTGGTACAAGGCACAAAGAGCGATTTATTTATTTATTTATTGGTGTTTAAGGCACATACTTATGCACAATGGCTAATCGTGACCGTACAAAGGGCGATTAACCCGGTAGTGTTAAGCAGGAATCGACTGGCATCGGATCATGCAGGGACGTGCTCCCTGAGAAAAAGTAAAAGTCATTCGGGTGACCGGGTGAGTGGGCCACCGGGATACAGAGAAGGTGGATTTGGAAGGCATGGGGTGGGGTGTCCCTATTAATTTTTCCAGTCGGGACATATTATTCTGGATTGGAATCTCAGAAACTGACTCACTTGTTACTAGTAATCACGTATTGTCTAACGAGACTAGATTCGATACTTGGACTTCAGGCACACAGTCGGCCCTACAAAGTAACTGCTGTTGTACATTTGGGGTAATTGTAGTCCCACCACGATCAGTTTGGAGAACAGTGTGTGCTAATTAACGAAATTGATTCAGGACTACTACAGTACATGGATCTTGTATCTACACACAAATTCGTTTCCAAGAGGTCTTGATTTTTTAACTGTAACCCCGACTGACTAACATGTCAGCTATATCATTGAGGCATGCCTTCGACGATGATGTTGTAGGAATATTGTATCAGTCGGGAGTTTAGCCATCACGGCCATAGATGCTAGAAGTGACCGTAAACATGGAAGTGACCCTAAACACCCATAATAATAATTACTATTTTACCAATATGATAGAGTATTGGACAATGCTAAAAAACATTCCATTAACCCTTTCCCATGATAGCGTCTTCCATGTCAGTTCAGTTACTTGAGTTGGAAGAATTCACATTCATCATTTGGCGGTTGGCAAATTAATATTTTTCAGCGTGCAGCTATAAGGCTGCGCAATGAAAATATTGATTGGTTTTTCTCCACCCTACAATACGTGAAGCATACACGTGTCCCGAGTGAGACAGCAGGGTGGGATATTTCTATCCCAACCACTCCACGTGACATACTCATCTGCATATTTTATTAGGTCGCCGGAACCATTTCATTATCGTCTGCACAATTGTAAATAAACAAAATGGCTTCACGATTTCCCGCATGTAATCCACGTGCCATTCAAAATCAACAATGTTGATTTGTTTCAACCCCCGTGTTTTTCTGCAGATTTAATAATATCACTGCGCGAATTTATCGATCGATCAATAATTTCACAATGCCATTTACATTACAGTTTGACACGCGCAAATTCATTTACCCCTTAACGGACAGTGTTACAAAGTATGGTATATACCTAACTTTTATACGATCTTTCCGATGAAATTGTTCGTTTTTCGAAAGGACTACGACTTGATAAATTGGGTATGTCAGCACGTGACCGCCAATTATCTATAATGACGTAATCCTCGTGTGTGGGGAGAAAAATCATCCTCGATGAGTCTGAAGGTGGGAATGGGGAAATCTCACCATCGGGACAAGATATTTGAACCAGACCCTCGGCAAGCCTCGGGTCTGGTTCAAATATCTTGCCCCGAGGGTGAGATTTCCCCATCCCACCTCCAGACTCATCGGGGATCATAACAATACCCAGCAATTGAGGGTTTCTTCCCACCCAGCCAACCTTCAGAATTTTCCTATCATCAGCGAAGATTTGGAAGGTTTGAATGCTAGTTGATGTAGAATGGGTGTTAATCCCCAATTATGCTATAGTCTGTTTCAGATGTTATACCACTTACAACATTACAAATACAGAACACAATGAGAAATGTTTATTCATACATGTATTTTCCAATAACTTTTTTCATAACACATAAATAATAGAGATATTACAAGTACATGTAAACTACTTTAGAAGGCCATTCAAAAAGAACAAGGAAAATCTTGTTTCCCTGGCTCTTCCCGCGTCATTAAAAATAAAAATTTAAATCGCCGTGGTCAGAAGAAAAAACAAAAACAATACAAAAAACCCCAAACACACTGATGCCGAGATGTCAGTCTTCCAATTTTTCCCACAAGGCAATTAGGAACTTAACCAGTTCAGTCTTGTTTGACAGAGTTCATTGTGTTCTCAAACAAGGTAGAATTAGTTGATTTTGGAGTTGCATTATGGGAAATATTTGATGTCTGAAATTTCGATATTTTGACTTCATTGTTCAGTGGTTAACCAATCACAATTGTGGACCGCCCGAGTACCCGTATTTTTTTTAATAGTCAAGCAACACTTGCACTCATAAATAGTGCTCATGTAATAGTTGTTGTACATTTTTTATCCATAAATTTTGCGAAACGAAATTAAATTTAAATACAATTTCAAAACAGATAAAAAGGTTTAATAATTTAGTTCACAATATATTGAATATACGTTGACTTGAAAGTATTGCTGACAGTTGTAACCCTTTGACCTCGTAAGACCGATTTTTCGGTGCAAGGCATAATTTCGTCCCATTGGAGTTAATTTATCCTCCCTGTATATTGATATTGGACTGGTCCATCTCATTATAAGTGTACACAAAGGCGATACTATCGCGTTAAACGAGGGTTCAGAGGGTTAGACATGAGATGAAAAATATGGTCTAATTTGTGAAAATGTGGTCGATGATAATATTAATAAGAAACAGACCACAGGCAGGTCTTCTGAAGATGTGAGATCAAGAAAGTAGGCTTGGCACGACATGAAAGTTCCAAAAGATTCGCCTAGGGGGAATAAATAGATAAAACATAGTTCAGATATTATAAATTACGAGATGTGTAGCTGGCAAATACCATGTCACATGATACAAAGTGAGAACAATATTAGGCGAAGCATTAGCCGAGCTGATATTTTATTACACGCCTGTTCTATGTAATCACCATCTACAGCAACACTAAACCATGATAAAAATGAAAATCTGTTTCGCACATATGTACAGAACGGAAATCGTTGACAGACTATTTTTAGACAGAAGCGAAATTTTACTAGTATTTTCTGCAAATCGTGGAACGCAATTACAATTTGAATCGCTAGCAATAGCTGAAAATCGTCCCCAGAGTTCCAACTGTGTTCTATGTGCCAGTAGGCATATAGAACACATTGGAACTCAGGGAACGAAATAGTAACACGGGTTCGCCTCGCAAGTTTGGTTGGCGATAAAATGTGTTGTCTGTGTTAATAGCTGTCAAATGAATTGCTGAGTATCTTTCTAATACTTGTTTTTTTACAGACGCGAAGGCGTGTAATAAACACAGAACGGCACACGCATGTGAATGGGTTAATCAATATGGCACTTGTGCCATCGCGGAAGGATAAAACTCTCGTTTTGTTCTTCCGCGCTGGCACTCGTGCATATCGATTAACCCATTCACACGCGTCTGTCGTTCTGTGTGTGTTCTCGCTGATCCAATCGCGATAACGTATCCGCCAACTAAACGCCACGTAACGTATTTATTATGCCAGCCATTTTTTCTCCAATATTTCACCAACAGTTGTGTTTGCAACCCTTTCTTGTTTTCGTTAATTATTCACATCGGCATTCATTTGATAATATTATCTAATTTAAGAAAATGTAGACGATAATAATATACTACTCAAAGTTTGCTAAGAACCAAATATATCCAACTACCTGTTTTACGTGTTAGTCGAAATATCGTAAAGAAAAGTGTATATATTTTTATTTAATTATATCTTTAATGCTTTAAGTACAGCAATTAAGAGTTTGTTTGTGTTTGACATTACGTTTTAGCTTTTGAATACGATAACCATGGAAAATGGATATTATTGGTAAAAGAGGAATTTTTTCAATTTGCCAAAAAGTTGATGGAGCAAACTGGTATGGGTTCAATATCGAGTATGAGGCCCATTACAGTTAATTACAGCTCGACAACGCCTTCTTACGCTTCCAATCAGGTTCCTGATAGTCCTTTGTGGGATGTTGTTCCATTCTTGGACCAGCATGGCACCAAGCTCCTGAACACTTCTTGACTGGACTGGACGGGCTGAAATTGCAAGCTGCAACTCATTCCAGACATGTCCGATTGAATTGAGGTCAGGGAATCTTGCTGGCCAGTCCATACGCCCAATCCCCTCCCTCTGTCGGTGCTCCCGGACAGCATGGGCAACATGAGGACGAGCATTATCGTCCATCAGGATGAATCTATCACCCACTGAACCTGCATACAATCTGACCCGGGCATCCAGGATCTCATTAATATACCGCTGTGCATTCAATGTACCACGTTCAAGGATACAGAGCTCTGTACGTCCATCCCAGCTGATAGCGGTCATGCTCAGTAATGTTGGCTGCATGGAATCGCTCTCCTGGTCTCGTCCACACCCTAGAACACCTATAAAAAGGCCAGGTCGCCAATCTTCTCCGGTTCATCCAACACGGTCCATGGCCCATTCATATCGTGCCTGGCGGTGGTTCTGGGACAGCGGAATGCGAATATATGGTCTTCTCGATCGGGGACCACCATCGGATAGTCTGCGTCGAAACATTTACCCAGGATACATTCCGAAGGTCACTGCGAAGCTGGCTTGCTGCGGCAAAGCGGTTCCTACGGGCCAGATTGATCAAATACCGGTCTTCAGCTGCAGATGTTGCCCTGTCTCTGCCACCACCATGTCGTCTTACTGGTGTGTCATACTGTTGAAATCTTACCCAGGCTCTGGCCATCACCGCATGGTGCACACCAAGGGCTTCACCAACCTGACGATGGGTAGCCCCTTGCTCCACCATCCCTACAGCCCGTCACATTTCTACTTCAGACCAATGTCTTCTTACATTTGCATTCGCCATATTCAATCATTAAATCACAAGGGTTTGTGTTGAATTGAAGAGTGAATACTCTACACATGTCATGTACATGCAGACAGCACACGAAAACATCATGAAAATCAAGGGGTACATGCTTTCCATGACTGTCACGAAACGTCTGTCTGTCAAGAGAGCTAATGTAAACACTGGGGACCATCTCAATACATTCCTCAATCATTTCCAACAAAAATATCGCAAATATGTCACAAGCAAATTTCACAATGATGTGTCAAATATGTGGTGCTTAGCAAACTTTGAGTAGTATATTAATATGAAACAGACTATAAGCAGATCTTCCGAAGGTGTGAGATCAAGAAGGTTGGCTAGACGCAAAAATTTCAAAAGGTTGGGTGGATGGAAATAAATCCCAATTCACTGAACTTCAATTTACTTTCTGGAATTAGAACTTTTAAACCTGGATTTTATATCCATGTTGCGGTCACGCTTAGCCATTGTGCAGATATATGTGGCATACATTAAACACCAATAAATAAATAGTTATGAACCTGCTCCGGGAGAGCGTGCTTAGGCATCCCTGGCTCAGATCGTCATGAAAATGGCCTTTCGATAAAATTATCTCCCTTGAAATTATTAGATCAGCTCGGAAGGTCGAATTAAGAAGCAAGTAATTGTTGAGCAAACATCCATGGCATCAGCAGAAATTACAGTTAAGAGAGCTGGCTACAGAGAGTACGATGTGTTGGGGTAAATTATTTTAACCCTTTACCCAACGCAGACGATATCAAAATTTATTATTTTAAATATAATTTTTTCAAATTTTTCAAAAAATTTCAACAAAACCATATCATGTGACCCCTCGTTGGAACGAGCTCAACGAGCTCGTTCCAACGAGGGGTCACATGATATGGTTTTGTTGAAATTTTTTGAAAAAATAATATTTTTTCAACTGCTGAATTTGCATATTACGCGGGCGGATGCGGGCGATTCGTTAGGTAAAGGGTTAAAAAACAGAAATGTTCTCGTTTGCAAGTAGTATCTGTGAAATGCCTGAGCACTACTTGGATTCTTTGTTATCATCGGTTATAAAAAAGGGCCAAAGTGACTTGGCGTTTCACAGAAAGAACTTGCATGATCCTGGTATTACAGATCCTATGTAATACACCGAGCTTATCGTTGTTTAATTTCTGCCAGAATCAGGGACTTGGCGACAGGGAGAGGGGAATGGGGGGGGGGGGGGGGGGGGTCTGTCATACACCCACCCCCAAACCAGGCAAAAATTTCCTATACTTGGAAATTCGGAAGGCAAGGAATGAGTAGTTGGAAATTCCATCTATCTGAATTTTAGAGCTTATTTGGCGATGCTGATGTCTCCTTTACTTCCCAAAATTCCAGCTCGATTTCAAATCGGCAAAAATTCTAACTATTGCTATTTAAAAGTACAGTGTACGCAATATCGAGCTTCATAAGTATGTATGATGTCAATCGGTACGAGATTTCTATAGTAAGTTTACTTATCGTAATAAAAAAATCCTCGAAATGCACTTCAAGAAAATCAGTTAAATCACATCATGTAAAATCGTTATCCTGAGTTAATTCCATCATTCACAGTTACAAAATGATGAAAACTTGAAAATTGATCATTCCTGCATAAGATCTGATTTAATGTTAGGACAGAGCGAATTGCTCAAAGTTCAAGGCTTGAGCATTTGTTCAGTACATATACAACTCCCAGAATAATACCAAATAATAATAACCTGATAATTCTATCATAAATGTGTTGGCATTTCAGTTACTAGAATCAATTTTATGCCATTGTGCAGAAGTATGTGACCTTAAACACCAATAAATAAACCAATACCTCCAAGTGAATGTGCATTGATGATAAACTCACCCTCCAGTTGATATACCACAGAAGTGGGAAAAGTCACATCAAGGCAAATTTGAAATAAATGTACCTTACTGCAAAGGCTGTTCTAAAACTCAAAACTTAATCTTGGTAACCTTAATGGAATAAACATCACTCTAGGCTGAGTCGAAACACCTGAGCGAATATAATAGACAAACTTAATTTGGGTCACACCTCATTGGAAGGAGTTTTCAACAATCTGATGAAAATGTCCACCCTTAGTTGAAACACTTTTTCTGAGGGAAAAAAGCTCATCAGTTATAAATAAATAAATAAATAAATAAATAAATAAATAAATAAATAAATAATTGCCCCCTTGCGTGGCTTCATATTCAATATCTTTCTCGGTAGTGAACTTCCAACTAGGGGGAGGGAATGGGAGGGGGGTTCCCCCTCCTGACCCCTCCCTCTATTTGGAAATTCACTACCCTACATGCCTCCAATCGGAAACCTCTAGCCACGTCCCTGGCCAGAATCACATATTAACAGAATTGGAGAGATGGGTATAACATATCTTTGGAAAAAAAAATATGCCCATCAACTTTATCGATTTATTTTGTTTGTAATTTTTCACATACAATAGCAGTGTAAAAGTGCTTATATCATAGATCCTAAATTCCACATATTTTCCAAGATGCTACAACAGAGCTCCATTTGACACTAATGTTTCCAAATTTTCTCAGCCGTGCCGAACCATGGCCGTGCTGGCGGAGCTGGTGAATGTCGGTCGCCAATTAGCGCCCCCCCCCCCACCCCCCAACAAATTTCCTGGCTCCGCGCCTCCATACTGTCTGTACCAAAAACATATATTACTGTGGATATCTCGTTGTGGGTCACTACATAAAGATGGATATATCTCGAGTTAAAATACAGAAATGTTGAGAAATTAGGTTTTAAATTCAGATCTCTGATACAAAATTACAGTACGTCCGCCGTGGACTGGTCACTTTCCACGGGTGGGCAATATTTCCACGGACGTAATAATATTACAATCCAAACACTAATTACAGGAATAATCATCAAAATCAAAAATTTAATTAATGAAGCACCGGGTACAACCCGGTGATTCATTAATTAAAATTTTGCCGATGATGATTTTTATTACCTGGTACATAAACGCAAGAATGGACATCACTGCCCACGCGTGGATTACGACCAATCCACGACGCCTATACTGTACTCTCACCATTACCGTATTAATTAAATACTTCGTTTTTGTATAATGCGGCCTATATTACAAATTAAAAATTTGTATTTGTATTTGTTTGTAGGTTTAGTAAAAAATTTATCCAACAGCCCTCCAAGGCTGTAGAATTAAATTACTAAACTGCTTGTCGTTTATTATGTAACACGTCTAGTCTGTGTCGTTTACTGATCCCCTCTCCGGAAGTTCCCATTTCTGCAGACCCGCGATTCGTTAGTAATACCATACGCCCTGCAACGTTAAAAGGTTTAATCTGATTCTAGGTGCCACGTGAAACTGAATCAATCTAGCGAAAATAAACCAATTTGCTTTTCGATGAAACATTTGCAGACCCATGTGGTGGGTAGTTCATTTTCGTCTGTTTTTCATATCCGACCCACAATCAGGCCTTAACCTTTGTCCCGCCTCAAGAAAATCGATTTTGATTCTCATGAACTCCTTCCTGCGGCGAGATTCAGTTTTCCGTTTTTAGATAATTTAGAGTTTGAACTGCTAAGCACTTGTGCGAGCAAACAGCTGGGGCTAATACTATAAAACTTTTACAGTTGTATTTTCTGGAATTGTATTTTCCAGTTATGACTTTAAATGGGTTAAAATTAACCATTAGCATTTTCAAAGATTTGGCAATTTGCCAGTTGGCAAATTGTCAAATCTTTGGAAATGCTGATGATTCATTTTAGTCAGTTTTATAAACAGGAAGAAAATAAAATTCTAGAGAATACAATTGTAAAAGTTTTATAGTATTAGCTCCAGTACAAATTACATAGTAAGAACAAACTCAGTATTTGTATATTTCGTCGAGTTTAACCATTTGGCGAGTTTCTTGTTTTATATGTACATGCCGTAGAATACATTTCCAATATATGTTTTATATGTACATGTAGAATACATTTCCAATATATGTTTTATATGTACATGTAGAATACATTTCCAATATATGGTTTATATGTACATGTAGAATACATTTCCAATATATGGTTTATATGTACATGTAGAATACATTTCCAATATATGGTTTATATGTACATGTAGAATACATTTCCAATATATGTTTTATATGTACATGTAGAATACATTTCCAATATATGTTTTATATGTACATGTAGAATACATTTCCAATATATGGTTTATATGTACATGTAGAATTCATTTCCAATATATGGTTTATATGTACATGTAGAATACATTTCCAATATATGTTTTATATGTACATGTAGAATACATTTCCAATATATGTTTTATATGTACATGTAGAATACATTTCCAATATATGTTTTATATGTACATGTAGAATACATTTCCAATATATGTTTTATATGTACATGTAGAATACATTTCCAATATATGGTTTATATGTACATGTAGAATACATTTCCAATATATGTTTTATATGTACATGTAGAATACATTTCCAATATATGTTTTATATGTACATGTAGAATACATTTCCAATATATGTTTTATATGTACATGTAGAATACATTTCCAATATATGTTTTATATGTACATGCCGTAGAATACATTCCCAATATATGTTTTATATGTACATGTAGAATACATTTCCAATATATGGTTTATATGTACATGTAGAATACATTTCCAATATATGTTTTATATGTACATGTAGAATACATTTCCAATATATGGTTTATATGTACATGTAGAATACATTTCCAATATATGGTTTATATGTACATGTAGAATACATTTCCAATAAGCGCGCATCGGCTCAATGTCGAGTTAGGCAGACACAAAAAAACCTCCCATTCCGAGGACCGAAAAGTGGTGCTTCCATTGCAGAGAGAAGGTTGTGGACGAATTTCATCCTTTTTATAGAATGTCCCCTACATAATGTGGATAGAGCAGAATTCCTGATCCAAATCCAGGAGATTGCCCCAGGAGTAGCCTTTATGAACGATGCGAATCTATTCCACATGTTGATATCCTCTTTTGATTATGACATAACTCCCATGGCTATGTCATATGCACATAGGATATACCAAAAACATGTGGATGAGAAAAAAAGATAGCAGGTAACGTTGAATACCTGCCCAAAGATATTTGATTTAACAGACTATGACTAAATCATATTGGCTATATGCATGAATACATAACTCCATTTTTGATTGTTTATGATGTGTGAGGGAGAACCGTGTGCGAAGTTGTGATTGTTCGGTGTGGGTGTTTGTAAGTTACAATCGAAAAAGCTGACTGATCTTGTGAAGGTGAGAGTGCGCGTGTGGGGGTGGTGTGCAAATGTGGTGAGATAGGTGTGTGTGTGTGGGGGGATGGGGGTGGTGTGGGGAGGGCGAGGTGCAAGTGCTGTGGGACAGGTAGACTTTTACTTCTATTGTTCACGTGTGTATCATATATTCTCTATGTCAAGTAACTATGTTTGTTACGTAAGACAAATAAATAAATAATATACAGGTTTTGGGTGTGTCATGCTGCTGGAAGATACAGTACGCTGACAGTGCTTTCTAGTGAAGACTTGGATGCGTGTATAGGTAGCCATGACATCACTAGACACCAGTCTTCAGTCAACGTGTGACCTATTATGAGGGGACAACAAATAAATAGAATTATACAGGCCTTTACGGACACTTTGGAAAACTAAGACAAAAATGAAATTAACATTTTACGAGATCAAAGTTGATTCTCAATGTTTTCCATGCTAGAAAATCGATAATCATTTGCGAGACTCTCGCTCGAATTTTAAGCCTTGCCAAGAGTTCATCGATACATCAGCCATTGGTGCAATAAAAGTGCACTGTTGAGAAAGGGACGTGGCACACATTCCGGCAACATCTATGTCCTATTTATATATTTATTTTAAATTGTGCGTGTCTCAACTATGGTAAGCAGGTACGCGACATTGTCGGAGCAGGGGATGGGGAGTGGTTGCTGGACGCATCCCTGACTTATCTTGTCATGAAGTTATCTCCCCTGAAATTAATAGATAGGCGAGGAAAGACCAATTAAGAAATATGTAAATATTGAGAAAAAACTTATGATATCAGGCGAAAACAAAGCGAAGTTTCCTTGTGTTACTTTTAATAAACGAAAACAACAGATGACTCTCGGAGCTGTCTTTTGTTCTCGTTTATTAAAAGTTGCAAAAGGAAACTTGGCTTTTTATGGCAAGCTAATTAGAATCAACGAAATAGCTGCCCACTTTGGTTCTTTGTTTAGCGAATATGTTTATTACAGCGATTTGCAAGTTTTTATTCTTCCCAGGGAACAAAAATTAGCAAAATATTTCTTCCTAGACTTTTGTATTAATGGAAAAGATGGTGTCTGCATTATATGTCTAGACCCACACACTGTTTATATAATGAACAGAAAAAAAAATAGTTACAGAGGATCAAAAGATGGTGAAACGCCGTTTTCTGATTTTTAAATGGTATTAAAAACAAGGAATAATAGTTCAAACTGACTGGGAAATAAATTGTAAAAATCCAGCTTCCGTATTTTAAAACCTCCCCACAGGACAATGTCTGAAGTTTGTAAAATGATGCGCACATCGATCATACAACTTCCCTAACATTTCCAAATTTCATTGTTTATATGAAATTCCCATACCCTTAGAGTTAAATTTACTGACAGCTTTAGAAAATTAATGTGAGTTGATTGAAAATCTCTGGGCCGGACATATAAGAGAACCAAATAAAACTCACACATCATTAGATGACTTTTTAGATACCGTTGGTGGGGAGTGTAGTATCCCTGAATCACCCGCAGAGTGGAGATTCCACCCAAGCACTAATTGCAAATTTGTTGCAAAGCATAACCAGCACAAGCAAAGTTTCAGCCAATGGACCTCCGGGTTAACATTGCTTGTGTTTTTTGTAGCTTGGGTGATGACTCCACTCCGCGGGTGATTTAGTTACAATCCACTCTCCACGTACTGTAGTTTAAATTTCCCACGTCCCCGATTTTACTGTGCCTGCGTATATCTGCATGCGGCATATTAAAGGCATTTTCAGTTAAAAAAGGCCACCTGACTTAATTTATGAAGGGTTTTGACAGGTTTTTCGTAGTATATTTCGATCAACCGCATTCATTTGTAAATTAAATAGCCTCAGTGATTAAGGATCCAAACCAGAGTGTTGTGAATAATGCTGAAGAGTTTTGGACTTGCACAGCGAAGAGTTTGGCTGTGGAATATTTCCATGCATTCAGATACAAATATGGCTCAGTGCCATTAAACTGGGAGGTTCGCAGCGGCAACCTTCCAAGTCATGACATCAAGCCATTAGTGTACTAACCTGAAAAAATAAGATGACATTTTATGGTGATTAAGTTAATCTGTAATCAGCTGGTTATTTTATATGAAAACAATTTCACTTGTGGGGTACTGTGTGTTCTTAATCATTTATATAACGCAACAACCAAATCCCATCAGCGTTATTCACAAAAAATCTCCATTCAAATTTTATTATTATCCCTCGTTGGGACGAACTCGTCGAACTCGTTCAAATCAGAATCATAAGTTATGATTTGAGGCAAACATTTTCAGTTCAGGATTTTTATTTATTTATTTATTTATTTATTTATTTATTTATTTATTTATTTATTATGTCGTAGGTAACAAACATTACATGACATCAAGGAATTACAAATAACGTAATGTGATAAAAGACAAAACTAACAAACACAGTGGGAATATGAGAGTCCCCAAAACGGACTTCACGATCTCGCCCACAACACACACACACACAAAAACGCCCTCACTCGCGCGAACAACACAATACACTCACACTCTCCTGTACTGTATGCTTATATATGCAAACGTACTCATAGGCATAAAAAACAGCGCGGACACAACGTGCTAATGACACTAAAGCCTATACATGAGTATAAGATAGGTTGCTGGCACATGGGGCGAGGGAAAAGGTTTCAGTATGGTTGAGAACGTTACGAAGGGTGCCGTAAAGAAAACGATCGTCTCGATTATAAGAATTTTTTGCAAGTGATGTCAACTAGTCAGGTTCAGTAGAGATGTGACTCTTTCGGCCCAATCAGTAATTATAATTCATAGTGATTAACCGATGCTTGGCAATCGCATCTGACATCAGCCGATTTCAAGCCATCGGTTGACCATCGGTGGAGGTGTTTGAACATCGGTTCGTGCCGATGGTTACTTGGAACATCATTTGATCAAAATTGTTTGTATTTATGTTTGATTCATGATTTCATACAAGCAGTATCAAGCTTAATAAGTTGCCACAATGATTGACAGGAATCATGATTGGTCTTATCTTATTGATTGGTCAGATCTTCCGTCTATATGAAATACGACATAAGCAGAAACAAATTAACCTTTTACCCAGCGTGACGGCCAAAATCGGCCAGCGCTATTTACAAAAATCACCATTCAATTTTCATTATTTTTTAAAACATTTTTCTCAAAAACATAGCTTATGACCCATCATTGGAACGAGCTCGATGAGCTCGTTCCAATGAGGGGTCATAAGCTATGTTTTTGAGACAAAAAATTAAAATATTTAGTTATTCAAGAATTTTATTTGCATGTGTTGTTTTCTTTTCGTGTAAGGTAATTATTTTCGTGTAAGGTAGTTGTTATTCTATGGATAACAGCATCAGGATCATTGATCAAAGACGTTGCGCTGTTAACTTCTTTCCGATGATGTCCTATTTTTATCTTAATACACACAATGACATGCTTTTGAGGTCAACGAACCAATCAACCTGACTGTACTGTAAAATTAACCCTATTCTATAGCTTCTTGAGCTTACTACTCCCTTTGGTTGTGACTGTCTGACACTGGCTCTCACAATTGACCGATTGTGCGCTCATCTAATCGGCAAGCAGATGACGGTCACAAATCCTTTTCGGTTAATCACTAATTATTCAGATGTCTATAAACCTGAAAATCTCTACACACATAGTTCAGAACGGGATAATCTTAGTTATTTCGCGTTTTCTCTTGGTCGGCGGCAAGATTTACGGGTGTGATGCATGCGCCACTAAGGATACCGCCGAAAAAGCGCCTATTTCTTAATTATTGCTATACAATCTTCTATACTAAGGAAGCAGAGGTGTGCCCGTAAGAATGTAGAGTGAAAATACATGTACTCCGATTTCAAGTTATATATTCCCGAGTAGGTGTAGTTTGGAAGTATTTTTTTAAACATACCCAGCTCCAAATAATTTAGAAATCATCGACAGAGGTTGTAAAAAGGAGAGTTATTTAAAATGTGTGACGTAATATTATCATAGCAGGGGTATAGCCAGGATTTTTGAGGATAGGTAATAATTTGGGTTCTATGGACTACTGATGACCGAAGGTCAGTCCAAACCTGGATCCAAATCCGTAACCTCGATCTAAATCCGTAATACAATTGTTTGGTGTGGTACCTCCTGTCCACAGGAGGTACCACACCAAACAATTATATAACGGCCTTTGGGTCCACGTTTGGACTCATCGAAGGTCATGCGAGGGAAAGACGTGTCTCCTCTCGTTGGTGAGGGTATGGGAACCTCTCCGGGAAAAGTTTTGAAAATTCAAGCAAATGAGAGTGAGTCAGTGAAACCCAAATGCTCTTTATAGGGAATGTAAATCACGGTGAGTAAATTTTGTTGTCTGAAATAAAATACAGCTGACTGTCTATCGTATTATAAGGAGCCTTAGCTTAGTGTCTACAATGAGTGAACCATGTCGAAATTTGTTGGCAAATCACCCTTATTCTCCCAGGGCCACATGCTTACAGACTCATTACCCGCCCTGCCCACACTCTTATATTGTTGAAACTTGAAAAAGGCGGCGTGATGTACAATCTTATTGTTTAATTATTCAAATTCCCTTTCTAGTTTCTATATTATAATATCCCTACAAACAGCATTAGTGGGCGATATAAATATATCGACCCACGCCATAGATGGGATTTATATAGTCGAAATCTATAGGCGGGATCAGAGTGGGGGTGTTGGGTGTTGCAAAGCCATTGACACTGAGTCAAAATATGTCAAGAGTGTTTATATGCTGGAGGGAGGGTAACGTCCTCATTAAATCTATTATGACGGTTTGGAAGAATAAACTTTGTAAAGAAACCCCAAATAATTATGATATTTTGTATTTGTAACTTTATATTTTTGTCGCCAACTGTTCTATGGCACATGGGTATGTAATAATAGTTAACCCTTTGGACCCGAGAGGCTCTTTTCCGGCCTAGGATAGCTGCTAAGTGAACGTGTTGAGTAGACAAATTAATATTTTCATCGTGCAGCCCGAAGGCTGCACGATGAAATATTAATTGATCTACCCCACAAATAATGAATATGGACTCTTCCGATTGCTGCCATTGAACTGCCATGGAGTGTACCATCCTTGTTCAGAAGGTTAAGGTTATGTACTACATGTGGAGAGGGTATCGTCACTAAAACAATCTCGCAGTGCAGAGTTAATTGAGCCGTCAATTCATGCTCTGTAAGTACCACTCGAAGCACAAGAAACGCTTCAACTAACAGACCTCCTGGATATCCATTTGTTGAAACTTTGCTCAAGCTTAAGTTAACTTTTTAAGATTTTTTAAACGAATTAGTATCGATGGATGGTGTTCTAGTGATGACCCTCTCCATGCATACTGTCAACATAAATATATTCGAAACTAAATCTATTTGTTGATTTAGCATTTAGATTAGTAACTCGCCTTTACAAAAAATACAACCATGTTAAATTACCGAGACAGAATGGTGGAAGGAAAATGAGAGAGTAGGTTAAAAGATTTTGTTCGGGACAACTTCGGTTTCCTTTGTCAAGAATGCAAGGCGAACCTTATATGATTTCCTCTAAATGATCAGAGGCGGCCTGACCAAATGGTCCACCTGGAAAATTCCTGGTGGCCCCCCTTATTGAGTGTCCCCTAAGGCCTCAGAATTAATGCAGCCCAACACCAGTTGATGCATGAAATTTCGTGAAACTGACCAAGAGGCAAAATAAATATCTGATTGCACAGACTATCGCTGTATCGAAATGTTCTCCATTTGCCAATGGCAGTCCACATAGAAGACATTTCGATGTACCAGCAGCCTAGTCTGCTACTGACCGGTGTCCCTCTCCGAGAAGTGAAATTTCTGAGTCGAAAAAAAGTCGTAAAAGGCCCACAACACTAGAAAATGTGGTTGGCCAAAACCCGTTACTCGTGAATATCCTTTCTGCCATGATAGTCTATCATCATACCAAAGATCATTTAACCCTTTACCCAACGCATACGATATCAAAATTTATTATTTTAAATATCATTTTTTCAAATTTTTCAAAAAATTTCAACAAGATCATATCATGTGACCCCTCGTTGGAACGAGCTCGACGAGCTCGTTCCAAAGAGGGGTCACATGATATGGTTTTGGTGAAATTTTTTGAAAAATAATATCTTTTCAACTGCTGAATTTGCATATTACGCGGGCGGCTGCGGCCGATTCGTTGGGGAAAGGGTTAAATCCAGCATCCACTGACTGAGATATGAAGATCCAAAGTTGTGACGGACGGACGGACGGACGGACGGACGGACGGACGGACGGACGGACGTATTATAACGCGGACTGACGGACGGACGGACGGAATGACGGACGGAACCCAATTCTATATCCCCCGCAAACTTCGTTTCGGCGAGGGATAAAAATCAAATTTTCTTCCGTTGGGCCAAACTATAATATACCCCAAAGGTCCCCCCCCCCCCCCCCCCCCCCGATTCAACCACTTTTGCCGAATGAACGCCGAAGATGATGCAAAAATTCCCCCGAAATGTCCTCAATGTGGATTGCCATTGATCGCTCAGGTGCAAAGAAGCAACGTTCTTTCAGTTCGAAAATTCAAAAATTTCTCTGTACCCGAACCCCTTGGTGCATTTTTCAGTAACGTTTCTTGGCCCATTCCGCCCCTGGAAATCACTTCCTATGATACAAGAAATGTTGAATAGTGTGACTGAACACAATAAATTTGAAAGTTCTAGATGCCAGAAAACGCTGACATAAAATGGAATGGCATCCGTACCTTGTTGATTGGACCAAGTATCTTCTTTCAGATCAATCCGGTAGCAATTATCTTTACAACAATCACGCTGATTAATTAGATGACTGAAGTATCGGGTTTTATTGAAATAATTCCATTCCATGGGAACCCTAAATGGACAAACACAGTATGAACAATTACCCGAAGGTATCAACATTTATTTTTATTTCCGTTCGAAAGCGTCATATATCGCGGTATAGAAGCCCAGGCGTCGATATGACAAACCCTGCACACGCCGTTGGTCTCGGTCTACCTTGTTATCGTAAAATATCATCTGACATGTGACCCCAGTTATTTTCAGAAGCGTCTCAGGGATGACCAGTTTGGGTGGGGGTGGGGGTGGGGAGTTAAACCTGATTTGTCTCGACTGGAATGGATCATGTTACGAATGATAGAACATTCCATCTGTCAAGGTGATAGCTTGGATTTTCAACTTTGTTGTTTAAATGTGTATATATCTTTGATAATTTTTCTCGTTCAGGTTCAGGTGGAGGCGGTCGAGCGGCTCTTTAGGAAATGACAAGGGTCCCACCGTACATGGGAATATTTAGAGGTAGTGCCAATAGGGCAGGTAACCCACTGACGGGCATGAGCCGGGCGGGACACCCTATCCAAGGATGGATGCAAGTAAGTGAGATGATAGGAGTCGGGGCGAGGGGCCCATTGGCTGGCTTGGGTCAGGGTGGATTCATTCCCCTTACTGATAATTTATTTTGTTTTACGCAGATGATGCGTGAATGTACATTTATACAGGTGTGTGTGTGAGATAGAGTGGTATAATATTTTGCAATACAGAGAGAGAGCGAGAGAGTACAAGGGGACCTGTTGGCTGCTTGTGTACCAACGGACCACCTCATATTGTGCGCCAGTGGAGTGTGCGCGCGAGTTGATGTGAGTTGTGGATAGACTCATGCGTTCCAATGGGGAACCGAGTCAACGTACTTGGAGTTATTTGTGGTACGCGTTAGTGTGCGCATGCGTGTGATTGCATGTGTGAAAATTATAAGTATATTGGTGTAATAGTGGAGCGAGATTGTGAGATAGCTCTAAGAGAGAAGTGTGAAAGTGGATGCACCTGAATGCTATCCCCTTGGTTTATTTGGAACAACTGAGAGTATTTCCTTGGTAGGGGTTGTCAAAGTGATAGCTTGGATTTTCTATTTTGTTGTTTAAAAGTGTATATATCTTTGATAATGTTTCTCGTTCGGGTCAAGGTGTAAGCATGAGCGTTTATATGACGGACCCCGAAAACCGATTTGTCACTTCAACAGACCAGTAACAATTCAAACGCTGCTAAATTAAGCGTGGAATTTTATGTCCATTACCGCGGGTCTGGGGAACACATTTAGTAGCTATCTGATAAAGATTAAGAGAGAGAGAGTTTGTGTGTGTTCTCCTACAAGTCATTATCTACGCAATTATTGTCAGTTAATATGTAATTGTGGTGGAAACAGTACATCGCATGTGTTCCGGCCACACACCCATATTACGCACCTAGCCTGTCACGAATGTCAGGAAATATCGAAATTAGAGTCTTTCAAAGGAACTTTAAAGCGAATATTAAATTAAGATAGATCTAAGCGGCCAAGTTCAAGAGAAGCGATTAAACTGAGAATTAATGTTCTGGCTATCTAAATAAAAATCGGGGGATCTCTCGAAAATTTCATTCCAGTCTGAAGGTGTGTAAGGCTGTGGGTCGTTGCGAGTAGATGAGGATGTCCCATTCTATAGCTTAGAGGAGGTGCCGCATGGGTGCGAGAGAATATGCACGTTGTGATGTAGGGAATCACAGAGCTCATATTTAGAATAGGAGCAGTCGCGGGCCAAGTCGGTGGCCATATATGAGAATAGGATCAGAAACACGAAGTACGAGCTCAGGGAGCTATTCGCATTTAGGTGAACGGCATTACCTGTTTTAGAAGGCAAACCATGCGTAGACTGAGTAGGCTTTGCCTGCATGAACATTATTCTGAGATAAACGTAGGGGAGCGTTCAGCCCCATTCGTGGCGATTGCTTGGGTGAAAAGCGTCAAGTAAAGTGGCAATACGTTAGTGGCCGTGTGACGGAAGTGGAAGAGTGACATTAAGTCACTTGTTGGAGCAAAGGCGTCCGGATAAAATGACAATACGTTAGAGGCCGTGCGACGGTCGTGAAAGGGTGAAGTGAATAGGCGACCAAAGAACGAACATCAGCGAGAAGGAGGAAAAACCAGCGACAGCAGAGTATGCGGACCCGCAAGTGACTCAAAAACTGTGTGGGTAGGGGGTGATTGACGTTTTGGTCTTCATGTTTATTGGATTCCATGTAAGTCACAAATTACTATATTTATTTGTATATATGTGTATTAAAATTGTTGTTTTTGGTGAATCCTTGTTGATTCATGCTTTTGACGACAAGTCACTGACCCCTTCAGGATAAGAACCACCCCAACAAAAGTGAAACGGGCGGGTTCGTTGCGGCGAGACATACGTTCACGCACGGATTCAGGCGACACTGCTTTAGTGTTGACTGAATACGCGCCGTGAATCAATTTCCACCAGCGGCGACAAAGCCCCCGTATCCGATACCATCCACATCATAAAGGCAAGACTTCTTGGAAGTCTGTTTGTGTAGAAAAAATATACATGCCGTAGTCGGACGCAACCTGTTACTTAATTAACGCGTGCCAAGCAGGTACTACAAATTGGCCCTCCCCATCCACACTACTGTCTGAATCGGGTGTTACAAACCTCCATTTGTGTGGCCGACTGTGTGTGTGTGACATGATTCCAAGTATCAAATCTTGACCTTGTAAGAAAATGCATAATTGCAAGCGATATGTGGGACTAAAATACAGACGAAACGAAAATGTCCCTTATTGGGGAAAGAAAGTGAAATCCCTACCCCCGCCCCCCCCTCCCCTCCCCCGAACAACTCGTCTGATTAGTGTGGACACACAGATGTAAGAACAGGAAAATTGCCAGAAATGTCACAGTGATGTTGACCTTTGAGCTTTAAACCTCTAGGTATTTGACTTACCACAGTTCGTATAATCGGTGTTACTTGAGGACTACTCACATTTTGCCAATTGCTTTAGATCACCCGTTGCAACCCATCGACATATTTGTACATAAAAGGTAAATGTTTTGTTGACAGTTTCAGCAGTCTGGGCCATATCGTGCAGGACATTTTTTCGGGTAGAGAAGGCCGGAGCATCCATTGAAAACCAACGAACAAGGGTGAATAAGTGTTGGACAGTCCAATTTATTATTCCGGCACAAGCGTGGTGAGCATTGGGTGAAGGCACGTGTACCCGAGACATACAGCACGCCGACAGTAGACAAGACATTGGCGCTATACTTTCCTGTAACCAGTGCTAACCTTGTTTATGCCGGTGTAACAGGAATGGAAGTCCGTAGGAAAATTAGTCCCTCTGGACTATTATTCCGCGGAATTATAGTCCTAGGTCTAACATTTCTAGGAATAGTAGTCCGCTGGACTACTATTCCTAGAAATGTTAGACCTAGGACTATAATTCCGCGGAATAATAGTCCAGAGCGACTAATTTTCCTACGGACTTCCATTCCTGTCACACCGGGATACTGAATTAGAGAGTCCAACAGTTATTTGATCGTTTATTAGAGATTCTCTGTGTGATTTACGGCTTCCTCCAATAAGAACATTGTTTGACAAGCCATGGCCCAGGCAGTTGAAAGTGTCGACAAAGCACAATAAACAAACATAGCAATGTATACATTTAACCATTTACCTAACATGAAAAGCAGACGACACTTGCAAAAAGAATTCTTGAATAACTATTTTTTTTTCATTTTTTGTCTCAAAAACATAAGTTATGAGCCCTCGTTGGAACGAGCTCGTCGAGCTCGTTCCAACGAGGGGTCATAACCGATGTTTTTGAGGCAAAAAATGAAAAAAAATAATGAAAATTAATTGACGATTTTTGAGAATAACGCCTGCCGGTTTTGGCAATTACGTTGGGTAAAGAGTTAACCTTTTATGTGCAAATATGTAGAGGGAAAGGAGAGATCCTTAGCAAAGTGTGAGTGGTATATTAGTGAAATGTCATGCGCACAAACTATCTGAGCAGAATAACTCATATTCAACGTCCATGCAGGCAGGCAGGCAGGCAGGCAGGCAGGCAAGCAGGCTATATCCTCGCCAGACTCAGATGAATATACATTATCATGATCATGTGCCTGTCCTGTAAATTGTATCAGATTCGAGGTTGTGTTTACCATCGGGTCGCAACGAGCCCGTCAGGGCGAGTTGCGATCCGATTGTAAACACGACCGAGAATCTGATACAAATTACAGGACATGCACATGGTCATGATAAAATATTTATCGAACAATCCCGTTACATAAAGCCCGTTTTCTAGTTTAAATTGGGTTTAAATTGGTCAACATTTGGAATTTCAGGAACTATATTTTAATGCGTAGTAACAATGCATATGTGTGAATGTTTACCGGAAATTGAATCTGTCTGATGCGGAATCGGAATGGGTGCCGCGGAAGGGACGGGGGGGGGGGGGGGGGCGTCTGACACAAACGTTTTTTCCTAGTTTTTGGGTGCAAATTAAGTTGATTGTTAGATAAAAAACAAAAGAGCATGCACACAGCACAGCAACCAATTCACTCGGCTCGCATCGTCATGAATTATTACATCTCTGTGTGAAAGACAACTATTTATATTTTGTAGGCATGACGAACATTGGAGAATTAAAGTCAGAGATTTTAAAAGACAAAAAGAGGTTGGGAACACAGACATGTCAACACGTTGTATTTCCGTTATTGGGCAAATTTTACGATAATGTATTTGGAACAAAGGAAGCTAGGATATCTGCACTCGTCATTTTTAGCGGTGCCCTGATTACATGGAAATGGATTTCTGTTTGTCTTTCTGTTGACACAAAATAATCAGGCTGAACTGTACATTAAATGATTAATTGGTTTGCTACTTAGCACCGATACACTGTTTGATGAGCTGTTATTATCAAATTAACATGTTTAGCTGTTATACCATCAATATTTGAATAACATGACTGTTGTAATGGTGTGATAGAATACGGTTCACGCCAACCTGGAATAAAATTTAAGAGATATGAATCATAATTTAATAGACGGAAGGACTGTGGCGAAAGTGCTATACTGTGCTGGTTCTTTTATTGGGGCCAGCGAAGCTTCGAGATTCAATTCGATTCGAACGCACCCCATGATTCGAGCCGGCATTACGTTTCGAAAATCCTACCAAGTTTCTCCTCCCGAACTCTCCTTCTATCACCAGGTCTCCCTTCCATATCCGAACTGCTTTAATTTCGTTCTGCAATATTCCACATTTTTGTGTCTTGATTAAACCTGGGAGGTTCTGATTTTTCAGATTCGGTTTTGGTTCGTTTTCGGGGAAAAAATCGGTTTCGGTTCGGTGTTTCTATGTGTTAAGAACAGATAGTAAAGAACATTTGAAGCTCCACAACTTGGAAATAATCCGCAATAATTTGTACAACACTACTCATCACAAAAAGCTGTATTATATTCAGGTAAAGTTCTCTTCAATCATTCTTAGGGGTTCCAGATCACCGAAGTTAAGCAACATTGATCCCGGTTAGTCCTTGGATGAGTGACCGTCTGAGCGATCGATTCGGACTCCCGCGTTGTGTCCTTGGGCAAGGCACTTTACCCCGACTGCCCACAGAGGGGCACGATGACGTCGTGTGCTAAGGCTTACTGCACGTCGATGGTACGCATGTCTTCAACCAATCTAACCCTGCCTGTGCTGCAGTGCGGAGTTACGACGTTGTGGAGCTGGCAGCTGCTCGTCGTTGATCGGTGGTTCTCTCCGGGTACTCCGGCTTCCTCCATCCGTAATAAAACTGTCACGGTCATGATTAGCCATTGTGTGTAAGTATATGACCTTAAACACCAATAAATAAATAAATAAATCTTAGGGGTTCCAGGAGGATCAGCTGCTATTCAGTCAAACAAACCATACATCCGGATAACAA
This sequence comes from Pictodentalium vernedei, assembly GCA_031216915.1. Classification (NCBI taxonomy): domain Eukaryota; kingdom Metazoa; phylum Mollusca; class Scaphopoda; order Dentaliida; family Dentaliidae; genus Pictodentalium; species Pictodentalium vernedei. Next base: position 98,298,249 of record CM062297.1, on the reverse strand, counting down.
ATGAAAAAAGTTCATTTAAACTGTGTTGTGTTCCCGTTGTCCCATTTTCGGTGGACGAGTGTTTAAGGAAGATAGTGTGACAATACGAACACGACGTACTTTGCTGAATGGACTAACTGACGAGAGTTCACTGTGGTCGTTGGTCCAGTTCCCTCTGAGTAAGATGGTTTGATCATCTTATGCACAAACAGAGTAAAACCGTTCGGCCGGTTTTTGCTGGCTTTCGCGGTTCGGTTTTCCGGTTTGCCGCAAAAACCGGAACCGAACCAGAAAATCGAAAAACTGTCAGCACTTGCCTGGATTTGGCCAAACATACGGCTCGCCGTTGCATACAATATTTAGTTTAAACATTATTTTATTTCATAGATAGATACAAGTGCACAAGATATGAAATAACATGGTTTAACAAGAGCTTATGAAATCTGGATTCAGCAGCAAGCCGAAACTTATGTAAGCTGTTTCCAAATACAATATTTCAGTAGAGGCTGACTATATTTTCGGTTGCAAGAAGGTAATGTGTCTTGTATCTTGATAACATGGGCACCGCGAAGGTCATGGATTCGATCCCATTCGATTCGAAATGATCCCGACGATGAGTTGCGCTAATTCGAAGATATTCGAACCGCCATGACGTTCTGAACATCCTACCACGTTCCTTCTCTCGAACTCTCCTTCTATCACCAGGTCTCCTGTCCGGGAGAGGTCTCCTGTCCGGGAGACCTGGTGGTAGAAGAAGAGTTCAATGATGTTCCACTTCCGTCCTGGATAATCCACATTTTTGTGTCTTGATTTGACCAAACATACGGCTCGCCGTTGCATACAATTCTTCAGTGGAGACTGGCAACATGTTTGGTTGTAAGAAGGTGTTAGTAATAGTATTTTAATGCAATTAACACCTCTTGTTGTGAGGCAGATCGCAAAAGAAACCCCTTACCGCATGCGTGCAATATAATATAGACATCAACATATTTTAACATGGATTTGAATATAACATTCTTACCTATTACACGCAACATAGGTCAATATCAAGAAAATATTTTTTTACTTTCCAAAGTGTGATTTACTGAGATTTCCGGATTTGATTATAAACGATAACTTTACAAGTGAATTATGCAATCAACAATTTGGTCATGTATCCGTGCGCTTTGCCGTGGGTGTAATGGGGGCATCATTATTTTTTAACCCTTTACCTAACATGAAACCAGACGACACTTGCAAAAAAAAATTCTTGAATAACTATTATTTTCATTTTTTGTCTCAAAAACATAGGTTATGACCCCTCATTGGAACGAGCACGACGAGCTCGTTCCAATGAGGGGTCATAACCTATGTTTTAGAGACAAAAGATGAAAAAATAATGAAAATTAATTGTCGAGTGTTGGAATAGTGCTGGCTGTTTTTAGCCGTTATGTTAGGTAAAGGGTTAAATAATATAATTATCGGTACAAATGAAAAGTAATAAACAGAGTAATCGCTTGACTGGACTGGTTACGTGAAATAATTCATTCGAGGCGAGCGACTATATTGTAAAACACCGTGCGCATTCGCGCACTCGTGTTTGTACCACGTCCCTCACCTCTCATGAATTATTTCACGCAACCAGTCCAGTCAAGCGATTACTCTCTATATAATATTAGTTTGTCATCTTGGACGCTCTTAATTGGAAGAATTGACAGATCAAGTTACAGGTGATCCAACATGTACCAGGCTGATTATTTTGCATAATATGAAGCAATTGCTGTTGTCTAGCCATCTCTGGAAAGTTTGCGTACACATTTCCAATCAAAGTAAACAACTCCTTCCTCAAAGATGAATACGCGGGATATGAATATGTCTGTAACTTGATGAGCGGAGCGATTTGATTTGAATCTGCCTGATTCCATTCAATCTGAAATTTGAGATTCGCGGGAATCTAACTTTTAAAGTCGCATTGAGAGTTTCCAGGGCAAGATGTAAGATTCGGAGTCCTCGAAACATTCTTGGAATCTATTTCCTAAAGTTAACGGTGCACTGTTGTCTTGCACACTGATGGAATGGCCTCCTCCACAGGCCTGGCGTTCTTAAAAATACAGGAGGGCTAAAAACCGCTCCCCTCGCATGGCCTAGGGGAGCGATTAGCTCTCCTCAGGCTTACAAAAGCTAAAAAATGCAAGATGAAGCTTTAGTACTAATCAATTCTTCCTCATTGGTTTTGTACATTTTATTTGGTGCCGCTAACAAGGTAGTCTCTGTGAGACGGCTGCGCTGCCCCTCCCACTCCTCCAGGCCTCGGCAAGGCCCGTAGGTGTGGGAGGGGCAGTGTGGCCGTCTTGTAGAGACCACTAACATAGCAACGATCTGAGAAGGTGTGGGCTTTAGGAATAGGCTGTTATGGTAATCGTCATTTTCTAAGGCCAGGAGCGCTAATTTTCGCCCTCCTTAATTTGTTTAAGGCGAGCAGTAGGCGAGCGAATAAATCGCTCTCCTGAAAATGCCAGACCTGCCTCCACAAGGCCCTTTCAACACTACGTCACATAACTGTACTTTATCAATATCATCAATGAAACAAACTTATATTATGAACAGAAAAAAAAATAGATCGCCAATCTGAAATATTTTGTTTTAGATTTTAGGCGAATCGGCGGTCTCTGATTCACTTTATAAAAAAAATCAACCGTGTTAACACTTGAGCTAACTTATTACCTGATTCATCCGGGACCTTTGACCAACCATGCCTTTATTTGTCTCTTCATATGTCGGTTGCCAAATATTACCTGTGAGTCCCTTTCGCACGATCTAACCGCGGTTTCTGCTGGTAGTGATAAAGTATTTGGAAAAGAAAAAAACGAGAAAACTGCATAGACCGAACGCCTGTTTACTCTAAATCTGAATCTTAAATCGAATCAAGCAAAAGGTTCGAAACCGAATCGAATCTCGAATCGAATCCAGTTTTCAGTTGTTATAATACTACGCCTATTGGTGCTGCCTATCTCAGTATCAATAGATATACTAGACTATTAGAAAATTGACAGGTATCACTAAGGTGGTCAACGAAATAGCCATTTAGCACCCTCTGAGTGCCAAAGCATTGTAGATGGCACCTTGGTGCACTTAACGGACGATATATTATGCAAACGAACGGTAACCTCAATATGTACTAACACTTCGAATGTCATTTTTACGAATTTTCCAACTGATTTTATGGTATCTACAGTTAAAACTGGAAGTTCTGTCACGAAATGTGCACTTATCTAGGCTTAATTGCGCGTAGGAATTGCGCGCAATTGCCAAATCGAATGACATCCAAATCACGGCAGGTTCTCCTGGTTACTCATAGCAAACACAGGCAATGTTTCTGCCCATGGACCTCCGGGTTACCCGGAGGTCAATTGGCTGAAACGTTGTGTGTGCAACAGGCCACATGTACAGAATTTGATAGCCTTACTAGGGCCATAACGCGTAGATTAACGCGCAGATCGACGTGCTATTTGTGCGCATTTCATGACAGGACTTCTAGATTTAACTGTAGTTAAGACTGGATCCGTCAATCCTATTCTTCAGAAAACTCCAGGGTAAATTGTCATCTTCAGAAAGTCGACAATAAAGAATTATATGGAATCCAAATTTTGATTTTTTTTCGAATAATTGAGATGGTTTAGAATCGAATCAGTGACAAGATTCGAATTCGAATCTTGAACGTTGAACGGTGTCTACCTGCGGCATTCGATACCAGGATAAAACAGAGAGTAGTCGCTTGACTGGAGTGCTTACGTGAAATAATTCATGAGAGGTGAGGGACGTTGTACAAACACGAGTGCGCGAATGCGGACGAGTGTTTTACAATATAGTCCCTCGCCTCGAATGAATTATTTCACGCAACCAGCCCAGTCAAGCGATCACTCTGTTTATTACTTTTCATTATTAACGATAATTATATTATTTAACCCGTTGCCTAACGTAACGGTCAAAACCGGCCAGCGCTGTTCTCAAAAATCGCCAATTGATTTTCATTATTTTTTCAATTTTTTTTGTCACAAAAACGTAGGTTATGACCCCTCATTGGAACGAGCTCGTCGAGCTCGTTCCAATGAGGGGTCATAACCCATGTTTTGGAGACTAAAAATGAAAATAATAGTTATTCAAGAATTTTTTTGCAAGTGTCGTCTGCTTTTCATGTAAGATAAAAGATAAAAAAAAACAAAAACAATGCAGTCCCCATTACACCCACGGCAAAGCGTCTTCGTTTGCGCGCGCGGATACATGGCCCAATTGTTGGTTGCATAATTCATTTGTTAAGTTATCGTTTATAATCAAACCCAGAAATCCCAGTAAATCACTCTTTGGAAAGTAATGAATGAAGTTATTTGATATATTGGCAGTAATAACCTCTAAATATATATTCAGCCATTTAACCAACCACCAGAGCGATTTCGAGATACAAATATACAACAAGAAAACTGTTTGCGCAAGCACAAGCGCGCGAGAAAATGCCCATGAAACACTCTTATTTTGTGCATATATCATGCAATCTCTTCGTATTAGAACAAAGACAATGAACTTTCTGTGAGCAAAGTTGAATCTCTCTCACTAAAGGAAGGTGAATACCACATCTCAAAGCGTTGTGACTGATGATTCACAAGGAATTAGTTTAAAATAAATTCAAGTTTATTGTACAGGTTTCCAGACTATGGAGGTTAATATCGTCCTTCGAAAACACTTGAAAAAGCACCCTTCCCACACACAAACACCCTCCACCAAAAGATCAGCTTTTTTGGACGGATCGTCCCGGTAGGAAACTCGACTTCGGACAAAACGCCCATGCCGAGGGGATTTTGATAGGAACTGCCCCCGGCCTGACCCCCGTCAGTGGTGGTTCTCGAAAATTATTTTTAAATTCAAGCTTATAGGACAAAGACGGTGGTGGCTACACTTTGGGTGTTAATATCTCCATTCGAAAAAAACTTGAAAAACAGAATACATAACTTTAGGCTACAGACATATCGCGACTTGTGTCAAGGTGATAGCTAAAAATTGCGATTTTTTTTTGTTTATATAAGTGTAAATATTTTCCATAATATTTCTGTCTGGGTTAAATGTAAAGCGTAAAGATAGGTATGTGACGGACCCCGAAAACCGATTTGTCAAACTAGCAATAATTCAAGAGCTTCTAAATGAAGTATGAAATTTAATGTTCATTATGGCGCATTTGTCGAACGCCGCATGGGCTATCTGATAACTGATCAAAGCAGTTCTCCCCTGTAATTGTTATTTACGTAATTATGGCTAGTTAAGAGGTAATTATGGCGTAAACAGTGCATCACATATGTTCTGGACACACTCCCATATTACACATCTATCCTGTCTCCGAAATGTCAAAAGATGCCAAAATTCGAGTCTTTCAAAGTAACTTTGAAGCGAGCATTAAATTAAGATGGATCTAAGAGGCCAAGTTCAAGAGAAGCGATTAAACTGAGAATTAATGTTCTGGCTATCTAAATAAAAATCGGGGAGTTTCTCGAAAAATTCATTCCAGCCAATTCCAGTTTGAAGGTGTGTAAGGCTGTGGGTCGTTGAGTGGAGGTGGGGATGTCCCATGCTAAAGATTAGAGGAGGCGCCGCATCGGTGCGAAAGTATAGGCACGTGGTGATGTAGGGGAGTCACGGAGCTCATATTTAGAAAAGGAGCAGTCGCGGGCCAAGTCGGTGGCCATATGTGAGAATTGGATCAGAAACACGAAGCACGAGCTCAGGGAGCTAATTTGCATTCAGGTAAACGGCATTACCTGTTTTAGAAGGCAAGCCACAGGTAGGCAGAGTAGGCTTTGCCTGTATGAACATTATTATTCTGAGACAAACGTAAGGGAGAATTTAACTCCATTGGTGGCGACTGCTTGTGTGAAAAGCGTCAAGTAAAGTGACAATAAGCTGGTGGCCGTGGTAGAGTGACATCCCGTCACTTGTTGGAGGAAAGGCGTCCCCATAAAGTGACAATACTTTAGTGGCCGTGCGACGATAAATCCTTGAGTTTTGTCTGAATACGAGGCGTGAATCTATTTCTTCCAGCGGCGACAAAGCCCCGGTTTCCGACAACTTGGAGGAAAATATTCACGCAGACATCCCATCTAATATAATCGAGGGTGGATGTATCAAAACAAAAATGGTTTTAAAAAGTACTTCTATGTTTGGAGGTGGAAAAACACAACACGAATATTGCTGACATTGAATACGGTGAATCCCAGTGAAGTAACGAATTCCGCATATCAGTGGATCCAGTATATATACGGTTCCATTTTTCATTGTTTCCAAGTCAACTGAATCGACCTGGGAATTTAGTACCACATGATTTGGAGCAATAAAACCAGATAATCCGAGTCACGTAATGAGAAAAAAGACAGCAACGAAATGCGCTGTAAAAGCCCAAAGAGGCTGAGAAAAAACAGTTGCGAAATGCACTGTAAAAGACCAAAGAGGCAGAGAAAAGCAAAAACATCAGCGGAATGCATCGTTGCAAAAAAAAAAAAAAAAAAAAAAAAAAACAAAACAAAAAAAAAAGCCGGTTAAAAGATGAGAAATGTTGATAAATTATAACCTATTTATTTCAAGTCAAGCTCTTACGGTGCTCAATTCAGAGAAGGGTTTCCGCGTAATCTGTGTCTTTATGTCTGGTAGACATGAGGCCAAAAATGTGATTTTCTACCAGACTTTAAACCTAACATAATAACAGGTTAAAATCAAGATATTACCACCATATTTGGAATAAATTTTATATATATAATATAGCGTATAGTTTCGCGTTTATTTGATATTTTCAAGATTAAAAATTTACTTGCGTGTCCCCTTGTCCCTGTTTGTGAAAATTGAGACTGTAAATCGGAAGTCGCGCTAAACATTAAAGGTGGAATTTTAGGGGTTAAAATTAAAACATCAATATCAAAGTTCGGATATACATTGATATACATACCCAAGATCACCAGATAGTGTTCATTTGGTGTTTTGGGGACCAGAAGTTTACTTGCGGTCTCTTTGATCTTAGTTGCGGAAAAGTTAGATCGGAAGTCGGATATCCAGGGCTGGGAGCAGTTAACGTTTCAAACGTTAACGTGTTAAATTTAACCAAGTTAATAACGTTTAACTTTGAAGATTATAATTGTATAATATGTAACATTGCGTCGTTATCTTGTGTTTACCCAAGCCGGATCGCGCGTGTCGATGACGTCGAATTTTGCGCCATTTGACGAAATTGAAGAACACGGTTAATTTAGATGTCCGTAGCCCTCCTACCAACGTTGGCGAAGTTGGCCCGCCGATATTTGACGATACAGCAATATCTGCTTCATCCGAATGCCTATTTTCCATGTAATGACTGGTATTCGAGCAACGGCGGATGTCTCTTTCTAGGAATAGGCCGCAGCGATTGTATTCTTAAATGAAGACATCGCTAAATGTTAGAATTGACGATAACCTGTGAGAAACTACCTTAACTACTCGTCCTCTGAGTTCCAATGTGTTCTATGTGCCAGTAGGCTGCCAGTAGGCACATAGAACACATTGGAACTCAAGAGATGAACTGTACGTAAGTTCAATAATATTCAAATCAATAAAAATGTCCGAAGTTATTAAAAAAAATTGTTCATTTTAACATTTATAACGCAGAATTATTTAACACGTTAACGTGTTAAGGACAATTTGTAACTCCTCCCAGCCCTGCGGATATCGCGCTATACATTAAAAGTAGAATTTTAGGGGTTAAAGTTAAAAATATCGGTACCAAACCTCGGATATATATTTGGTATACCCCATATAAAAAGAGGGTGTTCATTTGGGTACTCTAACCCCTTGTCAAGGTGATAGCTTAAAGTTGCGATTTTCTTGTTTAAAAGTGTATACATTTTCGATGATCTTTCTCGCTCGGGCAAAAATGTGAAGCGTAAAGATAGGTATATTACGGACCCCGAAAACCGATTTGTCACGTAAACAGACCAACAAAAATACAAGCGCTGCTAATTAAGCATGGAATTTAATGGCCATCATTGCGCATTTGTTGAACACCACATGGGCTATCTGATAACTGATTAAAGGCGTAAGAGACACCAGTGTTCCCCTGCAGTCATTATCTATGTAATTATGACCAGTTAATGGGTAATTGTTGGAAAAACAGTACACCCCACAGATTCTGAACACACATCCATATTACGTGCCTGGTCTGTCACCGAATGTCAACTTATACCAAAATGCGTGACTTTCAAAGGCACTTAAAAGCGAATATTAAATTAGGATAGATCTAAGCGGCCAAGTTCAAGAGAAGCAATTAAACTGAGAATTAATGTTCCGGCTATCGAAATAAAAATCGGGTAATTTCTCGAAAAATGCATTCCAGTCTGAAGGCCTGTAAGGCTGTGGATCGTTGGCCGTAAGAGCTGGGGATGCCCTATGCTATACATTAGAGGAGGTACCGCATCGGTGCGAAAGTATAGGCACGTTGTAGTGTAGGGGAGCCACAGAGCTCATATTTAGGACAGGAGCAGTCGCGGGCCAAGTCGGTAGCCATATCTGAGTGTAAGAACAGAAGTAGGAAGTACGAGCTTAGGGAGCTATTGGTATTAAGGAATACGGCATACCTGTTGTAGAAGGCAAGCCTGTATAGGAGGAGTAGGCTTTGCCTGTATGAACTTTAAGAATTGAATGCAAATTTTATAAGCTTAAGGGATTCATACAATTTGTACCCATTCTCACGCGTTCATACTCCAATCAAGATTATAAAAAGTGCATTCAGTTCTTATAATTACATTCCGTAACTGTTTAAACTACTTTTTACCAAACAACAAAGCTGAAAGACGAAATAAAACATGCACGAACGAACGAGGCGAAAAACCACCTTCACACAAAAGACAAAGCGCACAACTCTGAGTTGAGTGCCGGTTCCGTCTAAATGATATCCCAAAGGCAAATAAGCTTTAATTTTCACAACTTTAGAAATGGAAACGAGTATTTTAGTAACGGGCTTTATGCCACAGTTGGGAAATGTCACCAAAGAAACAGCAGCGGAGATGATCACTGCGAGTGGCGCTAAAAGTTAAAAACCCGCCCAAACACCGCCCGAATTACATTCTGTCAACTGCGCTTTACCGTAAATGCGGGTCAAACTTCGACCAAATGTATTCATTGGAAAATGAATTACATTTGGTCATGACGTTTCCATGTAGCTGACCAATGGGAATTGAGTATTTGGACCCAAAAAGTATAACTACATTAAAAATGTAATTATTCTGAGATAAACGTATGGGGGCGTTTAACCCCATTGCTGGCGACTGCTTAAGTGAAAAGCGTTCAGTAAAGTGACAATACGTTAGTGGCCGTGCGACGGCAGTGGTAGAGTGACATTCCGTCACATGTTAGAGGGAAAGCGATAAAGTAAAGTGACAATACGTTAGTGGCCGTGCGAAGGCAGTGAAAGAGTGAAGAGAGCGACCAAAGAACAAACACTAGCGAGAAGGAGGAAAAACCAGCGACAACAGAGACCCCAAAACTGTGTGGGTAGGGGGCGATTGACGTTTTGCTTTTTGATTCATTGGATTTATAATGTAAGTCACAAATTACCATATTCATTTTTATATATATGTATTAAAATTGTTGTTTTTAGTGAACCCCTTTTGATTCATGCTTTTTGGCGAAAGGTCAATGACTCCTTCAGGATAAGAACCACCCCAACAAAAGTGAAACGGGCGGGTTCGTTACGGCGAGACATACGTTCACGCACGGATTCAGGCGACACTCCTTGGGTTTTGGCTGAATACGCTGCATGAATCTATTTCTTACAGCAACGGCAAAGCCCGGTTTCCGACACCCCTGTTCTTTTCCTGCGGTCACTTGCAGTTTCATCTTCTGCGGACTCATTGTAGTACGACCGGTCTCCTTTTCTACCTCTGGTCTTATTTTTGTTCGACCGGGTATTCAAATGTCACCTGCAAAAAAAAGAGTGGGTCGAACGTTCCTGTCGGATTGTTTTCGTTTGACTGTTGTTAAAACACTTTAGCAGATGGCATGAAATCATATATATGTATTACAGATTGTTGTGCTTGTATATTTTAAAAACAATGCTGAGAAATGAAAACTGGAGGCTCCAAAGAGCCTGTAATCGCTCACCTGGAACTACATATAAAAATGTGATTTCCGATAGGCTTTCCATGGTAACTATGAGCTGCAATTGTGGCCATGTTTGCAACATTACATTAACATTACATGAGGATCATTGGTAGAAGGTGTCCCAGTCCTCAGTCATGTGAAGTTTCAAAACATTTGACTTTGTAGTTTCAGAAGGGAAGATGTTTGCAAAATACATCAATCAGAATCAGAGAATATCTCTGGTGGCCATATTTTCCAACCAACGGGAACAAAAGAGGATCGTTTGTAGAGGGCCTCCTATAGACCATTCCTACGAAGTTTGGTTCACGTCGGCTCAGCTGTTCTGGAGAAGATGAAAATGTGATTTCCCATAGGGTTTCTATAGTAACTATAAGTCGCAATTGTGGCCATGTTTGCAACACGATCAACATTAAATGAGGATCGTTGGTAGACGGTGTCCCAGTCATCAACCATGCAAAGTTTCAAAACATTTGGCTTTGTTGTTTCAGAGGAGAAGATTTTTCAAACTCCACCAACCAGAATCAAAAAAAGCTTCTGCCAGCCATGTTGTTCGATGCATGGTAACAAAATGAGGAGCGTTTGTAGAGGACCTCCCATAGACTATCCCTTCCAGGTTTGGTTCACATCAGCTCAGTACTTCCAGAGAAGAAGATGAAAATGTAATTTCCCATAGGGTTTCTATAGTAACTATAAGCCACAATTGCAGACATTTTTGAAATCCCATTAACATTAAATAAGGATCGTTCGTAGACGGTGTCTCAGTCATCAACCATGCTAAATTTAAAAATATTTGGACCTGTGGTTTCTTCGGAGAAGATTTTTCAAAATCCACCAATCAGAATCAAAACATGTTTCTGGCAGCCATGCTTTTCGATGCACAGTAACAGAAATGAGGAGTATTTATAGAAGACCTCCCTGCCAGCCATGTTGTTCGATGCATGGTAACAAAATGAGGAGCGCTTGTAGAGGACCTCCCATAGACTACCCCTGCCAGGTTTGGTTCACATCGGATCAGTAGTTCCAGAGAAGAAGATGAAAATGTGATTTCCCATAGGGTTTCTATTGTAATTATAAGCTGCACTTGTGGCCATGTTTACAATGCGATCAACATTAAATGAGGATCGTTGGTAGAGGGGGTCCCAGCCATCATTCTTGTGAAGTATCAAAACATTTGGCCCGGCAATGTCAGAGGAGAAGATTTTTGAAAATCCACCAACTAGAATCAAAGAATGCCTCTGGCGGCCACGCTTTTCAACCCACGGGAACAAAATTAGGATCGTTTGTAGAGGACCTCCAATAGACCATTTCTGCCAAGTTTGGTTCACGTCGGCCCAGTAGTTCCAGCCAGAGAAGAAGATGAAAATGTGACTTCCCATAGGGTTTCTATAGTAACTATAAGCCGCAATTGAAGACATATTTGCAGCCCGATCAACAGTAAATGTGGATCGTTGGTAGAAGGGGTCCCAGTCATCAACCATGTAACGTTTCAAAACATTTGGCCCTGTGGTTTCAGAGGAGAAGATTTTTCAAAATCCACCAATCAGAATCAAAGAATGCCTCTGGCGGCCATGTTTTCAAACCCATGGGAACAAAATGAGGATCGTTTATAGAGAAACTCCCATAGACAATCCACTCCAGGTTTGGTTCATGTCGGCTCAGTAGTTACAGAGAGTAAGATGAAAATGTGATTTCTCAAAGGGTTTCTTTCCGGCCATGTTTGTAACCCGATCAACATTAAATGAGGACTGTTGGTGGAGGGGGTCACAGTCATCATTTATGTGAAGTTTCAAAAAATTTGGCCTAGTGTTTTCAGAGGAGAGGATTTCTGAAAATCCAAAAACCAGAATCAAAGAATGCCCCTGGAAGGTATGTTTTTCAGCCAACGGAAACAAAATGAGGAGCGTTTATAGAGGACATCCCATAGACCATTCCTGCCAAGTTTGGTCCACACCGGCTCAGCGGTTACAGAGAAGAAGACGAAAATGTAAAAGGTTTATGTACGGCGGACGACAGACGACGGACGCCAAGTTATGGGAAAAGCTCACATGGCCTTTTCAGATTTTTGCTGAGGTCCATTTTTCTCCCTTCAGTTATCTTCCTCACAGATGTGATACACCGTGAAATGTGTCAAAAATAGTTCCAAACATTACGCGCGCACGCGCGCTAATTAACTATCTATTTAGAGCTGAACGACGAATAAAGTTTAAAACAAATTATTTTAATTGGATGAAAATCTCAAAACACGGTATAGTTTTATTTGTAGCACATTTATATGACGTGGGCAAACAATACCTTGTTTCCAATCTCTATATGTACTTTTGTTAAGGGAATATGAACTCACGTGGTATTTCTCTCTTTGTTGAATATTTCCCGAACAAACAGCATATAGCATGTCTATCTTATTTACCAAACGTGTTGGTTGACAAGAAAGAATTAATTTGATACAACCCGTCAACCGCTTTCCAAACTACTTTCTAGAATGTTTAATCCCTAGACACAGACGTAAATAGAAATAACACCTGTGAAAAATAATCATTATTTTTTGTTTGCAATCAACTTATTTTTAAAATTAGAATAAAGAAACAATTCCACCTCGTTGAAATTTTACGTTTGTGTCATGTTTGAAGTGAGCGTTGTTGTAATATCTGAAATATATAAATCCCAAGAAGAGATCACGCCAAGTCTACAAGTAACTCTACACGATTGATGGATAAAATTATTGCTGAATCTCCCTATAAATGTTATTTACCTTTTGCCCGAAATCCCATCCATTATTCAGAACACCAGTTGCTCTAAAGGTCCATAACTCTCACGGACCGATATTTCGAAGCTCTAGTATTCCGATGACCCGATGGTCCGAAGGTCCAATACTTTGAAGGTTCGATATTCCAACCGCCCAATATTCCAAAAGTCCGGTATTCCGAATGTTCGATATTCTGACGAACCAATAATCCGAAGTTCCAATACTTCGAAGCCCTGTTTTGCCGAAGATCCAATATTCCGAAGGCCCAATACACCGTCGGTCTTTCAGACCGTCGGAGTATCGGACCTTCGCCGTACCTGGTATTCACACTATTGGACCTTAAGAGGGCCTCGTAATGTAGGCACTTAGCCCCATCAATACAAAAGCGATTTGCTTGATTTGCTGTAAAGTAAATTCTTGAGGACTATGCTATTCGTGGCTTCAGTGCTCAAAGGGTTAACATGGTATGTCTAGGGATTAGAGGGTACACACGGGCAGCCATATTGGGACCGTGACAAAGCGTCTCTTGAGTTCCAATGTGTTCTGTGTCCCTACTGGTACATAGAACACATTGGAACTCAGAGGACGAAAGATAGCTTTTTCGGTGTGTATTTGAGGGTGTGTGTGTGTAACAGGAGAGGGTGGAAGGAGTGAAGGAGGGTGGACGTGTAGTCGTGATCACAAAATGCACGACAAAAATTAGCGGTACATAGTCATGTACTTGTCATAAGTCTCCCTCGTATATTATGGTGTGTTGTCTAATCAGTTTATTTGGAAATATATTGCAAAATGGATATCTAAAGGGAGCTAATTTGATTTCAATTGACTAATGGCTATCAATGTTAGCTTGAAAGGATCATCGCCAAATACAACAAAATCCTTGGTGTGTGGAGAGTGCGCACCTATATGCTATTTATTTATTTATTTATTTATTTATTTATTTATTTATTTATTTATTTATTTATTGGTGTTTAAGGTCATATACTTATTCACAATGGCTAATCATGACCGTGACAGTTGGAGGAAGCCGGAGTACCCGGAGAGAACCACCGAGCAACGACGATCAGCTGTCAGCTCCCCAACATCGTAACTCCACACTGCAGCACGGGCAGGGTTAGATTGGTTGAAGACATGCGTACCATCGACGTGCAGTACGCCTTAGTACACGGCGTCATCGTACCCCCATGTGGACAATCGGGGCTAAGTGCCTTGCCCAAGGACACAACACGGGAGTCCGAGCACACCCCTTTGTAATCCATATTATAACATACAAGTACTGCAACCCTTCATGGATGATTTTTGTCTTTTTTATTTTTATCACATCATATCAAAATCGACGAAAGAACATAAGGAACAAATACAAAAATTTCAGTCGATGGACCTCCAGGTTAAGATCGAAGGTCTATTAGCCGAAACCTTGTTTTTCCTGATTATCAAGATCGATTCGGAATTGATATGTAAGTAGTTGAATCCTCTTTGGTTTGCTTATAGACCAGGTACGCTATTGGTTGAAAACTGCCTTAGATCATCAGTTTGTCCACATCGTAACAGGTGTAACGACTGCAACAGACGAACCCTCCAAAAATTACAGATATGCAAATTAAGTGGAGCGAATCTTCCACGTGAGAGCGTCGTAAACGCGAATGATGGCAGTGCGTAGTCGCCCCGCGCTAGTCACGTAAATACAATTCAAAGAACCCATTAATAACTATTTCGTTCTTCAAAGAGAGGCCGCTCAGCCGACTCTTCGAGTATTTCTGTATACCATAATATCATATAAGGATGGTGGAAATATTCCATTGGCAGCTTTCCTTTGAAGTATAGTTGGGAATTCCAGCCAGGGGCTGTTTGGGCGATGGGTGTCGGAATGAGTTGTTAGAATAAGTCAGCCCAGAGTAGTTTTAATTGATGAGAGGCCGTTTAGGATATTAGAAGAGGTCATTAGTCTAAGTGAAGTCAAAGATGGGAGGACTTGGAGAGTATGTGATAGAGTTGGACGGATTACTGTATCCCCTCAATAGAGTCTGTTAGAGGAAGCTATCACGAATACGTTGATTCGAGTCAGGCGAGGCTGAGTGGAAGCCAGGAAAATTTCATTCACAAATTTTTCAATAATGCAACTAGGGTTTTAACCAATTCAATTTTGTTAAGAATTAACTCTGTCAAATACAGTGCAGCCGCAGTAATATATTTCCACGGACGCAATAATATTAGATTCCAAACACCAATTACAGGAATAATCATCATCAACCCGGTGCTTCATTAATTAGAATTTTCCTGATGATGACTTTTATTGTTTAAAAAAAAATGATGATGATTTTTATTGTGTGGTAAACGCATGCGTGGACATCACTGCCCCGGTGTGGATTACGAACAATCCACTGCGACTGAACTGTAAGATGGAATTGGCTAATTCCTAGTTCAATTTTTGGAGAAAAGATTTTGCTTCAACTTTCGGTATTTTGACATTTGTGAGAATGTCTAAACTGGAGTTCCTTTAGTTAATTTATTAACCCCTTACTCTACAAAACAGCAAAATAATTAACGTCGAAATAAATTATCTTTGCGCTGTAAAGTAAAACGCCCGCGGGGTAAAGTTACCACCCATGCAATAAAAATCTATACATGCGAAAAAGTATAAGAGAAACAATCAGAAGTTCCTGCTAATGAACATCCGGGGTCTGTTGGCTAAAGCGTTGCTTGTGGCACTGGAAAGTTATTTCAGGGACCGATCAGGACTATTTAAAATACGCTCTAGCCTCGGAGCCTATTTTTTCAATTCATGCGCCAGATTTCAATTTACGGAGTCACACTGCTGTTTGTAACACACACTGCAAGTATGTAATAGCTCTCATCGTTTTCATTTAATACACTATAACAAACATTAATCTTCACTGTGGTTTCTGATCAAGTCTTGGCTGCCTATTTAGGCAGCCAAGACTTGATCAGAAACCACAGTGAAGATTAATGCTTGGTAATTAAGACTTGAAGTATTAACTTAAGCACTCTACAACAATGATAAATGATAATCATATACATAATACATGTAAGAGTGTCTCTCTCGATTATCCATCGAAAGAATATCAAAATATGTTCTGAGAAGTTACGCGCCAACTGAGAAGCCCATTTCTGAGATTTAAGAGCCAGGTCGTGATGTTTCAGAACCCAATACGCACTGGCGCATGCCCAGGTCGGTCCCTGGTTATTTTCTGGGGTGTTTTAGTAACTCCTGGGGTGTTTTAGCAACAATCCACCTTTCAGTTGCTGTGTACAGAAGTCATTTTGCAAGCTGCCCTATTTTAATATTTTCTTCCAAATCACACTCAATGACCTATCATTTGAGAGAGGCTGTCGAGCTCGTTGCAATATTGTTCAAACTGGCAATATACTGACTCCAAAAAGATAAAATCACTGAATTTCTTTGAAAATTGTATTGAAATATTGTCATTAGCATCCCAATGAAAAGTGGTAATTGGGGGGGGGGGGGGGGGGGGTGGGGGGGGTGGAGCATGGACATTTTCTCCGTGAAAGCCCAAAATATCTCTCCAATGGCATCAAAATCACAAAGAAATGGGGTGATGAATGATAGGTGATTAAGGTGGGACAGAGGGCAGAGAGTCGGAAGGATTGTTGGGAAATCAAGAGGAGACAGTAAATGATATCAGTAAAGTTTTTGAATGCTGAGAGGTGAGGAGATAGACAAGCGGAAAGGAGTTCGATGGGTGATGACGATTCTCTCGTCTGAGAACTACAATTGAAACTAGAAGTCCTGTCACAATTAGCGCAGAAAATGTTCGTTTGTTAACGTGCCCTTTACTGCAGAAAAAAATGAAGTAGTTTGAAATAAACAAGAGCGTTTGCGCTGTACAATACAAAATGTAATGCGCTGTTAGTGAGGTCGGTACTGAAATCCCGAACTGAACCGATCAAACAGAAAAAAATATTGAGACCACAGTATGTCGGGGGCGGATTAATACTAAATCGCTGTGGGGTAGATTTTATACTCAGTAATTATTTACAAGGGGACGCGGTGGCTCAGTAGGTAGAGGTGCAGGCTGCAAACCGAGAGGTCCTCGGTTCGAATCCCACCTGCGGCAACCGCGTTGTGTCCTTGGGCAAGACACTTCACCCCCATTGCCCACGTGGGGGCACGGTGACGTTGTGTACTAAAGCGTAGTGCACGTCGATTGTGCACTCTGTCTTCAACCAATGCTAACCCTGCTTGTGTGGAGTTAGTATGTTGGAGAGCTGACAGTTGCTCGCCGTTGCTCGGTGGTTCTCTCCGGGTACTCCGGCTTCCTCCACCCGTAAAACTGTCGAGGTCATGATTAGCCATTGTGCAGAAATATGTGACCTTAAACACCAATAAATAAATAAATATAATTATTTACAAATTCTGAGGACAAAACAGAAGAAGCACTTGCACACTTCCATCACACGGACCACCGGGTTGTACCCGGTGGTCCATGTGATTAAAGTTTGCAAGTGTTTCTTGTGCTGTTATGAACAATTATAGATACTTTTCGAGTGGAGAATATATGGCGCTGCGATTAAGTAGTAATCCACTCTCTTCATTCTGTATATGAAGTCTAATTTTAATATCTGTTTACGTCAGTACATGTACACTGCAAAAATATAGGTTCTCTTTAGAACCAAAACTGGTTCTAATCTTGTCCCTGAGATGGAACCAGTTCTGTTTAAACAGCATGTATTTCAAATCAAATAAATTTACCAGGATTAGCATTCATTTTTAACAGAATATTACATGAACTGAAGTAGATTCAGCAGTCAACTTGGAGCTTATTCAACAAACATTTTGAAACAAAGGAGATATGAACAGTTGGCATATCGAACCAGTTTTGGTTTTGTATAGAACCAAAACTGGTTCGATATGTCAACTGTTCATATCTCCTTTGCTAAATAATGATTTGAGACAACCTCGTATATGCTCTAAACTTACGACTGAAACCCCCTCAATTTATGTTTAATTCTGTTAATATTTAATGTTAATCTTTATAAATTCATTTGATTTGAAATAAATACTGTTTAAACAGAACTGGCTCCATCTCAGGGACAAGATTAGGACCAGTTTTGGTTCTAAAGAGAACCTATATTTTTTTGCAGTGTACATGTATCCCACTAGAGGTTAGAAATGATGTTAATGATCTCTATTTACTAGTAAAGAGTTCGGCACGCTGTTTTTCTACAGGAATTGAGTTACGCTAATGGTGCAGTTTGACAGGGACAAAAAGTGCACTTACTCAACGCGCTATTACTTCAAAATAGTGCACAATACAGTCACAGGACTTCTAGTTTCATCTGTACGGGAAATCAGTTGCATATTCCATATGCAAAACAGCCATACACAAATGCTATGCTTCATCATTTAAATGTGAGTCGGATCTGAAAGGAAGTTGTCCGTAGTCTTATATCAACATCAGACAACACTTCCGGGTGACATTTGGAGGAGTTTCATTCAAGACGGAGTTTTCTTTATGCATCAACCTTTCACATTTGAATTATTCAACAGGTTTATATACGCAGCAGCGATTGTAACCACCGACGCATAGTTAACTCATTATTTTATTGAAATGTTGGTTTATTAGGAACATGCAACTAATATGATTCTCATTTGGCGTTTGTTACTGGTTTTACTTACTTTTATTATCTCATTTTTTACACAAATCGGATACCATATTGTAAATATTTTTTTTTATAATATCCCCGCACATTGTTTTACTTGATATACCTTGATCTATAGTAATAACTCGGATCCTCCGGTCGTTACCCCCCCCCCCCCCCCCCCCCTAATATTCAACGATTGTAAGAAGGTGCAATGCCTGCAGCTTGAAAATCGGTGCGATTCAATTCGTGATTCAATTCAATTTGAAACAATCTGCCTGATTGGGTCAATAGATATTATTACCATGATGTGGATGTACAAACTTTGTATCCGAGTCGAGCTCCGGGTTCTAAGGGCAGATCACGGCGCGTCGAAGACAAGTCGTGATCTACCCTTAGAACCAGGAGCGAGACTCGGAGACATATTTTGTACATCCACATAATGGTAATAATCATTTTATCTTACAATATATTGGGGATAAGTCAAGAATGTAGACGAATATATAACGAACTATTTATTCGCACGAATGAACAAAAAGAAAAAAAAATGGAACTCACGCGAAGGGAACGTGCTTGCATCCGACCCCCTGATACAAATATCAGTATCAGGGGGTCGTTTACACGACAGTTGCGGAGTTAATACAGACAAAATACATGCTGATTGTAAAATAAAATCTAATATAAAGCCCTGCCTGGGTGCCACTGAAAGCTTAACCCTTTCAACAAGGTGTGCATAATTTTTTGCGAGAAGAAAAAAATGATAGCGGATGAGCAGCGATATAAAGAGCAAAAATCTGAAGCGAGGCCCTGAAATAATTTAATCCAACAGCTCGATAGAGCTGTTGGATTAAATTATTACTGAACCTCCCAAGAAATCAAGATGGTTTCGCCCATTTCTCCGTTGAAAGTATTGACTGAAATGATACCTTCCAGGGCGCCAGTGTTGAAAGGGTTAACCAAGACCAGCGTTTGAGCATATGAAGAAAACAAGAGCAGCGGCACCATTATACGACAGCTTCGTGTAAATTCTCTCATTTTGCATTGCAATATATACCTCATACATTTTATTTATTTATTTATTTATTTATTTATTTATTTATTTATTTATTTATTTATTTATTTATTGGTGTTTAAGGTCACATATTTTTGCACAATGACTAATCATGACGATAAAATGAGTATCAACTCAAGACCAGGGATGAGTGTTAATAAGCCATGTTTCCCATTTTAGAAAGGGTTTGCACCTCCCAAGCATTGGTGACTGGGTCCTATTTTACCAGTAAAACAGAGCCTGTTTACCGCAGTGAACAGGCGCTGCCTCACTTCCCGGGTTTCCCGCGGGGAACCTCATACATTTCAAATATATCTTAATGTACTACGAAAACCAGAAAAAAATTAGATGCACTCGTCATTTTTATTTGGAGATATTACTCGGACCTGACAGCCATGCTGGAATATGTCACAATGGTGGTTATTGAACGGAACCTACCTACAATGACAAGCACTGACACCAGAAAAAAATGGGATTCATTCGTCATTATTAAAAGTTATTGCACGGACAAGCAAAAATCACGAAACTCCAAGATGGCTGCCATGGTGGCCATATCGAATGTGGCAGACAACGGATTATCGAAAGGAACCTTTCTTTAGTCACCACTAATCCACTACAAAAATAGGGTACATACAGTACGCGGAGAGTGGATTGTAACTAGATCACCCGCGCAGTGGAGTTATCACCCAATCTATAACTTTCAAATTTTGTATATATCGACAAAAAACACAATCAATGTTTCAGCCAATGGACCTCCGGGTTTAACCCGGAGGTCCATTGGCTGAAACTTTGCTTGTGCTGGTTAGGCTTCGCAACAAATTTGCAATTATTACTTGAGTGGAATTTCCACTCTGCGGGTGATTTAGTGATAATACACTCTCCACGTACTGTAGTGCATTTCATTTTCAAGTTATTGTGTGGACAAGGAGAAGTTACAAAAATTCCAAGATGGCTGCCACGGTGCATTTCATTTTCAAGCTATTGCGCGGACCAGCATAAAATAAAAAAAAAAACAATCTAGCAGCCATGGCGGCCACATTGGATATGGCAGAAAACTGATTAACGAAAGGAACCTTCCTCTAGTCACCATTAATCCACAACAGAAAATATGATCCCTGGTCCATTTCATTTTCAAGTTATTGCGCGGACAAGAAAAAATGACAAACAATCCAAGATGGCTGCCATGGCAGCCATATTGGATTTGGCAGAAAAGTGATTATCGAAAGGAACCATCCTCTAGTCACCACTAAGCCACCACGAAAATTAGGATCCCTGGTGCATATCATTTTCAAATTATTGCGCGGATATGTAAAAAGTAACGGACAGACAGGCAGACGGACATGGCCATACCATAATACGGCCCGTTCCAGAGAGGTTTTTAAAAACAATAATGACGCAGTGTTCCTTATTCATAAAAATACTTCTTTAACAAGTGATCGTAACTTCAGGGATATCAACACATATTTTACTGCAAGTAAACATTTTTTACATGAAGGTTTATGTTGTAAAAAGTGAGTTTACTTCTTAGACTGAGTTCTGTCGAATTAAACCATTATAATAAAAATATTTTCAGCATCTCTAACCCAAAAGGTGGATTATATGAAATACAACAAAACTGAGTTTTTACGAATTCCAGGGGCTGGTTTCAATATATCCCACACCGAGTGCTAATTACCGGAATTCTGATATAATATTCCCACTGAGTCAGCATCGGTCGCTTCGTACATGTTATTGCTCATTTTGCACGAGTGATAACTATACTATGTCTAATAAAATATAGAAGACTGTTTTTTTTAAGTTGCAGATTCAGTGCTGAGAGCGCAAAACGACGAAGTACGTGTCAATCTCCAAGATTTTGTAACATACATTGTGTCGTATATCGTTGTCACGTGCTATTTCCAAGACAATCCCATGACTTTTTTACGCGCCGAAGGCTCGCATGACGTGTCTTTGGCTACAGAATCGACGAAAGCTCACTGCAAATGCATGCGTGTATATAACTGTGTCTACGAAAAGGGCGTAGGACTATCTAACTGACGTTGCGAGAACCTTGTCAATAGTGTCTGCGTCACCACAAGGAGGGTTTCCTTTGTTGGGGGCTGGTTGGGGGGGCTAGACTATTTTTGGTGGATTATTTTTGGTGGTCTGAAATTGTTATTCAAAATTTGTTTATTACAACTTATTGGAGAGTGCCTAAAGGCACTCTCCAATAAGTTGTAATAAAAGAAATTTATGTGAACAAATACCATTTGTGTTTGACTGAATATGAAACATGAACAAGGAAATCAAACATTGGCTTTTGCTCTCACCCCTCATTTTTTGAAAGCCCTGATAGTGGCTTCTAGAACTCAACCAGTTCAACGCATTACTAAAGCAATTGAATGGATTACTCCTCAGATAAAACGGCTCACTTTAACAGCGCATTTGATTAATTATAACAGATTAGTCCATAGTACGTCAGCGTAACAGCGCAACATGACACTGGGATACTAATCCATTCAATCAGATCAGTAATGCGTTTAAATGGATAAGTAAACTCATTAATTGGTTTACTGATCCCGTGATCCGAATAACGGATTGCTATCACAATGTCAAGTTTGGTTAATCCGTTTAATCGGATTGGTCCGAAGTACGGAAGCGTAGAAGTGCTACGAGATATTGTGATACTAATCTGTTTAATTGGACTAGTAATCGGTTTAAACGGGTAAATAGCCGATTAAATGGATTACTGATCCGATTAACAGATTGCTATCACAATGTCAGGTTTGGTTAACCCGTTTAATCGGATTGGTCCGAAGTACGGAAGCGTAGAAGCGCTACGAGATATTGTGATACTAATCTGTTTAATTGGATTAGTAATCCGTTTAAATGGATTACTAATCCAATTAAACGGATTAATATCACAATGCCTCGTGATCTTCCACGTTTCCATAAATTTGCACAAAATAAAACTTAAAAGTTTTCCGCCGTCGCTTGTTGGCCAGTTTCAATACTTAGTAGTAGTTAGAGCAGCAGCGAGTGAGACGATCTGGGGATTGGTGGGTGGGGCTATTACCATTTCTGCCTCTGTTACCAATGGCTCTTCTACATGCTCTTATTTCTCCAGAAAAAAAAAGAATCGGGTAGTGGATGGTTTGGGCTGTGGAACGAAGTGAGGAAGAGACCGTTGTCGTCCCTCCTCTTTCTCTTCACTTTTCGCTTCTTATTTTATCCCCACGACTTGTTTTAAGCACCTGGCGTGCCGCCGCTTATTGGGGGAACTCTTTCTGTTCTTGTGTTTCTAAGTATTCTTCACTGGCCATATTTCCAAGAAAAATGTGAGAAAGGTAATATCCCCGCCCGAATGAAATGGTGGCGATCTTCTTTCGTGGTCCACCTAACAGCACAAACGGTTTGGTTTATTATCACATTCTATTTAAACCCGACATTCTCTAAACTCAGAACAAATATTTTGTTTCCGTCTAGTCTATACAAAGGGATAATTGGATTAACTGTCAGGAAATAAAAAATGATGCATCCATCACAAGGCAATTACATTTAATCGCCGAATAAAAATGTCTAAGTTCAATTTGATTTAAGTAATGTAATTATATCAGCATTTCTGGAGACTAATAGATAAATAGTGCCAGCTAATAATAAGTTAAAACATCATAAAATACAAGGTTGTTAGGAGTCCAACTAATTTGCCAAGTGTCTGCAGTGAATGTTGTTATATTCAAGCTGTTGTCTAAAAGCCACAGCATGGACATTTCAGATGAGGCAAAAGTAAATATCAATGAAATCAGAACTAAAACCCCTATATACGCACTGTGCTCGTCATTCATATCAATGAAAATTAAAACCAAGGGTGTAGTCAGGGAGGTCGTACGACCTTCCCCCCCCCCCCACCCCGAATCCCAAAGGTTCGCAATCTAATACATACCTACATTGAATTTGATTCACTTTCAGTGAGCATGAAATCTTTGATCTCAGCTGATATCAAATATTGAAGATTTCTTTCCAGGGGAGCCCCCACCACCACCCCACTGGACCACCACCTATGGCCAAAGGTCAAGTTTGAGGAGATTATGGGAGGGGTCACCCCCTCCCATAATCTCCTCAAACTTGACCTTTGGCCAAGTCCTCTGGCCATGATTTCAGTCTTTTTAGTTGCCAGACATTCTCATTCTTGTGTTGCTGGCTACACCCCTGAAAACCTCTATATACGCACTGTGCTCGTTGTATTCATAATAAAGGCCCTGATGCTAAAAGTGCCCCAAAATCTAATGAACAAACACATTCAAATATGCCTAACATAAACGAATCTGTCTGCCGTGAATCTATGGATTAATCTAGAGTGGCAGAAGAGACATGGTCGACGAGTGACGCAGCGGTCGGTCAGAAACTCGGCGGAAACCAGGCGGGATCAGGTATCTCAGAAACTTTCTTCAGCTATCCCCGTTTATTTTTTATACAGTGACCAGACCATGGGTGGCTCATCTAAACGTGAGGCGTGAGTCTTGTGGGTGTGATATTATCTACTTACAAAAGTATGAAGAACTGCGCTTCCCTTTGATTTGAACGACGCATCTCAGTTATATAGAGAGTAATCGCTTGACTGGACTGGTTACGTGAAATAATTCATGAGAGGTGAAGGACGTTGTATAAACACGAGTGCGCGAATGCGCAAGAGTGTTTTACAATATAGTCCCTCGCCTCGAATGAATTATTTCACATAACCAGTCCAGTCAAGCGTTTACTCTGTTTATTACTTTTCGTTATTAGCGATAATTATATTATTTAACCCTTTATCTAACGTAACGGCCAGCGCTATACTCAAAAATCGCCAATTAATTTTAATTATTTTTTCATTTTTTGTCTCTAAAACATAGGTTATGACCCCTCATTTGAACGAGCTCGTAGAGCTCGTTCCAATGAGGGGTCATAACCTATGTTTTTGAGACATAAACTGAAAATAATAGCTATTCAAGAATTGTTTTTTGCAAGTGTCGTCTGCTTTTTCATATTAGGTAAAGGGTTAAAAAAAACAAACAACAACGAAGTCCCCATTACATCCACGGCAAAGCGTCTACGTTTGCGCGCACGGATACACGATACAATTGTTGATTGCATAGTTCACTTGTGAAGTTATCGTTTATAATCAAATCCGGAAATCCCAGTAAATCATACTTTGGAAAGTAATAAATATGGCTTTTGGAAGTTTCAATGGCCGCAACATTCCCAACCTCATCTGGACCAATGCCTTTAATTGGCGTCTGCTGAACGCTCATTTACATTTTAGGGTCTGTTTGCTAATTATCACAACAGTTCTCTAAGACAAATGTTTGTTTTTCTTTTTATAGATATAATTGATTATGGCGTTTATGAACTTCACAATATTGACTATTGTGTACCGTTTTTCGTTTAAGACATGAGAATATATATAAAAAATTACCCCAATATATTTATGCAAAGAAAGGCATCGTGACAGCACTTGACAGGGTAATCGTACGTTTGCCAATATACTATTATGACTTATGATTTATTTTCATCTGTCTGTCCCGCCCATTGACTGATACAATTCGAATCCGACGAATAAATTTGGATAAAAGTGGTCCGTTTAGAATATCTCAAAGCCAGACTTTGAATTCCCTATAATTGACCACAGAGCAGAGGTGTTATCTGTTAAGATAAATTGCGGGGGTGGGGTGAGAGTTTACAGCTTGGGGGTAGTTCAAAGGAAAAGTCTCCGAAACATAAGCAATCTTCAACACACATGAAAAATCTACTATCAAACGGAGATGTCTAACGGCAAGTATCTCAGTTTTTGGGTCGGATTCAGAGAGGGCCTTTATACTGCGATTGTTGTCTGCATCCAACGTTACTCGACACAATACGGGCATTGGAAAATTTGGCAGGAAAACCACACCCACAATGCAGCCCACATGCAGTAGCGACATGTAAAAACGCATCCGATTGGTCTTTACGCATATGATTGGCGTTATGGCATGAATGAAATGCTTCGATGCAAAACAACGGTGAGATGCAAAAAACTATAAGCAGATCATCCATCGACGGTGGTATTTTATTTTTTAAAATCTAAACTTCATGTAATTCAAGTTCCACGCTTCGGTCTTTCTCTTCTACGTCAATCATCTAAATGATCTTTCATCAAAAAAGGCCTGCCGTCGGGCTCATAGATATCGGATAGTATGTCTTCTATCTGATATCTATGGTCGGGCTGGAAGATAATTGAAGTAGAAGAAATAGATTTGACAGAGGCCACGCCACGGCATGCTCATCTAAGTGAGGGGTTTACGAGTTATAATACATTTGCCGATATACTATTATAAATACCCCCAGGCCAAACCAGGGTAGTCTTTGAAATTTGTGTCCCTCCACTTTCATAGAGCTCCCGCCGCATCTGCGTTTTTTTTGGAGTTGTAGGACTTTTATTTTATTTATTTATTTATTTATTTATTTCTTTATTTATTTATTTATTTATTTATTTATCCATCTGGGGTTTAATGACACTTTTGATAGTCACGGTCACTTCGTGTCGCACAGTTTTACGGGTGGAGGAAGTCGGAGTACCGGTAGAGAACTACCGAGCAGCGGCGAACAACTGTCTGACTCAACATATTACCTCCACACAAGCAGGGTTAGCATTGGTTGAAGACAAGTGCGCCATCGACGTACAGTACACATCAGTACACGGCGCTGCTACTGCGACCCACATGGGCAACTGGGATTAAGTGCCTTGACCAAGGACAAAATGCTGTTACCCCTGGCAGGGATCGAACCGTGGATCTGTCGATTTGACGACCAATGCAATAACCACTGAGCCCCCCCCCCCCCCCCCCCCCCCCCACTGGGCTTTTATTAACCCTTTACCCAACGAATCGGCCACATCCGGCGTAATATGCAAATTCAGCAGCTAAAAAAATACTATTTTTCAAAAACTTTTAACAAAACCATATCATGTGACCCCTCTTTGGAACGAGCTCGTTGAGCTCGTTCCAATGAGTGGTCACATGATGTGGTTTTGTTGAAATTTTTTGAAAAATTTAAAAAAAATGGTATTTAAAATAATAAATTTTGTTATCGTCTGCGTTGGTTAAAGAGTTAAACTCATATGCTATGTGATTGACGTTGAAAAAAGAATCTTCATCCTGAGATGTTCTATCATTCTTTCGAACATATCAAGAGTGACTTCGTTGTTCTCCAGTGGTATAGTTCAGTAACAGCTTTTTTATGAAAGACGTCGTGATACAACCCCGGAGGCTCAGAATTAGAGTGCGTGAAAGAGTCTATTATTAAACGCTTTTTATGCATCTCTCTATCCTGCCAAGTTTGCTTCATCTATTTATCTTTACGACTGAACATTGAATTAAGTGTGGTAATTTAGACTCTGGGAGATAATAGCCATTGGACACACTTTGCCTGTGATTCAATACATTGTAATAAAATTATTTGCTTTAGATTAGTCGCGGAACATCGCAACGTCGAGTGTGGTAATTTACAAAGTGCTTTCTTAACAGGAAATTATGATTTCTGTTTTCTGATATTTGACACCTTTAGAGCCATGGGCGTAAGTTTGGATGGGGGTTTTGTGTTTCACCATCCCAAACGCCTTATCTCGCCGAACAGTAGTAGATCAGAGTTCTATTTCCCAATAGTTGGCATGTTCAAAGACTCCTCCGCATTGGATCTAAAACTATCATAGGTGGTTGCTAACTTAAGGCGTTTGATTTCCATACCCCTTTTCACAGGGAAAAATCGTCAGATATGAGTCATGAATGATTGTAACACCAACTGGCGAGAGAGGATCAAAGCAAAGAGGTCTTTGAGTGGCCTGTCCAACACAAAGAGCCTAGGTTTTGAGGAGTACCATGATGGCACTTTGGGGGGTCAATGGTATTTAATATCACTCGACGGGGAGGAGAGTGAGCCATTCAAATAAGCGACGACCCTGTCACTCCTATCCTAAGCCCCGCCCTCTCCCAAGTGGTCAAACCAGTGGATAATGACAAAGTGTGAACAATTTCAAGTTTTAAATATTATTCCCTTACCATTAGTGTTAAATGTACTGGCAGATTTAGAAAATTAAAGGGAGCTAACTTTCCTACACATCTTTCACAATGATGAAAATTGTCAGCCACGGCTGCATCAACAGCAGTCACCTCTAGTTTAACTGTTTATAATTTGACGAAACATTCCATGTTTAAAAATATCGGAGAGTAAACATATTGCCTTACCGTCATATGTTTTGCATGTAACAGTTTGTCATCATTCAGTATAATTTTTTTAGAATCAGCAAGTTGCACAAGTAATCCGTCTTGAATAACCGGATCCGCCTATTAAAATAATCACAGCCGCAAATCACAGCTTGATAAAATTCTTCTACTATTAACTAAAGTGACTCACATTTCGTCAGTAAATTAACCGTTGTAAAACAAAAACAAACATCTCGTTTGTAAATAGTAGCTTTGTGCAATGAACAATATTGTCTTTCTACTCTGGAAACGTGCTTCGCAATACTTTACCAGCAAGCATGAACGTGGCCGTTTTGATATTTTCACACGTCAAGCGCCATATCGGCAACATTGAGGCGGAATTAGTTTCTAGTCTGTTTTGTTTTTTATAGACATCTCGACTTGTTTACACACTTTAAATAGATACAAAGTTAACTCCAATTAAATTGCACTCAATATATAGGAAACAATAAACCTTTACACAGACGACTTCACCGTGAAGGGAAGAGTGGAAAGGTGAAAATAAATGGGCAGATTGAGAGTTCCTATCGACCTAGTCCAAACTTGGTCCCACAGTCCGTAATATAATTTTTGGGGTTGGTACGGCCTGTAGGTCCAACGCTCTCGATCCCTGTGCTGTACTATACGACCTGCAAACGATTTACTTGCTGGTCTATCTCGCCTCGTGAGAACAATATGGCATATCCAGAAGCTTTTTGTTATTATGTGACCGAAAGAAGGATAATTGTAAAAAACAGAAACCTCTATGTCGGAAGCGCTTAGTCACCGTATTCTTCAGAAACGAAAGATTCATATCATCGAAGTGGTTCGAGAAAATGAAGTTGGCAGACCAGCAAGTAAATCGTTTGCTGGTCGTATAGTACAGCACAGGGATCGAGAGCGTTGGAGCGTTATATTACGGACTGTGGGTCCAAGTTTGGACTACTATCGACCCAAGAACATTTCCTGGTAGCAGTGAACTTGTATGTGGTTTATATAAAAATTGCATTGAGATGTGGACATTCTTGTGCAATATTTAATTTTTGGTGGCCCTCTTACTTTGTGCTTAACCCTTTACCTAACATGGAAAGAAGACGACACTTCCAAAAAAAAAGAATTCTTGAATAACTAATATATTTCATTTTTTGTCTCAAAAACATAGGTTATGACCCCTCGTTGGAACGAGCTCAACGAGCTCGTTCCAAAGAGGGTCATAACCTATGTTTTTGAGACAAAAAATGAAAATTAATTAGCGATTTTTGAGAATAGCACTGGCCGATTTTGGCCGTTACGTTGGGTAAAGGGTTAAAAAAAATACATTCTGTGATTTTTTGAGACAGACATTAAGAGTTTGAAAAAATAAAATTAATCCATGTCACTCCGGCTTTTCGCTCGCTAAATTGGTACGACAGTACTAAATATTTTAGGGACACAGCTCAAATGCCATAAGCGGAAGTGGCTATTTGTCATCGGATGGTAAATAACGATATTGACGATATGCGCTATTTACCATCTGATGGCATATTTGGAGCGGCATAGGATGATAGACAGCGATACTGGTGGCCTTCTACTATTTAACCCTTTACCCAATGCAGACGATATCAAAATGTATTATTTTAAATATCATTTTTTTCAAATTTTTTCAAAAAACTGCAACAAAACCATATCATGTGACTCCTCGTTGGAACGAGCTCGACGAGCTCGTTCCAACGAGGGGTCACTTGATATGGTTTTGTTGAAATTTTTTGATATAAAGTATTTTTTCAACTGCTGAATTTGCATATTACGCGGGCGGATGCGGGCGATTCGTTAGGTAAAGGGTTAAAGCTTCGTTCTGGTTGTTGTTTACATGCCACTCCGCCACTATTCAGTTTCAATTCCGGTGTAGATGTTCCAAGTTTTCAGATATCTAGATGCCAAAAGGGGGATGGTAAATAAGAAAAATCGATTTTTTTTCTCAGTTTTTCGGCCGGTTTCGATGAAAAATTGGAATGGGTGGTCAAAATCGACTCACGATCGTAGATATTACCATTACTCGCCATAAAATGTAATTCAATGGGCGTATTCACTGAAAACGTTCGAGATATTTTGAACAAATGTGATTTATGAAGACTTTTTACATCAACCCACTGATAGAGTGCCGTATTATCCCATGGCCGGGCCCCTATGCTCCTAGGTATTTCGGCCTCGGGCCCCCCTCCGGCACTTCAGTCTTTCACCCCACTAAAGCCGACAGCCTGAACCTAACCTGGTACCTTAGACACTTTGCCGCAGTACATAGACCTATATCCATTTTGCGGGTTTCCTGAAGAATTCTACTCACAATTTGACATATTGTTTAAATAAGCATTAAAATAATGTACTGTATATATACTTCATCAAATATTTTATATAACGTCGTCAAATTGCCGTCATGCTCGGAAGTTTACTTCCTTCTAAGCGTATCTCGATCAATTTTATAATTCCCATTCAACAATTAGGATCAGTGTGACGCTAAATGTTACGTTCCCATGACGCGAAACACATTGGTACGGCACTTAACGTAACGGAATAAGTATTAGTAAAAAATGAAAGCCGCTTAGAAGGAAGTAAACTTTCGAGCATGACGGCAATTTGACGAAGTTATATATATATGTATAATAGATAGTACACTTATGAGAGAATATGGATAAATACATATGTACATGTATCGCTACGGCGCATATTGTAAAGTGCCTTTAACCATTGGAGCCCTAAGGCGCTGGTAACAGTGCCTGAGCAACAACAACAACAAAAAAAAAAAAAATTAAAAAAATGGCGGGTCCCCTGTGCCTGCGGGCCCCTAGGCTTCAGTCTAGTCAGCCTTATGAGTAATACGGCACTATATTGATATTGGTCTCTGGTGTGCACAAAAATTGATGTATTCCACCAGAATGTTCGTTCTAATTGTTAGTGAGATGCCGCTCAATGGGTGGGGTGTACAAATTCTTCAAAAATCATATTTATGTTGGGTTGTGAGTCAAAAATACAGCAACTACTGCGTTAAACTGCGCAAACAAAGCGGTGTTTGAAATGTGAATTTGCTTCCTGCCAGGACGGGAGGTGGGTGGGTTGGGGAATGGAATGCCGGTTGGGTTGTGTTGGTTGGACTGTAGGCTATAATTTCCATCGGTAGCAAGTCATCAAAGTTAGGTTTCTTTATATGGGGGGATCTATAGTAAAAATGCAGTCGAAGGAGCCCAGAAAACGCATACAAAAGCAAGATTCCGAGATCGTGGCACATTACATCCACTCCTCCCCTTTTTCCTGCCACCCGTGACACTGCTAAAATTTCCCGGAGTGGCCAGTCGAAGGGCACGGGCATCATAGGCTAGACGAACATACTGAATCCGGACATGGTCACTATATCAACGTCCCATCGTATCTAAAGCAAGTGACATCATCAACTGCTAACAGCACACGACAAACGAATATTCCGAACGATGCTCAACTTCGGTCGTCATTGGTGTGACCCCCCATCAACATCCGTGCAGTAGACCCAAGCAAATTTGATCTTCCATAACATAGAATTTCGTCTAGTTCATGATAGCTAGTTCAAATTTTTTTTAAAACT
Organism: Pictodentalium vernedei; assembly: GCA_031216915.1. NCBI lineage: Eukaryota > Metazoa > Mollusca > Scaphopoda > Dentaliida > Dentaliidae > Pictodentalium > Pictodentalium vernedei. The sequence continues at coordinate 98,266,885 of CM062297.1, read as the reverse complement.
TGCTATCGGATGGTCAATAGTGGATGCCGCCAATATCATTATTTCCCATGAATTGCCGCTGAAACATGGCGTCGGATGGTAAATAGCGCAAATCCCGATTATCGTTATTTACCATCCCATGCCGCTCAAAACATGCCATCGGATGGTAAATAACGCAAATACAGAATACCGTTATTTACCATCCGATGGCGAATAGCTCCTGTCATTATGTTCCTGCCGATTCCTGTTTATATGTCCGTTGTTTCCTTCATTTATCTTGATAATAATGCATAGCTTATTATTTGCCATAATAAATGATTTTGTGTTTTACTCATTGTGGTATGTATAAAACCAGTCTTGGTGAATAAATTGTCGCCTGAGTGGTAGAATGTTCTATGTCCCCTTTGGGAGTACTCTGTCCCCTATGGGAGTACTCTGTCTCCTATGGGAGTACTCTGTCCCCTGTGGGAGTACTCTGTCCCCTATGGGAGTACTCTGTCCCCTATGGGAGTACTCTGTCCCAGTACTCTGTCCCCTATGGGAGTACTCTGTCCCCTGTGGGAGTACTTTGTCCCCTATGGGATTACTCTGTCCCCTATGGGAGTACTCTGTCCCCTATGGGACATAGAACATTCTAGCACTCAGGCGACGGAATATTGTTTGAACAAAATATTTCAATTCGTATTCCCGCCTTGGGAAGAGGCAATCGGAAATGATGCAAACTCCGGAACTTAGCAGACTTGAAACAAAATAATTATCATTGTTCCAAAAACCGGACGTAAAACCGTTAGTTATTCCCGGTTCCTTATTCGACATTCGATATCAACTGATCTTCGCCAAACAAACTGCATTGTGGGGTGGCACAAATAGATTCATGAAGATTGTCACCAATATTTGGCACCCGACCCTCCCAAAATTGGGCATCCTGGGTGCCCAAAAGTATCGAGTTGCGCAAAATCGCATTTATCAACCGATTATTGCCAAATAAACTGCATTGTTGGTGGCACAAATAGTTTCATGAAGATTGCCACAAAAATTGGGCACTTGATCCTCCCAAAATTGGGCACCATGAGTGCTCAAAAGTGCGGAGTTGCCGAAAATCGCATTTATTAACCGATTTTCGCAAAATAAACTGCAATGTGGGGCGGCACAAATAAATTCACGAATATTGTATAATGGTCCGAGCGGTTAGAATTTAATATTTAAATAGAGGATATGGAATGAATGTTTTTCTCATATAATATTTATGAAACGAGACTAAGAATTTTCCGTTTTGGCGAGCCCAAACGGAAAATTCGGACGAGTTTTATAAATATTATAAGAGAAAAACACTCATTTCATATCCTCGTTATCATATGACACACACACGCACAAATTAGCCGCTTTGTATGACTTTTTAACCCACCACCTAACTTGAGTTTCAGACGGCACTTGGAAAAAACATCCTCGTATAACTAAAAATGTTTACTTTTTGCTTCCAAAACATAGGTTATGACGCCTGATTGGAACGAGCTCGTTCCAATCAGGGGTCATAACCTATGTTTTGGAAGCAAAAAGTGAAAATATAAAAAAATGAATGGCGTTTTTCTTGTAGGTAAAAGATTAATACAATATAATCCATCCTAAGAGCTCGTTCGAATGAGGGGGTCATAACCTATGTTTTGGAAGCAGAAAGTGAAAATATAAAAAAAAAAGAATGGCGTTTTTCTTGTAGGTAAAAGATTAATACAATATAAGCCACCCTAAATAGGACAGATAACATAAATTCTCCCTACTGAAATTATGCAAATATGATCCAGTTGTATTTTGTTTAGCCAATCAAATTGTCCAGTTTTGAAATTGACCAATGAAAGCTGCCAACTCTAATTATTCAAATTATGAAAAATGTGGCCCAGTTGTATTTTGTTCAGCCAATCAAATTGTCTAGTTTTGAAATTGACCAATGAGCTCGTTCCAATGAGGGGGTCATAACCTATGTTTTTGAGACAAAAAATGAAAATAATAGTTATTCAAGAATTTGTTTTTGCAAGTGTCGTCTGCTTTTCATGTTAGGTAAAGGGTGAAAAAAACACAAAAAACAATGATGTCCACATTACACCCACGGCAAAGGGTCAGTATATACCGAAAATGCAAGACTTTCAAAGAAACTAAAAAGCGAATATTAAATTAAGATAGATCTGAGCGGCCAAGTTCAAGAGGAGCAATTAAAATGAGAATCAATGTTCTTGCGAATGATAAGAGTCGGGGGTTTTCTCGAAAAATTCATTCCAGTCTCAAGGCGTGTAAGACTGTGGGTCGTAGGCGAGGAGCTAGAGATGCCACATGCTATAGGCTAGAAGGGGTGACGCATCGGTGCGAAAGTATATATGAGTGTAGGATCCGAAATAGGGAGTTCGAACTCCGGGAGATATTTGCATTCAGGTAGACGGTATTACCTGTTGTAGAAGGCAAGCCATACATAGACAGCGCAGGCTTTGCCTGTACGAATATTATTCTGAGATGAATGGAGGGGAGCACTTAATCCCCTAAGTGGCGACTGTTTGAATGAAAAGCGTCCAGTCAAGTGACGACACATTACTGGCCGTGCGACGGCAACGGCAGAGTGATATTCCGTCACATGTTAGTAGACATGCATCCAAATAAAGTGACAATACGTTAGTGGCCATGCGGTGACAGTGGCATAATGAAATTCCAGTTGTATGAAAAGGCAGTCAGAATCCAAACTACATTGAGCCGAGCGTACCTAACACCAGCGACAAGGAAGGAGCAACCAATGACAACAGAGATCACGGGCCCGCAGTGAATCAAAAACTGGGGTGTGATTGACGTTGGTGTTATTCATTGGATTTTATGTAAGTTACAAATTATCATATTTTTCTACATGTATTAAACTTGTTAATTTCAGTTAACCCCTGTTGATTTATGCTTTTTGAGAAAAGTCATTGACTCCTTCAGGATAACGAAACGGGTGGGTTCGTCGCGGTAAGACGTACGTCCACGTACTATTTCAGGCGACACTCCTTGAGTTTGGGCTGAGTACGTGGCGTGAACTATTTGCATTTGCAACGACAACGCCAGGTTTCCGGCAGTATTAAACATTCCTTCTTTAATAGCCCAGATTTTTACATTGGGTTTGGGGTGCTTTGCTCAAGGACACAAGACTGAGGATTTCATCGACGATAAAAATGACAATGTTGCATAGCGACTTGTTCGTCTCTTGGCGTTTGAGTTGTTATGCAACTGCGTATACGGGTATCTTCGACCTGAAATTGTTTTTGTAACCAATTTCCGGAACTGAGTTCACTCTTTGTATCCAATAGATCGTTGTCCATATCATGCTTTGATGCAAATTATCCTCTAATCGGGTTTTGATTACCCTGTGTTGCACCCGCTTCTCAAGATGTATTAAATCATCCGACACCAATGAAACCCCATGTAGGTGGCGTCTCTACACAGTACTGTCGACGCTTTGAGAATGTCTTTGAGAAGAGCAAACGACAATACTTCATTGACGGACACGATGAAAATAGTGCTAATGAGAAGCAGGGAAATATTGCACTTAACTCTTAAACCGCTGCGTATTTTTAAGATATTTTTCATAAAATATGGTCATGGCTGCTGTAAAGCAGCCATGACTACATTTGATGAAAAATTCCTCCATATTTTACTCAAAAAATCATCAGCACAAAAATGCATTTAATTTACAGGGGCAAAATTTGATTAAATGTGCCCGAATGCTACTTATTTCAGTGGCAAGAGAAACCCTGTCCTGGGCAGGAATATCTGCCAGCAGCATGCAAGGAGTTAAACATGTTGGTCAGGAATGCGGCTAGATGGTCTTAATCCGATAAGGGTGTGGGGGGGGGGGGGGGGGTGTCGCTCTGAATTTTCAAAATTTCCAAAATGATTTAAGCCCCCACCCCCTCCCTACCGCCTCACCACGGCTGCCGAACATGAAACCATTTAAATCCCCCCCCCCCCACACTCCCGGGTGAGAATTATCCAACTTCTGCCTATGAATTTCCAACTCCACATGAAACCTGAATGCACACTCTCCCCGTTGTATTCGAAATATAAGATCGATTTTGAAATGGCGACTGCTGGTGATATCCAAATGCACCCTCTTGTTTGAAATTAATGACCTTTAGGAATCGTTTCTTGAATACAACAAGATGCCATCTGCAATGCTTTATATATATATATATATATATATATTTGTGCAGAGTTAGTACATTTGGGAGTCTATTAGTTGCTCAAAGATGTTCGGTGGTTCTCTACGAGTACTCCGTCTTTCTTCACCCGTATAAATGGCCGACACGATGGGACCCTGGATGTTGACAGTGTGGTTAAACCCCAGTACAATTTACAAACCATCTATGGACATTGACGATCGACAGTGTAAAGGATTCATTAACTGGTAGAGTGCTGGAAGCCCATATTTGGGCATTATTCTGAAGCACTGGTACCACAACTTAAAGGCTTCATATTCTGTGGATGTGCTTCATATTGTCTTTGAAGTGACATTTTTTCATCTGTATGGATTTACCTTGTTACAATTTATGGGAGAGTACCTTGCACTCTCCCATAAATATTAACAAGGCAAAGACAACTTTAAACATTTTAATGACCAACACTAATTTAGCTCTCTAGCAGTTAAATGTTTTATTTGTTTCTTGAATTCTGTCGGCATCTCAATATTCTGTCTCGGATTGATTTTCGCAAATAAAATTTTTCATAAGAAATTGTACAGATCTGCGTAAGAGCCCATGGATATTTGCCAGCACATCGGAATGTTTGGGAATCGTAACATTAAAAAGTATTACCATTCAAGGCATATTTCTTTGTTGAAATCTGAGAACACATTGCGTCCATTGTATTTCAGAGTGGTTTTGTTTTAACTTTGAGGCTTGACGGAAAGGGAAATGGTGAGATTAGCGTTTTAATGTGTTTCTCATGTTTTGTGTCTGTCCAGGTGTTTTTGATGATTCCAGATTCACGAATGCACTCTAGTATTTTGATTTCCTGGTCAGTTTGTTTAAAAATAAAGCATTAAAGCAACGGAAATAAACTGTACTCTAATATTTCGTGAACTCAAAGTCAAGAAAAATAATGTATATAGTATTATGTACATTTAATGTCTTTAACCAAAACATAAAAATTAACTGATTTTCCCAGCCAAAAAAGCATATGTTGTCTGGGAGCGACTTGTTCAATTACTGAAACCAGTTCACAGAATATCTCCCATTGAAATGCTTTGGCATTGCAGTTGGAATCTTTATACTTTGAATGGACGACATTGTGTTCTTGGTAGCCCTTATCCTGTAAATCTGATAAATAGGACCAGAACAACATGCAAAAAACATACAATTCTCTTTTTACCTCTTCCGTTCTAGACATAGTACTGGCGCTTCATTTGAGTGAACTCAGAGATCTCGACCCATGTTTGAAAATCAGTTTATACGGTATGTTTTTTTCTGATCAGGCTCAGTGCATCTCTTGTTCAAATATACCATCTAAATTAGGGTATCTACTGGCAGACATGTAAACACAACAATTAGGACATGTTCTATTTCTTCTGCTTTACCTGACGCAACTGACCAATCATCACGCAATTTGGGAGTCACATACAGTAGATGAAATGGTTTCGCGCGCCGAAGGGACGGTGTAGGGCAAGCCCCTTTCGACCCCCCCCCCCCCCCCCCCAGTAATAACTGTTTTTAAATTTCTTTCGTTCATGTCTGGGCGCGGAAAAAGGAGGAAGAAGTAGAGGTGTTCAGCGTCGTCTATGTCTCCGGCGGTTTTCTTGGGAGGAGGTGGCCGTGATGGAGAGATCGCTGTCAGAGGTGCTGTTGGTGTCGGGGGACTAGGGGACTGGGTTGGAATGAATGGCCTAGTACTTGCAGCTGATGGCGGTGTGGTGGCTGTCTATGGTGGAGTCACATACAGCAAGCAGATTTGTTTTTATATACAGCGCTCACGTAAAATGAAAACACATCTGCTTTTTGATATCTGTTAACCCTCTACACTCTGACGCCGTGTACTAAGGCGTACTGCACGACGATGGTACGCATGTCTTCAACCAATCTAACCCTGCCTGTGCTGCAGTGCGGAGTTACGATGATCGGGAGCTGGCAGCTGCTCGTCGTTGCTCGGTGGTTCTCTCCGGGTACTCCGGCTTCCTCCACCCGTAAAACTGTCATGGTCATGATTAGCCATTGTGCATAAATATGTGGCCTTCAACATCAATAAATAATAATAAACACTCTGATGTCAGAATACCAGTATTTCCGACAGCAAAGTTTCCTATAATGCACCTAGGAATTTAACCAATTCACTCTTGTTTGACAGAGCTCAATGAGCTCTGTCAAATAAGACTGAATTGGTTAAGTTACAAAGTGCATTATGGGAAATATTTGTAACTTGAAATTTTGATATTTAGACATCAGAGTACAGAGGGTTAAAGCATGCCGTGTAAATTGGCTTTTAGAGATTTTGATTATGTATTATATGTCCTAATGGGTTTGTCCGTCCGTACTGTCTATTCATATTTAATTAGGATAGATTCTTTCGTGCGGCCCGTAAGTGTTAAATTCTGACCACGTGAGAATTCGCAGCCAGATGTAAGCTTATTACTGACAGGTGGCATTCATGCATTGTAATTTTTTCTCGTAAAGTGGATTACCTAACAATGATATCAATGTATTGTTCATTTTCTAGTTAAGAAAAACCTTTGCACATCTGGACTGTACCACACGGGCAGCAAAATACTTCTCTATTGTTTTAATTGAGTATTGAATGAGTTGCAGATGAATTACTTAACAAAGCCTCGCTTATACACAAAATAGATCTGATACGTTCAAGGAAGGTGTCATTCCAATAAGAGGAATCCGAACAAGACGAATTGGTAAAATATCCCAACAAGACGACCCCAACAAGGCGAATCCCAACAAGACGATCCCAACAAGACGAACATTTTTTTTTCTCATCATATATTGGGGAAATTTACTTTAACCCATTACCCAACGCGGACAATATCAAAATTTATTATTTTAAATATCATTTTTTGAAATTTAAAAAAAAATTTCGACAAAACCATATCATGTGACCCCTCGTTCCAACGAGAGGTCACATGATATGATTTTGTTGAAATTTTTAGAAAAATAATACTTTTTCAATTGCTGAATTTGCATATTACGCGGGCGGATGCGGCCGATTCGTTGGGTAAAGGGTTAAATAGAACGTATACATTGCAATGTGTGCTATTTGAAGTATTTTAAGGTTTTATTTTATGCATGTGTTTTGTTGATAGAAAAATATACAAAAAACTGTAGCAAATAGGGTCTTGTAACAAAGCGTGGCGCCTCTGTTAACTGGTAGCATTGCGAAGTTTTTTTTTTGGTTGTCCAAATTTTGTTCACATATTATTGCCTTGTTACAATTGATGGGAGAGTGCCCATAAGAACTCTCCCATTAATTGTCACAGGGCAAATCCACTTAATAATATCACATTACAAATTAATTGAAGTACATCCACAGAATTTGAAGCCTTTTAGCTCTGGTACCCACACTTCAGGATAAAGCCCCAAAATGGGCTTCCAACACTCAACCAGTTAATTGAAATCTCTTCGTCCAAGGTAAGCCGTGTTTGCTGTTTACGGTGGAAAACCTAAAGAAATGTGTTTTAAAGTCATTTTAATTAAATTCGTCTGGTGGGGATGACCATTTTCGATATTCGTCTTGTTGGGATTCGCCTTGTTGGTAATAAACCTCAAGGAAAGCCAAAGAAAACAAAAGGGTGTTTCCAATCGCTCGATCGACACTAATTTCGACGGCCGGCGAATTCTTTTATTCAGGGGAAAGGGAAATATGTATTCCTATGAGCGACATTTCCTTTGGAAACTGTGGTGCCGCTAAGGTTGTTAGGGATGGGACTACTCGCAACATTTTTTTTCCAATGGGGACATTTTTCTCACCATTGGATTCTAAATTATCAAGTCTCCCTTTCATGTGATCATGTATGTTTTATTTATAACACAAGATTTGATAATGAGAATTTTGACGCACACCATCGCTCATCCAAATGGAGGTCTGTAGTACCCGATTCGAACTGTGGGACGGTGGGATAGGGGAGTGGGACAGGATGTTCAAAGGTGATTACCGTTACCGTACGTGGTAATTAAATAAGAAGTTACATCACGACTATTACACATTCTTTTTTTAATTAATTTACTAATAAATTTTCAAGAAGTCATGATGATTTTTTTATCTGTAATCCCAATTGATTAATATTCCTTGATAATATTGTTGGAAAATTAGTCGTGCTAGTTAAATAAGAAGGAGAGAAGCCCATACATCACAACTCATGCCTGTGTTTATCCACAGATAAAGTTTTAAGAGTTCTATGTTTTTCAACTTTAATCCAGACTGACAAATATTCCAACTACATCATCAAGGCATGCCTTCGCCGAAGGCATGCCTTGATGATGTAGTTGGAATATATTAGTCGGTCAGGACTTGAGCCATCTCCGGGGACAAATCAGGTTTACACCCCCCCTCCCCAAATAGGTGATCATCGCGACGTCCCTTTTTGAAATAACTCAATACACCTTCCAGAAACGCATCTTATTTTCCTTAGTTTAGAAGAAAACTGGTGTCGCCATTTTGTTTCGTACTTCCAAAGATCGGCATGGATAGTAGAAGTCTAGGACAACAGTCAAAATAGATGCGCCCTTTATTATATTTTTCTCATGGCAGTCTTGGTGTATTAAAACGTACTGCTTACATAAAAGAAAAATGTGAAGTCAGTATAAGTGCATAATGTTTGTTATATGCTAATACTAATTCACGTTATGCTCCTTCAATAAATTTACCAATGTTTTCTCCATGAACAAGTAATTTTTTAAAAAAATTATCATGTTTTAAAAAAGCCTTGAAGTCAATCGGTTAATTTTCCTCTAAAACCCCCCTCCTTTCTCCTCAATGAGTATAGCCCATCCCCTTTAAGAAATATTTACATTTTACTCTATCCGGGGAGGGGGGGGGGGGGGCGCGGTGGCTCAGTAGGTAGAGGTGCAGGCTGCAAGCCGAGAGGTCCTCGGTTCGAATCCCACCTGCGGCAATCGCATTGTGTCCTTGGGCAAGACACTTCAGCCCCCTTGCCCACGTGGGGCACGGTGACGCTGTGTACTAAGGCATACTGCATGTCGACCTGTCTTCAACCAATGCTAACGCTGCTTGTGTGGAGTTAGTATGTTGGAGAGCTGACAGTTGCTCGCCGTTGCTCGGTGGTTCTCTCCGGGTACTCCGGCTTCCTCCACCCATAAAACTGTCGTGGTCATGATTAGCCATTGTGCAGAAATATGTGGCCTTAAACACCAATAAAAAAATAAATAAATTGACTCTGTCCATTTAAACAGTGTAACAAAATAAATACCCAACTTCACACACCATAACAGTTCAGATTTGCAGAGAATTTTTATAAACATTTTCAGCCGTTCATATGAATAAATTATTTCAATGAATCCCGGCCACTTTCTTCATGTGAGAAGAGGGGGTTAGGCTAAAATTGTAGTGCGATATTCTCACAAATGCACTCCACTAATTTAACCTCAGTGATGTTTCAACTACATGTACTTTAAAAAAGGGGACTTTATTAATTTCGTTTCGAGTATTCCGTCTCAATGATATTTACTATCAGACAATGGTTGGTAGAACGAAATTACCCGAATTGCTTTACACATAACTAGCACTGTTAGTTCTCGAGCAGCATTCCACCTTTCAGCAAATTACCCTAATCAGGACATGAAACGCCAGCATGATCACAACACAAACACCTTTGAGACATTGTCCAAATAACTAAATTTATGCATAAACACATTTTATAGCACGGAGATAAAATTCACCAAAGATCTTAAAAGAAAAGTCACATGACACTGACATATTGAAACTCTATAGGGTTGTTTGAAAATTCGTTTTGCCATGGTGGTAGTGAAAAACATCTCGGTAGGCGAGTCTGACTTATTCTTGCACATGTGACAAACAGACTTATTATGATGGGAACGGCAGTGGGAAATGAAAATATTATGATGATTTTCACATACGAGCAACATTTAACCTTTTCAATGCCATAATCTGTTTTAAATTGATGATGAATACCTGAGTTTCTTTATCAATTGGCGATGCAATGATTTTATATGACACTGTTGGAAAGGGCTCATATATAGAAATGAAATAAGTGTTTCTTCAACATGATATTTATGAAACGAGACTAGAATTTTCTAGAAAATTCGGACGAGCTTCATCAATTTGTTTATTTATTTATTGGTGTTTAAGGTCACATACTTATACACAATGGCTAATCTTGGCCGTGAGAGTTTTACGGGTGCAGGAACCACAGAGCATCGACGAGCAACTGTCTGCTCCTCAACATTCTAACTCTGTTCAAGCTCCGCTCAAGCAGGGTTACAGCTGTTGAAGACATGTGCACCATCGACGTGAAGTGCCCCCATGTAGGCAACTGGGATAAAGTGCCTTGCCCAAGGACACAACATGGGTCGTCCTGGATGGGGATCGAACTCGGGACCTCTAGCATAGAAGTCCAACAGTCTACCACAAAGCCACCGCGCTCCCCGAGTTTCATCAATCTCATATTGAAGAAACACGACTGCCATACTCTGTTTATCTTATAACCACCAATTGAACAAGTGGAGTGTGGGGAGGGGGGGGGGGGGTGAAAACTGAAATGTTACTTTCTAATGCTCGTTATTGGTCGTTTTGTGTCGGGTATATGGTAACATTTTCAGATTATGATGGAGAGATCTAAGTCAGTGGATAATTCCGAAAAACATTTGTAATTTATATGTCAGTTATTATTGGATTACAGGGAAACCAAATTTTTCTCTATTACATGTGAACCGGAAGTATTCTCCCCTATGAATCATCTTTTTGGGTTCATTTTGGATTACTATTGGAGTAGCGTTTGCAAGCTTTTTCCTATTTTCAATAACATTTCACTAAATTTCCTTTTTATTGTCAGAAGCATATATTATTTTGCATGAAAATACGAAGCCACAAATACGCGTATACAGGGACCGATCAGGACTATTTAAAATACGCTCTAGCCTTGGAGCCTATTTTTTCAATTCATGCGCCAGATTTCAATTTACAGAGTCACACTGCTGTTTGTAACACACACACTGCAAGTGTGAAATAGCTCTCATCATTTTCATTTAGTACACTATAGCAAACATTAATCTTCACTGTGGTTTCTGATCAAGTCTTGGCTGCCTATTTAGGCAGCCAAGACTTGATCAGAAACCACAGTGAAGATTAATGCTTGGTAATTAAGACTTGAAGTATTAACTTAAGCACTCTACAACAATGATAAATGATAATCATATATATAATACATGTAAGAGTGTCTCTCGATTATCCATTGAAAGAATATCAAAATATGATCTGAGAAGTTACACGCCAACTGAGAAGCCTATTTCTGAGATTTAAGAGCCAGGTCCTGATGTTTCAGAACCAAATACGCACTGGCGCATGCCCAGGTCGGCCCCTGCGTATGTGAGTGCATTGCATGTAGGCCTCATAATGTGCCCTGTATACTAGCCTCAAAAATCAACTGCTTATGACTATTGTGAGCGCCAAATTGACCAACCTGTTTGCATTTTTGCAATTTCTGATATAATTTAAGAAACGGTTTGCAAAATGCGTGTTACAACATGAAAGCTCAAGGTTTGGCATAGAAGAGAACAATATGCGTAACACGACCACGGATGTAGAATTAACCTCGGGGCCTCTGAGTAGTCGGAAAATCTTGGTTGATCAGAATCTTTCTGTGGGAGTCAGTGGTTGGAATTTTCATGGAAATGTAATACCACATTCGGAAAAAAACTCGTTACCGCAACGCTTCGAATTTTCAACTGTTGGAATTTTAGCCTGAAAATTTTCCAACTATCTGGATTTATGGACACAATGTGATTTACTGGGATTTCCAGGTTTGATTATAAACGATAACTTCACAAGTGTATAATGCAATCAACAATTGTGTCGTGTATCCGTGCGCGCAAACGAAGACGCTTTGCCGTGAGTGTAATGGGGACTTCATTGTTTTTTGTTTTTTTTAACCCTTTACCTAACATGAAAAGCAGACGACACTTGCAAAAAACATGTTGAATAGCTATTATTTTCATTTTTTTTTTGTCTCAAAAACATGGGTTATGATCCCTCATTGGAACGAGCAGGACCAGCTCGTTCCAACGAGGGGTCATAACCTATGTTTTAGAGACAAAAAATGAAAAAATAATGAAAATTAATTGGCGATTTTTGAGAATAGCGTCTGGCCGTTACGTTAGGTAAAGGGTTAAATAATATAATTATCGTTAATAATGAAAAGTAATAAACAGAGTAATCACTTGACTGGACTGGTTTCGTGAAATAATTCATTCGAGGCGAGGGACTATATTGTAAAACACTCGTGCGCACTCGTGTTTGTACAACGTCCCTCGCCTCTCATGAATTATTTCACGTAACCAGTCCAGTCAAACGATTACTCTCTATAAAATAGCCCGAGAAACATCAGGGTGAGAGTATATGAACCAGTTTTAAGTATTTCTTTGATGAACTTACAGTACGGCCGCCGTGGACTGGTCACTTTCCACGGGTTGGCAATATTTCCACGGACATAATAACATTAGATTCCAAACACTAATTATAGGAATAATCATCCAAAAATTAATCAATGAAGCACCTGGTACAACCCGGTGCTTCATTAATTAAAATTTTGCTGATGATGATTTTTATTACCTGGGAAACGCATGCGTGGACATCACTGCTCACGCGCGGATTACAACCAGTTCACGGCAGCTGTACTGTATATACAGCTGACATCTTTCTGAAAAAGCGGGGGGGGGGGGGGGGGTGCACTCAAATACCACCCCAGCCCCGACTACGTTACCCCCTCACCAGCACTTTGTGTATAATCTGTTATGCCGCCAGCGTGAATGCTGTACAGTTAAAATTGAAGTCCTGACATGAAATGCGCACAAATAGCACGTCGATCTGCGCGTTAATCTACGCGTTATGGCCATAGTAAGGCTATCAAATTCTGTACATATGGCCTGTGCACAAGCAATGTTTTAGCCAATGGACCCCCGGGTAACCCAGAGATCCATTGGCAGAAACATTGCCTGTGTTTGCTATGAGTAACCAGGAGAACATTCCGTGCTTCGGATGACATTCGATATGGCAATTGAGCGCCATTCCTACGCGCAATTACGCCGAGATAAGCGCACAGTTCGTGACAGGACTTCTAGTTTTAACTGTATATCTGACCGACATTTTAAGTCTAAGATAAGAATACTTCCAGACAGCAGTTGTGAGTATTCAAAATGTTTGCAAAATTTCCTCTGCAACTAATGGGATTAAAAGCTGAAGGGAACATTTTTGAATATCCTTACCTTTATGTCTTAAATGCCGTATTTAGTTTATACAGTCCGGAGTTTGGGAGCCAAAATTTGTATAAATATTTCTTCTGTTGATACTTTTATTGCGCGACTTGCCTTCACACACATTGAACAAACACAATATTTGAGGGCTTTAATGCGCAAATAAATACAAACCTCCCTTGAATTAAAATAAAGACTTTGTCGGACTGCTGAACAAATGTTTACTGCCCACGTCGCAACAGCATTCCTTGTGTTCACGACATCAGTACAGAACAAGACTGGGTTACAAGGACAAATTAAAATGTCTGTATGTAGGTTTGTTGTGTTTGTCCTCCAATGGGGAGACCACGGTAAACCTCATTGTTGAAGGCGGTGGCGGCGAAAGTTAGTCTTGATTTGGGAGTGTTCTGAGACAAATCCAATACAGAATTTTACGAAAAGCTCTCCACCATGTATATACGCTTTCCCTGCTTTGACCACAGTTTTCCTCAAAGGATGAAGAATGTTGACAGATATAAAAAAAGGATCTTGAACATTCAGTGGGTTGGGGAGTGTTATACCGATCTGAAAATTGATGCACACGTCAGCAAAGTGCGCAGCAACACTCAGATTAAAATACATCAACCTCAAACCATCACCAAGGCAGCATAATATCCCAGGAACCTTGAGCGTACTGTGAAATATTTGAAGAAATAAAGTATCGTACACCTGAGAATAATCCCCAAATATTTTATTGTTCATTTATGAGATGTCTAGTGAATTCGCTCGATCTCTACCAGGGGTAACTTCGTTGTGTCCTTGGACAAGGCACTTAATCCCGATTGCCCACGTGGGGAGGGGGGGGGGGGTGACACTGTGTACTAAGGCGTACTGCACGTCAATGGTTCACTTGTTTTCAACCAATGCTAACTCTGCCTGTGTGGAGTTAGTACGATGGGGAGTCGAACAGTTGCTCGCCGCTGCTCGGGTGTTCTCTTCGGGCACTCCGACTTCCCTCACCCGTACAAATATCCAACACAAGGTGACCCTGGGTGTCGAAAGTGTCGTTAAACCCCCAATAAAAACTACCTTGCTCTATGTTCTAACAAGACTAACCTCCTCCTCCTCTGATTGGACGAGAGCTCGCTTAGTATATTCTATGTTTACGGCTCAAGTGGCAAATGTTACCGTCTGACGTCACAACGCGAAATATTTGCAATGACGCCGCCCGTTTCGTAATTGCTTCACCGACGAAGTGACGAGCAAGCCGCTTCATTTTTCTGGATTTTTCACTCGTGTAGCAGACGGTGTTCCGGGTGAAGTTTTGTTTAAATTGCAAACCGTTTTACGATTTGAACTGAGATGGAATGAGTTTATCTGGTTTATTGATTATTTATCCAGTGCCGTCGTGGGATACACGAGAGGTTTATTTACTAAACCTGTGATCGTTAAAAGTTGCCTTGAACAAGGCAACTTTTAACGATCATGTGTTTAGAAAATAAGCCTGTCGTGTTTCACAATGTAGGTTTTGGGTTATGGGTAGTGTTTATTGGAACATATACGTTATTGTGATGAATCAACGGTAACATGGTCTGAGGTTTGCGGCTCGGAGCTTATGTTCAACCTCGACGCTTCGCGTCTAGTTTGTATATAAGCTCCGAGCCGCAAACCTCAGACCATGTTACCGTCAATTCATCACAATAACTTATAATCTTGAGTCCAGAGAGCTTGGGTATTGCACACTTTCAATGTACCCTCCTTTTAAGATTTTGACAGAATTAGTAACTGCATGACACTGCAATTCACAGACGTAAGATTTTTTTGTTGCGTACGTAACGTCAAGGACAAGAAGTATAAAGCTGGTGATTAGGATAAGTGTCGGGTATACTTACTCATTACGCAGATTTGATCTGCAACAACAAATGTGCACCCAGTTTTTTAACCAAAATGTCCTATGGTTGGAAATGGAGGGCAAGTCATGAATAGTTGGAAATTCCATCTATCTGGATTTTAGAGCTTCTTTGGTGATGCTGATGTCTCATTTACTTCCCAAAATTTCAACTCTGTTTCAAATCGGCAAAAATTCCAACTGTTATTATTTCCAACTACAGTGTACGCAGTATCGAGCTTCATAAGTATGCATGATGTCAATCGGTACGAGATTTCTATAGTACGTTTACTTATCGTAATAAAAAAAATCCTCGAAATGCACTTCAAGAAAATCACATCATGTAAAATCATTATCCTGAGTTAATTCCATCATTCACAGATACAAAATGATAAAACATCAAAAATTGATCATTCCTGCATAAGATCTGATTTAATGTTAGGACAGTGGGAATTCCTCAAAGGTCTCGGCATGAGCATATGTTTAGCACATATTCAACTCCCAGAATAATACCAAATAATAATGACCTGATAATTGTATTATAAATGTGTGGGCATTTCAGTTACTAGAATCAATTTTATGCCCCCTTTCATGGCTTCATTTTCTCGGTAATGTATTTCCAACTAGGGGAGGGACGGGAGGGGGTTACCCCTCCCGTCCTTCCCCTAGTTGGAATTCTCTACCCTACATCCACCAATCGGAAACCTCTAGCCACGTTCCTGTGTAATTTCAATTAGTTAGTTGTTATATATCCATGTACGGGAATGAAAGACAATAAATTATTATTATTTGTTCTTCTCTTCAGGATGCGACAGCATCTAATGTGCACTAAACTATTTATCAGGGGAATTCAACACAGTCATTATTTTGCAAGTGTAAGATAGCAGTGTTCTCTCCTTTTAACCCCAGGTCACACTGACAAGGATAATGCCACGGATGATGCTGATTAATCCTTTTCAATCGTGGACGTGCCAATCGTGATAATTCTTGATAAAATATCCACGATTTCTTTGTTCTATGATTCTTCTACGATGAGGTTACGAATATTCACGATTTGGTGCGATCCATTACGGATCGGCAGTCGAATCATTACGATTAGTCCAACTTATACACAGAACGACACGCGTGTGTGAATGGGTTAATCGACATGACACGAGTGCCAGAACGCAAGGATAGAACGAGTGGCCATAGGCTCGAGTGCCATATCGATTAACCCACTCACACACGCGTATTGTTCTGTGTTTATTACACGCCTTCATGTCTATAAAAAATTATTAGAGAAGCACTCTGCAGTTCATTAGACGATTCAACACAAAGAATACATTTTATCGCCAGATTTGCTAGGGGAACCCGTGTGAATATTTCGTCCCCTGAGTTCTAATGTTTTCTATGTGCCTACTGGCACATGGAACACATTGGAACTCGGGGGATGATTTTCAGCTAACGCTAGCGATTCAAATTGTAATTGCGTTGCATGATTTGTAAAAAATTCCAGTGAAATTTCTTTTCTTTTTAAAAGTAGCCCGTCAACGATTTCCGTTCCGCACATATGCGCGGAACAGATTTTCATTTTCCGCATGGTTTAATGTTGCTGTAGATGGTGATTTCAAAGAACAGGCGTGTAATAAAGTACGGTTCTGTGCGGTTCCGCTACGGATATGCTACGATCGGGTTAAAAATACTCTACGAATATCGGCGAACACCGGCGATTACGATCGGGTTCAAAATACCCTACGAATACTGTTGATTGCCCCACGATAAGGGGCGATTACTCTACGGATATTCCAGAATGTCTGCCATTTCAGCCGATTAATCACATTTACGATTCTCATAAGATTAAGGAAGTTCAATGACGGTTGAGTCAAGAACAACCAAGAATAGGCACGATTCAACACTAATTATCACGATTCATCACCATTCATCACGAGTCATCACGATGTAAGGACAATTCGGTATAAAAGAGGGCGAAAATGAGCTCAGCAGTCATTCAGCTACAAGCTACTCAATAGCAAATATCTATGAAAACATTTCAAAGACTGTTTAAAAATGCCCCTGACACCTCTTCAAAGACTGCAATTGGATCAACACGCGGCTCATCTAGAAAGAAACATTGCTGAAAATAATCTAGCCATAGCCAAAAAATGACCATGAAAGGCAACGAATGCCCCGTCGGAAACCAAGAACGACAAGAATGGCCACGAATGCCCTCACGGTTGAGCTGAGAATACCCACTATTGACTTGCGAATTTGCTACGGTATGAAACATTTCGTAGCAGCACCGCGATTGTTTTGAACATTTTAAAACTGTCGTAGCGAGAGCCGATACTGAAGGCTGTTCATGGTTGTTCAAGGTTGCCCACGGTCTTCTACAAGCATACACACGTTTTCGAAACCGTAGCCATCCGTAGCCCTGATCCTTGACAGTGTGACCTAAGCTTTAATTAGACAGCATTCGATTCTTGTTCCGATGTTATTAGTTAGGAGATAAACGTTCGAGATTTTTCCTATGGAAAATAATTGGTTAACAAGCTCCGAAGAGGCGAGTTAACAAATGGTTTTCCATAGTCAAATTTCCGAATGTCTAACGAAAAAAGAGTCGTTTATTTTCATTGTAATTCATGTCATCGTTAGAAGTGAAAATATTCTCCAAAACTCATTTTATTTGAAGAAAAACAATTTAAAAAATGCCATTTTCGATCTCGGTCTATTTTCCATGATCGAATTTACAAGGGGAACTTCGAAGCACGACGCTCAGAACTGTTACCATAGAAAACAACTCCGGGATGTGTTCGACCTGTGATAGGAGCGTTTAGCGCCATTGCTCGTGCGCTACGTGGATACAGACATGTTGTAATTGACTCGCTTCCGACAATTAGAGCACAGTAAGAGTGAATTTACCTGCGATTAGAGCTTCCGGCAATTCGAGTGAATTTACCTGAGATTACCCCTGAGATTACCCCAGCCAATCAAATTACGGGTTCAGAAAGAACAACGAGGTCGAATTTAACTGATGAATTACAAGTGTGTTTTGTACGATGTCATGTTTTTCTCCGCCGTCATGGAAGAAAAGACAGATAGCGTCTAAGATATTTGTATATAATTGGGCAGATATATATGTTTTCCTGTGGTAGGGGTTGATATTGCCATGAGATGTTTTTACATGTGTGCCAATATAAGTCATGGCACGAACACACCTTACTTTAACATGGAATCCAAAGTTCAGTAACTGCTTCCTCAGCTGGGCGTTTCTGACCTTCATTACATGTGCCACGTGTTCGTTAATCAGCTGAGGTCCGACATGTGTTAAGATCGCTGGCAAATATTACTTTCACCCAAAATCACTTGATATCTCTTTTTGCCATTTGGAAAATAAAAAATATATTGTTTCTAATGACTTCTTTCACATCGAGTGGATTATCGCTAAATCGGTAGTGAAACTTCCATCCAGGCAATTAGTCAAATTCGCGGGAAGCGGGTAAGAAATACTAGCAAAGTTTCATCCATTGGACCTCCAGATGGAGCCTGGAGGCCCATTGGATGACACTTTACTCGTACAAGTTATGCCTTTCACGTGTTTTGAATGTTATTTTCTAATAGAATCTTCACTCCGCGAGAGTTTCTGCCACTGTCGACAGACTGCATGTGATTTCCGAGGACACCCACTGTGCACAACCAGACGCAACTGGCCTGAATGGATCGAGTTACCTCAACGGATCAAAAAACATACTGCGAATACCATCGTCCAGTCAATACATTGTCAGAAACATATTTTGTGGTTTGTACTGTGATGTGGGAATCATTAAATGTTGAAGCGTGAAATGGAATAAGCTAACCCCGTCAGACATACAATACTTTGTAAACAGCTTCCCCGAAAAGAAGATGCATTATACGCGATTAAAGACGAATAAACCACACATCTGTCCGAGATACCCGTTGACATTATATTGGGTTTCAACGAAGTAAATTCAAATTCTAAATACGTTGATGCCACCCTTGACAGGTAATAAAAATAAGAATACATTTACCCGTAGAGTGGACATCAGTGTTATATCACACTTTCAAATTGCACACAGTAATTACAACAATATTCCTATATAAGCGAGCCAGTTGCTGAATAAATATTACAAGCCTTCATCGGTCACCAGAAATAAAAAGAAAAGGAAACAAATTCCAGAAAATGTTGAGGTGGGTGAGCCTCGGTCAAAACTGCGTGTCTCTGGTCAATATTATGCTCTGTGCGCTCAGTGCGATGGAATAATAATAATAATAAAATAATAATAATAATAATAATAATAATAATAATAATAATAATAATAATAATAATAATAATAATAATAATTTATTTTGCGGCGTCCATAAAATACATGACAAGAAATTATGATCGGGATTAATTCACACTCTGTTGGGTGATTGCGTAGGCATATTGGCTATATTCTTTCCATGCCCACAGGAAAGGAGGAATCCTCAACAAACTAGCAATACATAAAATGAAGTAAGATAACAAAGAAAAAAAAACTAATGAAAAGTCATGGGGATTACATTGTATTATTTATTTGATGTCATTTTTTTTCCCAGAATTGTCCATTAATAAACTCACCTGATATGGCTTCGATCTCAGCTGATATGACGCTGATTTATTTATTTATTATTTATTTATTGGTGTTTAAGGTCACATACTTATGCACAATGGCTAATCATGACAGTGACAGCTTTACGTGTGGAGGAAGCCGGAGTAGCCGGAGAGAACCACCGAGCAACGCCGAGCAGCTGCCAGCTCCCCAACATCGTAACTCCGCACTGCAGCACAGGCAAGGTTAGATTGGTTGAAGACATGCGCACCATCGACGTGCAGTAGGCCTTAGTTCACGGCGTCATCGTGCCCCCATGTGGACAATCGGGTTTAAGTGTCTTGCCCAAGGGCACAACGTGGGAGTCCGAATCCATCGCTCAGACGGTCACCCATCCGAGGACTAACCGGGCTCGATGTTGCTTAATTTCGGTGATCTGACCAGAACCGGTTACCGCAACGCCACCGCGCCCCCATATGACGCCGATCTTAGTCGATATGAACTAAGGTAGAGTTATTCACCTTGATTCTTTACTAGGCTCATCCAATTTGTTTACATCGATATATCGTCACCTGAGTGTTAGAATGTCCTATGTCCCCTATGGGACGATATATTATTTCCACTATGGGAGTACTATGTCCTCTATGGGACGATATATCATTTCCCCTATGGGAGTGAGTATTATGTCCCCTATGGGACGATATATTATTTCCCCTATGGGAGTACTATGTCCCTTATGGGACGATATATTATTTCCCCTATGGGAGTAATATCTCCCCTATGGGACGATATATTATTTCCCCTATGGGAGTGAGTACTATGTCCCCTATGGGACGATATATTATTTCCCCTATGGGAGAACTATGTCCCCTATGGAACGATATATTATTTCCCCTATGGGAATACTATGTCTCCTATGAGACGATATATTATTTCCCCTATGGGAGTACTATGTCCCCTATGAGACGATATATTATTTCCCCTATGGGAGTACTATGTCCCCTATGGGACGATATATTATTTCCCCTATGGGAGTACTATGTCCCCTATGGGACGATATATTATTTCCCCTATGGGAGTACTATGTCCCCTATGAGACGACATATTATTTCCCCTATGGGAGTGCTATGTCCCTTATGGGACGATATATTATTTCCCCTATGGGGGTACTATGTCCCCTATGAGACGAT
This sequence comes from Pictodentalium vernedei, assembly GCA_031216915.1. Classification (NCBI taxonomy): domain Eukaryota; kingdom Metazoa; phylum Mollusca; class Scaphopoda; order Dentaliida; family Dentaliidae; genus Pictodentalium; species Pictodentalium vernedei. The sequence continues at coordinate 98,245,830 of CM062297.1, read as the reverse complement.
ATATTATTTCCCCTATGGGAGTACTATGTCCCCTATGGGACGATATTTTATTTCCCCCATGGGACATAGTACATTCTAACACTCAGGCGACGATATGTTCACAGTTATCCGTCGAATGCAATCAGGAAAACTGGCCTTACCGGGTTTATTTTACGGATAGTTTTCTGTTTCCGGCACTGACCAAAAATACGTACGAACGAGTCCGATAATTCATTTCTATTGGGGTTTAACGACACTTTAGAGAGCCACAGTCAGTTTTACGCGTGGAAGAAGCCAGAATACCTGGATAGAATCACCGAGCAGTGGCAAGCTGCTGTCTGTCTCCCCAACTTACCAACTCCACACTAACAGTTAGACTTGGTTGACGATAAGTGCACAATCGACGTGCAGTACGCACCGCGCCCGACATGAGCAATCGGGGTTAACCCTTTACTTAACATGAAAAGCAGACGACACTTGCAAACAAAATTCTTGAATAACTATTTTTTTTCTCTCAAAAACATAGGTTATGACCCCTCATTTGGAACGTGCTCGAACGAGCGCGTTCCAAAGAGGGGTCATAACCTATATTTTTTAGACAAAAATTGAAAAAAATAATGAACATTAATTGACGACTTTTGTGAATAGCGCTGGCCGGTTTTGGCCTCTACGTTGGGTAAAGGGTTAAGTGCCTAGCCCGAGGACACAACGCAGTTACCCCTGATGGGTATTCTGGAGACTCCGGCAGTTACACACTGTTGCTCGGTGGTTCTCTCCGAGTACTACGGCCTCCTCAAACCCGTTTGCTGAAAATATCGACAAATCCTAAGAAACCAACAGGCGGAGTAAAACATTATTTTATTCTCTTTCGAGGGGTTTCCATGGACAGATTTTCAAACTGACAGGGTGTGGTAATGTGACACACCAGCTTTTGTATCCTCATAATACTAGAGAGATGCACGCGTGCAGTTTATCAAACAATGTTCACACAATACTATAATTTTGTTAAAAAATCCAGACGTTCAATTTATATCTGACATTCCAACGCCATTTGGCATCCAAGTAACATTATTAGATAATTAACCCCTTCAACGCGGTATACATAGACCTTTCGGTGAGGAAGAAATGGCAGTGGAAGAGCAGATGGCACGAAGGACAATAAATTTGACAAAGATCATTGATACTTTAATTCTAGAGCTCTACGGGGCAGTGGGATTAAATTATTAACGAATCTCCCCGTAAATGCAGAGTGGATTCGTCCATTTCCCGTGGACAGTATTGTAATGGACGATATCATCCAGGCCGCCTGTGTTGAAAGGGACAAAGGAGAAAGAGTACAGTCGCCGTGGACTGGTCGTAATCCACGCACAGGAAGTAATGTCCACGCATGCGTTTACCAGGTAACAAAACTCATCATCAGCAAAATTTAATTAATGAAGCACCGGGTTGTACCCGGTGCTTCATTAATTAAATTTTTGATGATTATTCCTATAATTAGTGTTTGGAATCTAATATTATTGCGTCCATGGAAAATATTGCACACACGTGGAAAGTGACCAGGCCACTGCGGCCGTACTGGAACAAAAACGCTGATATTGAGTTGTTTCGTCGAGTTGAGCTGTACAAATAGTGCACGAAACGTCACGAGGCTGTGAAAGATTATGCAGCTAGATACGGCATCCTGGCAGAATGTGTACGCTTGCTAAATATACATGAAAATTTAAAAAAAAAACTCCGATGTGACCTAAAGTCGAAATAGGTCCACTCACACATCCGATTAGTTTGGTATTTCGGGCATGCCGGTGTAACAGGAATGGAAGTCCGTAGGAAAATTAGTCCCTCTGGACTATTATTCCGCGGAATTATGGTCCTAGGTCTAACATTTCTAGGAATAGTAGTCCGCCGGACTTCCATTCCTATGGACTTCCATTCCTTTTACACCTGGGGTAAACCGGCCAATTTTCGAATTTGTTCACACGGATGCTCTGTGTCGGTGAACATAAGTAGGGGGTTCACACGATTAAAAGAACAAATACAGACATTTGTACACAAATTCCTCTTCCATCTACGTTGCTACTAACAATGTGAGGTTATCATTGACCTTTTCGGCAGCTCTATGGTTAATTTATGGACAGCTAGACGGCGACGTGATTTACAACACAAATAATGAATGCAGGCGACAAATTTAATACACGGATGACATTTTGTGGATTAAAAATGGAAAGTGTTGGACGTGTAGTAATATAAAGTGATACTTTGTTTGATGTGTTTAAATTTATAGAAGAATGATGTACACCTCTTATGAAAGTGTAGCCTTAACATTGCTAGTGCTAGGGCTTATCACAGTTTGATGTGCTTTGAAAGTGTTTCATGACTCGAAGTTAGTGGGATGCCGGACATGGGGGGCAATTGAACGACTGGGAGCAAGGTAACCGACTTGTTCCGACTGTAATGTCTCATGTCTCGATTGACAAAATATTACAACCGCATCACCAATACATGCCTTCATCGAAGGTATGCCTTGTTGATGTAGTGGGAATATTAGTCAGCCTGGATCGAATAAATCAAAACTTCTCGGAAATTTATTTCTGGAGAAATGAATAGACGTGGTATAATCGTGATACAACTACCCGAATCAGGAACCACAGTCATCCATTTGTATTCCCGACCAACGGCGTATCTGCAGAAAATAGTACCTACGACATACACATATGAAGAGAGTGGAATGCTGTTTCCACCTTAAAAGAATTTCCTCCAAACTAAATAGCTACAACTATCGTGCGATCTCGCTGCACATCAGTTGTTAATATTTATATAGGCGGAAATTTCTCGTCCGATCACCGAAGTTAAGCAACGTCGAGCCCGGTTAGTCCTCGGAAGGTTGACCGCCTGAGCAATCGACTCGGAATCCGGCGTTGTGTCCTTGGGCAAGGCACTTAACCCCCGATTGTCCACATGGGGCACGATGACACCGTGTACTGAGGCGTACTGCACGTCGATGGTGCGCATGTCCTCAACCAATCTAACCCTGCCTGTGCTGCAGTGCGGAGTTACGATGTTGGGGAGCTGGCAGCTGCTCGTCGTTGCTCGATGGTTCTCTCCGGGTACTCCGGCTTCCTCCACCCGTAAAACTGTCACTGTCATGGTTAGCCATTGTGCATAACTATGTGACCTTAAACACCAATAAATGAATATAAATAATACAGGCGGAAATTCCACTGTGGCGTAAAAAGCTTGACTGGCTTTGTAAAAACAGAGAAGGCGGAAGCGCAGCACAACCTCCCTAGGGTGACCGGCGCTTATAGAATCAGTTAGTTTAGTGTTTTTACACTGATTCGTTCCCACCGCGTGCAGAATCGTTCCCGATTTTCAAAAAAGTTCGGAAGCTCTGTTTTTTTAAAAAAGATGACAGAAATGTGAGTATAACATGGGCATTTTTGTCAAATAGTGGTTACGGACGCCTTCCGTCTGAATAAAATTACGGTAATAACTTTATTTTAGAGTCCAATTTTCATAGAGAAATTGTCGAGGTGGTTGCTGGAAATGTCCAGCACATGCAAAGTTCGCATAAATTGTATTGTCTCCCGTTCAGGTAGATCTGTAAATATTTAAAGAATTGGGATCAAGTTAGTAGTATTTTACGAGTACGAAGCGTTTGAAATTGAACTGATGAACGGGCGAATTCCTTTGCGATTTTATGATTCCGATCAGGTTCGTTCCTCTCTTTCTAAGTGCTGATTCGTAGGCGATTCAACATTGATTTCATTTGGTAATCTTTGTACAATAGAAGGTTATGCATTAAAATCCACAATCCCGACCTCGACATATGTTTTGTTGTTATTAATACATGATATATGAAAGAGTTGTGTTGATGCCGGTTTACTTGCTAGTCCTAGTGCTAAATTTCAACAGTACAGTACAGTGCAATAAGTGGGGGTGGATTGTCGCTAAATCGTAGTGATATAGATTTTCCACTCGTAAAATTTCTATAAAAAAAAAACAAAAAACAAGAACCACCAGCAAAGTTTTACCCCACGGACCACCCCGTTGCAATCCATCATCAACGTACTATACATGTATAATTATGTTCATTGTTAATATTGTTTCTCTCAAATCCATGTAGTTTTTATTCATGGTCGATAATAAATATGCGTGGCATATAATGTAATACACAATTTTTTTTCATTTAACGTCTTTTATTTACGGATGGGAAAATAGTGAACATATATGGTCTTACATGCATATATTACATGCATCTTTTAAAAAAAAGTGTTTTATATATAATCCCCTCTCCCATGAAAGTACCATATTTAGAGTTGGATTGTAAGTATAGAATGTCGCCTTTTAGACTTTTAAATGAAGTTCTTGGCCATGAAAAGAAGAATGAACGCCTTCGTGGTTCATTTTTTGTTTGCACTTACCAAAAAAAAGCTACATTTAGAAGTCCAAAAAGCGAAATTCAATTCTTATTTACACACCCTATGCGTTCACACTGGTCAACTGCGTGAAAATTACTATAAAAGTCCATGACTCCAACCCACAACGACCGTTGCGTTCGTTTTCCAATGGCCCATACCCACAGTCAATCAACCAATCAATCAAGGGCGCGGATGATGAAATGTGAGCGCGTTGTGCACATTTTAATCAGTGAGGCGATCTTCTTATCATCTGATACGATTCATTTAATTTTGGGGCTAACTTGTTCATCAGACCAACACTGAGCTTTGTGAGAATCCCTTAATTGAATTCACACGCTTTGTGGAATTTTCTCTGTCGGTCAAAATGCAATGACCTCAATGCATCCAGGATTGTGGGGGGGGGGGGGGGGGGGTGGGGAGGGGGGGGGGGGGCTGACCAAGGAGGTCAAAAGCAATTTTTTTCCGAGTGCTTGCAAATTCGTTCGGTACAATATTTGGGAAGATTTTATATGAAAATCTGTAGCAAACCATTAAAGAACCAATAAAAAAGATGTTCAAAGTATTAGGAGATCCTTACTATGGGTTATACAACTATTGAATATTGAATAGTTATCCTGGCTTATTTCATGCTGAATATAATGTATAATTATATACTGAATCATCCAAACTAAAACATATCACTAATTTTTATTATCAAACACAACACCCAATAAGATACGCTATCTTTAGGGTGTTCTGTTTGATTCAGTGTTTGATTAATGAAATTACTGATCAATGTGTTTAGTAGGTTCAAAGTTAGCCGGAGCAAAGACAATTAGGTGTCAGTTTCAGATGTGGATGTAATAACCAAATACCAACTTTTTCGGTTGCACAGAGGTGTGCATTGGACGATGGGTGATTTAGGACAAAGGGAAATTTTTTTTATTTCATTATTACGAGATACTTTCTCATTATAATGAGACGACATCCCGTTATAATGATAAACGGTTCTAGTTATAACGAGAAAACGTCTCGTTATAACTACTTAGCTTCTCGTTATAACAGGAAAACATCTCGTTATAACGAGAAATATCTCGTTATAACGAGAAAACATATCGCTGTAACGACTTAGCATCTCGTTATAACGAGAAGACATCTTGTTATAACGCGAAAACATCTCGTTATAACGACTTACCATCTCGTTATAGTGAGAAAGTATTTCGTTATTTGTCGAGCAAAACACGCCAGAATAACCGGTTCAACAGCCAATTAAACATTAATATCAGTTGTTGCACAGTGCTTCATTTTCATTGTGTTATTACATAATGTTTTTTTGCGCAATGCGGCTGAACAACGTGAAATGATGCTTCGTTCGGTCATTGACTGATCTATTCTAGACCTAGAACGTGCGTGTGTGTGTGTGTGGGGGGGGGGGGGGGGGGGGAGATTCCATAAATATATAAAGAACAATATGGAGAATGTGGAATCAGATGACGCAGGTAAAAATACCCGACAGATATATTTTCTATATAAAAGTTTTGGGGTGATTGGATGCGCAGCTGTCCGCTCTGCCCTAGACATACATATCCGTCTGTCATCGGTGGGAACAGCGAGTTTGCCGCATTCAACCCTCATTAGGATGTTGTTCTTTGCTATGTAAACGTAAGAAGCGAATAACTGAGTCTGCCTCCAAATTATGTGACGCTCCTTGTATAAATATGATCTCGTTATAACGAGATGCTTTCTCGTTGTAACGACATACTTTCTCGTTATAACATGATGTTTTTTCGTTATAACGAGATGTCTTCTCATTATAAATAGATGTCATCCCGTTATAACGAGATGCTAAGTCATTATAACGAGATGTTATCTCGTTATAACGAGATGCTACATGTAAGTCGTTATAACGAGATGTTTTCTCGTTATAACGAGATGTTTTCTCGTTATAACGAGAAGGTATCTCGATATAGGTAAATATTTGAATTAGAGTTACCCGCCTAGAAATGTTGCAATCTCTTAAAATAAGCAGTCTTGGGGAAATATATTGTTTCAATAAACATTTGAAACCTTCTAATGACGTCTTGCATTATTTTTGAATATTCAGATAAATAAAGAGAGTGATTTGATGACTTTCGGACCTAAAACATACATTTGACGTTTGATGTGGTTTTGTTGGGAATTCCCTGAAAATATGTGCACGTGACCGGTACTTCTGTCAGCTTTTCTCTCTTATTTGTTCAGATAAAAAAACAGCCCAAAAACATTAATGACTGAGCTTGCTGCCTTTCACATAAATAAGTTATAAAAAACATAATTGACTGGGCTTACTGCCTTCCACATAAATAAGTTATAAGATACAAGTCGAGTTATTTTTGACATTGAACCCCTTACCTAACACACCTTTGTAAAAAAATAAATTAAATTGTATATTTTTCAACAAAAAAAAAAATCTCACAATTTTTCAATAAAACAATAACCTATACAAATATGGATATCATTAGAACCGGCTCGACGGTTTTATTGGGAGATATCTAAGATGATTTTGGGTGTGGTTGGCTTATTTTGCTTAAAATTTTGGCCGTTTCTGACCGTTAAATGTTCTAGGAAAAATCTGGGAAAAAATGTTTATGGTTGGGTTGGGAAGGCAGAATCATTGTATTTGGGGGGGGGGGGGGGGCGTTAACACCGGGGAAACTTGGCAAAATAAGGAAAAAATACACAGTTGGGGTCGGTGGGTCCCCAGATGGGTTGAAAACCAAAAAAAGGCATCGGTGTCTGCAACTTTATTTTTTCCAGACCCCCTACCCCTTCCATAGAAACTGCTCAGTGGCGCTCCCTTAAAGTGGCGCCCAGGGTACGTGTCATACCTGCCATACATTAGGTACGCCAGTGAGACCGACTGTTTGTGTGATTTTAGTTCATGTGCCAAATCTTGTCACGCGGGAAAGTGAATGATTACTTCTAACAAATGCAATCGATACCTTAGTCTCCAACCCAGACGAAAATGTCCCAACAGGAAAATTAGGGCCCTGTGAAGGTTCGAGATTCGATGCGATTTCGAATCTTTGGCTGATAGCTATAGACTTCTAACTTCATTAGCCTCGATTCGATTCGAACTCTTTCGAATCTTTACACAGGAATATAGCCTGGTATTCGTCACTGTCGACCTCGTACAAAACGTATATTTCAGATGGAGTTTTCAGGTAAATAATACTGAAAATAAAGACAGAGTGTGATTCCAACCATATTAACATAAATGGCATTTTACCCTTGCCACGTTCCATGCTAATTCCAGTCTCACTATATTCTCTACCACTATTGAAAATAAAGTTAAAGCTTCCAAACAATGTTGACGATGAGCTGCTGTTTGCTACTAGTCCTGTGGAATGTTTAGTGCTGGTTAGTCTTGCACCTGTTCCTGGGTAATATTCCGACTACATCGTCAAGGCATGCCTTCCAGGAAGGCATGCCTTGATGATGTAGCTGGAATATTTTATCAGTCGGAACATGAGCAGTCACAGTAGGAGCAATCAGGTTTACAGTCCCCCCCCCCCCCCCTCCCCTTATCGGTCATCTCCAAGATTTGATTTCGAATAATAGACCAGATTCCATTCGAGGTTCGATTCGAATCGAAAATGTGTGATTCGCAGGGCCCTACTGGAAAACATTAGGTGTGTCAACTAGGACCAGGCTAAAATCTGGAGTCTGGAAACAATGGGTTAACTCAGATACTTCGAGAAAAGCAGATTTATAAATTAATGATTTGATAGATTAACGCATTAAGATGTTTTCACACAATCCATCACAATGCCTACTTGATTAACACAAGAGTCTGCATGTTATTTTAACAGCTACTAAAGTTGATTGTTTTATTTTAATAATGCTACTTGGAAAATGTACATATAAAAGCCTGTTAACACTGTAAATCTGGTAATTCGGATATCCTATTGCAAGAACGTTGGACGGAGAGTTTGATGATCGCTCCCGTCAACACTTGGTATGACATGTACGCTGCAGTCCAGTTAATAAATTTGTGACATAGTGTAAAGACTTTTAGTCTCAGTAATCTGTGAAGTGAGATCCCCGGTACGAAATGTCTTCGAGACCAGTTCCTCTGGTCATACAATCCATCCCCGAGCAACATTAGTTACGCTTCTAATCACTCCCTTAGTTATGCCTCTGAGAACTCGTCCCCTACAAAAATCTAACGTTTGAACAGCTGTTCCACCCGACTGGGTCTGACAAGAGGTATCTGTAAGATATGTATGCTATAGTATGTTATGGTATGTGTTTTTATGAAAATGTTTGGCACACGACGTCACAGAGACGTTGATCGCTGCTGATGTCTACTGTACAATGCTTTGTATTATCATATGGCTGGTATGGGTAGTGCGTAATGCTAGGTCATGTGGGTTTGTGGTCAAAGTGTGGTTGTCCGGTAGTATAGAACGTACTCTATGTTCCTGTTGGGCTACTGTAATCCCTTAGTACTACTAATCCACTTGAGACGTCATGCTGTCCTATAACCAATGCTAACCCTCCTTGTGGAGTTAGTACGTTGGAAAGTCTGGCAGTTACTCGCTGTTGCTCTGTGGTTATCTACGGATACTCCGGCTTCCTCCATCCGTAAAACTTTCCGACACGAGGTGACCCTGGCTGTCGAAAGTGTTGTTAAACTCTAATAAATAAATAAATAAATAAATAAATAAATAAATAAATAAATAAATAAATAAATAAATGCTGTCCTATGTTTGGTATGGGTAGTATATAATGCTAAGTCGTGCGATGTAGTGGGATATGCGTGGTTGTCTGGTACGGAAGTATAGAATGTTCTGCAGGTACCCTGTTGGTTTACTGGAGATATGTTTTGTTGGCTTGTGCGGTAGTATAAGGTGTACGATATCTGCTGTTAGCCTTCATTACTACTCAACCACCTAATGTTTTGTACTATCTTTTATTACACGCCTGTTCTATGAAATCCCCAACTATAGCAATACTAAACCATACGGAAAATGACTATTTATAAATAGCAGCGAAATTTCCCTTGAATTTTCTACAAATAGTGCACCGCAATTACAATTTGAATCCCTTGCAATAGCTAAAAATTGTCCCATGAATTCCAATGTGTTCTATGTGCCAGTAGGCACATAGAACACATTGGAACTCATGGGACGAAATAGTAACATGGGTTCCCCTCGCAGATTTGGTTGGCGATAAAATGTATTCTTTTTGTTGATAGCTGTCAAATGAATTGTTGAGTGTCCTAATAATTTTTTTTTTATAGACGAGAAGGCGTGTAATAAACACAAAACAGCACGCGTGTGTGAATGGGTTAATCGATATGGCCTCTCGTTCTATCCTTCCACGCTGTTACTCGTGCCATATCGATTAACCCACTCACACGCGTGTGTCGTTCTGTGTATTTGGGGATCTATTTGAGGATACGTTTGGAGGATACCTATCTATTTGAAGATAGTAATCACTCATAACACATGTTTGGCTTACAGCCTTATACGATTACTCCGACTGCTTGCACTACTAAAGTCTTGCTAGCTATTTCTGTTTCTGACATCTGCCATCAACCAATCAGAATGTCCTACGGGAATCTTTCACTGGAACTTCACCAAAAGTCTGAAAAACCAAGCCCGATCTTCTTCTCTCCACACACTGAGGGGGTAAGGCAGATTACCAATATCGACGGCTAGCAGCTGAAATTTTCTTAAATCTTGGGCTCAGTTGCAGATGTTTTTCTGTATTAAGTGAAATCAAGGTCTCTCCGAATGTAAGAAAGAGGGAGTGAAAAGATTTCAGTCTGAAGGATATTAGTCCTTACGGGCGGATTTGAGTTGCATGAATGTTTGGGTTGGAAAAGTTGTTATATTCAGTTTGAAGTATTTTCTGTGTTTTTATGTCACTTAAAGCAAGTTTTCTTGTCAACTATATAAGGAACATCATAGCAGGACAAGCTTGCCTTTATTATTACGGCAGTCTCTGGATGACAAAGGAGCCAAACGTCCTCTTTTAGGGTTCCCAAACCCAGTTAGTCTCATTTGGAAGCATCCCTTATAACCTGATATCTATTACCAGGAAGAGACAAAAGACAGACAGTTGCAGCGTACAACTTTCAATGTCTGGGAACCGTCACATTATATTCTCAAGAGGAGGGATGAGTAGATTTCGGAGCCAACGATCGCCTGACTACCATTCTGGCTTGTTTCCTTTCGCAAGATGTGTTGGTACAAACATTTCCCTTATCTTCAACTTGATCTAAGGTTTAATATCGGGAACGGGAATTTCAGTGTTCTGGGGCTCCCAGGCCTGAAAGTCAACCACGATACCTGGAAAAAATCCTAGACAATGGTATCAATGAATGGGTATTATAGTTTATGAGATTACGGCGAATATCAATTTCTTCCAAGATCAGCATCGTCATTAGAGCTATGGTTTAATCTCGCGAACGGGAATTCCCCCGGCTACCGGTTCTAAAAATCAGTGCTGATGCCCTGATATTCAGAAACGAGAACCAGAAAATGCCCGGTATCGCGACTGGCTTTTCAAAAGCGAGAACCAGAAAATTTCCGTTCCCGGAATTTTGATAGCCCAAACATAGGATTTGGTTTCGTCTCTTTTCAATATGCGCGAAGGGCCACTGTGTCAATTGTAAAATAACTACAACAAAACTCACCATTATATCCATCACAGATATGAACCTATGAGTTCAGTACTTCACCTTTCCAACACTCAGGTTCATGGCCTGTTGGTGACAGGTACTAAGGCACAGGGTGGCGCCAGGGATTTCTCGACAGGAGGGCTGACCTATCCGACAGGGGGGCTATAACATTTGACCTCCCAAACGAAGGAAAATGAGTGAAAATTGGTAAATTGGACAACCAAAATAGAAGCAAATTGAGTATGTTTGTTGATTATTTAACCCTTTACCTACATGTAACCTGAAAAGCAGACGACACTTGCAAAAATAATTCTTGAATAACTAATTTTTTTTCATTTTTTGTCTCAAAAACATAGGTTATGACCCCTCGTTGGAACGAGCTCGACGAGCTCGTTCCAACGAGGGGTCATAACCTATGTTTTTGAGACAAAAAATGAAAAAAATAATGAAAATTAATTGGCGATTTTTGAGAATAGCGCTGGCCGGTTTTGGCCGTTACCTTAGGTAAAGGGTTAAAGTAAACATATTATAATAAGGTCGGGAAATATTTCATCTATAAAGCCAGTTTGACGAACGACATTAAGGAATTTCGTGAGACTCACTATTCTCTATCAAAGTTCCAGTGCTGCACGGGTTCGAGACAGACAAGACGAGATATCTACATTCGATTGTCGGAAATTTCTCGTGAAGTCGGGTCTACGAGACTCTCCGACGGACTGACTAAAAATCTCCGCCGGGGGGGGGGGGGGGGCTGGACCTCTCCGACGGGGGGGGGGGGGGATTCTAGCCCCCCTGACCCCCCCCCCCTCCTTGGCGCCACCGCTGCTAAGGCAACACTAACGCGATTCCTCTCATTAAACCGCGTAACATAATGTATTAACCCTTTACCTAACATGAGAAGCAAACGACACTTGCAAAAACAAATTCTTGAATAACTATTTTTTTTCATTTTTTTGTCTCAAAAACATAGGTTATGACCAATGTTTTTGAGACAAAAAATGAATCATTATGAAAATTAATTGGCGATTACTGAGAATAGCGCTGGCCGGTTTTGACGTTACGTTTGGGTAAAGGGTTAACCCTAATTACAGTTCATATACAAAGACAGTCTACTGGTGTTGTGGTATTGGCCTTGAAAGGATCCTAGGCTGCATGCGCCATGTTTTATTTTTTAGAAAGAAGGGTTTCTTGGAATCTCCCCACCTCCTTCCCCGCTCTTTCTCTTTGCCGTTGTTCGCTATTTACTCCTTCATTTGTCGAGAATTGGTGCTCAAAGTTGGCGTTCGTGAGCAATTTTAACCACGGGGTAACATGGGGTGAGTTTCGATCGTCTCCAGTTGGGCCATATGGGATTTAGCACAATTTAGGGAGAGGGGGTTGGGCGTTCGTCGTATATTTCTGTTTATACTAAGATTCACAAGGTCAACTAACTCACATTACAAATGGTATGCGTAAAAAGGCATTATTTATTATTATTATTTACTATTTATTATTATTATTATTATTATTATTATTATTATTATTATTATTATTATTATTATTATTGTTATTATTATTATTATTATTATTATTATTATTATTATTATTACTATTATTATTATTATTATTATTTATTATTATTATTATTATTAATTATTATTATTATTATTATTATTATTATTATTAATTATTATTATTATTATTATTATTATTATTATTATTATTATTATTATTATTATTATTATTGGGGAGGGACCGACGCACAACGCGTCGAGGTGGGGAGAGCTTGAGATAGGTTGGGGATTTTTTATGGCCCCCATTTTACCCCATCCCACTCCTTGTTCCATCTTTTGTTGTGTTTAGACAAGAGGATATTTTGGTGATTATCCTGCATCCTATTTTGACTCGTACTGTATGCTCCGTACATTGCTCTTCAAAGAATTGATTGAGGCGTAAAGTTACAACTCATTTGCACGAATGGTTGAGTGCAATAACACTTGAACGGAAACAAACAAAAATGTTAATATTTCCTTCTTGTTTTTTATTTAATCACATTCACTAATAGTCCTTTGGTGCAAAAATACATCTTGCTCGGACCATCGAGTTCAAACGCTTGCTTTCTTTTTTCACCCACATTGATATCTTTCGAAACATGACCAAAACCTAGCTTTCAATTAAAATCAGTATAATTCATTAAATACGACGTTTCCGTGGTTTGGTGATTTGGTGGGAACACTTTCCGTTGTTAAAACAAAGGTAAATTAATTTTCTGTTTAGCGTTATTCACCTCATTTTGTTTTTTGCCCGAAATAATAATTTACTTCATTACTGGATCCGCAAATGGCTCACCTCCTTAAAAGGGTCAGAAGAATACACCATTTCATGTTTCTTTCTCATCCACTGAAATGCCAGATTATTGCCTCATTTTTTTTCTATAGCAATCTGGCAATAATGAGGCAATGGTCTGGTGCCATTAACGGTCAAATGTTGACTAATTGTAAATTTTATTATAGTCTGTTCTATATATAACCCTGGCCATTGCAGGGAGCGATCAGGACTATTTAAAATACGCTCTAGCCTCGGAGCCTATTTTTTTAATTCATGCGCCGGATCTCAATTTACGGTGTCACACTGCTGTTTGTAACGCACACTGCAAGTATGTAATAGCTCTCATCATTTTCATTTAGTACACTATAGCAAACATTAATCTTCACTGTGGTTTCTGATCAAGTCTTGGCTGCCTATTTAGGCAGCCAAGACTTGATCAGAAACCACAGTGAAGATTAATGTTTGGTAATTAAGACTTGAAGTATTAACTTAAGCACTCTACAACAATGATAAATGATAATCATATATATAATACATGTAAGAGTGTCTCTCTCGACGATTATCCATCGAAAGAATATCAAAATATGATCTGAGAAGTTACGCTCCAACTGAGAAGCCTATTTTTGAGATTTAAGAGCCAGGTCCTGATGTTTCAGAACCAAATACGCACTGGCGCATGCCCAGGTCGGCCCCTGCCATTGGAAGTTCTCCTATCTGAGGCAACCTACATATGTAAGGAAGTGCGTAAGTGCTAAATGATAAAATATGTATCTCGTAGAAAGGGATATATTATGCCATTTCTCCACGAGGATATAATTAATAATAACCCCATTTCGTATTTTGTTCTGATAACCTGGAATAACGCTAAACTGATAATTAACTAACTATGACCTGACGAATCTTAAGACGATTTTTATGAGCTTTTAAGAAAGAATTGATCTACATTGTAAAGTCTATGACGTCAACGTGAACTTTCTAACTGGAAATCACTACCACCAGATCCGTGCTGAAAAAGAGATGACTCCCAGATAACGCTGGAATGTGCGGTGTTTACTGTTACAGGAAGGAAAGAAAAGGACTGAAACGCCAACTCACGAATCTTAGCAAAGATAGCGACCGATTGATCACGCAACAAAGAAACCCGGAGCAACAGCTACACAACGCTTCCGTTCATTTTACGATTTACTACCACAGAATTGCACCTCACTTTCCTAATCTGATCACACATTTATCAGGAGACGAAGATCTTAGGATCAACTACTATGATTGGTATACCTCGACTCCTACTTACTTCGACAAGCCCAGAAATGTCAGCTCGTTTGCCCATTAACCACGCCTGAAGCAAATGAGGGTGCCAGGGCGGTTCGCCCACACCCATGACCATGTCTGTCGGAAAATGCCTGGTCGGTATACCAACATTTTCTCTGAAAGCTGCTAATTTGAAAAATGGCAATTTTAACCCTCTAACTAACGCACACGATCTTAAAAATTGTTTTATTTTAATTATTTTTTTAAAAAGTTTTTAAAAACATTTCCACAAAACCATATCATGTGACCCTCAGTGGAACGATCAAGACACTGCTTGGTTTGTAAATTACACGGGGGTGCGCCCGATTCGTTAGATAAAGGGTTAACGAAGTATATTGAGTTAGGTTTCAAGTTACTACCGACTGTCACTGTCGACAAAATAGCGCTGGCCCGTTTTGGCCGTTACGTTGGGTGAAGGGTTAACCTATTGACAAAGTTCTTGTTTGTTTTGGTTAACCATTTAAACAATGTTGGTATCTTCCATGTCCCTCCATTTATTTATTTATTTATTTATTTACTTATTGGTGTTTAAGGTCACATACGTATGCACAATGCCTAATCATGGCCGTGACAGTTTTACGGGTGGAGGAAGCCGGAGTACCCGGAGAAAACCACCGAGCAACGACGAGCAGCTGTCAGCTCCCCAACATCGTAACTCCAACCTGCAGCACAGGCAGGAATAGATTGGTTGAAGACATGCGCACCATCGACATGCAGTACACCTTAGTACACGGCGTCATCGTGCCCCCATGTGGACAATCGGGGTTAAGTGTCTTGCCCAAGGACACAACGCGGGAGTCCGAATCGATCGCTCAGACGGTCACCCATCCGAGGACTAACCGGGCTCGACGTTGCTTAACTTCAGTGATTTGACGAGAACCGGTTACTGCAACGCCACCGCGCCCCATGTCCCACAATGGACAGTTGGAAGAGTTCATATTCCATGCTAGAGCATTGCAGATGGCACATTGGGAACGGATGATATGGCCAGTGAATTCTACACTTAGGCGGTTGGGTCTATTTCTTCTACTTCAGCCATCTTTTAACACGAATTAGAATACACAATTTTGGGACGCCTTTACGCGAATAGTCCACAGTTCTTCATCCCAACGCTGTCTCGTTGAAATTTAGGTATCTTATTCGTCCACCTCGTATCCGGTGTTTAAATTCCCAGCTTTCGTTTATTCTACTGCTGTTTGAATATCGCTTTAGAAATGTTTGCGTTACTGTCTCTCAAAACTATGCGTCCTCTTGGGGCCAAGTATCGAACGTCGCGTTTCTCTTTTCTGTTTTGCTATCACCGCTATTTAGCTCATGACAGACTTCATTCACCACACAACGGAAGCCTATTTACAGGGTTAAATACTTCCAAACAACCATGGAGTACAAGCGCCCTGGCCACCAGTCTAATTCTCTTCGGCATTCGACGCTGATATGGACTGTTTGTTTAGAAATTTGCCTACAGACGACCGTTGGAGTTATGTGGTGTGATTTACCTACCGAAATATACAGGTATTCTTTCCTGTCCCATTTACTGATGTTCAAATCCATAAGTATTCAATTCCCCTTGAAAGCACCAAGATATTAACATAATTTGTGGAATTAATCATAAAAATACGACTGTTGTGAATCTTCATTTCTGTTTCTGATTTTAATGTCATCAAAACGTCGTTCAAATCCAGTATCGATTGAGCAATACATACACAAAACGACACACGCGTATATATGTGTTAATCGATATGGCACGAGTGCCAGCTCGGAAGGATAAAACGAGAGGCCACAGGCCTCGAGTTTTATCTTTCCACGAGGGCACAAGTGCCATATCGATTAACCCATTCACACGCGTGTGTCGTTCTGTGTTTATTACACGCCTTCAAGTCTATAAAAGCAATTATTAGAAGGACACTCAACAATTCATTTGACAACTCGTCACCTGAGTTCCAATGTGTTATATGTGCCAGTAGGCTGCCAGTAGGCACATATAACACATTGTAACTCAGTGGACGAACTGTCTACAAAAAGAACACATTGTATCGTCAACCAAATTTGTGAAAGGAACCCGTGTTACTATTTTCAGCTGTCGCTAGCGATTCAAATTGTAACTGCGGTGGACGATATTTGTAGAAAACGCCAGTGAAATTTCGCATCTATTTAAAAATAGCCCCTCAACGATTTCCGTTCCGCACATATGTGCGGAACAGTTTTTCATTTTACGCATGGTTCAGTGTTGCTGTAGATGGGGAATTCATAGAACAGGCGCGTAAGACAATAAATTCTGTAGTTTCGATACACGGAAAAATGACATTTTACAGATTCAGTCGCTCGGATTGAATCAGTTGGTCGGAAAAGCGAACCATAGGTTCGCTTTTCCAACCAACTGAAATATTCCGGACGAGTGAATCTAAACATAGGCGATGACCTATCAGTAGTCAGTCGATTTTGGGTCGATCCTGGATTTTTTTAGTCCAGACAACGTTTTATTCACGCTTCGAAGGTAACTTTTTATGCTGAACCCGAATGAGGTTTGTTGTCACTCTGTGAACCTTAGGCAACTCGACATTGTCAAGATGGTGTCCAAGTTGGCCGTCAAGAACACTATTTTTATAAATTCGCTTATATATCACAATGGAACTTACACGACGCATGTACCAACTCTATACGGTGTGTCCTGTTCAAAATTCACGATCAACCAAAGTCAGAGTCAGAGTTAGAGGTCAGCTCAGGGAATGACCTTGCATATCAACTTTTTCGTGTCCTGACCATATCTTTTTAATGGGAAAAACCATCACGGTGAAGGTTACAATTAGCCAGTTCGTTGGGTAATGGGTTAACAAGCTTATTTGTTTTAAAGGATTGGTGAACAAGTTATGCAACTCATATTAACCCCTCTCCTTGGCCCATTGCGCAAGTGTGTGGGATGACGTTCGTAGCGGCAACTTCGTGGCGTCGCTCTTCTCGAATACTAGGAAGGGTTCTTTAGCCTGCGTGGAGCGCGTCTTTCTCCGCACAGTGGACAGCCATTTTACGCCCCCACCCGATAGCAGGGACCGATCAGGACTATTTAAAATACGCTTTAGCCTCGGAGCCTATTTTTTCAATTCTTGCGCCAGATTTCAATTTACGGATGTACACTACTGTTTGTAACACACACTGCAAGTATGTAATAGCCCTCATCATTTTCATTTAGTACACTACAGCAAACATTAATCTTCACTGTGGTTTCTGATCAAGTCTTGGCTGCCTATTTAGGCAGCCAAGACTTGATCAGAAACCACAGCGAAGATTAATGCTTGCTAATTAAGACTTGAAGTATTAACTTAAGCACTCTACAACAATGATAAATGATAATCATATATATAATACATGTAAGAGTGTCTCTCTCGATTATCCATCGAAAGAATATCAAAATATGATCTGAGAAGCCTATTTCTGAGATTTAAGAGCCAAGTCCTGATGTTTCAGAACCAAATACGCACTGGCGCATGCCCAGGTCGGTCCCTGCGATAGGACGGTAAGCTGTGACAGCATCAACTCAACAATTGATACTGACTGAGAGTGTACGAACACCTCGAGAGCATTTTCCGACAGAGGATCGAACCCGGAACCTCTGGCATGAGAGACCATCGCACTTATTCACTCGGCCACCACTCTCTTAAGTAATATATCAAGTTACCGGAAGTCTACAGAGTGGCATCAAACGGATTCGGATTCAGTAAATTGAAACAAGATAACACCATATAACTGAAATAAATTAGTTTAAACAATATTTTTTTCCGTGTTCAATAGACTCAGTAATAGAAAACAATTACAGATGATATATATAGAACAAAAACGGAAAATGGATTCAGCAGCAAGCATATTCTTATGTGAGCTGTCTCCGTTGTATTTGCACACAAAATTTATATATCAGCAAGACGAGAAAATTGTTTTACATAAAGATTAGTTGGGATACTCCTGTGTTCGGAAATGATAAGTAATGAAACAGATTTAGAAAGAGAAAAGAAAAGGGAGAGGACAAAAAATAGGATAAAAAAATCAAAACAGTTGAGAAGAATAGATAATTGTGTGAGTTTGTATTGAGACAGGACCTGTTGATGACAGAACTGCGGTGGTAGTTAAGAGTTAGATAAGCCATGGGGGGACTAACGCCACATGTATGTTATTCAATATCATATGTTTTTCATCGTCAGAAAAGAGAATATAGCTACGAAGGGTGACAGTAAATTTCGAACGCATTAAAGTGGATTTACAATCAGCTCGAGTCCCACCTGATTGTGAATTCATCACAATGCGTTCGAAATCTACTGACCGAAAATTTGCACAGAAACATTCTAATCAGCAGATCTCGAACGCACGGTGATGGATCCACATTTTTAATCAGTAAATCTCGAACGCATTGTGATGGACCGACACCCCTCATATTAAAGTGAAGTAACCCTCACAAAACTTTAGATGTTAAGAATTGGGTGAGATTAGGTATCTAGGACTCAAGAAGTCTATGTACAAACTTGCTGCCGTAAGATGGGACACCACTAGTATATAATTAAGTATTTAGTTAGTGTTTAGTGTTTAGCCCAGCTGGGCGCAGTCAGTTTGAGAAGTTGACCACCGAAGGCAGGGGGGGGGGGGGGGGGGTGGTGTGGGGGAGGATTAAACCATTAAACCAGGTACCTGCTCGACAGCTTTTGAACTGGGAAGGGGGAAGTGTCACAATATTTCAGAGCATAATAACATTCCTCTACCCGCCGTGTATCTAGGTGGCTGGGTGGTTGTGACGAACACCTACCAGTAATAATATTAACCCAAACTGGGCGCACTAGTTAGAGAAGTTATTCACTAAAAACAAAGGGGTGAAATTCCCATTAAACCTGGTACCTTCTAGAAAAATTTTAGGACTGGGAGGAGGAGGGGGCACAATATTTCAACCCATGTAGATTAACTGCCCTCTGCCCGCCCTGTATCAGGGTCGTTGGATGGCTATGACTAAAACCTACCAGTTTCCTGAATGTAGTCATGGAGGCAACTCGCAATTCTCTGGTTAGTCTGAGCATCGTAGAGCGGATTTCCATATAAGAGAATGTTCGTGTCGATGGGATATGCAAGGCGATCGAGAGTTTCGCGCCTTGCTTCTGTATACAGATGACAATTAAAAAGGTAGTGTTCAGTAGATTCCCGATTACCACAACTACAGTCTGGATTGCTTGTTAAATGATTGTTATATAAATCCTCGTTGAGATTGATGCACATCAGGCGCAGTCTGCAATGGAGCACTTGCGTTCTGCGCGTCTTATTAAAGTAAAACGTACTGGGTATAAAAGGCCTTTCTCGGTTAATATGGGATTTGAAGTTTGTAATCGAATTGTTTTCTCTGATTGCTATTGGTAAGCTGTTCCATAGCCGGGTAGTAGATGGTATAAATGATCTTTGATGTAATGCAGTACGACTTGGGGGTACAGACAAATCTCTATTGCCACGAAGTGAGTATTCATGTGATGCTGATGAGGATGGAGGAATTAAGGAAGAAAGGTAGCGAGGCACATGACGATGATACATTTTGAAGTATTGGATCAATTTGTGTTTCTCCCTACGAGATTGCAGTGTTTTCCCACCCTGTTTCCATATATAACAATTCCTTGCTTGCGCTTCTCGTCGCCCCAGTGACAATTCGAGCAGCCTCTATTTGGACTTGCTCAAGCTCCATGGACTCACCCTCGGTACAGTTGTCCCATACTGTATCCGCATATTCAAGTATAGGACGTATGAAGGCAAAGTATAACTTCTCTAAGGTTTTACGGTCAAGAGAAAATTTGAATTTTCTAATGAGTCCCAGTCGTTTCCAAGCAGACGAGATTATGTTGGATATATGATTTTCCCACGCCCCGTGAACATTGAAGGTCAGTCCCAGGTGTTTGTGTTCTGCGACTTCTTTTATACATGTGCCAGACATTAAAAGAGGAGGATGTGTGGTTTCTGTACGTTTGCGCGTGATAACCATTGATTCGGCTTTTTGGGGGTTGAAGTCCACTAACCATTTATCCGCCCAGCTTTCGATCTTTCTTATATCATCAGATATAATCTCCGCAGCTCGGCCTGGGTCCTCTACAATAACGTAGAGGGAGGTATCGTCTGCAAAGAGCCGAATGTCGCATAAAATGTCTTCCACAATGTAGTTAATGTAAATTAGGAAGAGAAGAGGTCCCAATATTGATCCTTGTGGAACTCCCGCAGAAACTACTCTCCATGTGGACGAGTTTGATTTGATTACAACGCGTTGTTGTCTTTGATTCAGGTATGATTTGAACCACTCTAGCAAACTGCCTGTGATGCCTATTTTTTGTAATTTTAGTAATAATCCTTTGTGCCACACCTTGTCGAAAGCCTTGCTTATATCACAAAAAAAACGAATCGCATTTCTTTGCCTTCGTCGAGAGCCTGGCTGAGTGTATTGTATATTTCGGAAAGTTGAAGTACTGTTGAATCTTTTGGAATAAACCCCGACTGGAATTGAGTCAGGAGAGAATTAGATTCGAGAAAGGAAAATACCTTCTTGAAAATACATCTTTCGAAGACTTTACTTATGCAACTAAGAAGAGATATGGGTCGATAGTTGGCCACGTAATTTGGGGAGTCCTTTTTGAATATCGGTGAAACATCCATCTTTTCCATTGGGGTGGAAAATAACATTCAATGAGGAAACGGTTAAATATTTGTGTAAGTGGCTTCGATAAGGACTTAGAGCACTCCTTCAGTACCCTTGGATTAACATTATCGGGGCCACAAGCTTTGGAAACTTTTAGCAGGCGTAATGCTTCTAGAATATCTTCTTCTTCGAGTTCAATTTCGGAGAGTTGAGGGCGTGTCGAGCTAAACGAAATAGGTAGGAGTGGGGTATTAGAGTCGTCAATACTAGAGATAGAACAGAAGTATTCGTTGAAGGCCTCAGGTTTAGCAGTAGACGACGAGATAGTGCAGCCATCATGGTAGAGATCGGGTATGACAGACGTTTTCTTGCCTATGAGTAGTTTCAATGTTTTCCACCAAGTATGGGAGGGTGTTGTCTGACAGTTGAGGGTATTCTCTATTCTTAAGAAATATTTTACCTTTGATTGTCTTATGAGTGATGTGGTTTCGTTTCTTTTACGGCGGTACCTTTCCCATGCATGAGGAGTATTTCGCGACTTTGCCAAAACGTGAAGGCGCTTCCGCTGTCTGATTAGTCGCCGAATTTCAGTGTGCATCCACGGGGGTTCATTCTGTCTGCTTGTAATCAATTTATTTGGAATAAAATTTGATGCTAAATTTTCCAAGTGAGATACAAAGTGGTCAACGACCTGGGCCGAATGGGCATGGTTAACCCTTTACCTAACATGAAAAGCAGACGACACTTGCAAAACAAATTCTTGAATAACTAATTTTTTTCATTTTTGTCTCAAAAACATAGGTTATGACCCCTCGTTGGAACGAGCTCGACGAGCTCGTTCCAACGAGGGGTCATAACCTATGTTTTTTGAGACAAAAAATGAAAAAATAATGAAAATTAATTGGCGATTTTTGAGAATAGCGCTGGCCGGTTTTGGCCGTTACGTTGGGTAAAGGGTTAATAATATCATCCCAATTACTCCCTAGTAGACTGTTGTTTAGACCATCGAAGTCTGCCTCATTGTAGAGTCATATACGTCGTCTGATAGATTGTGGTCGTTTATTGGGAAATTTAAGATTTGCTATTACTGGACAGTGATATCGAACCATCTCGACATAAAAAGGGTCTCCGACACTTTGCGACATTATAATTTGGGGGTCATTTGTAATTATTAAATCTAATAATGATGACGAAGTTTCGGTAAAAAATGTTGGCTGGTTGATTAATTGAAATAAATTGTATTGCTGCAGTATATTCTGGATTGGCCCATTCTGAGTTGAGAGCTGATCATCATTAAAGTCACCTGTTACAATGATTGGCAGTGTGTTCGCATCGAGTGCCCGTTCTATGGATGTTGCGATTAGATCCCATGTAGCAACATCGGAGTTGGGGGGGGGGACGGTAAAAAGTCCCAAGCCAGAAACTTTTGGTTGCACAGCTGACCTGAAGCCATATACATTACCAAGTAGGAACAATGGAATAAGAAAGATCTTTGCATGGCGGCTGAGCGCCTGCTCTCGGTATCTCAGGTACTTGTTGGAATGGGGAAAGACCACGGGAGCGGAAATTGACATTAAAAGCATTTGAATGTATTTCCAATACCGACGTCGTGCATAAATTTTGTAGTATCATTAGGGTTAAGCCTTTCACGCCAAGACTGCAGAGAAGATTCGCAAAAATTACATCCATTAAATCGAGATATTTTTGCGGTGTCCACAACGGCGAGCGATCGGCGCAAAAAGACCCACTCTAAGTCTGTACATAGTCTCATTAGTCATTGTCAGGTTTGTTTAACTTAAATATATCGGAGATATGCAGAGTGGGTATGTCATATATCTCTAAAGGCTTTGTGTGAGTCCTAGAAGGGGCCTTGTTTTGACTGATAGTGTTGACGGGTAGGTGGCTGTCGAGGTTATCAGACAGCGGTACAATGAGTGGCAAAATGTAATCTATTACTCTCGTCGGTGTTGGGAACGACGTTGGTCTAAATAACAAACATGAGTTAGAATAATAAAATGGTAAGAACAAAAATGGAACGAAGAGAAGAAGTATAACATATGTGCAATATTGGGTTGTAGCAAGATCGGGTGTGATTGGCTACGTTTAGGCGAGTGAATTTGTAGTTATTTGAAGTTCAATTTTACATTATCTTAAACCTTTTTATATTGGCAAGTCAGCCTCGTTTAGCTTGCACATCGACAGCTTCATGGACGCAATCAACGGATGCAGATTGAAATAGAGAAGGTGGAAGAGTGGATTTCTAATGAAGCACATTCGCTTTCAAATAAATAAATTCACTTGGCAGATAATGTGACCCACATCCACAGAATATGAAACCTTTAAGTTCTGATCCCTGTCCTTAAGAATGGAGCCAAAATATGGAATTCGAGCACTCAACCACTGAACAAAAAAAAAAAATAAAAAAAAAAAAAATAAATAAATAATAAAAAAAAATAATAATAAAAGGCTCCTTTCCTCCTTATTTTGAAAAAACTAACTGCTCGAGAACCAAATGTATTTTTTATTTGGTCTTGAGGATTATTTTTAAACATTTCGCTTTCCTGGTCAAAGCAGGGCACTCCTCCTTCCCATCCACCCCTCCAATCCGGGCATTTACCACTCCCCCTCCCGCGATCAGTGATTCTAACAATGGCAGAATTCCAGAAGGTCAAATGTTACACACTAAAAACTAAAATGTTAAAACTGACACTTTCAAGGTGTTAAGCCCATTCTAACTCTTGGGGTTTGATTTTAACACTCAAAGTGAAATGCTTTAAGCACTTAGACATTACAATCGTCAGGCATCTGAAACTTGAATGGATGGCACTTCCCATAAGTCTAGCATTGGTGGTTCTTCCAGAATCGTCCATAATTTGATTTGCGCTTAGCGGGAACATAATTAAAAGGACACAGCGCAGATGACGCGGATCAGGCTCGAGAGTTCGAGCCTGATCCACGTCATCTGCGTTGTTTCCTTTTAAGTGTCGCGACATTACACTTCTCAAGTGGTATTATTGTCAACACCTGTCAAGTTCTGGGATATCTACACTTGAACAAAGTGCTAGTTCAGCACTTAGTAAGTGTTAAATACAGCACTTCAAGTGTAGTTTTTAACACTTTAGATTTTAGCGTGCCAAGAAACGCATAAAAACGTTGTCCACACCAAAATTTTCAGGTCCGATCCAACCTGTACCTTTTTTCTCAGCAGTCTCAGACAACCATTCGCCCCTCTTTGGAACGACGAGCTCGTTCCAAAGAGGGGTCATGACCTTTGTTTTTGAGACAAAAAATGAAAAAATAATGAAAGTCAATTGGCGATTTTTGTGAATAGCGCTGGCTGGTTTTGTTCATTACGTTTGGTAAAGTGTTAACCATTTGACAAGCACGAATAGTACATGACACTTTCCAAAAATAATTTTACAATTTTTGTATAACTACAAATGTTCATTTTTTTGTTTCCATAACATGGCGTATGATAACTCATTAGATCGAGCTCAACGAATGACATAACGATATCAAGACCGAATTAAGAAAGCAAACAAAAATGGCTTAGAGATTTAATACCTCGCATATTCTTTACGAGAGGTGCTGTGGCGGATTATCCAATAGGTTAAGCCTTGAAAAATTCCGAGCAAAAAAGCTTTTTCTATCAATGGACACCCGGGAAAAACCTAAGGGCCCAGCGCTATCTTGACTCGTTACTGGAAGGAAAGATCCCACAGTCTTGTTGAGGGGGGGGGGGGGGGGGGGAGGTGGCAGATACAGAATTTGATCCAGATCGCAACCCAGGCGCAATCCGGTAGAAAAAATGTGTCTGTTTCTGTTATCACAGTTCTATGGTCCCAACAACAATATTGCCATACCACCGACGAAGCCATGTTCTATTTAGTTGGTAGCTGTGGTCCTAGGAGGTGTATTACCTTAGAAATAGGCAAAAAAGACGCTTCACTTCAAAGCAGGTGTTTGTTAAACGTGCTTTTGCGATAGGTTTCGTGGTATGTGTCGAAGTTGCCTATACAATTGCAAGTTCACGCATCGAAGCATTAATAAGGTTCTCAACGTCAGTGCTGAGTCTTATACTGGCAAGATATGGGAAGCATTATAAACAAATACTTGCCACTAATGTTTGCATACGGTAGATTCGAAAAGTAGAAATGTTTTTCATCAGAACGACCAAGATGTTTCTGCTCATGGCAGCAGAACCACCACCACCCCCCTTATTCCATCCCGCGCTG
Source organism: Pictodentalium vernedei (assembly GCA_031216915.1). Taxonomy (NCBI): domain Eukaryota; kingdom Metazoa; phylum Mollusca; class Scaphopoda; order Dentaliida; family Dentaliidae; genus Pictodentalium; species Pictodentalium vernedei. The sequence continues at coordinate 98,220,294 of CM062297.1, read as the reverse complement.
TGTTAAGTGTGTCTACCCAGAGAGTTTAGGGTATTCCCTGGGAAAAAGTAACTGCTCATGTCAAGTGGAGTACAATGAGTATGTTTTAAATGCGTAAATATCCAGAAAGTGAAGAAAGTGAGTAAGTATTTATTTATTTATTTATTGGTGTTTAAGGTGACCGGAACAGTTTTACTGGTGGAGGAAGCCGGAGTACCCGGAGAGAACCATCGAGCATCGACGAGCAACTGTCAGCTCCTCAACATTCTAACTCTGTTCAAACTCCGTTCAAGCAGGGTTACAGCGGTTGAAGACATGTGCACCATCGACGTGCAGTACGCCCTAGTACACGGCGTCATCGTGCCCCATGTAGGCAACCGGGATAAAGTGCCTTGCCCAAGGACACAACGCGGGTCGTCCCAGACGTTGATCGGACTTGGGACCAACAGTCTACCACTGACCCATCGCGCTCCCGAAGAAGAAAGTGAGTGCAAAGTAACCCAAGAAATATCTGGTAACTGTGAATGCACCGTCTTTGAGATTTTCAGGCACTGTTATATGTAATTAAATAGAAGACAACGAGGGTGGAGTGTGGGGACTGGAGACAGCGACCCGAGTTGGAGTTTTTGCTGTATTTCACGAGCGCCAAAGGCGCACGTGAAATACAGAAAATACTCCATCAAGGGCCCACCGTAATCTTGCCGAGTTGTGTTCTGTAATTATACCACAATTAAACGTGAATAAAGTGAAGGGATCTGTTATTTTTAAAGTAATATATCACCATCGGCGATCTGATAACTTTTTTGCTTGTCAATTTTTTGAATCGAAGAATTCCATTCATGTCATAACGTCACTCAGACGTGTAACGTCCAATCAGGTGCGTTCTTAGATGACGTTCTTACGCGTAATCCAGATATCATGCATGGAGTATCTTGAACAGTTCCCAATGTCTGTATAGTATCGGGGAGCGCGGTGGCTCAGTAGTAGACTGTTGGACGTCTTTGCTAGAGGTCCCGAGTTCGATCCCCGTCCGGGACGACCCGCATCGTGTCTTTGGACAAGGCACTTTATCCCGGTTGCCTCAATGGGGGCACGATAACGCCGTGTACTAAGGCGTACTGCACGTCGATGGTGCACATATCTTTAAGCGCCGTAACCCTGCTTGAGCCGAGCTTGATCAGAATTAGAATGTTAAGGAGCTGACAGTTGCACGTCGATGCTCGGTGGTTCTCTCTGGGTACTCCGGCTTCCTCCACCCATAAAACTGTCACGGTTACGTTTAGCCATTGTGCATAAGTATGTGACCTTAAACACCAATAAATAAATACTGTATTGTATCGAGTAACGTTGAATACGGTATAAAAGGTTGACATCTTTTATGAAGTGTGTGTGTGAGGGCGAGGACGACCCCTGGTCACGTTTCTGTTTGATAGTGTTGCTAAACCACAATAAATAAACAAACTCTATATTTTGTCAAATTCCGTTTTCTCCTCTCAGCTTAAAATATCCTCATCCTCTTTCCAGTGAGAGATGAATCATGTATTATTCTAGATTAAAACAGAGTGCTCTATATATTTTTTTTGTGGATATTTTTATGGATGTTTTTTTTTTGATAAAAAAGTAACCTTGTCTAGATTAAAACAGGAATTAATTAAAGGTTTTCATCGCGTTGTCGATTATAAGTATTACTTTTTCGAATTTGTCTCATATTTTGTTTCTAAATATTTAACTTTAGTTCCAAATATGTCAAACTCAATCAAGCATAGTCCCAGAGTGCATTATATGGTGAGTTTTTATGCTTTATTTCTATATAATTATAAATAAATAAATGTAAATGGTCGTTTTTGTATCCAAATACATGTAATATGGAATGATAAGCTATAAAGTAGATTTTTCAAAGCTCTGAGAAGAAATACATCAACTTGGACTGGTTGGTGAGAATTGAAAGATGTAAACTGAAGATTTGACACATACATTTCCCACTGCCATATGTTGATTCAATGGCATTTATCTGTTTTGCTTTAATAATCTTTAAAATAACATTGAAAAATACGTGAGCAATCATTTAATAATCTCCTTCTCTTTAATCCGGTTACATTATGAATTTTCTGGTGCACAAAGTATATTTGCAAATTTAGAACGGGGAAAAAATCTTGAATTAAGTAGCTCATACGTTGCTTCTGTTGGTGTTAAAAATCTTGAATTAAGTAGCTCATATGTTGCTTCTGTTGGTGTTGACTTCATTTACAGACCATTAGTTCTGAATAAAAATACTTGTAATATGTCAAGAAATTGCGCTAACAATCAATGAATTCCCCTTTTTTGACTTATTTGGTCTTTGAACATTCAATACGGGAATTTAATCTATTATATCTTGTTTGACAGAGCTCCATAAGCTCTTTCAAACAATATATAATAGAATAAATGCTCAGTTTAACTCTAGAGAACAGGGGGTTTGGGTGGGATGGCAAAATCCCTGGTGCAGTTATAACTAAGTGATATTTGATGGAAACATAACACATCTGTCTGTATATTTAATTAATATTTAATATGCCATCTTTTCATATGTCTTGTTGATCTTTCAAACTAGCATGCACATTTTTTTGCGTGAAGAAATATTTGCTGTGGATGAGGAGATGACACACGTTAAGGCATTGCGAAGATCGAAATTAGATTCAATTCGAAATCGTCGTGGTGGTTCTATTCAACTCGAATCGCGCGAATTCAGAACTTTTCGAATTGCAACCCGTCCGTACAGGTGACACACACATAAAGATCCTCGACAAATTGGGTTCCAATTTGGACTAAAATCCCGTCGAAGAATCTAAACAAATGAGTCTTCATGTGATCGATAACCCGGCAAGTTCAAATAGCTTGGCCTGTCTTGTTCATATAACAAAAAATTGCTGCAGTAGCGCAACATAACGCATGCGTGGTGGAACGATTGAATACGCATTTCTGGCGTTGTCTCAATGTCATTTTAAAACTCGAACTTGGTCCGGCTTTATATTTTACAATTTTTATAATGTCCCTGGACCGTGACAGCCCAATTAAATATGAACGATTGAAGAAACAGAACATGTGTACGCTTGGTTTCTCGTAACCAAATTTGGTTTCCCTTCCAGGACAAACCAAAGAGCCACTTTTGGTTCCTGGAGGAACCAAAATTCCCATGTGTGTAGAAGAAGCGTTTAAGAACTTTCCGCTTCTGAATCTTCTTTGATTCCATCATGGAATATTCGGCTTTTGTTGTTTGACTTGCCAATATAGAGGAGCCGCCGCGCAATATAATATTTAACCCCTTGAACACTGGTGGTATTTTCCATTTCAGTTCAATGACAACGATTGAAAGAGGCCATATTCATTATTTGACTCATTATTTGGAGGTAGACCAATCAATGTTTTCAACGTGCAGCCTTTAGGGCTGCACGTTGAAAATATTGATTGGTCTACCTGCACTTGGCACCTATTCTACTTAATGAAATTGGGACCTATCATGTTCCTGGGCTCGTATTCAAAGGGTTAGGTAAGAATTGGCAATATTTGCCGTTGCAAGAAGATACAATATTTACAATTTGAAGAGCAGTGCATGAGATTCGTTTCAATTCGAATTCCTCTGCATAATTCGATTCGATCCGAATGGTTCACGATTCGATCCCCATTGGGGCAACTTCGTTGTGTCCTTGGGCACGACACGTAAAATCTCGATTGCCCACGTGTGGACAATGTGGTGCTGTGTACTAAAGCGTTCTGCTCACCGATGGTGGATTGTCTTCAACCACTGCTAACCCTGTTTGTGCGGACTTAGTGCGTTGAGGAGTTTGATATTTGCTCGCCGGTGATCGGCAGTTCTGTCAGTAGTACCCCGTCTTCCTCCACCCGCAACAATGCCTGGCATAAGGTGACACTGGCTGCAGAAAGTGTGTTTAAACCATAATAACCCCCCACCCCATGTTGTCCTCAAGTTAACACAAAATTGGGTTTTTAAGAGATCAATTTTGATATTATCGTCGTTAAACATGTACATTCTATCGCGCAACTCTATTATCGTTGAGCTGTGATGGTGAAAACAGCACACATCGGATGAGGTTAAGGTACCCTTTCAACAAGCGTTGTGCCCAAACACCCACAAATCGACATTCCGCTGGGATTATTTAATCACTTTTTGTCTCCAAAACATAGCTTATGACCTCCACATGGAAAGAGCTTATCCAGCTCGTTCCAATGAGGGGACATAAACTTAGTTTTGGAAGCCAAAACTAAATATTGGTACTTTTTTATTATTTTATTATTTTTATTATTTTATTCAAAAAAATATTTTGCAAGCGTCGTTTTCCAGTAGGGTAAGATGAAAAGATAATATTATGTAAACATTAAGACGAAAGTACTCACCTACCCATACGATAGTCTGTCTTCACTACACAAGCCTCATGCACGCGGAATACAAACGTTAAAGAGTAACGCAGAATTTGCCAGATACAATATCGAAATATTCAGAAAGCCGAACGTCCCAAGATAGGTACTCTTTGGATGGTTATGAATTAAACAACATTCAAAACACGAAAAACAGGAAGGTGCACGAAAATTATAAAACCAGACAACGGGAGAGGGAGTATGAGAGCTGTGTTTGTCGTCTGGTTCGTAAACTTTACCTCTCTATCATCACAAAGTGTTGATCAGCATACCAGTGACCCACCCAGTTGAATTTATTAGTTCGAGTGTCGCTTTAAATAAACTAACACAAGTGTGCAGCCTTTTTTCTTTGTAATTGAAATTGTCAACTGCTCTCGTACTTTTTCGGTACATGGGAGTGGATTTATCCTAAAACACTACACGAAAAGATTGTAGCTACTTTATTAGAGAACACGTTAACCCTTTACACAACAGGAAAAGGCAACCGATACTTGCAAACCAAAACTCTTCAATAACTTTTTTTTTCATTTTTGAGTCAAAAACATTGCTTATGACACCTCATTGGAACGAGCTCCACGAGCTCGTTCCAATGGGAGGTCTCAAGCTATGTTTTTTAGCACAAAAAATGAAAAAAATAATAAAAATTGAACGGTGATGTTTTGTGAATAACGCTGGCCGTTTTTTGGACATTTCGCTGGTTAAACGGTTAAAGATTTAGCAAACTTTTCAGCTGGGTGCCGCCGTGTGGCCTGTAACAAGGTTCATACACTGTTAATCCATTTTTGTAATAACTGACGACTTTTGGAATAGCTCCTACTTTTGTAATACAAATCGCCGGGGTTCAGTGGTTGCGGTATTGAACTTCAAACCTAGAGGTCCACGGTTCGATCCCCGCCAGGGGTAACAGCGTTGTGTCCTTGGGCAAGACACTTAGTCCCGATTACCCACGTGTAGGGGCCGATCAGAACTATTTAAAATACGCTCTAGCCTCGGGGCCTATTTTTTCAATTCATGAGCCAGATTTCAATTTACGGAGTCACACTGCTGTTTGTAACACACACTGCAAGTATGTAATAGCTCTCATCATTTTCATTTAGTACACTATAGCAAACATTAATCTTCACTGTGGTTTCTGATCAAGTCTTGGCTGCCTATTTAGGCAGCCAAGACTTGATCAGAAACCACAGTGAAGATTAATGCTTGGTAATTAAGACTTGAAGTATTAACTTAAGCACTCTACAACAATGATAAATGATAATCATATATATAATACATGTAAGAGTGTCTCTCTCGATTATCCATCGAAAGAATATCAAAATATGATCTGAGACATTACGCGCCAACTGAGAAGCCTATTTATGAGATTTAAGAGCCAGGTCCTGATGTTTCAGAACCAAATACGCACTGGCGCATGCCCAGGTCGGTCCCTGCACGTGGGTGCACGGTGTCGTTATGTAATAAGACGTAATGTTCGTCGATGGTGTACCTGTTTTCAATCAATGCTTTCCCTGCTTGTTTGGAGTTAGTACGTTGGGGAGTCTGACCGCTGTTCGCCGTTGCTCGGTGGTTCTCGCCGTCAGTCTCCGGGTACTCCGGCTTCCTGCACCAGTACAGCCCCACACGAGGTGATTCTGGCTATCGAAAGTGTCATTAAACCCAAATAAATAAATAAATCATAAAAATCGCCAGATTTTTTCATAGCCTACCACTTTTGTAATAAAAGACCGACAGGTTTTGTCATAAAAAAAATCTCAGCATTTTTTCATAGAAATCATCAGGCTTTGCAAGACGTTACTGTTTTTTACTGGCATAAAAAAACTGTGAACTTAATACAACTAATACACGATTCTAGGTCACGTGCTATTATTGTGTGTGTGTGGTTGTCTGGTATCGTAGTATAGTGTAGACGGTATGTACCACTGTTTGTGTGCCGTTAGCCATTGGTACTACTTACTCACCTTAAGCCTTTTACTATCTCCTGGTTACTATATGGGTAGTACACAATGGTATGTCATGTAGTGTTTCAGGATTTTGGTACATTTTAGTCTTGGGGACATCCAAAAACCTACCTAGAGCCATATACTGTACCACTCCGGGCATTTTATGCTATTTCCTTACAATTAAATTTGTTCTAGGGTGTCCGATAGTATCGTAGAAGACTCAGTGTGGTGTAGTACATTTTGATGTTGTAGTTGTTATTTTTTTCTGTCATTATGATTGTCTAGCAGTGGTTGTTATCCAGTACGCGGAGAGTGTATTATCACTAAATCACCCACAGAGTGGAGATTCCACCCAAGCAATACTTGCAAATTTGTTGCAAAGTATAACAAGTACAAGCAAAGTTCCAGCCAGTGGACCTCCGGGTTATACCCGGAGGTCCATTGGTTGAAACATTGCTTGTGTTCTTTGTCCACATGTACAGAATTTGAAAGTGATACTTTGGGTGATAACTCCACTCCACGGATGATTCAGTTACAATCCACTCCTCACGTACTGTAGTAGTTGTTGATATAAGGGTTGTTGATCTAATTGAGATTGTTGGTGTAGAAGGTGTTGGTGTTGTATAAATTAGTGTAGTAGTTGGTGTAGTAGTCATTGGCTGAAGTTATAGGTCCAGTGATAGACAGAGTAGTGGTTAGTGTTGTAGTTGAGGTGGTTAAGGTGCAGACCCAGTCCCCGAAGGTCCATCAAAATCCTCATACCACAAAATTCTCTCCCTCTCTCTCGCTGTTTATCACTATCAGTGGCGTAGATAACTTTTCGTTGGCGGAGGGGCAAGCCCAAAATTTTCCGACAGATCGAAAATTTTCCGACAGTGTAACAACAACAAAAACCCAAACAAACAGAAAGAATCTGTTGTTTACTGCAAATGTACTGAAAATTGGTCTTTTTTCCCCAAATTTAACCAAAATGGCATGTTTTTTATCCCCAAAGCCAGCATTTTAATGTTATTAGGCATAAATTTGCCTAAAAATGGTCCCAAAAAATTTCCGACAAAACTTCTGGTGAGGGGCCTCCGCCCCTTTATCTACGCCACTGATCACTATCATTCTATTTCTCATACTTCTTATATTATTTACATACATTTATGTAATCTTCAACATTGTTTGTGTATATTTTATATTTATTACTGTTTTTCCTGCACTAGTTTATATTTATGTTATTTGAAACGGAAAGTAGATATTGCTAAGTGTTAAGCATTGTCTTCCGATCCGATTTGCTGTAAGAGAATTTGCAAATAAACTATGCTTAAACTAAACAAAATTCCCCAAACCACTATCTTCATGAAACCTGAAGTCTAGGAACTATATGGCCCCTGAAAGCTATGTTGTAATACGTATAGCTGCTATGAGTCATATAGGGGGTAGAATCGCGAAGGCTCTTCTAGGATACCGGAGACTACCCCGAATAATCAAACTGTAGGGAAATAACATAACACATACAGAATGGTACAGGATACGACTGTAGATACACCAATGGATGTTCAAGGCTAAATTGACTAAAATGGGTACACACCGCCTACTATGCAACAAAACTAGACGATCTACCATGTCACACAGCACGATATGACCGCAACAAACAGGCCATAGTATACAGCATAATGTGAGTAAGTAGCACCAATAGCTAACAGGAAACAAACAGGTACACATACCGCCCTTACTATACTACCATACCTGACAACCACACACCCAACAATATCATATGATCTAGAATTACGTACTACCTAAGGCAATAACACGATGGTATAAGACATACCAACATACAAATCTAATACAAGCAGAGTTTCCAGTGGTTGTTGGCATATGTACTATCAACGTGCAGTACGCCTTAGAAGATAGCGCCGCCGTACATCCACATGCAGGGACCGACCTGGGCATGCGCCAGTGCGTATTTGGTTCTGAAACATCAGGACCTGGCTCTTAAATCTCATAAAAAGGCTTCTCAGCTGGCGTGTAACTTCTCAGATCATATTTTGATATTCTTTCGATGGATAATCGAGAGAGACACTCTTACATGTATTATATATATGATTATCATTTATCATTGTTGTAGAGTGCTTAAGTTAATACTTCAAGTCTTAATTACCAAGCATTAATCTTCACTGTGGTTTCTGATGAAGTCTTGGCTGTCTAAATAGGCAGCCAAGACTTGATCAGAAACCACAGTGAAGATTAATGTTTGCTATAGTGGACTAAATGAAAATGATGAGAGCTATTACATACTTGCAGTGTGTGTTACAAACAGCAGTTTGACTCCGTAAATTGAAATCTGGCGCATGAATTGAAAAAATAGCCTCCGAGGCTAGAGCGTATTTTAAATAGTCCTGATCGGTCCCTGCACATGGGTAACGGGGATTAAAAGTATTGCCCAAGGACACAACGCAGATGGCGCAGGTATGGATCAAACCGCCGACTTTTAGCTTTCAAGTCCAAAGCCATAACCAATGAGTCACGCGCTCCCTTTCTTGGACTGGTTGATCAAAAAAAGGTAAGAATCCTTGTTATATTTTGTAGACTCTAAACAAATCCAGAACTGAATTTTTTTATCGCTGTCTAAGTTTAAAAGCATGTATGATAAGACAAGTGCAGCGCGTACTGTTCGTGTTATATCAATATATTGACTTCAGAATGAGATTATAGTAATCACTTCTTACATAAAACACAAAAGAACTCATTGAACACATGTAAAAGTCTTAGATAACGAAAAGGATATGATTCGGTTACACGGCACACTACACATGTTTGGCGAGACTTTGTTTAACTCTTTTGGCGCGGAATAATCTGAGAAACAGAATTCTTAGCGCCTAATATTCATCAGGAATTTTACAGAAAGTATAGATTTCTAGACTAAAGCGTTATGATTTTAAAAGATATTCTAATGATCTTTGACAGTTTTTCAAATGATTTTCTGTATATATTTAAATGACATCTTAACACTTTCAATGGACGATATCGTTGTTCGTGGATAGGACATAAAAGGTGCATGAAACACAGGAATACTTAACTTTGTTTAAGCCTTTACCCAACGAATCGGCCGCATCCGCCGGCGAACTATGCAGCATCAGCAGTTGAAAAAATATTATTTTTCAAAAAATTTCAACAAAACCATTTCATGTATTGGAACGAGCTCGTCGAGCCCGTTCCAACGAGGAGTCACATGATATGGTTTTATTGAATTTTTTTGAAAAATTTGAAAAAAGTGATATTTAAAATAATAAATTTTGATATCGTCTGCTTTGGGTAAAGGGTTAAAAGCACTTAGAAATGGACATACACAGTTGGATAAAATGACTACTGCAGTACCTTTCCGCGGTCTGCCGTCTGACGACTTTAGTCGCCTGTCGCGCCAAAAGAGTTAACCAGTTCGATACGGGATTAATATTAATAAAACATTGACGCATTTATCAGGCGTACATACAGGAGGGGGGGGGGGGGGGGGGCTCTGGAAAAAAATTGCCCGGTATTTCTAAGAAGCCATCATCTCATGATCCTCTTATTTTGTTCTGCCTGAAATAAAGTTACCTTTTTGACATAATCAATTCATAACTTTTCTTATTTTGTGTGTGTTATTCGGTTAAAACAGATGAAAACAGAAAAAAACAAAAGAAATTTTTTTAAGTTTTCAAATGGGGGCCAGGTTAATCATTTACAACTCCGTGGTTTAATACCCATGAAGTGTGATGTTATTTGTAGGGTTGTTATGTGACTTTCAATAATTATGGCTATATAACGATGTTGTATCTTTAGTATTAGTTTGTTTGTTTGATTAGTGTTTAACGTCGCTTTCAAGAGCCAGGCTTATATCACGACACTACAAGTTTTATTGGTGGAGGAGAGTCCTCAGATAAGGCTTGTCTGACTGTGATTTCATTGGCTGATAGAGTTGCATACTGAACGTGGCGAGACCACCAACCATCGACAAATAAGTGAAAACTCTCCCAGATAACAATTTAGAGTAACAAAGTCCAGATGGCAACATCTGCATTCAAACTCACATAGTCAGTGCTGGAATTTTGACGGCTCGGAGTTGTACCCCTAATCGACTGAGCCACCGAGGCCTTAGCATTAGATATCAGATGGAAAATATTAATTCTACAAATGTCTTAACATGGTTTAACTGGTGTGCATTTTTAACCTTATCAACTTGATATCAATTATGAGTTAATTGGATAGATAATGTGCATACACTTTTTGATAGATAAGTTGTTTATTTGTTTGATAATTTGATTGGGGCTTAATGTCACTTTCAACATCTAAGGTTATATCACGACTATCCCAGTTTTATTGGTAAAGGAGGGTCTGCACACAAGCAGAGTTGGATTAAGGTATGGAGTTTATGGGCTGTAGCCCAGGGGCCTCCGCCAGCTGAGGACCTCCAGAGATTAAGTGAAATTAATTTACTGTGAAAAGTTACTTCCTTTGTAAATGCAGAATGAAAGTATAAGTATGCTGAATTATCTCTTTGAAAGGGCTAAAATAATATGCTGTATAATATATTGGAATTTTTTTCTTGTCCATTATTCCAACTCGTTGGCACTGGCAATCCTGATTACAATGAGACGATCTCATCATACTCGCTTAGAGCCTCTACAAGAAATCGCTCATTCCATCCAAACTTTCTTTCTTCTTTCACCATTGCTTTGCGGTTGTGCTTGCACCAAAGACAAAAGTGCTGATAGATGGTAGATTTGCATTACTCTGTGATGTAATTTGCATTTACGTTATCCTATACATTTGAGTTTATCACTGGGGGCCTCACGGTCACAGTATCTGTAGCCCAGGGGCCTACAAAATCATAATCCTGCCATGTATACAAGGCTAGTCTGACAGTGATTACATTGGCTGGGAGAGTCGCCTATCGTGTGCAGCGAGACTACAAGGCATTGAGATTAACCCTTTACCCAACGAATCGACCGCATCCGCCCGCGTAATATGCAAATTCAGCAGTTGAAAAAATATTATTTTAAAAAAAATTTCAACAGAACCATATCATGTGACCCCTCGTTGGAACGAGCTCGTCGAGCTCGTTCCAACGAGGGGTCACATGATATGGTTTTGTTGAAATTTTTTGAAAAATTTACTAAAATGATATTTAAAATAATAAATTTTGATATCGTCTGCGTTGGGTAAAGGGTTAACCGGTAACTCTTCCAGATAACGATTTTGGATTACAAATTCCAGATGATTCCACCTAGAATCGAACCCTTATCGTCAGTGTTGAGAGGCGAGACGGCTTGGAGTTGTACACCTAAACGTCTGAGCCACCGAGGGCCCCGAGTCGTCATGGAAGGAACACGTGTCAGTGTTGTCTATTTTAGTGAATGTTCTGAAAGCGACATGTCGAGTTTTACCATTTCATTTCACAGTTTGGAGAAAGTAACAATCTGTATTCTGATGACCTACTTTTGTAATAAGATCACATTCAAATGTGTTTTAATTTGATCTATTATCAAGAATTAAAGTAAATGTTCAGGCGACACACCTATCCATGACGGGCTGTACCCATTATGGGGCGTGTTGCCTAAACATTAACGTTGATTCTCAATAACAGATCAAACTGAAACAGTTTGTCCTTAATTCATAAATCCATAAAAGAACACGTTTGATAACCACTTGCGTTCTGATGGGCAATAGCTCCATTTTTTCACAACCGTTTTTCCTGACATGTTTCCTGCCAATGTTTTGATCGTTTATTTTGAAAAATACTTTTTCATCATGTTCACGTATTTGTTGAATTTATTTTAGCTTTGTTGCGTAATGTTCCCCATAAGTAATCAGTGGCGTAGCGGAAAATCTTGTGCCCCCCCCCCCCCCCCCCCCGCGTGATAGAGGTGGTTGCCTTTAAAACGGGAGAAAATTTAGTGTTGTTACCGTGCACAGCATACAGGATTTCACGTAGTACATACGCCATAAATTAAATGAAGGTATAGCCTATAGGATCGATTCTAAAAGTACGACTCTGTAGATTTTTTCATTACATGTTTTAAGTTTCACCCCCCCCCCCCCCATCATCCAACGATACACACATGCACGCCCAACATGTGTGACTTGAGAGGCACCATGTATATATATTGTTCATTTCTTACCCCTATCAGTTACAATGATGTAGCGTTCACTTAACCCTTTACCTAACCTGAAAAGCAGACGACGCTTGCAAAAATAATTCTTGAATAACTATTTTTTTTCATTTTTTGACTCAAAAACATAGGTTATGACCCCTTGTTGGAACGAGCTCGACGAGCTCGTTCCAACGAGGGGTCATAACCTATGTTTTTGAGACAAAAAATGAAAAAAATAATGAAAATTAATTGGCGATTTTTGAGAATAGTGCTGGTCGGTTTTGACCGTTACGTTAGGTAAAGGGTTAAAAGAATAATACATTGACTACAAAGAGTACGTCGTGTGGATGTGAGAGTTTTAAATTATGTGTATTTGGTACACAGTCTAGCTCTCTCTCTCTCTCTCTCTCTCTCTCTCTCTCTCTCCCTCTTTTTTCCAGCATTGGGACGTCCTTCAAGACGGGGGCCCCCTTTCTAGCCCCCCCCCCCCGCAATGCGGGCCCTGCGGGCCCATCCCCTACGCCACTGTAAGTAATGTTTCCCCGTACGTTACCATAACTTACTAACATCAGTAAGGTTGGAACAGCACTTTCCGATACAAATGTTGTCAATGAAATCCAATATGTCATAATAAAACTGGAAGTCCAGTCACGAACTGTGCGCTTATCTAGGCGTTATGAAGGACGTAATAATATTAGATTCCTAACACGACACATGCACTGTATCCTACTGGGGCGTGGCGGCTCGGTAGGTAGAGATGCAGACTGCAAGCCGAGAGGTCCTCGGTTCGAATCCCACCTGAGACAATCGCGTTGTGTCCTTGGGCAAGACTCTTCACTCCCATTGCCCACGTGGGGGCACGGTGACCCTGTGTACTAAGGCGCACTGCACGTCGATGGTGCACCTGTGTCTTCAACCAATGCTAACCCTGCTTGTGTGGAGTTAGTATGTTGGGGAGCTGACAGTTGCTCGCCGTTGCTCGGTGGTTCTCTCCGGGTACTCCGGCTTCCTCCACCCGTAAAACTGTCGTGGTCATGATTAGCTTAGCCATTGTGCAGAAATATGTGACCTTAAACACCAATAAATAAATAAATAAATAAATAAATAAATAAATAAATAAATAAATAAATAAATAAATAAATAAATAAATAAATAATCCTACTTGTCAACGGAGCACTGTGTTACTCTAATCTGTAACATAGCTGTCTTATTTCTAATAATTGCTATGATAAATGTTGTTAGGGAAAAAATTGCAAGCAGTGGAAAAAAATGGGTTTTTTTCTGGCCCCAGACCACCCACCCAGCCCGGCCGTGTGAATGTTTTTGCACCCCCCCCCCCCCCACCCCCTGTGTGCATACATTTTTTTCCAATAAAAAAAATCAAAAGATATGAGTTGACGAAAAACGTCGCAGTGAGAAGCACATCGGCAGGGAGGAGGGAGGGAGGGAGGGGGTAAGAAGTCAATCGGTAGGGAGGGACAGTAATAAGCCCCTCCCCCCCCCCGAAATGATGTTACAAATATACAGGGGAAATGAAAAATGCATTTAATGTGACATATTTTTTCAGGAACTCTGGTAGCCTTGCTTTAGATGTTTGCTTCGGGATCCCGATGCCACTGGGACACCGGATCGAGTATACTGGAGAAAGAAGCACTCTACGTGTGTGGCAAATGTTCTCTTTCTCTTTCTCCTCTCTCTTAGGGTTTAATATATTCGCTGGTTTTCTAGGAACCGGGGACGGGAATGAAATTATTTTCAGAACCGGGAACCGGGAAATTTCCCGTGTAATATCAAGCAAATTTACGATTGTAAAATTTGCGGTTGTATTTACGATTGTAACAAATTTACGTGAAGCAAATTTACGATTGTAACGCATTTATTTTAATGATAATGAGCATATTGCATTGGGAATCTCCCATCTCCAAACGGAATGGTTCTTTTCCTAAGATAAGTATGAAGCCCCAACCCGCTTCAATCTCGTCTTTATTTTTTTGATCACCTCCACCTTATCCAACATCAACACCCTCTTCACTGCCGTCACCAGTCTCCTCTGCTATTATCAGAGGAGACTGGTTACGGTTGTGAAGAGGGTGTTGATGTTGGAGGAGGTAGTGAATAGTGATACCAGTGATTCTGAAAATGAAGACGAGTTTGAACTTTGAAGCGAGTGAAGAAGATCTTGCTGCTGAAAGGGAGGGGATGGGGGTGGTGGAGGGTTGGGGGTGGGGGGGGGTCTCCAGAACTGGCTGAGCGTTACAGTGATTTGTTGAAAATGGTTCGTCAGGAATCAGGACTGTAAAATTTCAGGCGTGGAAGGGCTAACGAAATCCTACAAAGTTTCAATTTAGGAAACTTCAGTTCAATACACAAACAGTGCTACGCTTCATTCACGGTTCCGTGCTGTAGATTTCCCGGGTATCGGGGCCGGCTTTCGGAACCGGGAACCCGGGAAGTCCCGTTTCCGGGATTAAACCCTACTCTCTCTCTTTCTCTCTTCTCTCTCTCTCTCTTTCCAGCCATCTCTCTCTTGTGCATATCATTCGTGTAAGAAGCGACATTTTTATCTTATACTGTTACAGAGGAGCCCTATGAAGCTCTCTAAACTTACTCCACACCATCCTCAAAATGTGAGCCCCAGGCCGCCCCACCTGTCTGCGCCCAATCGTAGTATAAATAAAGTGGGTATGCACCAATATTTCCAGTCCAGACATTTTCGTCAGCATTGGAATCTAAGATATCGAATCACTAGTTGAAGTAATCATTAACTCTCTTACGAAACGAGATTTCATACTTGGATTTATGTCACACACAGAGTTCAGTCGGGTATGTAAATGGATGTCTGTAGTACTTGATTGACAGTGTTGGTGGCCCAGTATGGCTGATTTGGAGTACGTGCTATTTAAATAAGAGAAATCCCATACATCACAGCTTAACAGGTCTGGCATTCTTAAAAATGCAGGTGTGCTAAAAATCGCTCCCCTCGCATGGCCTAGGCGTGCGATTAGCACCTGTATTGATCCACAGTTAAATTTCCAAGACTTTTGCGTTTTGAACTATAATCCCGACAGACTAATATTCCATCTGCATCATGAAGGCATGCCTTCGATGATGTAGTTGGAATATTTTATCAGTCGGGGCAGTTCAGTTTTACAACCGTCCCAAGCCCACCAATCGGTTAACCTCTTCAACTGGCGCAGAGATGCAATTCTCTACAAACATTTTTGATTCTGTCGAATTTTCTTTACATGTGCAATATAGTTCATCTACGCTGTTTGAATATAAGAAACAAAAATTATTACTAAGTTGCAGAATCAAGAAAATTACTCCTTTTCGACATCCATTTAAATACACCATAACTTTGTGGTGTACACCATCTTAAATTATCTTCTTCTGTGTTGGAAACCGGGGCTTCGTCGCTGCTGGAAGAAATAGATTCACGCCGCGTATTCAGCCATAACTCAAGGAGTGTTGCCTGAATCCATGCGTGAACGTATGTCTCACCGTGGCGAACCCGCCCGTTTCACTTTTATTGGGGTGGTTCTTATCCCGAAGGGGTCAATAACTTTTCCTCGAAAAGCATAAATCAACAGGAGTTCACTGAAAACAACAATTTTATTACATATATAAAAATAATAAATATGATAATTTGTGACTTACATGGAATCCAAAAGAATAAGAAAACAAAACGTCAATCAACCCCTACCCACACTTTTTGAGTCGCTTGCGGGTCCGCATTCTCTGTTGTCGCTGGTTTTTCCTCCTCTTTGCTGGTATTGGTTCCTTGGTCGCCTCTTCACTACACCCTCTCACTGCCGTCGCACGGCCACCACCGTATTGTCACTTTATCGGACGCCTCTGCTCTAACAGGTGACGGAATGTCACTCTACTACTGCCGTCGCACGGCCACTAGCTTATTGTCACTTTACTTGACGCTTTTCACACAAGCAGTCGCCACCAATGGGGTTAATCTCTCCCCTACGTCTATCTCAGGATAATGTTCATACAGACAAAGCCTACTCTGCCTATGTAAGGGTTGCCTTCTAAAACAGGTAATGCCGTTTACCTAAGTGCATATAGCTCCCTGAACTCGTACTTCGTGTTTCTAATCCTATTCTCATATATGGTCAACGACTTGGCCCGCGACTGCTCCTATTCTAAATATGAGCTCTGTGGCTCCCCAACACTACAACGTGCCTATACTTTCGCACCGATCCGGCACCTCCTCTAACCTATAGCATGGGACATCCCCATCCACACGCAATGACCCACAACCCTACACACCTTCAGACTGGAATTGGCTGGAATGAATTTTTCGAGAAATCCCCCGATTTTTATTTAGAACATTAATTCTTAGTTTAATCACTTCTCTTGAACTTGGCCGCTCAGATCTATCTTAATTTAATACTCGCTTTAAAATTCATTTGAAGGACTCGTATTTTGGTATCTCCGTGACATTCGGTGACAGGATAGATGCGTAATATGGGTGTATGTCCAGAACATGTGTGGTGCACTGTTTTCCAACAATTACACTTTAACTGGCCATAATTACCCAGATAATGACAACACAGAAGAATACCTCTTTGATCAGTTATCAGATAGCTCATGTGGAGTTCAACAAATGCGCCACAATGGACATTAAATTTCATGCTTTATTTGGCAGCGTTTGAATTATTGCCGATCCGTTTTCGGTGTCGGTCATATACCTATCTTTATGCTTTACATTTAACCCAGGCAGAAATATTATCGAAAATATTGACACTTATAACAAAAAAATCGCAATTTTTAGCTATCACCTTGACATTCTGCTTTGCATATATTTTCTGTCCGAAAATTTATGGTTTTACCCCACAACCAGGAAAATGTTGCTCTTCAAACTTGGCTATGGTCTTGTTTACTTTATCTCTCGCTCCACCAAAAATCGGGAAATATCTTGCACGATTTTACTTCATTTTTGCACCATTCATACTCTATGTGACTGCGCATCCATACACTTAATCGATCAGTGCGGCAACAATTACCCAGGATCAGACAGCCATATCTCCCCCCACTATCTGTTTTTACAAGGGAGAACTAGAATGAAAGCATGCTTAACATCTGCCACTTCTGGTGTAAACTTTCCAATCTCTGAACACACTGGCCAACACCTGAACAGGCCCAATTAGTCCGTCCGAAGAGTTACTGAATTGGGTTGCTGAATGCAGTACTGGCCTTAACAATTGAGAAAATCCATTTCATGTTCACAGGGTGGCTCAATAATAATTTACTGCGGGTTGTTGGATTAAATTAAACCTGATCCTCTTTAACTTTTAGTTGGTCAGTATGTTGTTTGGTAAACGATAACCGAATTTTCGTTCACGCAAAAACAATGTGTACTTGTTTGAGAGGGTTTAAGAAACATCTTTAATTACACACAAAAAAAAAAAGTTTTGAACCTCAGACATTTTTTTTCAAATTAGCGAGGGGTGAAATTTTTTATTTTTATTCTTTATTACCGCCGGGACCACGGATTATAAAGAACATGGCCATGGCGATCCTGTCCCGAGGGTCATATGTTATATATAGTTCAACGATCTGAACGCAGCGGCTACCCCATGATTTGGGGTAGCCGCTACGTTCAAATCACTGAACTAATGATATACAGAGATGCATTTTCTTTATTTTTTAGATATTAAAATGTGAATCAGGACACTATAATACCGTACAATGGTTGAACTAACTGACAAAATATCTCAAATGTGCACGCCATTCAATGAATGTATACTTATAGTTAGAAATATATCCCAAACAGCGACATTTTCACTCAGAGGCTTGTATACACAAACGCTCATGTCCGTTTCGTTCAATTCGACGACTTTGAATTTTTTAGTACTGAAATGGTTAACCGGATAATCGGTTTGAAACCAGTTAGCTGCCTTACCGATTCGAAAAACCATCAACCGAAATATCGATAGTGATCGTCATTCCACGTAGGAAATCTGCCACTTCTCCTTTGTGAAAGATTACATATCGAAGCCGCGTTGTGAAAATTGAGAAATAATCGACTTTGGCGTTCATGGACTTCGTTAATGATCAGCAGTTTCCGTGAGTAATGAGTAATCGCAGAAACTATTCCGTAGTGTGTATACAAACGAACGTTGTCGAGTACTCGACAACGTTCGTTTGTATAAACACTACGGAATAGTTTGAGAATACTGCTTTCCAATTCCTATAGTTTTGATCCAATATTCGGTGAAATAATGGCCACGGATAAGCGAATATCATCCGGTTATAGCTCCTGGTTAGTCGGTTACGGTAAATGAGCCAACCGTTTCAGCCCTAATTTTTTTACTCAAATTTTTCAGCAAAAGTCAATTCCACTGTGTCTGCTGTTTGTCCATGATTATTTTACAAGATAAACGATTATTGAAACCGACTCCTCGGTATATAGATTCACACTTCTTTTCTCTAGATTCCGTTGAAATCGATCCAAGAATTTGTAACTTTACGAGTTTATGTTTTTTTTATTTTCGTGGCGCAGCCATCGGCGATATTCGAAAACTACCAATAAAATGTACCAACGCGCACGAAACAAACAAACCTTTTTTCTGGCCTCATTCGGCGAGTGGGAACCCCATATAAAAGAATTGTCAATAGTGGGAACCACAAAAACGTTACGTTTTGTTTTAAAAAGTACTATTTTATTCCAGCAAGTGTTCCGTTAGTGAATAAAGCTTCATTTTTAAAGATTAATTTGTGGCATTACCGTTGGTCTCGTTTTATATCATAATTGGATAACACCGATTTCATACAATCTTTGAATTTACCTGTTTAACATTACTTAGTATTGAAGGAGTTTGGCTATATACGAAAATTATGTCAAGGTGATAGCTAAAAATTGCGGTTTTTTTTTGTTTATAAGTCTAAATATTTTCGATAATATTTTTACCTGGGTTAGATGTAAAATGTAAAGATAGGGATATGGAGGACCCCGAAAACAGATCGGCAATAATTCAAATTCTGCTAATTAGGTAGGAAAGTTTAATGTCCATTATGGCGCACTTGTTGAACGTCACATGGGCTATCTGATAACCGATCAATAGTAAAAGAGACAATATTCTCTTCAGTAATCGTTATCAATGTAATTACAACCAGTTAATATTTAATTGTAGAATACAGTGCATCACATATGTTATGTAGGAGGGCCACAGAGCTCATATCTAGAGTAGGAGCAGTCGTGGGCCAAGTCGGTGGCCATATATGAGAATAGGAACAGGAAGTACGAGCTCAGGGAGCTACATGCATTTAGGTAAACGGCATTACCTATTTTAGAAGGCAAGACAGACATAGGCAGTTGGTCTGAGGGCACTCAGAGAAGGTCCGAATTTAGCCTTGGCCGTCGAGGGTCACAGGCACCGAGATTGAAAGTCCGCGTATTGCTGTAACCCTGTGAGGGTTGTAAGGAACCGATAGTAGTTTGTTAACGGTTGCGAACCGCAGTGGCATAGTAGCCAAAGACGTAAAAGCTGCGAAGTTGATGTCTAGAGGCCGTATTAAGAGCTTGAGTAAGCGCTTGAATAGCTCGCGAGTTAAAATAGTTTTAGGCGGTGTGAGAATTTGTGATGTTGAGAACACTTTGCAGAATATTATCATGTAAGCTTTGTCAAGCATATATCTGAAGGTGGAGAATAACTTAACCCCGTGAGAATGAGGCAAGGCGCAAAGTGATCGTGAACTGTTGTTGACGCCGACTGAATTGTGATTGAACTGTGAGAACGCTGATAGAGTCACCCAAACAGAACATTATATGTGTTAAGCCCGAATGACTGTGAAGTAACCCTGCGAGGAGGAAGCAGCGAGAAGTGAATAGACACTTTGTATGCATCACAAACCGTGAGGAAATGAAGATAATGTGAAGTTGATCCAGCGGACACAGCTAGCCATGGGAGACGTCGAGGGCCCTAAAGAATAAACTGTTACTCGCGTAATTAGTGTATTCTTATGGATAATTGTGTGAGTAATTTTTTCGATATTATATTTCTTCGTACATGTAAATAAATAATCTTTTCAGTGAATTATCGTTGATCACCCTTTGGCGTTGTAAGCCACAGGCACCTTCAGGAATCCTAAGAGTCCCAAGCGGATAGGGCATTGATAAGGTGGCAAGGTTTACGTTCGAACTGGGGTTCAGACGACAGTCACTGCCTGTCGGCTGAGCACTGATAAGAACATAATTTTTCCTCCATGATTCGAACATCAATTTAACCCCGTAATCCCGCGACAAATTATACCACTCATAATATCTTAAATTCGGACATTCTATTGGCCATGTATCTTGAGGGAGTGGTAAGTTCAGTCTTTTCGTGCAATAATCGGGGAAATTTCAGGATAAGAGAAGTTATGTTGCTATATATAGTTTTGATAAAACACTGCTTAAAACTTATCTTACATGCAAGCTAAGAAATATTTAGTCTTTACAATAAGAAATGAGACCAAGATACATCATTATCTAGCTCAGGAGTGGCACCAGGGATTTCTCGACAGGGGGGCTGACCTCTCCGACAGGGGGGCTATAACGTTTGACCTCCCAAACGAAGGAAAATGAGTGAAAATTGGTAAATTGGACAACCAAAATAGAAGCAAATTGAGTATGTTTGTTGATTATTTAACCCTTTACCTACATGTAACCTGAAAAGCAGACGACACTTGCAAAAAATAATTCTTGAATAACTAATTTTTTTCATTTTTTGTCTCAAAAACATAACCTATGTTTTTGAGACAAAAAATGGAAAAAATAATGAAAATTAATTGGCGAGTTTTGAGAATAGCGCTGGCCGGTTTTGGCCGTTACCTTAGGTAAAGGTTTAAAGTAAACATATTATAATAAGGTCGGGAAATATTTCATCTATAAAGCCAGTTTGACGAACGATATTAAGAAATTTCGTGAGACTCACTATTCTCTATCAAAGTTCCAGTGCTGCACGGGTTCGAGACAGACAAGACGAGATATCTACATTCGATTGTCGGAAATTTCTCGTGAAGTCGGGTTAACGAGACTCTCCGACGGATTGACTAAAAATCTCCAACGCCACCACTGATCTAGCTGCACTTGAGAGCACAACGATAAATCATTGATTAGGGCATTGGACTTCAGATCGAAAGGTCTGTCATTCAATGCGGACCCACTCTATCTCAGTTACGAAAGGGGGTGCCTGGTGGAGACGTGTAATAATGCGTACAGGGTGTCAATGGTAGACTTTCTTTGAACCACTGCAAATCCTGCTTGTATCGGCTTACAGTACGGCTGCCGTTGACTGGTCATTTTCCATGGGTGAGCAATATTTCCACGGACGCAATACTATTAGATTTCAAACACTAATTATAGGAATAATCATCAAAAATTTAATCAATGAAGCACCGGCTCCAACCCGGTGCTTCATTAATAAAAAAATTGCTGGTGATGATTTTTATTGCCTGGTAAACGCATCATTGCCCATGGCCCATGCGATGATTTCGACCAGTCCACGGCGACTGTACTGTCATAAATTGGAGAGTACCACAATTACTAGTCGTTGCTCGGTGGTGCTCTCCGGGTGCTCCGGCTTCCATCACTCGTATAAAACTGTCCGACACGATATGACAGATTTCTCAGTTGCACTAGAATCTCATAAAAACGTACAGCACGACCGCCGTGTACTGGTCACTTTCCGCACGTGGGCAATATTTCCACGGACGCAATAATATTAGATTCCAAACACAAATTATAGAAATAATCATCAAAAATTTAATTAATGAAGCACCGGGTACAACCCGGTGCTTCATCAATTAAAATTTTGCTGATGATGATTTTTATTATACCTGGTGCACGCATGCGTGGACATCACTGCCCACGCGTGGATTACGACCAGTCCACGGCGACCGAAGTTAACATCGGAAGCACAGGAATTGGAGGAAGCCGGAGTACCCGGCACATATATAATTTATTTATTTTTTATTTATTTATTGGTGTTTAAGGTCATATATAGAGAACCACCGAGCAACGACGAGCAGCTGCCAGCTCCCCAACATCGTAACTCCACACTGCAGCACAGGCAGGGTTCGACTGGTTGAAGACATGCGCACCATCGACGTGCAGTACGCCTTAGTATACGACGTTATCGTGCCCCCCATGTGGACAATCGGGGTTAAGTGCCTTGCCCAAGGACACAACGCGGGAGTCCAAATCGATCGCTCAGACGCATGCTTGAAAGGCCGATATGTGCTTATGTGAAAGTGCATGAGAAATTTGCTGTTTTCCAAGGCCTATTGCATGTGTGGACATCAGTGTCCACGCGTGTATTACGATCTGTCCACGAAGACTGGACTGTATAAGTTTATATTATTACTCGCGGACCCACCCGTCCAAAGAAAATTTCTAGATGGACAGAATGACACATATATAATTTATTTATTTATTTATTTATTTATTTATTGGTGTTTAAGGTCACACACTTATGCACAATGGCTAATCATGAACATGACAGTTTTACGGGTGGAGGAAGCCGGAGTACCCGGAGAGAACCACCGAGCAACGACGAGAAGCTGCCAGCTCCCCAACATCGTAACTCCGTACTGCAGCACAGACAGGGTTAGATTGGTTGAAGACATGTACATCATCGACGTGCAGTACGCCTTCGTACACGGCGTCATCGTGCCCCCATGTTGACAACAGAGTTAAGTGCCTTGCCCAAGGACACAACGCGGGAGTCCGAATCAATCGCTCAGACGGTCACCCATCCAAGGACTAACCGGGCTCGACGTTGCTTAACTTCGGTGATCTGACGAGAACCTGTTACTGCAACGTCACCACGCCCCCTACACTTATATAAAAGATTGGCAAAATAAATGTACTTATATTCAACTCGTCAGTGGTAAGGGAGAGTCCAGACAATCCGAATAACATCCAATAAAAGAAAGTGTGTTTTCGTTCGCTCGATCCATCATGATTTTGACCACCAACCCTAAACCTTTTTATTCTGTTTTAGCATTAAAATACCACTTTTATTACATACTACATTATGGGATAAGGATAACTCTCTTACGGATATTTGTCGATATCCATTGTCAGGAAAAATATAAAGAATAGCTCTGAGAACGTGATGCACATTAAGCAGGAAGTTTTCGCATTTTCGACGTTCGGGTGTTTTAACTGCATTAAAAATAATGTTTTAATTGCCAATAAAGCATCGCAATGCCTAATAAATAGAAAACCTACAGTTCTTGAAAAGATACCAAAATTATCTCACTGACTATGAGAAAAGCTAAGTTTTCACGAGCAGCTTTCAGCTGCTCGTAAAAACTTATACTTCCTGGCGGTCAGTGCCAGTCACTTGTGAGATAATTCTAGTATACCCTACCCAAAAGCAGTAGGTGTCACGTGTACACAAACAGAACAACACATCTATATGGTATTTAGAAAATTTGGTAGCCATGGCGACAATCTTGTAGTGATTTGTCTAAAGTGTTAAGGTCGCTATCAGATTATCTCAGATGAGGAAGGACTTTTACGGATTCCACACTCTCTTGAAATGTTCTACGGCTGAAATCTCATGCGATCCCACCTTGGAAACGGATGTGTTGACAGGTCGACGCGTTGCGGTAGCCGGGGCACCAGGTGAGAACCATCGTGAAGCAGTAAGCACCGGCCACATATTTTAAAGTACTCACCCGGTGGTTCATTGACTGAAATATTGCTTGCGTTTGTAATGCTTCTTCATAGAATTTTGAGAGTCATCTCCTGGAGGAAGACTACACTCTTCGGGTCTTTTAGTGTTAATCTACTCTCTTCGTCCAGATCGTTCTTACTTTTTTTTTGCTTCCGGGTGGATTAGTATGTTTATTTATTTATTTATTTATTTATTTATTTATTTATTTATTTATTTATTGGGATTTAACGACGCTTCCGACAGCCAGGGTCACCTCGTGTCGGACAGGTTTACGGTTGGAGGAAGCCGAAGTACAAGGAGAGAACTATAGTGCAACGACGAGCATTTGCCAAACTCCACCCAAACAGGGTCAGCATTGGTTGAAGACAAGTGCACAATCGACGTGCAGTACGCCTCGGTGACGTACACAGCGCCATCGTGCGAGTACATTGCCCAAGGACACAACACAGTTGTGTCCTTGGGCAATGCACTGGCACGATGGCGAAAACCTCTCGATTTGAAGTTCAGTGCCGTAACTGCTGAATCAGCTTGCGGACACAATCGGACTCGAGGACCCATTCGGCCGAAACATTCGTTTATTACATGGAACGTGATTTTTCCGCAATGGGTCAGGCCATTAGTATTGCAACGCAGGCAAACAGCTGTTAAAGTGTTAATATTTGTCTATAATCGAACTGGCACTTCATAGTCATAAAACAACTTCTCACAATTGTTCTAAATATTTTCTGTCTAGCGTTATCGTTCTTTTCTAAATAATCATTTTATTGTTGATCATAAAATGACTGTAAAACACAGAAATCAAACATTCAATATAATTGTACGTGGTTACAAGTCTCGCAAGGTCACGTTTGTGATTTTCATGAACGATATTTTAACAAAAGCGAAGAGCGATCTCATTTCTTGTAATAATTGAAGCTCATCAAATGTAACACTTTTATTTCAGTCTAAAGTCGCGCCATAAACGAAACTATTTGTAGTAATGCCACGAATTAACTCTCTACCTAACACAGGCAACTTTTTTTTTCAAACTAATTAAATATGTATATTTTATTAAACTCCTCGTCGTGGAAGTAAAATACAAGCGTGCTATCCTCATTTTCCTTTTATGGGAGTAACTTTAGTAGTGTAGCGGTCGAGGTATAAAGGCCATTTACCAACCAGCCTGGTTGGTCCGGATCTCTTAGTCTCGTGGTAAATAGGTCGCTCGCTTTGTGTGCTAGAGGTCGACGGTTCAAACCCCGGCTCCCGCACTTATCTCTCCTCCTGTTACATTTGGGGGCTCGTCCGATCCTCAGCAGTAGGTGGCACTGCGGGTGTTTCGACCGCTGTGAGGGAGGAACTTGGGTGAGATTCACATGTGGTGAATCTCAAAAGAAGGGGAGAGTAGTGTAGCGGTCGAGGTATAAAGGCCATTTACCAACCAGCCTGGTTGGTCCGGATCTCTTAGTCTCGTGGTAAATCGGTCGCTTTGTGTGCTAGAGGTCGACGGTTCGAACCCCGGCTCCCGCACTTATCTCTCCTCCTGTTACAGTAGTAAGGGATGACACTATGGTGACCTGATTTAAGACCGAAATTCCCGTAGAAATTCCCGTGTTCTCCAGAGAAAATCCACGGTCGTGTGTACTATGGACACCTGATTTAACACCGAAAATTCCCATAGACATTTTTACGCCAGAGTGCCATCGGCCGATGGCACTCTGGCGTAAAAATATCTATGGGAATTTTCAAAGTTAAATCAAGTCCCTATAAGTACCATCGACATAAATTTTTAAAAAATTCAAAACACTGTGGGAATTTCCAGTGTTAAATCAGGTCCCCATAGCACACACGGCCGTGGATTTTCTCTGGCGAACAGATGTCTATGGGAAATCAGTGTTAAATCAGGTTCCCATAGTGTCGTCCCTTACTACTAACATTTAGCGAGTAATTCCAAATCATTTTCTTAACCCTTTTCGCAACATACACGATATCTAAATTCATTATTTTAAATATTATTTTTTTCAAATTTTTCAACAAATTTCAATAAAACCATATCAATGTGGCCATCATTAGAACGAGCTTGTCGAGTTCGTTCCAATGAGGTGTCACGCGATGCGGTTTTGTCATAATTTAAAAAAAAAATTTCCGACACTACATTTTGTAAATTAGAGGGCAAATGCGGTCGATTCTTAGTTTAGAAGTTTCTTGACAACCGAGAACGCCACCACTGACCTCAATTTAATACTCATTTTTCACAATTTTCCCAGGATCGCCTCGGCCGAACAGGTGATTGTCGATGGCCACTAAGTCTTAGTACACCACCGCAACAAAATTTCTGGCTACACGCCTGTTTTTTGTTTAATTCTCGAGCACTTTTTTCTTACAGACTGGGTCCTTTTCTATACATTGAAACATGCCTGTATTGACTCTAATGGTGTGCGAAGTGTGTTAGTATGCTTCTTTGTCAACCTCTACAGTACGCGGAGAGTGTATTATCACTAAATCACCCGCAGAGTGGAGATTCCACCCGTGCAGTAACTGCAAATTTGTTGCAGAGCATAAACGTCACAAGCAAAGTTCCAGCCAATGGACCTGCGGGTTAAACCCGGAGGTCCATTGGCTGAATCATTGCTCGTGTTTTTTGTTCATATGTACAGAATTTGAAAGTGATACTTTGTGTGATAACTCCATGCCACGGGTGATTTAGTTACAATCCGCTCTCTACGTACTTTATATGTGAATACTATGCTGGTGTCGGTTTCTTATATGTTACACACCCACATCGAGAAGATTTCCCTGTATTAACTTGTCTGCTTCCATTAACCCTTTCCACAATGGCGCCCCGAAGGTATCATGTCAGTCAAAACTGTCAACGGTGAAATGGGCGAAACCACCCTGCTTTGTTGGGAGGTTCAATAATCATTTAATCCAACAGCTCTGTCGGGCTGTTGGATTAAATCATTTCTGAGCCTCGCTTTAATTTGTTTGCTCTTTATATATCGTCTGCTCGTTCACTACGAATGTTTTCTTGAAATTTTGGAATGCATTGCCCGCGCACCTTCGCTCACAAAATAATTTATCGACTTTCAAAAAGCATCTTAAGACTCATTTATTCAAATCATATTTCCCATAGTACCTTTCATGTGATTGTGAAGCGTTTTAGAGCACCTTCGGTGGTTTCACGCTATACAAAATCTATTATTATTATTTATTATTATTTATATATCGTCTGCTCGTTCACTACGAATGTTTTCTTCACGCAAAAATTTGTGCACACCGCGTTATTTATTTATTTATTTATTTATTTATTTACTGGTGTTTAAGGTCACATACTTATGCACAATGGCTAATCGTGACCGTGGCAGTTTTACGGGTGGAGGAAGCCGGAGTACCCGGAGAGAACCACCGAGTATCGACGAGCAACTGTCAGCTCTTCAACATTCTAACTCTGTTCAAGCTTCGCTCAAGCAGGGTTACGGGGGTTGAAGACATGTGCGCCATCGGCGTGCAGTACGCCTTACTACACGGTGTCATCGTGCCCCCATGTAGGCAAGCGGGATAAAGTGCCTTGCTCAAGGTCACAACGCGGATCATCCCGGACGGGGATCGAACTCGGGACCTCTAGCATAGAAGACCAACGGTCTACCACTGAGCTACCGCGCTCCTGCACACCGGGTTGAAAGGGTTAATCGTTTCTAATATACAGCTGACGAAATAGGCCTCTTTAATCACACACGTTATTAATCGATGTGATATACATATTATTACTAATTCTGTTTTTGTACGAAATGTAAATTAGAGTCGAGCTCGGGGACGCGGTGGCTCAGTAGGTAGTGGTGCAGACTGCGAGCCGAGAGGTCCTCGATTCGAATCCCACCTATGGCAACCGTGTTGTGTCATTGGGAATGACACTGCACCCCCATTGCCCACGTGGGGGCACGGTGGCGTTGTGTACTAAGGCTTACTGCACGTCGATGGTGCACTTGTCTTCAACAAATGCTAACCATGCTTGTGGAGTTAGTATGTTGGGGAGCTGACAGTTGCTCGGTGGTTCTCTCCGGTTGCTCCGGCTTGCTCCTCCTATAAACCTGTCGTGGTCATGATTAGCCATTGTGCAGAAACATGTGACCTTAAACACCAATAAATAAATAAATGGAATTGAGCTCTTGTTCCTAAGGCCATTTCGCGGTGAGTCAGGGTATTATCTTGGAAACAAGATCGAGACTACGACGCCACATTTTGTATACAAATATAATGGTGATGATAGATTTAATTTAAATTTTCAACTGCACATGTAGTGGTAATAACTTGATTAACTAGCATTTTAATTTCAGCTTTAATTTTAAGTCTTGTAAAACAGATCGTTTCAATCGAAACTGTAAGCAGCTGCACTGAACTCTCGGGATTCCTGGATAAACTTCACTGGCGCTTTTGTTTAAAGTTTAATTCCGAGAACGCGAATTTCCGGTTCCGAAAGCCGGTTACGATACCCAGGTATCGCTGTTACGATACCCAGGTAATCTATAGCAAAGAACCGGGAATCAATTCAATTCACTTCAGTTCAATTCAATTCAATTCAATTCTTCATTTTTTCATGACCATTTATAATGGTATTAGGAGTTTCAAAATGACACACAGTTACAGGCTTTGCATTATGCAGATACAATATGTTAAATAGAGAGTAATCGCTTGACTGGACTGGTTACGTGAAATAATTCACGAGAGGCGAACAAACACCAGTGCGCGAATGCGCACGAGTGTTTTACAATATAGTCCCTAGCCTCGAATGAATTATTTCACGTAACCAGTCCAGTCAAGCGATTACTCTGTTTATTACTTTTCATTATTAACGATAATTATATTATTTAACCCTTTACCTAACGTAACGGCCAGCGCTATTCTCAAAAATCGCCAATTAATTTTCATTATTTTTTCATTTTTTGTCTCTAAAACATAGGTTATGACCCATCATTGGAACGAGCTCATCGAGCTCGTTCCAATGAGGGGTCAAAACCTATGTTTTTGAGACAAAAAATGAAAAAAATTGTTATTCAAGAATTTTTTTTGCAAGTGTCGTCTGCTTTTCATGATAGGTAATGGGTTAAAAAAAGCCAAAAAAAAAACAACAATGAAGTCCCCATTACACCCACGACAAAAGCGTCTTCGTTTGCGCGCACGGATACATGACACAATTGTTGATTGCATAATTCACTTGTGAAGTTATTTTTATAATCAAACCGGGAAATCCCAGTAAATCGCACTTTGGAAAGTAATAAAACAAAATAAATACTTATCTACAAACCATTGAGTAAATTGTTCTGTCTATATTATCTATTTATTCGGTTTTAACAACACTTTCGACAGCCAGGGTGTCCTCGAGTCGGAAATTGTTCTATCTACCAGCATGGCTCGATGTGCCGCGCTCCCGGCCCCAGTCACACATGCTACTGCACACTGCGCACGGGAGCACGACACTTGGTCGAAACGCATTTGGTCGAATGCACATTTGGCCGAAGAGACGCTTAGTAGAAACGACACTTGGTCGAATGGACACTCCGTCGAATGGAGACTTGGTCGAAAGGATAATTCATCGAACTCACATTTGGTCGATTTTTCATTTCGAAAAATTAGGCCATTTTGTATAGTCCCCAATCACTGAACAATGTTTAGCAATAAAATTAAATTAACCAGAATAAAAATTATCAAACAACTTTTGTTGGATTCGACCAAAGGTCCATTCGACCAGGTGTCCATTCGACGAAGAATCCATTCGATCAAATGTTATTCGACCAAACGATCATTCGACGAAGTGTTCATTCGAGGAAGTGTCTTTCAACGAAGTGTCAAGTCGCCCTGCCACACTGTTGATATAATGAACAGACCAGGAAGTTACAGAACATCAAAGATTGTGAAAGCGCCGTTCTCTTATTTTTAATTGGGTTTAACCCTTCGATACTTTTGTACGTTTTATGACGTACGAAATCAAACAGCGCGTTCATACTTTCTGGTCATTTGTTTTGTTATTATTTTTCGATTTTTTAAAGTTTTAATCTCAATTCCTATTTTCTCCCGAATATTGCTCAGTGACAACCGTTGAGCCAAATGTTATCGCAGCTTAAAATACTAATATAATCCTGCTGTCAAGACTTCTTAAGTGGTTGAGTGCTAGAAGCCACTATCAGGGTTTTCAAAAATGAGGATACCAGAGCAAAAGCAACACTTACTTTGCTTATATTTCATATTCAGTCACACACAAATAATATATTGTTTATTTAAATTTGTTTTATTACAAATTATTGGAGAGTGCCTGTGGGCACTCTCCAATAATTTGTAATAAAACAAGTTTTGAATAACAAATTCACACCACCAAAAACAATCTCGCCGTCAACCAGATAATCACTAATGTGAAAAATATCTTGTTATTTGTACTTTCCGATGTTTGACGTCTCATTTTGAAAAACGTTGAAGAAACTGAATTCCCAGTGACGTTTGAACGTCAGGATAATTAAAGTCTCTAAGGGTTAACACTTTGGACCATGATGGTATATTCCAAGTCTCTTCACAGCCATCAATTGTCAGCGTCTATTTTCCTTACATGGATGGGGGTACCAATCAATATCTTCAACGTGCAGCTCCAACATCTTGATTGGTCTACTTCACAAATTCACTGAACAACTATCTACTTTATGAATTCATGCCGTAGGGCACTGTGGGTACTCTCCAATAATTTGTAATAAAAGAAGTTTTGAATAACATATTCAGACCAACACAAATAATCTAGCCCTCAACCAGATAATCACAAAAGTGAAAAATATCTTGTTATTTGTACTTTCCAACGTTTGACGTCTCATTTTGAAAAACGTTGAAGAAATTGAATTCCCAGTGACGTTTGAACGTCAGGATAATTAAATCCCCCCCCCCCCCCCCCCCAACTGCATGTGTAACATACGTGTGTCCCGGGTGAGATAGCAGCAGGGAGAAACAGATGTATTCCACCTCACCCACGTGACGTTATACATTTATAACGTTATTATGACGTTATGCATATCGTATCAGTTTCTTGCTACCAACTAATTCATATTGACGTCATCAGAATGCCGTGTTATCAAAGTTTGATGCTCTAAAACTCTTTCGATCCCAAGATGCCACCGTTCCTAATTGATTTCGTGGTATATACCTTTGGTATATACATAACTTTTGCATGCTCTTTCCGATGGTGTCATTAGTTTTTCAAAACAACGAATACCAAATGAGTTGATTATATCAGCACGTGACCGCCGATTACTTCTGGCTAACGTTACCGCTGTATGGTGGGGGGGGGGGGGAGAAAAATAATCCCTGATGGGTACGGGAGTGGGATGGGAAAATCTCACCCGAGGTCAAGATATTTGGGCCAGACACGAGGCTAGCCTCGTGTCTGGCCCAAATATCTTGCCCTCGGGTGAGATTTTCCCATCCCACACCCGTACCCATCAGGGATTATAATAGTCTCAAAGGGTTTAAACAGAGAATAATAGTCAAACGTTCAAACTGATGAGGAAAAAAAATTAAAATTCCAGCATCTGTATTTTTTATATTACTCCACGAGAAAATGCCGACGTTAAATTTTGTGAAATGAAGCTCACGTCGGTGATACAACTTCGCTAGCATTTCGAAATTCAATTTTTATATGAAATTCCCTTACCAATAGTGTTAAATTTGCTGACAGGTTTAGAAAATTAAGGGGAGCTAACTTTGTGTCAATCTCTTCCAATGACGAAAATTGTCAAATAAGCCTGTGTAAAACTATTCCGATGCAATAACTTGAGCAATTATGCCGTGCATCTTTTGATCAATAGTCATAAAGGCAGAGAGTGACCTATACTTCCATGCCCTTGATGTAGTGATGGCGCTGGGATTTCCTCGACAAGCGGCACGAGCTCGCTGATAGGGGGCAAGGGTATTCCCTGACAAGCCCACATTAAGTAAGTTAGTTTCTTCGATGGGGAGTGTGTGTGTGTGCGTGTTAGTGTGTGAGTGTGTGTGTGTGTGTGGGCGGTGGACTAGACCTCCCCAACAAGTGCCTGTATGCTTCCTGAGCCTCCCCCGACACACATTACGCCTTGGCGCAGGACTGTTTTAAGTGATTAATATGTGTCCCTGTGAGAACGAAGAGGTCGTCAGCACTGGTAGGGATTCATCGGAAGATTCTATGCAACAAATGCGACCGTCCTCTATTTTCTTACCCTCCACGACTCGCCCTTTCAACGTCCAAGCTTGTGTTTCTAGTTCCGCACTTGATTGTATACAAATACAAAATACATTTAACTCGTTTCATATTCGGCCAGTTTGACTTCATTCCAATTTGTGCGAAGAACATTCACACCAATCTTGGCACATCCTGCAACAGACACATTATTAGTAACATTATTGGTAATTCTGTTTCTCTGTAAAGTGTGAAAATGTTCGGAATGAACATAAATTCTTACTATCAATCAGTTTCTAATTATCATACTAATTGACATTTTAATGTTTTTTCTGTTTTCAGCGAAAAGGCTTTTGGAATTCCCCGACGCATATCTATTGGAAGCCGCTGCTTGTAATAACAGCCGAATGATGTTCTGATAGCACAAAACGAGTCGTTTAAGTTTAAAGAATATTTTACAAGGATTAGCAAGCAATTTATAATTCTATTAACCCCTCTACTTGACCCATTGGCACGGCTATATTGAGATGACTTCCGTAGAGGCAAGTTCGTGGCCTCGCTTCTCTCGATACTTTGAAGGCATCTTTAACCGGCACGGAGTGGGTTTCTCTCAGCCACCTTACGTCCCCACCCGATAGGACGGCACGCTGTTACAGCATCAACCCCACAATTGATACTGGCAGAGAGTGTTCAGACACCAGCAGAACTATCCCGACGAAGGATCAATCCCGGGCCTCTGGCAAGAGACACCGCCGCTCTTACCCACTCCACTACCATCCTCGTTTCCACAGAAGTTGCTATTCTGTCCCTCACTAGCGTGAATAGAGTAGACATATTTAAAAAAGCCATATTTAACTTTCCTGTCTAAATATACTATTCAAAACAGTAGGGGATATTTGATAAAAGTGAGATATATGAAGACATGTATTTATATTTTCATCAAAAAGACAGTTGAGGCATTGCACTGTCACATCTGGTGAATGATTTCAGCGATAGTTGGATGTCTGACGAGCACACATTCCACGCACTGAGCTGTAGAAGACATGGACGATCAGTCAGAGAATTTACCACGTTCAGTCCAAGACCTCAATACCTTGTAAATCCTCCTCGGTTCGCGAAACAAGCGCGGATCCGACGTGGCATACTCCTCACCAAACGTCCAATATCAGCTAGACTGATGTTATTCCATTCTTCCTGCAGTGCAGCGGCGAGTACCTGGACATTGGTAGGGGCTGTTGGCGTTGTCGTACGCGCCTGCCAATCATATCCCAGACGTGCTCGATTGGTGAAAGGTCTGAACTTAGTGCTGGCCAAGGAAATGTAGTGATGTTCTGCTCCCGGAAAAAAAAACAGAGAGATTTGCAGAAAATTCCAGTGAAATTTCGCCGCTTTATAAAAAATAGTCTCTCAACGATTTCCGTTCCGCACATGTGTGCGGAACGGACTTCAATTTTCCGCGTAGTTTAGTGTGGCTGTCGTTTATGATTTCATAGAACATGCGTATAATAAAATGCTTTACACACCATTCTGACAGGTTACTATGACCAGGTAACTTTGGTCAGAAAAATATTTTGTACCTAGATTATAACTTGTTTTAGACTCCAATAAATTTAATAACAATTTATTGGACCTCAGAATACACGTGACGGGAGTTGGCTACAACTCTCTGACGGGAACTTCATAATTAACTCTCCAGACAATTCGTCTCTTGAGTTCCAATGTGTTCTATGTGCCTTCTGGCACATAGAACACATTGGAACTCAGGGGACGAATTCTTTACAAACAGTTAATAAACCTATATTTTTTCAATGCCTCACAAATACAATTGAATAGCTTGTGGGCATTTGACAAGTTCCCACACGCTCTTCATTTGTGTTGTTAAGGAAACTTATTTTTAACGACACTTTCGATATCCAGGGTCACTTCGCGTCAGGCAGTTTTCCGGATTGAGGAAGCCGGAGAACCCAGAGAGAACCACCGAGCAGTGGCGAGCAACTGTCAAGCAGTGTTGGTAATGGTTGGGTTGAAGACAAGTGCACCATTTAGGATCGAACCGTGAACCTTTAAGCTTGAAGTCTAATGCCGTAACCAATCCACTCCTCACCGCCCCCCCCCCCCCCTTCGAATAGAAATTACTTTAGTCAGGTCAGTATTTCCGAATGTCAAAATGATGCGGATTCGGTCACGGCGATAGTACCAACCTCACCCCCACCCTCAAAACCGGGCTTATGACGTCCGGCCTGAAAGGTAGAGTCTCTTGTTCCCTTACTTGAGAATTATCTTCAAGCGTGACGACATCGTATAAGTGAAACAAAATCCGGCAGAACTTTATGTTTTCAACAGAAGCCTTACTTGAAGAGTGTCTGACTACTTAGTCAATTCTACACAATTAAACCTTTTTTCTGTTCATGCATTTTCAGGCAAAATGATTGGCTAAAGTATTTCTTTTTTTTCTTTCCATAACAGAAACCCAGGCCTGGCATTCTGAAAAATGCAGGAGGGCAAAAAATCGCTCTCCTCAATCAGCTTAGGAGAGCAATTAGCCTTACACAGTATTTTAAGTATCCAGTTGAACAAACTCATTGAAACTGAAACCAACAGACTACATCAGTGATTTTATTAACTTTACTAAGGTAAAGCGAAATCTCTTAGACATCTGGATGTCTCACTCAACAACCGAACACACACTTGACAAGACCTGTGTGTGTACCCAGACCTGTTGTCCTAGAAAGTCATACGCCTACCACTACCACCTTCAACCCCCCAAGGGGGGTTGAAGGTGGTAGTGGTAGACGTGTGACTTTCTTGGACAACAGGTCTGCTTGAATCTACAGCCACATCCTGGTGCAAGTGCTTCAAGTGACAGGATAGTAGTAATGGTAGTATATTATAGTGTCAATATTCCTTGAATAATTACCCCTCGAACTGTGATGTCAGTTGTTGAACTTGAAACTGACAGAAAAAAAAATATTGCTGTGACCCATTTTGCTTCAAATGATTGCAACTGTGTTTGGGTATGGTTGCAGCCATTACCCTTTACCACTAAACCACTTTCAAAATGAAATTACGTGATGTTATGACTTCGAAGTTAAATTACATTTTTGCTTTACAACAAAAATTTAATGTGAGCATGATACATGTAATCTCAATCATCCCAGACCAAAATATTTAGGAGGGCAATTTTTCGCTCTCCTTAATTCTTTCAGGAGGGCAGTAAGGAGAGCTAAAAAATCGCTCTCCTGAAATTGCCAAGACTGGAAACCAGAAAAAAACCGCATTTTGGCCCGCCCTAAACCACGCCTCCAATGTCTGCCTTAAAAATTACGTTGCATAGGGTAAATGGAAAAGTACCCCTGTACACTCATATTGTTTCAACATGAAAAGTAATTAATACTTATCTCATCATATTAAAATGACTTTCAAAATCAAATTTATTAAACAATGAAATCCTTATGCTTTTTATTGCATGTTCAATTTGTTCATACGCAATATGATCATCTGCGTTCATCGTTTTACCCAAATCAAACTTAAACAATGACCGGTGTGACAGGAATGGAAGTCCGTAGGAAATTAGTCCCTCTGGACTATTATTCCGCGGAATTATAGTCCTAGGTCTAACATTTCTAGGAATAGTAGTCCGCCGGACTACTATTCCTAGAAATGTTAGACCTAGGACTATAATTCCGCGGAATAATAGTCCAGAGGGACTAACGTTCCTACGGACTTCCATTCCTTTTACATCGGTCATAATAATCCACAAACGAAACTCACGCCAACAAAACTTTCCAATTTCCAAATAGCCCGAAAGAACTCTTTCTGAGACAAAGTTCAACAAACTTCATATCATCTGGGTTTATATCCAACTCCACATTTACAAACTCTGTTTTCAGCTTCTCAGGAAATGGTCAAAATCAGAATTAAATTTAATTCAGTGTTGCTTTGAATGACAGCACCTTCACGTCAAGTGGAAAAGGAGACTGAAGTTTTGTGTGGGTGTGGCCTATGACGTTCCTTTTAACTTACGCAATTCATTGGTAAATAACAATTTTTGATGACACAAGAACATGTTTCAGTGAAGTGTATCGTTATTTCAAACAGAATTTTAGAAAACTATGCTTTTTTTATTCAGTTATCACTAGAAAGCATGATGCGACCTGGTTTTTATTTTAACTCTGCGAAGTAGAGAGTGTTTAAATTCATTGCCCCCAAGCTTAATTATAAGGAATGATTGTTTGTTTCTGTCTATTTCTTGAGTTATGAACCCCAAAAAACGAAGCCCAAACATAGTGTAAATGGGCTGGGGGGTTCCAGAACTCAAGAAATGGACAGAAACAAACGATCATTCCTTTTTTACACACCATTGTCTAAAGTGCATGGCATGGCAAGACCACTTTAGAATCAAGATGCGTGATCGTTACAGGTGATCATTATTCGGTTCCAAATCTCGTACAGCCGTACGCATTCCTATTAAAATATGACAAGCAGAATTTGTAATCAGTTGTTCTTTGGTAATAACAAAAATAATCTGCTTGATTCTCTTCGGCAAATTAAAGCTTTTGCCGGCTCATTGCTTAAATATAAATCTTACGTCATCTCTTATTAATACTCGCAAACCTTTTATTCAGCGGTCTGTATTATTGCAGTATGGGGAATTCAATAAAAGGCAGTACACTAAATATTATATTAGTAAGTTGAATGGATTCCTTCAGGCGTCTTCAACATTCATTGGCATAAAACTCTGTTATTTAATAGTTCATAAACCAGGCAATGTGTCCTTGGAAACAATTATTGTTACCATGCCCCAACTGAACTGTAAACTTCACAGATGGGCGGGCATTTAACATGATTAGGTAACAAAAGAAGTAAATGAAAATTAATGGCCATTGCTTCACTTATGTGGATTTTCATCTTCCAGGGTTACAGAGTACCCAGGGACCGATCAGGACTATTTAAAATACGCTCTAGCCTCGGAGCCTATTTTTTCAATTCATGCGCCAGATTTCAATTTACGGAGTCACTCTGCTGTTTGTAACACACACTGCAAGTATGTAATAGCTCTCATCATTTTCATTTAGTACACTATAGCAAACATTAATCTTCACTGTGGTTTCTGATCAAGTCTTGGCTGCCTATATAGGCAGCCAAGACTTGATTAGAAACCACAGTGAAGATTAACGCTTGGTAATTAAGACTTGACGTATTAACTTAAGCACTCTACAACAATGATAAATGATAATCATATATATAATACATGTAAGAGTGTCTCTCTCTATTATCCATCGAAAGACTATCAAAATATGATCTGAGAAGTTACTCGCCAACTGAGAAGCCTATTTCTGAGATTTAAGAGCCAGGTCCTGATGTTTCAGAACCAAATACGCACTGGCGCATGCCCAGGTCGGTCCCTGAGTACCATGTTTGTTTTGTAGGTGAAAAAACTGTAGCAAGCGGCAACTAACTATTGATTTATTTATTTATTTATTTATTTATTTATTTATTTATTTATTTATTTATTTATTTATTTATTTAGTTATTGCTGTTTAAGGTCACATATGTCTGCACATTGTCTAATTGTGGCTGCAACGTGGGGATAAATTCAAATTTAGTCAATGTTTTATACCCATGTTGCTCATTTTAGATGACTTCCACCCCAAGCATTTATGAGTGGGTCATATTTTACCATTACAACAGAGCTTGGTTACCACAGTAAACAAGCGCTGCTTTACCTTCGGGTTTCCCACGGGGAGGGGGCTGGGGGACTAACTATCAAAACTTCCCAATTCACTATTGGATACCGAGTGGGTTTTGAACGCTATGAGCATGGGGCTAACGAGACGGGTGCCAATAACTCTATCTTCAAACAAACAATGTGTTACCTGCCCGACAATAGAGATAGTTAGGTGAAAGACACAGCAGTAAATGATACAGCAGCATTTCACTCTAAAATCAGTTGGGTTAAAAATCAACCCAAATCACATGGGTTGAGTGAATATGAACCCAATTGGGTTCATAATCACTACTCCCAGTTTATTTGGGTTCATTTTTAACCCAACTGATTTTAGAGTATGGGATCTCATAGTGGGGTGCAGTTGGTAAAGAAAGGGCACTGTGTTGGTGAATTCCCCACTGCAGCGAGTACGATAACGGACGATGTAACACTGGCTCTTACTGGAGAAAGTATGGTAAGGGAAACAAGCGAGGTAACAAACATTGAGGAATTGATCTCACACAAGATTGACTGTGGTAAATAACACTTCTGTTTTAAGCCCATAGTAAAACGCATAGAAGTAAAGGAAGCTGTACCACTAATGTAACCCGCGAAGTTGGAAGGTAAAGGGCACACCCGTACTGAGCTCACAAAACATCGATTTGGTTGAAAGATAATGCGATAAACTCACAATAAAGTGTCGCGTAAAATGATACTGTATCACGGAGCTCACTTAGTGTGAGTCAGGAAAATCGTACACAGCGTTACTGAACTAACTCCAGATTAGGATAAATGTCCCAAGGAACACGAAATAACGCAAAAAGCTCGTGAATCTCACAATAGAGCGAGTGAGACGAAGGGCACTGAGCTCACCCCTCAGTGAGTGAAGTGAAGGTCATTATTCAATCGAGACAACATACACGCGAACGCGCTAGGTAAAGGGGTCTGTGGTTCTGATCTGGAACCAGAACAGAATGAAATGAATGAAAAGTTTCAGAGCTTCGAAATCCTTTGCGACCCGAATAACTTTATTTGCTTTATAGCCGTATTTGCTTATGAATCCACGAGAGTCGGAAGCGAGAGCCAACAATCTTTTTTAGTTTGACTGTGCGCATTGGCAGTAGGGTAGTGGGTTGACATCCCCGAGAACATCGAACTGGAAGAATGACTAGGAATTTTGCCTAACTACAAGAATTCTGCTCCATGTTTGCTTAGAGAAGTGGGCATATTTATGGTAATACTGGAACCAAAACAAGTGAGAACCAAGCACACAAATCAACAATGCAAGTGAGTGATGCTGATCAAATTCTAACACATGGCTTCTTAATCAAGCTTTACTTGAGCCAATCAGTGTTTCGTTATGTAAATTATACCTATGAACACTCTCACTGACATGAGGATAATCAGACAGAAGCGCAGTACTTGTTATTACAGATAGCTTATTTATACCTGTGTAGTAAAGCATTGTTTGTCACTATCCAATATCAAGGTCGGACATCAATTAAATGGGATTAAATGTAATGCGCGGGAAGGTCATTTACGTTAGAAAGCCTTGGCGTACATAATTTTATAATCAATGTTTCCGTGCTTCAACTTGGACCACATGCTAAAGTTAGGGAGACATGGCATACATAATTTTAAAATCAATGTTTCCGATCCGACTCAGACACGAGGTGACCCTGGCTGTCGAAAGTGCCGTTAAACCCCAATAAATAAATAAATAAATAAATAAATAAATAAATGTTTCAGAGTTTTGACCTGGACCGCATTCTTAAGTTTGAGCACCATTGGCGTACATAATTTTAAAATAAATGTTTCAGAGTTTCGACTTGGACCAGATGGTAAAGCCCACCAATAGGTCCGGGTCCCACGAAACGGTTCGAAATTCGTCTAGCCGGGATCGGATCCTCCTTTTCGAAACGATTAAAGTGACAATTTTTGTTTGGTATATGTACTTTCCTTCACTCCTAGTTATGTACAAATTCACTCGATTTGCGTATGTGCTGTTAAGTAAATAATGTTCTTCGATTTTACAGCTGTTTCGTTATGATGATATATTTTAGAAATGTTACAGCGTCCTGTTGTATCATTCTCAACATGTTTCGGCATTTCAAATGACGTTTGGGAAATTTACCATCCCATTAACACACGATGCGTACAGTGCTAACTGAAATATTGCAATATAAACAAAAACTTTATTTTTCAG
Organism: Pictodentalium vernedei; assembly: GCA_031216915.1. NCBI lineage: Eukaryota > Metazoa > Mollusca > Scaphopoda > Dentaliida > Dentaliidae > Pictodentalium > Pictodentalium vernedei. The sequence continues at coordinate 98,180,085 of CM062297.1, read as the reverse complement.
AAGCTGTATGTCTCATCATAACTTCCTTGATACTTTTGTCTTCAAAAAATACCCATGTAGGGTGCGGCAAGTGGTACAATTTGAACAAGCGCACTGCCAGGTGTGGGCTATATCCCCGACAGCAAATTCTTACATTGGACATTTTGAAGACTAAAACAACAAATTTTCAAAGTCGACAAAATTGAAAATGAGCCATAACTTGATTCAATAACTCAAACTAAAGTTATGAGTTTGACATCCAATTTTCAAAGTAAAACAAAATGTAAAAGGGTCATAACTCAGACCACATTGGTCGGACCGAACTCAAATTCAAGCGTAACCTGAGTATTCCTGGAACACACAAATGTACAAAATTTGGTGTTGATTCATTAACTCAAACTGAGGTTATCATCCGGACACCAAATTTCCAAAGTTGCGAAATTGGGTGGAAAAGCGTCGAAAGAGGGGCGTAACTCCAACAAAAATTATCACCTTTGCCCTGGTCCTGTTGGATAGAGAATTACAATTCGAATCGGATGGAAATAAGATGTCGATCGATCGATGAGAGACGTTTGTGAAGACAAAAAAATATAGATAAAAATTAAAAAAAATAATTACAAAAAATGAATGATAAAGAAAGAGAAAACTTGAGAAGAAACAGACGTGGTTTGATTAAAAATATTTCGCAAGATTCGCTAGCAATAATTCTAGACACTTTAGTCGGAACAGAACCTTTGATATTGACCGATTACACGAGAGGCGAAATCGAAAGTAAAATCTTGATAGAAGATAAGACCAGAAAACTTTTAGACACGTTGACGTATAGAGGACCGACTACTTTTCGAGAATTTATAAAAGCTCTTTGAAATGCCAAAATAGATGTCGACGCGTGTTTCGAGATAGGTGATCCAATTTCACGAGATGAAACATTATGAGAAATAACGTATTAAAACAAAACAAACAAAGAAATAAATAAAAAGTAATGAGATCTAGAGAGATTGAACATCTTTCTAAATCTCATTACTTTTTATTTTTTTTTTTGCTTTTTTTTTTGTTTTTAATAATCACTCATTAGTTTTTAATTGCTTATTTCCACGCGTTCACTGTTTGTTCAGAGGATCTAGTTCGATCAGTAGACTCACCACGGAAGTGGCGGCTTCGGGATTATTGGTTTTCGTAACGAAATTAATCCTGTCTCCGGCGTTCGCTTTGAGAGGCGTGCCGAACGTGCTAACATTCGAGTGTTGATTCTCGGTCTTTTCGACGCTGTATCTCTTATCGCTCTCTACTCCATTCACTATGAGATTTCAAATCCGTGGAAGCTAGACCCATTCGAATGATTTCGCCTCCCAACGGCATGGGATATCCCTCCTCACCGTGTTGCGATCCGCTACCTCCATTTCCGAAAGACCACTCGGCTTTTCCCCCTCTAATGCACCGGTCTCCTCGGCCCACACGGTGATCAATTGCCTGGCGTATTTGACTTTCTCCACCACCGAAATCAGGGTGCAGGCGTCCGACATGTGCACGGGATCCGGTAGATTCGTGAGCGCATGCCCGCCCATGTCTAGTTTACCTTCCATGATGTTGCCCTTTCTCCAGGCTGAGTTGTCGTTCACGTACTTCCTGCTGAGCGTGCTGGAATCGAATTCAGGATCGTGATCAAGACCGAATAAATTCTGACCGTTCATGTTGATGCCACCCTCCATGGTTCCGCCAGATTGTTTGTTCAGGTAGAGATCGTCCACTTGCGATTCTACGTATTCTTGAGATCGTATCACGGCAGAATCCACGTAGCCCTTGTTGACCGCTGTGGAGTCCGCGTCTGTGTCGTCGATCTTCGACAGTTTCAATATCTTGTTGAATCCCGCATTCAGATCTGATTTCATTTCTCGTCTGTCAGACTTTCTCTGTTCCAGATCTGCGTAGTGTTTGGTCGCCACGTCCTTGGGATTCGTGGGAGTGGCCACGTTCGTTATCTTGTTAAAATTGGCGTTCAATTCTGATTGCATCGTTTTCTGAACGTATCTACTTCTCAGATGTTCGCTGAATCGCGCGTGAGAGTCGTCCACGTATTTCTTGGTCGTGACATCGGTGGAATCTATGGGATTCGTGACATTCACCAAACGTTTGGATTTCAGATAGAGATCGTCGGTTATGGCTTTATCCACGTAATTATCTAGCATGATTCTTTCGAAATCCACGTTCCCCCTGTCGACGTATTTTTTAGTCACCGCATCTGCAAGATCTATCAGTGCGGGAAGATTGTAGAGTTTCTTATCGTTCATGTACAAAGGGTCCTCTCGAGGTTCATATCTCCGAACATAACGTTCGTCCAAGTTGGCAACGTCGTAACCATCGCCAACTTCGAGGGTCTTCCTCTTCTTTTTGTGTCGATTTTCATCGTCACTTCTACCAAATTTATCGACTGGCATGTTGTTTTTTGGGTTTTTTTTGTTTTAAAAAATATATTTCAACGCAGTTTATTAAAATGAATTATTTCACTTATTTTTATTTTTTTGTTTTTATTCGATTAAATTTTTTTTAAATAATTTTTTACCTTTATATATACTATAAAAAAGTCTCTCTCTCTAATGTAAATCACTGAGAATGTCTTGAAACCGATCTCCTTCCAACCATCTCTTGAGAATGTAGAGACACAGGTAACCGCAAAACACTTGATCTGGCTATTGCACTCATTCCGTGTTGTAATGAACCATCGATTTGTTGAAATAGTTCTTTATTTCTTTTGGCGGTGAGATTCCGTAGCGGTCAAAATAATAATTCTTCTTCCCGTTCTTGAACCATGCCACCCAATGAGTGCCTTCACCCAATAAATCGTCCAGATTTAAAATTCCGCATTCCAATTGTCGGGGTCCTCTCTTCGGCAAGGCATCTCTGGAAAACACGCCTAGAAAATCTTTGATTTTCAAATCCTTCGCCGCATTCGACAGATCGATGTTGGATAGGGGTTCATTAGGGAAGACGACACCTTCTACGGATATCTCTATTTTCTTATTCATAAATGTGTATATTTTTTTTGTATTTATTTATTTTATTATAATTCACTAAAATGACGTTACTTTTTTTTTTTTTCTTCTTCTTTTTAAACTAACTCTCTCGATGTCTCTATTGACTTCCATAATCTTGAATCCATCTAATTACTCTTGATTTTCTGGAATCCTATCATCCTTAATCATATATGCCCAAAGTCCAATCTCCGAGTGCCAAAGTGCTTATTTCATTGTCTAACACGAATCTTTTATCGTCGTCAGCTGTCAGCGAAATCTTATTGGCTATTTCAGTATACAAGTCGTGATTGTCGCTTCGAATCGATTTCATTGTCTTATACACCGGACCACTTCCGAACAGACAATCTTTATACTCTCAAAAAGAGATGTTTTTCTTCACCATGCACACTTTAACTCCTTTGCACTTCTTGATCTCGCTACCTTCTATGTGATAAGCATATAGTTTAGGTCTCAACCCCACGAATTTGATGAGCTGTTTACCGCTGCTTTTGTCATAAAATTTACCCAACACCTTCTTGTTGTCATTCGATTGAATGTTGGATGGGTGTTCAATGGGATAATTGCTTATGTCAAACCACGTGGTCACGTCCAGAGATATATCTCGGTAGACGTCTTTTGTCTCTATCTCATAAATTAAACTGTCTGTGTCGGTGAACAGTAGTTTGGCTTTCTCACCAAATTTCCATTTGACTTAATCATAGTGAAACTCATACATCAATCGCTTGCAGATGTCTAAGATGATCAGTCTGAGATAATAGGGTTTGTTGAACTTCAGGTGCATCTTTTGCATGTGAATGGCCACTAGATTTTCGTCGAATATGGTTTGGTGTCTGTAATTGGTTTTCACCACTAATTTTTTAGCTCTTTTCTCAGACCTGTCGAGTTGAATGTCGGTTCTCTTCCTGATGTTATCCATCGATTTACCGTACACGCAGTTTTTCATGAGTTTGAAGAAATCTTTTTCGAAATCGTTCTCGGCTCGAATTCTAAGATTCGTGTTGAGATCGATGTATTTTTTCATCAAAGGCTCTTCGCCGAATCGAATGACATGATGTATGTCGACTAATTTCATCTTGTGATCAACATATTGTTTCAAATTCTCGCTGTAGATGACGTACTTACATTTGTAAAATAAATTGGGAATGAGTTTTTTGTTGTCTCCTTTGATTGGTTCCATTCGTTTGGGAGCCAGCAGATAATCATTGTGTAGATTGTGTAACTCCTCCGGATAGTTCAAATCGACTTCTAAAATGCAAGAATAGTCTCTCCATTTTTGCATCTCTTCTGGTTACATCAACCATTCGAAATTTGCAATCAGTAAATGATGACTCATGGCCCAACAGTACAGATTATTAGAGTCCCAATACAGTATGTATTTATTCGATCATTCTGAATCAAAACCTTCTTTCATGTAGGGATTGTTAGCTTCAGAATATCTGTGGGAGATCATCGAGACGCCACCTCTCGTGGCCTTTTCAAACATGAGCAACATGTCCATGTCAGATAATAATTCCAGTTGGACTTTGGTGGTCTTCAACAGAGCGTCCCATGCCAGACCAGGTGCGGTGAAATACCAAGCTGGATCCTGATCCACTTTCGATGACAGACGTCTCGAAAATTTTCGAACACGTCTGCCAGGAGCAGAACGTTGGTCTTCAGATAGAGATCATGATAATCTCTCATGGTTTTCATATCGAACGATTTCCAGGCATTTTTGATGTGTTTGTAATTCTCATCGGAAATGTCGGATTCGTATAATTTCAAATAAAAATCTTCTTTCGAAGGTAGCGCGGTGTCATTGAATCTCTTTAGATCGTTTGTGTAATCGTAAGGATAGACACCTTTCCTCAAACAGTGTCTCGATATTTTAAATTACACTTTCTGTGAGCCGTACCATGATACAGACCCGTGTAATGATCGTGGTCTCTGACCTTCTTATTTTCCTCTGAATTCTCGTTGAACGATTGTCTGCATATGTGACATTCGATGGCTCTGTTCTTTTCATCCTGCTGCTCTTGCGTGATGATCATTTTCCCCGGAGTTTTGAATTTATCATATAAAATTTGAATTTTTGATTCTAACTCTTCCACTAACCTTTGAGCCACGTCGTCGTCTTCGCACCGTTTCATGTAGATGAAGGGACCCATGTCATGTTGCGAGTTGAAAGCACATTTCACGTAAATGCAATAGGCTGAAGTCATGTGTTTTTGATATCTTTCAATGTAACTTCGAAGAGTGTCGGGTTGGCAGAAACTCATTTTCATAGTGAAGCATTCAAAATCGGCGTACATGACAAATGGTACTTTTAACCTTCTATTGTGATTTTGAAAGTTCACAATGGTTTTGGGTTTAGGCATTTCAACGGTGACACATTGATCTTTGTTGCAATATTCCTGATGTTTTGCTAACGATTTTTCGCTGTGAAAGACATTCATGCAGTTGCAACATAAACATATGTTATGTTTATGTTTATTATTTTGTCTCAACAGCAGTCAGCTCAGATGTTTAACCCAACAATAATGACCATTCGAAATCAATAATAAAATAATTGTCTTTTCTCTTTTGAGATATGAAGTCTGTCTGAGAGGATAGATCATTTGTTTTTCCTCGTCGTATCCCAAGACATTCACTGCTACGGTGGGATTTTGAACCTCGAAATGTTCGATGTGTTTTAATGGCATTGGAAAAGTCACTCCAGTCCAATCAAGATTTTTAGAAGTCTCCTCATAACGAGAGTATCGGAGTGCATTTTGAAGGGGTATAAAGCAGAGGTGACTGCCCATTTAAAACACTGATCACCTTTATTTCTCATGTTGATCACGGCTTTTTTTTTTAGCTAAGAAGTATGGTAATTCCCCATAGGAAGACGCTTTCAATGAATCGTTTTTAGTTAGATGAATTTCGAGTTTCAACACCTCTTTGAATGTCCAATTACTACCTTCATGTTGATAATTTGTGAGAGACGTCAACATCTTGTCTTTCATCGTTTCGAAAATATCTGATAAATCTGAACCTCAAAATACGGGTTTGACATTAGATCTGAATTATGCATTTCTCACTATGATTTTGCCGGAATACACGTCGATTTTATTCATCACACAATGGAGTATCATCTTAATTTTTAGTCCCATGTCCATGTGTTTGCGAAACAAATCGAATACTTTTTCTTCACCCGTTCCATGAATAATTTTGGATCGACTTTCTTGAACGAGGGAACCATGTCAAAAGTTTTAAAAACGCCTTTGATCACACTCTCTCATTCTGTGGGATTCGATTGGTATGCTTCGATGAAGAGTTGTGCTACATATTTTTCTCCTTTCCCTTCGTCGATTGCTCATCGAATTTTGTTCGATGTATTTTGTTTGTCTGGATTCTGAACCGCATCACTCGTTTTCATTTTAGTTGTTTTAATTTCTTATGAAAGTTGAAATTATTTGACAGCTTTGCGTTTGATTGTCTTCTTATTTTTTGCAACCGAAACATTTTTTTTTTTTTGACGTCGGCATTTCGATTCCCTTCGCCACCTTATTCTTCTCATTTTTCGCAACCAAAGCGTTTTTTGACATCGTTGCTATCATCATTTCATTTGCCTTTTCATCGAGCAAACTACGTAACTCCTTGCGCACGATCTTTCTAATTTCATCACGCTCCACATTTCGTTTTCTGTCATCAGGTGTTACTGCAATCAGCTTATTTTTTTTTTTTGCAATTCGAATCTGTTTAAGTTTATTCACTTTCGATTTTTTTCTTTCCATCACCTCGCAAATGATACTCCTGTATGACTTTATTTTTTTTTGATTTGGTTCTATGATTTCTGAAATTTGGAATTTTTAATTCTTTACAAATCTCGTTTAACTGAGGTATGGTATACTCATCTAAATTTTTCATTTTTTTTATTTGTTTGCTTCATTTGTAAGAATATATTTCCTTTTTGAATTTTGTATTTAAATAATAATTTGTTAAAAAGTTTGTTTTTTCTCTTTTTATATAAAGAGAAAAAAAACCTCTTTTTACAAAAAATTTCACATTAAAGAAAATTAAAATTAAAAACTTTTTTGTATATATATAGAGAGAAAAAAAATAACTTTTTTACCAAATTATTATTTAAAACACAAAATTCAAAAAAAACAAAAATTAATCGATTATTATGTTCCTTAATGTGAGAAAAAATTGAATTAATACGAGAAAAAGGACGTTAAAATTTAAACTTTTTATTTATATATATATATAAAGAGAAAAAACACTTTTACAGAAAAAAATTTTCACATTAAAGAAAATTAAAATTAAAAACTTTTTTGTATATATATAGAGAGAGAAAAAAAAAATTTTTAACAAATTTTTATTTAGACACAAAATTCAAAAAAATATATATTATTTGCAATAATTCATAAAACAAAAAAACAAATAATTGATCATGACAACAACACCTAAAAGATGCGAATTGAAATTGAAATGAGTCGAAACATGTAAGAAACTTGGTTGTAAAATCTACAGATTACAACGACACAATGCCATTGAATTGAATCATGGGTAGATAAACTAAATTTCAAGGTCGTTCCACGATTTTATAACCCAGTGACACATTTGGAAAGAAGGAATAGATCATTGGTTGAGCGCTACCATTCACGTAGCTTCCAGCAATCACATCCACATTCACCAGAATGCTATTGACTGTGAGAATGTCAACCGTATTTTCAGATGCTGCGTGGCCTCGATACATCTTTCGATCGAATCCCAGCAGTTTGCCTATAGAATTGTCCATGTTGAAGTCCACTCGAAAATTATCTTCCAAATCCAACAGCGTCTGTAGGGTATTAGGGTTGGGAGTGAGTCTGATCTTGTTGCTTCCCTTTCCATCCATCTTCATTCGCGTCTGAATGTAATTGTTCTAATCGTCTATGTCGTAACTTCCTTTGAGAATTCGAATCTCCAACTAATCCACTCCGTTGGAATACTTGAGCGAGTTATTCTTTTCGGTGACATTGGAAAAGGAATAATAAGTCTCCAGATTCACCAACGCCATCTCGTATCTTTTCTCTCTATTCAGTTCGATGGAAGGTTCGAATTTCGTCACGAATCAAGTCAAATCGCCACTCACCATGATTTGAATTGACTGTTTTGCAGCCGTATTCTCGGCTATCCGTTCTAACAATTCTCCTTGTTCAAACATTATATTTTTAATTTTTATTTATCTTTCAAAAACTAAATTATTGATGATTTATTATTTTATAATTTTTGTTTTCGCTCTCTATTTTATTATCATCAGAAACATAAAACTTGTCGAATCCGCTCCGATAGTTTCCACGATTAAATTCGCTAGTGAAAATTGTAAAGTCCTCCATCCCAAACCCTTTTGCAGAATCTCCTGAATTCTGCTATGCTCATGCCGTTTGCTGCGTGATCTCCATAGATGTGATTGAGATTCTTGAGATCCTGATGAAAGAGACACAGGAAATTAGCATTCTCCCTTATTGTCTGCCTGGGCAGTCGAAAATAATTCTGAGACAGGTAGATACAGTCCACATTGCTGTGATGACCCCTAACGTAATACGATTCATATCGGTTCTGTCTCTCCAAAAGCAGATCGTCGAAAATCATGAGATTCTTATCTTCCGATTTCAATTCTCTAGGATCCGGAACGTTGCTAGAGTTCTCATAAAATTGACACACGACAGTCGAAAATCATGAGATTCTTATCTTCCGATTTCAATTCTCTAGGATCCGGAACGTCGCTAGCGTTCTCATAAAATCGACACACGACATTCGAAGATGCATTTCTCTTCATCAATTCCATCGCTGCACTGTCCAAAATGGTCAAAAGAGAAGCTTCACTTTTGTTGAATTCCTCCATACTGTCAAAAATTCTGGCTATGATGTCCTTAGGCAATCTACGATCCATGCACTCTCGAAGCAATCTGTATTCAGGTTGAAAAAAACTCTTGCCAAACACGAATAATCTGTCATAATCCAACCAGTCGGGTTGCGACAACAGATTCATCAACAGATTGGTCTTTCCACAATTCGATTTTCCCACTATCAAGCCTCTTATGTTTTTGGGAAAGAACTTGTTATTCGACATCTTGGTCATGGCGTCAGTCCAAGACATATCTTTAATGTTCATCTTTTTTATTTTTTTTTTTTGTTATTTGTTTGTTTTTCAAACACAATTTTTATGTTTTTTTTCAAACTCAGTTTTATAAATATTATTATTTATTTATATTACACTGTCGTGAGTTCTCTTCAATCCAGATCCATTCGTCATTTTGGCTAAATCTTGTATGGGTACCACAGCATCCTCAAAATCTTTCCAACTTTTCAGTGATTGCTCTAACGTAGCTCGCTTCACTGGCAGACTGATCAACTTGTCGATCAATGCATTGGCTGCCCTCTTGCCAGCCAAAGAAGCGATCCTACCATTAGCTTTGGATGTGGCTTTCTTACCAGCATCCAAAGCCGTCTTCTTACCAACCTCAAACGTGGTTGATGCAAGTTTTCTACCTGCATTGCTTGTGAACGCTCGCATTATAGAATCAACAGTGCCAGAACCACATTGAACATAAGTTCTAATGTATCCCCTGTTCTTTATCACCAACATATTTTTATTTTATAATATATATTTTGTTTTTTTCGCTCGTAAATCGTTTGTTGTTTAAATACTTTTATTATTTTTATTGTAGATTTACTGTTTTTATTATCTATTTTTTTGTTTGTTCTCTCTACATATTATATATATCAATCCTTCAATCCGTTCATCAGTCTTCTATAATCACGTTTATTCAAGACCTTCTGCCTCAACAATTCGTCGCATATGCTCACTATCTCATTATCCACTCCACTATTACCAGCGCACCTACTAGCCATCAACAATCTCAATCTCTGAGACAGAGCATCAGAATCGCTCAGAAGAAAAGTGGTTCTCACTACTTTTCCAGTCATCGATTCGACAAATTTCTTATTCATATCCCATATGGGTTTCTTCACCTTCGTCCACTTGTAACCTCTATTGGCTTTTGGTCTTGTTTCTTTGACATCGTTATTTCTCTTCATGGCGTGTGTCTGAACCAGAATGTCACCGTAATTGTCGAAATCCTGATCCGTGTAATCTCCAGGCTTGTCGAAAAGGAGCAATTTGCGCAGTCTAGGAGTTAATTCATACCTATTCAAACCGACGATTAAATTATCATCATCCTCTCGCAATTCAGTGTCACCTACAAAAGTCATACCACTGGAATCACTGTAAATCACTGTAAATTCCATACAACAGATCTCTCTTACCACCATCCTCGGACGACGCGACGCTATCAGTGGTGATAGTCGAAGCTGCATCATCGCTCTCACCCGCATTGGTTTCGATTCTCATGGGAACGTAATCCGGCGGTGATCTTTGAAAGGAAAACCCCCTTGTAAAACTATCAGGCAACGAACCCGTTCTCAAAGAACTTTCTTTTATGGGTCTCAATTCGTCAATGATCTCCTTGTTGCTTCATTCCTGAACCTCCGTCATGGGTTTAAATAGTTTTGTGGTCTCTCGTCTTAATTCCATCTCTCCCAATCGCCTGCTTCTGTCGGCAGATCGAATGATTTTCTTGACTCGTTCATATTCGTTGAGGAGTTCATCTCTTCGCTTTGAATCTTTGATATGTAAAAACATTTTTGTTCTCTAAATTATTAAAATTTCTCTTTTAGATTGTAGTAAACGTCAGTTATTTTATTATTTTCAAATTTTAATGTAGTTATTTTTATGTTTTTAAGTAAATAAATCTTCTGTCTTTTAATATATATAACTAAAACCACTTGAGGGAAAAATATTTTACAAATGAAACCTCGATAAATGCGTTTTGCCCTCGAACATGTTAAATTGCAACCGCAGTTATTCTCGCCATAGGGAAAACTCGAATAATCAAAATCTCAAGTAAACATATTTAGTAATGTAACGCTTTCAAAAATGCGTTTAAATCACATCAATTAATCTTGTAAACCATTCTGCTTTCATCTATAGAATAGTTTTCAGTTAAAACAATTCAAGTGAAAAAATGACTTATTGAATGAAAACCCGTAATACATTCAAGTGTGACAAATGGAGTTCTTCCGACGTTTTTGCAGTAAGTTTACAGTAAGATCACTTGAAATGCGACCTGCTCATCAGCCTGATAAAACAGACTGATGATTGTAGCACACAGGTGCTCTATTTATACTGTAAAAGTGGATATACCCATCGTGGGATTTTCCAAAAACTCAGGTTTTTCTGTTGAGTTTGGAAAATCCACTATGGGTATCCCCACTTACGTCACAAGTGGGGATACCCATAGTGGATTTTTTCTAACTCGGGTTTTTTCCGTTTAGCTTGGAAAAAAATCCTCGATGAGTAACTTCACTTTACATCCACTTCATGCCGTTTGCGAACGTCGAGAAAACGTTTTGAGATCGATTTTTCCTGGTCTAGAATCTGCAAATCGTTTTCACCGATCGGATCGCACCCTCGACCATTTGAAACGCGATCGCGAACGTCGGTGGCTCAGAAGCCGCAAAACATATTTTTAATGCTGGTCTAGAAGCCTCAAAGCGTGTTTTGCCGATGTTCGCCAACGATAGATCGAAGGTCTGACCTGCGATGAGAACGTTGAGAAAATTTTTTTAAGTTGATGTTTTCTTCAAATTTCGTACATTTTCCTTCCAAGCGATGTGTCGAATTCACACTCGTTCACCAATGGCTGTTTGAACGGTCTAAGATGCGATCCGATCAGTCAAAAAACGATTGCAGCTTCTGGACCATCATGTAAAAACAACTTTTTTTTACACTGTACACGATTTAACACTGAATCCCTATGGGGGTACACGTACATGTACGTGTACGTGTAGAGTTTTTTTGAAAAAGTGGTCTAGAATCGGCAATTATCACCTACTAGCATGCCCCTCTGAAAACAAAAACATTAATTATTCGCCCAAGTATACCCTGGTTTACCAATGAACTGAGAACTCTGAAAGCTAATCATCGAAAGCAAGAGCGGGAAAGATCTAAATTTTACAATGAGGAAGCAGCATATAAGACTATTCGCAATCAGTTCTCCAACAAACTAAAAGATACCAGAAAATCTTACTACACAACATGTGTTGAAGCTTGTAATGGTGACAGCAAAAACAAAAACTGTTTAAAGTTGTTAAAAATCTGTGAACACAAAAACAAAGGGTGTCCTTTCCACCACACGATGATCCATCAAATCTAGTTGATCAATTTGTTGAATTCTTCATCAAAAAAAATAAAATTAATTCAGGAAAAAATTAAGAACATAAATGTAGACAAAATTGTCATCAAACAAACACCATCAGAAAAAGAGCTTTCAACTTTTCGACCTTTAGAAATCCACGAGGTAACCAAATTAATAAAATAATCCTCAAATGCCTCAATGTCAACATCTATTGTCAAATCATGTGTAGACTCTTTGGCTCCTGTAATCACAAAAATGATCAACATGTCTCTGCTGTAAGGCTATGTGCCTGATGCGTGGAAAATAGCAATTGTTAATCCTCTTCTGAAGAAAGAAGGTGAAGAACTTGTGTTTAAAAACTTCCGACCAGTGAGTAACTTACCGTTCATCTCTAAGCTGTGTGAAAAAGCCTCAATTGATCAACTAGTGTTACATAGTGATATGCATGCTCCGTTACCGGCCAACACGTCTGAATTCAGAAAATTTCACTCGACTGAAACGGCATTACTCAAGGTTCAGAATGACATCCTTCTTAATATGGAGTCTGGAAGAGTAACATTGCTTGTTCTTTTAGACCTTAGTGCTGCTTTTGACACTGTTTGTCATAAAACTCTGCTAGAGACAATGAATTCTGATTTTGGACTTAATAGTGTAGCTGCTAGCTGCCTGTCATCATACCTCAAGAATAAACAGCAGCGTGTATCAATAAACGGTAATCTGTCAAAAGACTTCCATCTTGAATGTGGAGACTCACGGGGCAGTTGCCTTGGTCCTGCTCTGTTTCTATTCTATATTTCAAAAATGTTCACCATCATTGAACCTCACCTGCCTGATGCCCATGGTTATGCTGATGACACACAGGTCTATTTCTCTTGTCGACCATCAATCAAGGATCAAACTAAAGCTCTAGAAACTATTGAATCATGTATTTCGGACATTCGCACATGGATGGTTTCAAACAAGTTAATGATAAATGATGATAAGACTGAATTCCTAATAATTGGTTCACGACAACAACTCACTAAAGTTGACATCAATTCAGTGAAGATAGGAGGTTCCGCCACCAGTGCAAGTAACAGTGTACGTAATCTTGGTGCCTTGCTCGACTCTACCATGTCTATGGACAGACCTGTTACAAATATGTGCAATAAGGCTTTCAGAGGTCTATACAAAGTTAAGCAGATAAGACAGTTACTCACCAAAGACTCAACAAAAACCCCAGTTCATGCCATTGTAACTTCACATTTGGATTATTGTAATGTCTTACTGTTCAACCTTCCACAATATCAGTACTCTCGCCTGCAGATGGTACTAAATGCACCAGCCTGAGTGGTATGTAGGATATCACGATCTCAACACATCACTCCTGTTCTGAGGGATATGCACTGGCTGCCAGTCAAGTACAGAATAATTTTCAAAACTTTATTATTAGTTTTTAAGACACAAAACAACATGTCACCAGCCTACTTAGAAGAACTTCTTAATACCAAGAATGAGTGTCAATACAACCTGAGGTCCAATGGTAAAATGCTACTACATGTTCCAAAACATAGGTGTAAGACATTTGGAGATAGGCCATTCTCGTTTGTTGGCCCTCACTTGTGGAATAATTTACCTGAACACCTACAAAGACTGTAAAATGTCAACCTTTTCAAGAAAGATCTCAAAACATACCTGTTTCAAAAAGCCTATAAGAGATGTTCTGGACTGTACGATACTGTATATATTCCGTTTGTATATTTGCATGAGCTCAGTAACATGTACAGCGCCTTAGAATATGGTTCTATATCTTCTAAACTATAATTTTGGCGCTATATTAAATGTGTATATTATTATTATTATTAATGTGCTTGATCCAATAAAGGCTTATAAAGTAGGTCAACAAAATACAATTTGAATGGTAATTTTTGTGTGAATGCTGCCGCCGTATTATGTCGTCACGTTAGGTAAAGAGTTAAGAGCGGGAACGATAGAAATTCATGTTAACCCTTTGATACTTTTGTACGTGTTATTACGTACGAAATCAAACAGCACGTTGATACTTTGTGGTCATTTGTTTGTTATTATTTTTCGATTTTTTAAAGTTTTAACCTCAAATTCCTGTTTTCTCCCGAATAGTGCTCAGTGATAACCATTGAGCCAAATGTTATCGCAGCTTAAAATACTAATATAATCCTGCTGTCAAAACTTCTTAACTGATTGAGTCCTAGGAGCCACTATCAGGGCTTTCACAAAATGAGGATACCAGAGCAAAAGCCAACACTCCTTTCTTATATTTCATTATTCAGTCCAACACAAATAATATTTTGTTCATATAAATTTGTTTTATTACAAATTATTGGAGAGTGCCTGTGGGCACTCTCCAATAATTAGTAATAAAACAAGTTTTTGAATAACAAATTCAGACCACCAAAAATAATTTAGCCCTCAACCAGATAATCACTAATGTGTGAAATATCTTGTTATTTGTACTTTCCAACGTTTGACGTCGCATTTTATAAACGTTGAAGAAACTGAATTCCCAGTCACGTTTGAACGTCAGAATAATTAAAGTCTCAAAGAGTTAACCCTCTGAACCCTAGTGATATATTCATATCAAGTCAATGGCAGGTAACGGAAGAGTCTATATTCATTATCTGGGGATAGACCAAATAATATTTTCAACGTGCAGCCTCCAGGCTGCACGCTGAAAATATTGTTTGGTATACCCCACACACTCACTTAGCAAACATACTACTTAGTGAAAGTATGATGTATTACGTTTGCTGGACAGAAAAGCGGCCTCTCCGGCCAAACGATTAATGTAATCAGATAATTGCACATCTATCACATCAAATTATTTTACCGACACCACTAAATTTTTATTCGGCTCCTTTTTACACCCACCCACCCACTAATACTACCGTTCTCAGACACCCCCCCCCCCCCCCACACTCTCCCATTAAAATCCAAACTAAACTTACCCCAATTGCCCACGTGGGCACACAATGACGCTGTGTGCTGAGACGTACTGCACGCCGAGATGCACATGTCTTCAGCCAATCTAACCCTGTCTGTGCTGTGTAGTACGCAGTACCGCTGTGCATTGTGTAGTACAGTCGTGGGTTATGATGTTGAAGAGCTGACAGCTGCTCGTCGTTGCTCGGTGGTTCTCTCCGGGTACTCTGGCTTCCTCCACCCGTAAACCTGTCACCGACACGATATGACCCTGGTTGTTAAAGTGTCGTTAAACACCAATAAATAAATAAATAATAAATAAATAAATAAATAAATAAATAAATAAATAAATAAATAAATAAATAAATAAATTAATTAATAAAATAAATAAATAACTTGGGTTGAATTTAATGCATCAGAGAGAATTTTCCCAAAATATTGTCTGCACATTTTCTACATTTCGAACAAGACACCCACCCCCTACTGATGTGTGACATTTTCCCAGACTAAGCCCAATATTCTCACATATAAAGCCTCCTGATGTTGTATTTATGTGAAGAGTGTGATGTACAACATCATCTTTAAGGTTTGAAACACAAATGATGGTATATATTAGCTGATATATTGATATATTTTTAAAAAATTTAAAAAATTGCACAAGTTGGAAATGCACATGTTTGGCGCACTCAAGAGACCCACCCACCCCCACGTCACGTCTTGCAAATTTTTGGTGCCCCCCCTCCCCCCCCCCCCCCCCCCCCCTGAGCAAACAGCTTTTTTCGGCATCAAGAGGGGGAAAATGCATTGTATCTGTCAATTTATTATACACAAGTTGAGAGGGCAATGGAGATAATGTTTTAGCTCACCATACGCACACTATTAATAACTTTAAGAGACGAACACACCACGTAGAAATGAGAAAACGCCGTTTTCTAATTTAAAAGGATTTGTATGGCGACTGCAGTCTCATTTCTAACTCATTGAGGAAACACATTGACGACATCTACTTAATATATATATTGTAGTGACGAAAGTGTATTGACACATTTTTTATTCAGTTATTTAATTTTATGTTAAATCCCAAGTGCGCCAATGTTAAATGCAGAGACAAAGTTAGAGACAAAATGGCTTCATCAAAAGTCATTGTAAATGATTTGAAATGGTTCCATGTGACACTTTGGCAGTATACCAGAATATCATCAGGTTCATGAAACAGTTACTGGAATAAGCTGCTATGTTAAAAAACGTGGAAAGTAATTGTTGACTGACCAGAGAGTGTCCAAATGAAATGGTTTGTTGTGGTCAGGGACGGGTTCCCCAGAATTAAACGAGAAAAGGTCTTTGGTACAGAGCCTTCTGTACGGTAACACTCAGGTGTCATTGTTAATTTATTTATTCGATATGGTCTACTTTCCGAGAATTCCCATTATCAAACTCGCCAAATATGACTTCAAACTCGGCTGATATTACGTCGATCTCGGCCGATATGAACCAAGCTAGAGTTGGCCTCCTTGATGTGTTAGTACAGTGGAACCCTGTTAATTGAATAACCACTTTGCCAATGAAAATTATTCAATTAACCGGAGTATTCAATTAACAGGGATTGTGTCACTTTCTTCTATTCTAGAGATAAACTTAGCATTTATTCTATTAAATTTTGTTTGACAGAGCTCCATGAGCTCTGTCAAACAAGATATAAAAGATTAAATGTCCGTATTGGATGTACTGAGGCTAAATTGGTCTATAATCAAAGGAAAACTGGGAAGAGTCAGGGTAATTTCTCGACATGTTACAAGATTTTTTTATTCAATGAACAGGAGTTCACTCTATAACCTATATTCAATTAACAGGTCAAATGTGTACTGGGGGCATGGTAAATGGTTTTGTGTTGGGAAAGTATATTCAGTTAACAGGGATATACAATTAAGAGATATCCAGTTAAGTGGCCTCCACTGTATATAGGCGCAACCAGTTTGTTTACATGGAAATACTTCACCGTTTTCGCCGAATGAATCAGGAAAATTGGCGTCACGAGGCGTAATGAAGTGACTTGAAGATTAGTTTTTGAATGAAGGGGAATGAAGATGGCAATCAGTAAGGATGAGGTGGATGGAGAGAAGAAAGAAGAGAATTGTACACAAACTTCAAAGCAAACAAAGATTCAGATCTGTAGATTCGTTGAAGTGGGAGAAGAGACAGTTCAGCTATCCGAACGTCGCGATGTCACCAGTGGGGAAGCCGAGATGTTCGGAAAGCTGATCGAGGAGATGAGGAAACTTCGGACTTTATAAAAATAATGTGACAAAATATCATTGCCAGAAAACTGTAACACACTTGAGAACATTTTGTAATAATATGTCTTGGTTTAATAAATAAATCGGTTATGGTTCCTTCTTCAGGGACCGATCTGGGCATGCGCCAGTGCGTATTTGGTTCTGAAACATCAGGACCTGGCTCTTAAATCTCAGAAATAGGCTTCTCAGTTGGCGCGTAACTTCTCAGATCATATTTTGAAATTCTTTTGATGGATAATCGAGAGAGACACTCTTACATGTATTATATATATGATTATCATTTATCATTGTTGTAAAGTGCTTAAGTTAATACTTCAAGTCTTAATTACCAAGCATTAATCTTCACTGTGGTTTCTGATCAAGTCTTGGCTGCCTAAATAGGCAGCCAAGACTTGATCAGAAACCACAGTGAAGATTAATGTTTGCTATAGTGTACTAAATGAAAATGATGAGAGCTATTACATACTTGCAGTGTGTGTTACAAACAGCAGTGTGACTCCGTAAATTGAAATCTGGCGCATGAATTGAAAAAATAGGCTCCGAGGCTAGAGCGTATTTTAAATAGTCCTGATCGGTCCCTGCTTCTTGTTTGTTCGGTTCATGATTTTAAAATTTAATATGGAGGAATAGTAACTGACAGTTTGGGAGGATGTCGAACCTTTAACTGGTTGAGTGCTAGAAGCCACTGTCAGGGCATTCAGAAAAAAAACGAGGGGACCAGAGAAAAAGTCAACATGTTCCTTGTTTAGTTAAACGCAGATATTATTTTGTTTACATAAATTTATTTTATTACAAATTATTGGAGAGTGCCTGCCAATGATTTGTAACAAAACAAAATTGAAATAACAAATTCAGACCACCAAAAATAATCTGCCCCTCAATCAGTTAAGCGACCAAGAACGGGATATTTTCGACTGGATTGGTGTTATTTTGCTATTAATCATACATGTCTTTCGTACCAGTGTAGATTTGATACTTGGACTTGGGTTACACTCACAGTCTCTCAATCGAGGATACGAATGGAGGACTGTAGTTCTTGAATCGATCAGATGGGGAGGGGGGGGGGGGGCGCAGTATGACCAGTTTAGAGTACGAGATGTGTAATTAAATAAGAAGTTGGAAAGTCCATGCGTCATGGCTACCTACGCTTTCGATCACTTGTTCCTTACAGTTCGACCGCCGTGGACCGGGCACTTTCCACGGATTGGCAACACTTCATCGGACGCAATAATATTAGATTCCAAACACTATTTATAGGACTAATCAGCAAAAATTTAATCAATGATGCGCCGGGTACAACACGGTGCTTCATTTTTTAATTAGGATTTAACAACACATTAACAGCCAGGGTCATATCATGTCGGTGACAGTTTTACGAGTAGAGGAAGCCGGAGTACCCGGAGAGAACCACCGAGCAACGACGAGCAGCTGTCAGCTTTCCAACATCGTAACTCTGAACTCTGCACCGCGGCACAGGCAGAGTTGGTTGAAGATATGCGCACCATCGACGCGCTGTACACCTTAGTACACAGCGTCATCGTGCCCCCATGTAGGCAATCGGGGTTAAGTGCCTTGCCCAAGGACACAACGCAGGAGCACGAATCAGCCGATGAACTACTAACCGCGCACGACGATGCTTAACTTAAGTGATCTGACGAGAACCGGTTACCGCGACGCCACCCCCCCCCCCCCCACCCCCGGTGCTTCATTAATTAAATTTTTGCTGATTATTGTTTTTATTACCTGGTAAACGCATGCGTGGACATCACTGCTCATGCGTGGATCCAGTCCACGGCGACTGTACTATGTTTTATTTTCCCTCGAGGGCACGCTTTGTCATACCGACAAACAAGACAAGCTTTACCCAGAGAAGCCATTTTGGGGGTATAGAGTTCCTAATTGATCTTTTGTTTCTGATTAGCTTGATTTAATGAAAACTCAAATTTTATGTCTTTCTTATGGCATTTCGAGAAACAGTATATGACTTTTGGTTTTTCAGATGATGTCGATTGGTAATTTGATGGTTTCAGTAATGAATCAAGCCATAGACAGCGCATTTTATTGCGCGGAAAGTGACAGCTAACAATAAATAACGTCATGAGAGAAAACATTGAACCGGCGTTAGGATTTTATTTTCCATGTGGTGACGTTTTATGTTCTCCAAATAAGTGCCATATGAGATGCACTTCGAAGTCTTATTAGATGCAGTAAATCATGCGATAATTCTAAAACGAAAGGTATGATTGCTTTACAGATCACAAACTTACTCCGACCAAACTCTCTCAAACAGTGGCTTAGCCCCGGGAGGACGGGGCGTGGCCCTCCTAAAAATTCGCTGCCTCGCAAAACATTGGCCCAATGCTACTTGACATAAGCTATAGTCCTAAATGTCTAAACTATAGGGCTACACTTTCTACCTCGGATTCGCACTTTGAGCAAGGAATTTTCTCAGGAGGGGGATTGGGGGATGGGGGGCTTTGTCATAACTAGCGCCCTTAAGGGAAGTGGGAGGAGGGATAGACACGGAGGGCCCTCGTAAGCAGTAGGGAGGTCCCCACGTTCACAACGGCTTTCCAAATATAATCCCCCCCCCACCCCACCCCTGTTGTGGAATCCTGGCTACGCGCCTGCTCTCAACAGCTTAAAAGCTGAAATTCCACATTCCTTAGGTGAAACTGCACAATAAAGATTGCGGAACTCGTACTTTTATCAGGCACAAGTGTCGGCCTACGACACATATGGTTGTACACAGTGAACATTAGGTTACACGGCTAAGCCCACAAAGGGATAGAAGGGGATTTTTTCCGAAAATTAATTTACAGCAACAGTAGGAGATGGATCGTTCATACCCAGTTTGCCGGATCCCACCTCGGACCTCGTCATTATAGTGTTGTTAAGGTGCACGTATTCCTGTGGACCATTCTGTTTAACGAAGGCCATCAGCCTCGTTTCTGTGGTGACACGTGGTTGCTGTGAGCCTAGAAGGCTTCTAAGAGTTCACGGCTGTGTTCTGGTTCTGGTAGTTCCATTTGGTCGGAGTATATCTAATTATCCAATTCGACCTGACAGCTACAGAAAATTACCGAAAATGATCCATCGATTTCCCTACAGACCGCCATGAACATCGACTTTCGATGAACTTATCGCCCTTGAAATTATTTGGCACGGGAGGAAGTCCCAATTAAGAAACAAGTAATTGTTGAGAAACACATCAGTAGAAAATAAATCCCGGTTTCCTTTTATTACTTTTAATATATGAAAACATCAAGCAGCTCTCGGAACTGCCTTTCATTTTTGTTTATTAAAAGTAACAAAGGGACACTAGGCGTTATGGCAAGCTAATTTGAATAAACTAGTCCACAGATAATCCGCCATTAAAACTGCATCACCTCCCTACAATAAGTGTCCACTTTTACTGTTTAGTTGGAATCGTTGTGTTTTTACTGTAATTTGCAAGTTCCTGTCCTTCCCAGGAAAAAAAATTAGGAAAATCTCACTTTCTGGACTTATACATTATTGGAAAGGACAGTGTCCTTACTACACTACTGTTCTATGTAATCCCCATCTACAGCAAAACTAAACCAGGCGGAAAATGAAAATCAGTTCCGCACATATGTGCGGAACCGAAGTCGTTGACGAACTATTTTTATGAAGAAGCGCCATTTCACTGGAATTTTCTACAAATCGTGCCCCGCAATTACAATTTGAATCGCTAGCGATAGCTAAAAATCGTCCCCTGAGTTCAAATGTGTTCTATGTGCCAGTAGGCACATAGAACACTTTGGAACTCAGAGGACGAACTAGTAACACGGCTTTCCCTCTCAAATTTGGTTGGCAATAAAATGTGTTCTTTTTGTTGATAGTTGTCAAATGAATTGCTGAGTGTCCTTCTAATAATTGTTTTTTATAGACGTGAAGGCGTGTATTAAACACAGAACGACACGCGTGTGAGAATGGGTTAATCGATATGGCACTTGTGCCATTGCGGAAGGATAAAACTCGAGGCCTGTGGCCTCTCGTTCTATCCTTCCGCACTGGCACTCGTGTCATATCGATTAACCCATTCACACACGCGTGAGTCGTTCTGTGTATGTATTATGTATGATATGTCACGATGCGTACACTGTTGATATAGAAAAAAATTACGGAACATCAAAAGATGGTGAAAATGCCATTTTTTTTATTTTTAAAGGGAGTTTCAACAGAGAATAACAGTCAAACCTTCAAGATGATTGGGAAGCACAATGTAAAAAGCGAACTTTTGTATTTTCATTTTTTATAATAAAAGTGTTAAATTTACTGACAGCTTTAGGAGATTAAGGAGAGCCAACTTTTACGTAAATCTCTTCCAACTAGGAAAATTGTCCACAATGACAGTCAGCGTTGTTTGTAATTGTGCTGGGGACGATTTGGAAAGTAGTTCTAGTCTTCAGCTGGTTTAGGTACATTGTTGTAGTAATAAAAGTCGAATATTCCTCCATCAAATGACGCATTCTCTCGGGTCACCAGTCTAATTCTATTAGGAATTAGACGCTGTTGTGGGCTACTTGTCTCCCTACATTTCGTGGACTGTGCGAGCAGACTACCGTTGATGTAATGTGATGTCCTTTAACTCACAAAGATATAGGAAAAGAGATATTCGTTAATGCTTCAGATAAATATCCCAATCAATAAGTATTTGATTCAACTTGTCGACATCACGATATTAATACAATTAGAGGAACTGCGTTGCATAATCATAACATTTCACGTGGTCAGTCTTCATTCATAATGCTAATTCCATTAAATATTCGGTCAAATCTTGTCTCCATTTAGAACTTGTATTGATTCAAAACAATGAATGTTTATGATTTAATTTAATGTTTTTAGATATAAACGTCCGGAATATTTCAGTTGGTCGGAAAAGCGAACCGTAGTGTGGACGCATACAAATACTGCTTACGTGCCCAGGAACATCAGACCTACTGTTCCTTATGGGGGAGGATCAGTAATGATCTGGGGGTACCTCTCTCATGATTGTAAACTTGATATGGTGACTGCACGGTGGTATCTCATTTGTCATAAACACATCCGGGACATTCTCAATCCGGTTGTCGTGCCCCATTTTGAAAACCACCCGTTGGCTACTCGCCCTGTATTCATGGACGGCAATGCAAGGCCACATCGTTCCTAAGTTGTGAGAGCATTCATTCAGAACAACACTATTACAACACTACCTTGGCCTGCAATGAGCCCCGATTTGAATCCCATAGAGCACATCTGGGACTTTCTTGGACGTCGTGTGCAAGCAAGGGATCCGCCTGTACAGACTTTGGCCGATTCGGAAGCTGCATTGCATGAGGAGTGACAGTAGTTACATCTGGACCGTATCAGAAGGCTCACTTGTAGCTTTAGGAGGAGAGTTCAGGCTGTCATCCGAGCACGTGGTGGATATACTCGCTACTGACGTCAGGCACTGCTATTGTGTTCAAGAGATCACAAGTTACATTTTTTGGTCAGTAATTACCGGCATTGTTTCACCATGGACCCTTCCAGCACCATACTTGTCGAGAGAATATTTTTCCATCAAAAACATTAGTGACAGATATGTGTAATAAGCGCCATTAAAATACTACATATTTTCATCATTGTGTTACCTTTCATTTGTCAATAGACCATTCTTTCCGCAAACAATCACTTTTGGCCATCTGAAAGATAGCATGAAAGTAATGACAGTTTTTATTAACACCACAGCGAAAAATAGGGGGAGGGGGGGGGGGGTGCTTAATTAAGTTCCAGGTGTGTAGTACAGTTCGTTAATGGCTTAATATGGTATATTCCATATCGACAAGATTGACGCTCTCGCCACTGTATATTATAAGTTATGGGGCTTTCAGGGGAAGGATATGGTGTGATATAATGCGAAGCTGAGATATCCGCCCCCTGAAAGCCCCATAACGTATTTATTATGCCAACCGTAAGTGTAATTTAAGTTCAATCATTCAAATCAAAACAAAACAGACGATAACATTTACAGTCCAGGGGGAGTGACTCGAAAATATTATTATTAATATGAACTGAGAAGGGCAGATTATTCGGGTAAGGATTCTCGCTTGAGTTCGTCTCAGACAGTGCCAGTTGGCTTCTATACATATCGTTTTAGTGGTTTATTTATTGTACTTATTTACATTTGTTTATTAAAATTACTCAAAGACGGGAAAAAACGTATTATAGTTGTAAGTTGCTCAACATACACACACGCGTAATTATTTGTTGTTCGTTGAACACGCGAAATTAGGAAAAACATCGAAGTGCGCGTTGGATGTCAAAAATAAAATGTCGGAACTGACCGTATATAAGCTCTATATGCGGTCAGCTCGATGATACACAGTCTCATATACGGTCAATAGATGATGAAGCTGATTGGTCAATAACAATTACTGGCATAATAAAATTCTATACTAGTACACATAGATCATTAACATTATTATGTAAGTTATGGGCTTTCAGTGGGCGGATATGGTGTGATATAAGGCGAAGTGAGATTAATATTAGGCGAGGCCGAAGGCCGAGCCTAATATTGATCTTGCTGAGCCACTTAACGTATTTATTATGCCAGTCCTTTGAAAGAGACACAACCATAAGTGTACCCAGATTCCTAGCGCAAATGTTCTGTTATCACTATCAGGGAATTTCCCGGTTTTACGTCATATGGAGGTCACGCTAGTAGTAGGCGCTGAAACAACGGAGTTTTCTTCTCAATAAACAGGAATTTATATTAACAATTCACAACTTTAATTCAGCGTTAAGCCCTGGAAAAATAAAACAACTGGAGCAAATGGATTAACAATTCTTTCAAGAAGGTAAGTGGGAACAGTTTCATTCATCATTCGCCTCAGACAATGCCAGTTGGTTTCTATAGATGTCGTTTTAGTGGTTTATTTATTGTATTTATTTACATTTGTTTATTAAAATTTCTCAAAGACTGGAAGAAATGTATTACAGCTGTGCGTTGCTCAACAGACACACAGGCATTTTTTTTGTTGTTCGTTGAACACGCGAAATCGGAAAAACATCGAAGCGAGCGTTGGATGTCAAAAACAAAATGTAGGAACTGGCCGTATATAAGCTCTATATACGGCCAGCTCGATGATACACAGTCTCATATACGGCCTCTAGATATTGAAGCTGATTGGTCAATAACAATTACTGGCATAATAAATCATATTAGCTCAATGACAAACTGTGTAGCTAATAGTACAAAAAGCATCTTCATTTATGTTTATGTACACAGTACTGCATCAGAGTTGAGCATTTGTTTCCCAGGTCAGCAGAAAAATATCCCCCCCCCCTGCCCTGATACTGCCTGAGGAATTTAAAATATGCGACTTTAACCTTTTACCTAACATGAAAAGCAGACGAGACTTGCCAAAAAAAAAAACTCTCGAATAAGTAATTTTTTTTTCATTTTTGTCTCAAAAACATAGGTTATGACCCCTCATTTGAACGAGCTCGACGAGCTCGTTCCAATGAGGGGTCATAACCTATGTTTTTGAGACAACAAATGAAAAAAATAATGAAAATTTGATCTTTGAGAATAGCGCTGGCCGGTTTTGGCCGTTACCTTGGGTAAAGGGTTAGAAAATGTGAAATTCCTTCAGTGTCCTGTTAATGATGTACTTGCATGCAGTAAGAAAATTCTGATTCTTTTCTCACAAGCGGAAAGTGCCGCTACAAATAACAAATTACAAGTGTTTGTGGTACCATTGAGGAGAGAACAATCGATCGCAGTTGTCTTTGTGTTTGTTTAATAGTTTTGAAGAATGCCGATTGTTCTATAAGAGATCGGCAGTTTTTAATAAATACTCGAGACCTTTCATCTTTCTCTAAATATTCCGATTCAACTATTATTTATTAATGTCTTCGCAAAGAGCAAGTCATTATACTTCCGTCCGCTTCGGTTTGCTTTACGCAATCGATGAATGGCGGTCGGTGCACGGTTGCAGTCCAATTAGAAGAGAGACGAACGAATATAACATTTGGAATTTGGATATCTTAACCCTGAAAAATCATATTTTACAAACTGATGCCCTTTGTTTCGTCATCACTGGCGCATATCGTCATGAACTTCGATAAAGTTATCTCCCTTGAAATTATTTGATGAGCGAGGATCGTTCAATTTATTTATTTATTTATTGAGGTTTAACGACACTTTTGACAGCCAGGGTCACCTCGTGTCGGAAGATGGTTCAATTCAGAAGCAAGTAGCTATTGAGGAAAAACCTATGACGTCAGCAGAAGATAAAGCTACATTTCCTTCTTTTGATTTACTAAACAAAAATAAAGCCAAGTTAATTTTTTAATTTTCTCTCTGAGCTGTCTGTTGTTTTCGTTCATTAAAAGTAACAAAGGGAAACTGGTTGAAGCTGATGAAATAGACTTATCCATGATCAGACCTTGGAATACACATCGAAGAATAGAGACCATTCCAGGTGTTCGATTATTACCACCCTTGACTCATCTGATCAAAAATAACGACTTTTAATCATGTTATTTCCCTTGAATTTATTCAATGAGCGACGAACATTCCATTAACCCTTTACCTAACATGAAAAGCAGACGACACTTGCAAAAAAAATTCTTGAATAACTATTTTTTTTCATTTTTTGTCTCAAAAACATAGGTTATGACCCCTCGTTGGAACGAGCTCGAAGGGCTCGTTCCAACGAGGGGTCATAACCTATGTTTTTGAGACAAAAAATGAAAATATTTTGAAAATTAATTGGCGATATTTGGGAATAGCGCTGGCCGGTTTTGGCCGTTACGTTGGGTAAAGGGTTAAGAAGCAAGTCATTGTTGAGGAAGCGCCTATGACAAATAAACTAAGTTTCCTTTTGTTACTTTTAATAAAGGAAACAACAGACAGCTCTCTGAGCTGTTTGTTGCTTCCGTTTATTAAAAGTAACAAAAGGAAACTTGCCTTTTTTATGGCAAGCCAAATGGAAGCAACTGGTTCACAGATAAAACATCATTAAGAATATTTATCAGTATCACACCAAGTGTTATCCGGACACTGTTTCGCGAATGTGTTTTTACAGTAATGCGCAAGTTTTTATTTTTCTCAGGAAAACATTTTGCAGTCTCACCTCCTGGACTTTAATATTATATTAACACTTAGAGTATGGGAATTTCATATAAAAAATGAAATTTCAAAATGTTAGTAAGTTTGTATCATCAATGTGTGCAACGTCAGGCATAATACTGTTTTTTTGTTTTTTTATTGGTGTTTAAGGTCACAGATTTCTGCACAATGGCTAATCATGACCACGACAGTTTTACGGGTGGAGGAAGCCGGAGTATCCGTTGAGAACCACCAAGCAACGGCGAGCGACTGTCAGCTCCCCAACATACTAACTCCACACAAACAGTGTTAGCATTGGTTGAAGACAGGTGCACCATCGACGTGCAGTACGCCTTAGTACACAGCGTCACCGTGCCCCTACATGGGCAATGGGGTGAAGTGTCTTGCCCAAGGACACAACGCGGTTGCCGCAAGTGGGATTCGAACCGAGGACCTCTCGGCTTGCAGCCTGCACCTCTACGTACTGAGCAACCGCCCCGCCCCACCCCCACCCCCACCCCCACCCCCTGGCATAATACTGTTGAGTAGTATACAAATACAGAAACTGACTTTTTTACATTTTCCCCAAAATCATTTTGAACGATTAACTGTTATCCTCTGTTGTTCTCTGTTGAAGCCCATTTAAAGATTAGAAATCGGCGCTTTCACCATCTCTTGATATTCTGTTACTTTTTTTTTTAATTCATTATATCAACAGTGTGCGCATCGTGTCATATATAGGGGATATGGCATGCGTGTTTTTCTCATATAATATTTATGAAACGAGTCAAAGAATTTTCCGTTTGGGCGGGCCTCTGGCGAGCCCAAACGGAAAATTCGGACGAGTTTCATAAATATTATATGAGAAAAACACTCATTTCATATTTTATTTATCACATGACACACACACGCACAAATTAGCCACTTAGTTTGACTTTTTAACCCATCACCTAACTTGAGTTGCAGACGGCTCTTGGAAAAAACATCCTCGTATAACTAAAAATTTTCATATATTTTTTGCTTCCAAAAAATAGGTTATGACCCCCTCATTGGAACGAGCTCGCCGAGCTCGTTCCAATAAGGGGTCATAACCTATGTTTTGGAAGCAAAAAGTGAAAATATAAAAAAAATGAATAGCGTTTTTCTTGTAGGTAAAAGATTAATACAATTTCACCCACCCTAAATAGGACAGATAACGTACATTCTCCCTACTGAAATTATGCAAATTTTACCCAGTTGTATTTTGTTTAGCCAATCAAATTGTCCAGTTTTAAAAATTGACCAATCAAAGCTCTCAATTCTAATTATGCAAATTATGAAAATGTGGCCCAGTTTTATTTTGTTCAGCCAATCAAATTGTCTAGTTTTGAAATTGACCAATGCAATTGACGGAAGGCTTTATTTATTACTGATTAATATGAAAACAAAATATCAAATGTCTTAAAGTAAACAAAACGGACGAGTCATATGATAAAATACAGATACTGTCCTTTGCATTAATATAATTCACTAGGAGGTGAGATTTGCTATTTTGTTTTCCTGGGAAGGATAAAAAACTTGCGAATTACTGTACAAAGACATTCACTAAACACAGTGTTAAAGTGGATGCTAAGTGAATTATAGTGTGTCACGATACGTATACTGTTAATATAATGAACATACAACAGTTACAGGGCATCAAAAGATGGAGAAAGGGCCATTTTCTTACTTTTAAAGGGTTTAAACAGAGAGTAACAGCGGAACGTTCAAAACGATTGGGAAAAACTTGTAAAATCCAGCGCCTGTATTTGTATACTACTCTACAGAAAAATGCCTAAAGTTTGTGAAATGATGCGTACATCAATGACACAAAGTCGCTAATTTTTATATGAAATTCCATTAGTGTATATATATATATTATTTTTAAAGGGTATGCTGACATCAGGCATTACTGGGAGTTACGTTTACTAGAATACTTTTCAAAGTTTGTCTTACAGTATTTTTCATCTTTTGCTTTCCCCTTTTACAACGGTTTTTTTTTTTCATTTTCGGGTTGTATCACACATCCGTTTACTCAGAACTTGGCTTACGAGAGCTCTTGTCGCCACATATCATTTCTTTCGACGTCTGTGTGTATTTTTTACTTGTTGTGTCTGTACCCTGAGGAAGGTCTTCGTCAGATCGAAGGCCAGGTGAAAATTGTTTTTTTCTGTACTGTTTGAGTTAAATTTAGACGGATTTTTTTCGCTTTAGGCTTTTCATCTCCCAGATCCAGCACACTTGAAACAGATTTGTTTTATATGTATATTTACATTTACCATCCGCAGCTCTCATATTGTATTCTAGGGCCTCAGATATTTCTCGGGGAAGACCACACAAACAATCTTTCCCCGTCAACAAAAGGGACGTTCCTTTCGAACTCTCCCCTTCTCGTAACAACGGTACGTTCGCCAGCTGTATTACAGACTACTGCGATAAGGATCTGCATGAATTTTTATAGTTACTGGGTCCAAACTGTCTAGAACAAGTGTGCCCCAAATATCTTTTGTTTACATCAATGACAAGTTTATGAGCCTGAAGACTCGACAAATCATCTGCATTTGAACACTACTTATCACATATGAATATGATTTCTGAATGAAAAGCACGGCGGAGAAGAGATAGCGGCTGTAAGTACCGTTTTTTCCGTGACGTGTGCTCTCCGCCTTGGTATTTGTTTGATACTGCCAGAGAAAAAGAGCAGGGCATCGATTACCCAATCAGAGTCTTTGTGACAGAATTGATCATGAACGAATCGATGTATGTTTGTGTACACGAGTCTAAACATCTGTCTCCATCGTTATTTACCCCGAGTATATTATCGCTATTAAAGCAATATCTAATTGTGTAACATGTCATTATCTTATAGAATAAAGATTAGAAGATGGTCTGGGGGTAATTTTGCTCAAGAGATAGTTTCAATACAGTTTACAAATGCGAAATTCCGCTTTAATTCTTTCAAGGGAAGGAATCTCCAAGGATAGTACATATTTGAGCAGTCGATTTTTATTTAGTTACAGTAAAATGTGTACTTACTGCTAATGAGCCATGCGTTTGTGTGTTTATTCAGCTTTATTGTATTAAACTTGTTTAATAGATTTAATATTAACCCGGAAGAGGTGGCATAAATTTGACGAAGATGTAGAGGAGGGGCTCGCATCTCCAGGACGCACATAACCCAGCGTAGTGCGGCCCGTTGAGAGAATTTTGAAAATATGGTCTACATAAATCGTCGCCTGAGTGCTAGAATGTCCTATGTCCCCTATGGGACATAGGACATTCTAGCCCTCGGGCGACGAAATGCCATTTTATTGATTTCCAGGCCTTTACAAGGACGGTGGATGTTATTACAGAGTGTGGTGGGTGTGTTGGTTGAAGCACCTGCCAATAGATACTATAACTTCGAAACATCCGACGTTGTCCCTTCGTGTAACGTTACGTCATTGCTGACAATTCTCGTCATTGACAGATATTTACGGGAAAGTTAGCTCCCTTTGATTTTCCAAAGTTATCAGTAAATTTAACACTCAGAGTATGGGAATTTCATTTAAAAATTGAAATTTCGAAATGTTAGTGAATTTGAATCATCAATGTGTGCAACTTCAGGCATAATCCTATAGAGTATTATACAAATACAGAAACTGGCTTTTTACATTTTTTCCTAACACGTTTGAACATTTGACCATCATTCTCCATTTAAACCCATTTTATAAAATGAAAACGATGTTTTCACCACATGTTGATATTCTGTGACCTTTTCTGTTCATTATATCAACAGTGTGCGCATCGTGAGATATATATACATTACCATGACCATGTGCATATCCTGTAAGTTGTATCAGATTCGAGATCGTGTTTACAATCAGATCGCAACGAGCCCGTCAGGGCGAGTTGTGATCTGATTGTAAACACGACCGAGAATCTGATACAAATTACAGGGCATGCATTTGGTCATGATAATACATTTATCTGACAATCCCGTTACGTAAAGCCTGTTTTTCCGTTTAAATTGGGTTGGAATTGGTCAAAATTTTGAATTTCATATTTTAATGCGTAATAACAATGCATATAATGATATTATTTGTTCATAGCGCAGTGTTTACCGGAAGTGGAATCTACATGATACGGAATCAGAATGATATGATACGGAATCGGAGCACATTATGTGATACGTACCGTTTCTCGTGGTTTTCAGGCCAAAATCTGTATGATTGTTAGATAACAAACAGGCACTGTCTTTTTCTTGGGTGAGATTTTATAATTTATTTTCCTAGGAAGAATGAAAACTTGCAAATTACTGCAAAAACACATTTACAAAACAAAGAGCTAAAGTAGACTTTTACTTAATTGTTTCTATTAGCTTACCATAAAAAAGCCAAGTTTCCTTCTGTAACTTTCAATAAACGAAAACAATAGACAGCTCCGAGAGCTTCTTTTGTTTTCGTTTTTTAAAAGTAGCAAGAGGAAACTTGGATTTACTTTCTACTGATGTCATGGGTGCTTTCGCAACAATTACATGCTTTTTAGTTAATTGCTCGCCCGTCTGATAATTTCAGGGGAGATAACTTTATCGAAAATCCATTTTCATAACCAGATAAGTCAGGTATCATAGTCGAGTGCTGAATTATATAATGTAATGCAGTATACAAATACAGAAGCTGGCTTTTTACATTTTTCCCAAATCATTTTGAACGATCAACTGTTATTCTCTGTTGTTCTCTGCTGAAGCCCATTTAAAGATTAGAAATCGGGGCATTCATCATCTTTTGATATTCTTATTTTTTTAATTCATTGTATCAACAGGGTACGCATCGGGTCATATAATACAGACACTGTCCTTTGCATTAATATAATTCACTGGTAGGACTTGCGAATTGCTGGACATTCACAAAACAAAGAGTTACAGTGGACGCTTTGTGTTGTTAGGTAAGATACTTGAGATAAAAAAGCCATGGCTCCTTTTGTTACTTTTAATAAACGAAAACAACAGACAGCTCCCAGAGCTGTCTGTTGTTTTCGTTTATTGGAAGTAACAAAAGGAAACCCGTTCATCAAATAATGTCAAGGGGTATAACTTTATCGAAAGTTGATTTTCATGACGAGATAAGTGAGGGATGACATTATGAAAGTTTATAACCTCTCACGTTGCTTTAGGTTAGGGGTCAATGATACTAGCGTTCGTCATGACTGAATATTTTCCCAATCTGTTTAAACGTTTGACTAAGGCGGCGCCGTGGCATTGCGGTAACCGGTTCTCGGTTACCGCAATGCCACAAATCACCAAAGTTAAGCAACGTCGAGCCCGGTTAATCCTCGGATGGGTGACCGTCTGAGCGATCGATTCGGACTCCCGTGTTGTGTCCTTGGGCAAGGCACTTAACCCCGATTGTCCACATGGGGACACGATGACGCCGTATACTAAGGCGTACTGCACGTCGATGGTGCGCATGTTTTCAACCAATCTAACCCTGACTGTGCTGCAGTGCAGAGTTACTATGTTGGGGAGCTGGCAGCTGCTCGTCGTTGCTCGGTGGTTCTCTCCACGTACTCCGGTTTCCTCCGCCCGTAAAACTGCCAAGGTCATGATTAGCCATTGTGCAAAAGTATGTGACCTTAAACACAAATAAATAAATACATAAATAAATAAATAAATAAATAAATAAATAAATAAATAAATAAATAAACTTTTGACTAGTATTCTCTGTTGGAACCCATTTAAAAATAAGAACATCTTTTGATGTTCTGTAACTTTTTAACTGTTCATCACATCAATAATACAGACAACGTTCTTTCCAATAGTATAAAAGTCTGTGATGTGAGATTTGCAAATTGTTTTTCCAGGGAAGAATAAAAACTTGAAAATAACTGTAAAAACAAATTCGCTAAACAAAGAGCCAAAGTGGACGCTTACTTTGTTGTCAAGGTGATAGCTAAAAGTTGCGATTTTATTGTATGAAAGTGTAAATATTTTCGATAATGTTTCTGCCTGGGTTGGATGTAAAGCGTGGAGATACGTATGTAACGGACCCCGAAAATCATTTGTCGTCTAAACAGGCAATCAATAATCCAAATTTTGCTAATTAAGTATGAAATTTAATGTCCACGTTTCAACGCCATATGTGCTTCTGATAACAGATCAATAGTAAGAGAGACAATATTCTCTTCTGTAATAATTATCTGGGTAATTAAAGTCCAGTTAAACTGCAATTGTTGAAAACCACTGCATCACATATGATCTGGACACACACCCATATTACGCGTCTATCCTGTCTCCGAAATGTCGAAGGGGTTCACTTCAAACGAAATTCCCATTTATATCTCTATCCACATCGAATTACAAAGCACTCGTTAAATCAGAA
Organism: Pictodentalium vernedei; assembly: GCA_031216915.1. Classification (NCBI taxonomy): domain Eukaryota; kingdom Metazoa; phylum Mollusca; class Scaphopoda; order Dentaliida; family Dentaliidae; genus Pictodentalium; species Pictodentalium vernedei. Next base: position 98,147,160 of record CM062297.1, on the reverse strand, counting down.
TTAATATGTTTAAACTTTGCGTTCCGACTGTATAAAGAGTGAAGCAGAATTCTGAGAGGCAGTTGGCCTGAGGGCACTCAAAGAAGGTCCGAATTTAGCCTTGGCCGTCGAGGGTCATAGGCACCGAGATTGAAAGTCCGCGTATTGTCGTAACCCTGTGAGGGTTGTAAGGAACCGATTGTAGTTTGTCAACGGTTGCGAACCGTAGTGGCATAGTAGCCAAAGAAGTAAAAGCTGTAACGTTGAGGTCTAGAAATCGTATCAGGAGCTTGCGTAAGCGCTTGAATAGCTCGCGAGTTAAAATTGTTTTAGGCGGTGCGAGAATTGGTGATGTTGAGAACACTTTGGAGAATATTTTTATGTAAGCTTTGTTAAGTATACATCTGATGACGAAGAATAACTTAACCCCGTGAGAGCCAGGCAAGGCGCAAAGTGATCGTGAACTGTGGTAGACGCCGATCGAATTGTGACTGAATTGTGAGAAGGCTGTTGGAGTCACACATGCAGAACATTATACGTGTTAAGACCAGATGACTGTGAAGTAACCCTGCGAGGAGGAAGCAACGAGAAGTGAATAGACACTTTGTATTTATCACAAATCATGAGAAGATGAAGATGAAGTGAGATTGATCTAGCGGACACAGCTAGCTGTGGGAGACGTCGAGGGCCCTAAAGAATAAACTTTTACCGCGTAATTAGTGTATTCATATGGATAATTTTGTGAGTAATTTGTTTTATATTATATTTCTTCGTACATGTAAATAAATAATCTTTTCAGTGAATTATCGTTGATCACCCTTTGGCGTTATAAGCCACAGACGCCTTCAGGAATCCTAACAGTCCCAAGCGGGCAGGGCATTGATAAGGTGGCAAGGTTTACGTTCTAACTAGGGTTCAGACGATAGTCACTAGCTGTCGGCTCAGCCCTGATAAAAACATAAATTTTCCTCCATCACTCAATCCTGCGACATTTGTGTTACTTTGTGTTGGTAGGTGTGATGCTGAGAGATATTCCTAATGACGGATTATCCAGGGACCGATCAGGACTATTTAAAATACGCTCTAGCCTCGGAGCCTATTTTTTCAATTCATGCGCCAGATTTCAATCTACGAAGTCACACTGCTGTTTGTAACACACACTGCAAGTATGTAATAGCTCTCATCATTTTCATTTAGTACACTATAGCAAACATTAATCTTCACTGTGGTTTTTGATCAAGTCTTGGCTGCCTATTTAGGCAGCCAAGACTTGATCAGAAACCACAGTGAAGTTTAATGATTGGTAATTAATACTTGAAGTATTAACTTAAGCACTCTACAACAATGATAAATGATAATCATATATATAATACATGTAAGAGTGTCTCTCTCGATTATCCATCGAAAGAATATCAAAATATGATCTGAGAAGTTACGCGCCAACTGAGAAGCCTATTTCTGAGATTTAAGAGCCAGGTCCTGATGTTTCAGAACCAAATACGCACTGGCGCATGCCCAGGTCGGTCCCTGATTATCTGTGAACTATATATAGTTGCTTCTAAATGGCTTGCCATTAAAACAAGCTTCCTATTGTTACTTGTAATAAACGAAAACAACATACAGTTCAGAGAGCTGTCTGTTGTTTTCGTTTATTAAAAATAACAAAAGTAAAATTGCTTTATTTTCTTGTGATGTCATAGGCGCTTCCTCGACAGTTACTTGCTTCTTAATGGAAACTTCCTCGCTCATTGAATAAATGCAAGGGAAGTAACCTGGTCGAAAGTCGATCTTTTTGTCGAGATAAGTCGGGATGATTATAATCTGATACCTGCTTTGGTCTCTTTTCGTCGGTTCGGTGTGTATACCACGGTCTGATCATGGACATGTCTATTTCATCTGCTTTGGGGCGCGGTGGCTCATTAGGTAGAGGGGCAGGCTGCAAGCCGAGAGGTCCTCAGTTCCAATCCTATCTGTGGCAACCGCGTTGTGTTCTTGGTCAAGACACTTTACCCACGTGGGGACGATGGCGTTGTGTACTAAGGCGTATACGGCAAGTCGATGGTGCACTTGTCTTCAACCATTGCTATTCCTGCTTGTGTGGAGTCAGTATGTAGGGGAGCCAGACTGTTGCTCGCCGTTGCTCGGTGGTTGTCTCCGGGTACTCTGGCTTCCTCCACCTGTAAAACTTTCCGAATCGAGGTGACACTGGCGGTCGAAAATGTCGTTAAACCCCAATAAATAAATAAATAAATAAATAAATAAATAAATAAATAAATAAATGAATAAATAAATAAATAAATAAATAAATAAACAAATAAATAAATAAATAAATAAATAAATAAATAAATAAATAAAAAAAAAATTATCACATCTGCTTCAACCATCTTTCCAACCTGGAAGCTTTGGGTTAGAAGATGGTTGAAGTGGACGAAATTGACTGACCCACCGATGTTGCAATCGTTGACCAAATGTAACTGACACATTTGCACACTCACGTTTTGGGACTCACGTGTAACAAAGAATTGTCCGTAGGGAAACATAGGACACACCTCTGTTAGCCAGTGTGTATTTAACCCCCTGCACACTGATGTCGAAATATCTAAATTTCAGGGTGCAAATATTTCCCATAATGCAACTAGAAATTTAACCAATTCAATCTTGTTTGACAGAGCTCAATGAGCTCTGTCAAACAAGATTGAATTGGTTAAATTCTCAGTTGCATTATGGGAAAAATGGCTACTTCAAATCTGGATATTTTGACATCAGTGTGCAGGGGGTTAAACATTTTTGACGTATGCGCGGAATCAGCGTGTAAAGACTATTTTTCTCCTCATCCATGTTCAATGATATTATAAATATAATATTCAAAATTAAATTATTGTAAAATTCTTATATTTATAATGGATAAGTTTTAAATTGTTTGAGGATTGACTATACAATAAATTGTAGAATTAGCGTTTTGTAGGACACTCTAGAATGTCTGCCATTAAAGTTAAGGAATACATTTATCTCCGAATTCTCTCAAATTTCCAAGCCAAGTATTGGTTTCTCGCCGTATTTTACGGCTTCCTACCCGAACCTAGGATCTCAAAACTTTCCGACATGGTGAGGACTCCTCAAGAATCTTGAGTTCCTCCATATCCAGATCGCCAATTTTTATCGCACTTGTGATGGGTCCCAAATCCATGCAATAGAATGAAGGTGTGTTCAGGGATATTTGGTTAAACGGAGTGTCTTTGCTGGCTGAAAGTACATCAGAATTCTCGGTTTTTCAACCTATTCCGATCTGGCAGCTTCCCCCGAAATCCTCGTGTTTCATTCCTGGTTTGACGTCACGATGTCGTGATAGTGTTATATGGTTCCAAAAGGTGTGCTCGACTCAATAAGAGTATAATCCAGTAGTGTAGGGAAGTCGTTACGCTGGTGTAGTTTGCGTTTATTGTAGGCTGACTGTCAGGGGCGGGGAGATCATCCATTCAGTTCCAATGTGTTCTATAGTGGTCACATAGAACACATTGGAACCCTGGGTACGAGATGTCACCCGGAGAGTGAATTCTGAGATTAACATTGTCATATCGGCCGATAGTTGAAATTCGGTTGCTTTACAACTGTAACAGGACGCGTTTTCTTGAAAACGGTCCCATGAAATAGAGTTTGCGCACAATTCCCGAGGATGATCATGTTTAATTTTCTACAAGATGCCATAACGATAATTGAGTTGTTCTGTAAGTTTTGCCTCTCAACGGCTCAGATCAGGTTGGTGGTTCAAAGGCGGAACGTTTGATGCAAAAGGCAGTCAACATGTGACGTCATACCTCTTGAACTTTCGCCAAGCGTTGTTTTCTCATGACAATTCGGAAAAATCACCTCCTTTCGTTCCCCGCAGTATTACAATATTGTACGTAAACTCGTCGTGTTATATTTCAATCGAACGCAAAAATTAATTTCCAGTAAATTGATTCTAAATATATGATAATTACTTGACCAAATGGGTATTTTAGATCGAAAAACTAAACCCTTTACCTAACATAGCGGCCAAAAACGGACAGGAAATTGACTAAAATAAGCCTACCACATCCTAAAATAGCTTACAAATGTCTCCATAAAACCATACAAAAAGGATATCGTTAGAACCGGCTCGTCGAGCCAGTTCTAATGATATCCATATTTGTATGATTTTAACGAAAAATTGTGAGAATTTTTTTTCGAAAAATGTGAAATTTAATTTTTTTTAAAAAAAGCTGTGTTGGGTAAAGGGTAAACCATTTTCCAAAGGCTGATGTGAGCTCCTGTGTGGAGAAACGGACAAAAGCAAAATGTACCATGTTTATGAAACATCAGACCCTCCGAGCGTACCGTTATCATTATAAGTATGAACGAACACATTTTGCTTAGAACTGCAATATACAAGGGTCCATGTGATGTCTTATATTTTCCATAAGGCCCTGTCTCACCTCTATCAACAGCAATAGCAGGAGAGTGGAGATCGACCCATATATATTGCCGTCGTTCATTTTGTATACTGGAGGCCACCATCTTGGTTTCTATGGTAGGACATGGTTGTTATGAGCCTGGGTTGCTTCTAATTGAACGGAGACATGTTCTGCTGGTGAGTTCGATTGAACAGAAATAAATCTAATTTCCCAAATACAAGCACTTCAGAATCATCAAAAACCACACCATAACTATCGAAACGCGCGCATTTTGTTTAAAATCCCCGAGAATCCTCCTTCTTGTCCAATAATAGGCGCGTTCCGTTGTAGGAGACAATCTAATTACCACAAACAACCGACAACTGTTTATCTGGCTCGGATATCCCACTAAATCCTCCGTTTCTACCTTTTACAGACGCTACTCTACCTGCTTATTGTGATTTAGATCTAGAATTCCAATTTGATTACTTTTTACTGCAACAGAACTGGTGTCCCAGCAGGTAGGTTGTAGTTACATTCTAAGAACCTTCTAAGTGTTTCTAGGCAAGTATTGGCTGGTTATATAGACAGTCAAGACTGCAAAGACGCCGAATATGGCCTTTGCGCATTCTCAGTTCAAACTGAAGATATATTTCTTAATCTTTGAGTGTTTTTCTCTTCCAAAACAAATTCCTAATTGAAGCATTCATGGTGCGAATTTCCCAAATGAATGGGCCCCAGACCCTTTCCCAAAGAGGGCAGAAGACTCCTTGCTATATGGGTACGTGCAGATTAAGAGAAATGTAGCAATCTGATTGTTGGAGATAACAGGACGGAACGAGAGAGATTTACGACTAGAGAGACTGCTAGGGTGAGAGTAGCTGGACTAGCGTCTTTAATAAATAGAAACCGCGGATGTGGTGGGAAATTCCAGTCACATAAATAGTTAAAGGCTTGTTTGTGGTAATTAAATCGACAATGCGTTTATTATTGATAAAAGGAGGATTCTAGGGAATTTTATACTAAATTAAGATCCATTTCGGTACTTCTTGGGTGCTTTTGATGATTGAGAGAGATTGTCGGGTCTATTTAGGTGATTTCATGTACTCTTATTCAATCCAATTGAACGTACCCTCAGAACGTGCCCTCGATCTATTAGAAGCCTTCCAGATTCATAGCAAATGCATGCCACCATAGAAACCAAGATGGCGGCCTCAAGTATACACAATGCACGACGGAAACATGTGTCCCCCTTAATAACATGCGCTGCGCATGCGCGCTAAGAAAACGCATCACTATGGGGATGACGTCGCAAGATGGCCGCTCGGGTGGGCTGCCATGTCAACCAAACCTGACGTAACTGGGTACCGTGACTATGACGTCACATCCGCCTCCCCCATTCCCTTACCCCAATATGGGGCGAACTCCACATCCCCTACTACCGCCGTGGGCAGGGGTGATATAGGGGCCTTATCGAAAATATAGGACAACATTTGTCCACATGCATTTCTAAGGAAAAAAAGCGCCCGTTTTTGCTTATATTGCCAACAGTACATTATTTGTTACTTCACGAACCTGTTCGCCCGAAAGATGGAATTGAACCACTCCGACGCTAATCGGCTACAGGTTTGAAGCCTGCACCCCGGACCACCGAGGATCATTCGGGCATGTTTGATTCTATTGATAAATAGTTATATGACACCTTACTACGTTATTATCACTCCAGTAGGTAGTGTGATTTCATGAACTTATTCTTTTATCATTATAAAATCCATGAAGACTGGTTTTTGTTTAATTCTTCTATTTTTAGTAAACTACATTGTATGTGAACTATGTGGTTTTTGAACAACCAGGCTTTGAACGATGTGAGAGAAACACTCCTGAAAACAGTTGTTATACTTACCGTTTCGTCGAAAAAGAACATTGGCCTTAATGCGGAACTGTTGTTATCAGCCCCTTGTTAACGCACTTCTATGCTGCGTGTTGTAACAATTTAATCAGTTAGTACTAATAATTAACCAGTCGCTTCGATAGATGAGCATTAACACTCCACTCGCGATACCATTTGCCTTTAACCCTTTACCCATCGCAGAGGATATCAAAATTTATTATTTTAAATATAATGTTTTCAAATTTTTCAACAAATTTCAACAAAACCATATTATGTGACCCATCGTGGGAACGAGCTCGACGAGCTCGTTCCAACGAGGGGTTACATGATATGGTTTTGTTGAAATATTTTTAAAAATAATATTTTTTCAACTGCTGAATTTGAATATTACGCGGGCGGATGCGGGAGGATGCGGGAGATTCGTTAGGTAAAGGGTTAACAAGTGCATGCTTATCCGTTCTTGTTGCTATGCAGTTTGCAGTAGATATCTGGGCAAGAATTCTCCATCACAATAGAATATAATAATTTTATTTACTGCCATAGCACGGTGAAAATGTATGGCATCATTTAAAAATAACTTTGTATAAAAGCTATGATGCACGAAAAATTGAAAAGTAAAACAAAGCCTAAAAAGTTGTAAATCTGTGTCTCAGGCCCTCCAGCTTGATCATTTTGGCTGCCGCATGCTCTCGTTTTATAAAAAATGCAAACTTAAGAAAATAAGAATTAAATGGCTTATGTCTGATATTTTACCCAAGTTAATGAAATTAATAAATTTGTCTCTTAAGAAGGCTTTGCAATAATTTAACATTGAGAAGGGAGCGCGGAGGTGCAGGCTGCAAGCCGAGAGGTCCTGGGTTCAAATCCCACCTGCGGCAACCGCGTTGTGTCCTTGGGCAAGACACTTCATCTCCATTGCCCGCGTGGGGGCACGATGACGCCGTGTACTAAGGCGTACTGCACGTCTATGGTACGCATGTCTTCAGCCAATCTAACCCTGCCTGTGCTGCAGTGCGGAGTTACGATGTTGGGGAGCTGGCAGCTGCTTGTCGTTGCTCGGTGGGTCTCTCCGGGTACTCCGGCTTCCTCCATCCGTAAAACTGTCACGGTCATGATTAGCCATTGTGCATGAATATGTGATTTTAAACATCAATAAATAAATAAATAAATAAATAAATAAATAAATAAATAAATAAATATCCATGCTGGTGTATGTTAGTGTATATATATACGGTAGGAAGGTTGGTTTGGAGAGGGTGCGACACTGCTTGAGCGCAGTCAGAACTTTTTCGCCAGTGCCCTCACCGTTCAGTACGGACCATGAGGCTTGCAGAAGCTGGTGAAAAAGCCCAGGCGGTGGTGTGCTGCCTCCGCTGAGCTGGCGTAATTCCCTCTGTACACGGAACAACACCACGGGGCTTAACTGAGAATAAAAAAGCTGTTTAGGCAAAAATTAAAATCACTCGAGTTGGAAGCTCGCTCATCATATATATTCACATGCATGTAACGAATATTACTTAATCCACCTGTCTGTCCTTAGTATTTGGTTCCATCTTTTGTGATCGATATTTGTGTGTCTATGATCTGTTTTGTCATGTATCTCCTGTTTTTTAGACAATAAAAGTATTGTATTGTATTATTTATTTTGTGTTTATCGGGTAGAAGGATTTATTCGGAAAAGATTCACTGTTCACGCTGGCAACAATTTGAGTTTCTGTTACGGTATCCACATGCAGGTACAGTACATGGAGAGTGTATTATCGCTAAATCACCAGCAGAGTGGAGATTCCACCCAAGCAATAATTGCAAATTTGTTGCAAAGCATAACAAGTACAAGCAAAGTTCCAGCCAATGGACCTCCGGGTTATACTCGGAGGTCCATTGGTTGAAACATTGCTTGTGTTTTTTGTCCACATGTTCAGAATTTGAAAGTGATACTTTGGGTGATAACTCCACTCCCCGGGTGATTTCGTTGCAATCCACGTACTGTACATATATATACACAAGATCAGTCTAATTCTGTTCTGAATTCGACGCTGTTATAGGCTGTTTCTTTATTCAATTTCGTGGAAATTTCGAAGTTTGCACGCAGGCTGCCATTGATTTAATGTGATATTCCTTTACGCACAAAGATATACAGATATTCTTTCGTGTTATAGATATTCAAATCAATAAGTATTTAATTCGCTTTAAAAAAAAAAACCCTGATAATAACACATTTAGAGAAACTTCGTCTGTGGTGAGTTATTTATTTATTTATTTATTGGTGTTTAAGGTCACATATTTCTGCACAGTGGCTAATCATGACCTCGACTTACGGGTGGAGGAAGCCGGAGTACCCAGAGAGAACCAACGAGCAACGGCGAGCAACTGTCAGCTCCCCAACATACTAACTCCACACAAGCAGGGTTAGCATTTGTTGAAGAGAGTGCACCACCAACGTGCAGTACGCCTTAGTACACAACGCCACCGTGGCCCCACGTGGGAAAAGGGGGTGAAGTGTCTTGCCCAAGGACACAACGTGGTTGCCGCAGGTGGGATTCGAACCGGCTTGCAGTCTGCACCTCTATCTACTGAGCCACCGCGCCCCCCTGTGGTGAGTTTCATTTCTAAAATGGTAATGTCATCAAACGTTCGGGCAAATCAGTCTCGATTGAGAATATATCAGCTGGTCGTCTGGAATATATCAGCTGGTCAGAAAAGCGAACCACAGGTTCGCTTTTCAGGCCAGCTGAAATATTCCAGACGAGAGAATCTAAACATAGGCGATGGGCTATTTGACGACTAGACTAGTTCCAGGCTATAACAGCGTAGCGTTTCCTTACAGATCTGAATTAGACTGGTGGCCTGAAAGAGCTTTATATGCAGACCAACATACACCGTTACCGTTTAAATGATCTTATTATAGCCATGCGCCTATGAAATTGCTAAGAGTTTCACCAGGAAGTCAAATATCCAATTCAAAAAGTAACGAGATATTCTGATCGGACATAATGAAGCGCTATCTAGGCTAGATGTATCTGTATCTCCTCCGGTGGTTATTACGTAACTTTGAATAGAGTAGGCAAATAATTATGAAGTGTTTTTAATCTTCAATTTCCTTCATTTCAACATATTTGCATAACCTATTTTCTTACGGGAGTGATTTTGTTTTATGGTGCACACCTTTCTCTACTTCAAGGTTAAACAACAATTAGTTGGGAGCGCGAATTACTGGTTACAGAACTGGACTTTAAACCAAAAGGTCCACGGTTCGATCCCCGACATGGGTAACTGCGTTGTCAGTCTGGTCGATCTAGGCGAAAAAGGGCACCTACCCGGAAAAATTTTGCGAGAATATACCATATTCTTCTCACCAACATAGAAAGTGGACACTTCATCAATAATTTTGTTGTGCAGATGAATGTTCGTCTTTAATTTATGACGAAAATACCCCATAAAAGTCCCCCAAATTTTTTTTTCAAAAACTCAAAAAAAATGAGAATGACTTTCTCAGAACAAATAAGATGCAAGTTGAGAGCAAAAAAATTGTTTAACACTCGATCTCGTCATCAAGTGTTACGTCTTCTGCGTTTTGGCAGCTCTCGCCGCGACAATTTCCGCAAGCAATAACGCACTTTAGACCATTTTTCCGGCAGGAGCACAAGTTGTTTTTGCACGGACTCTTTGATGTCATTTTGCAGTTGCACCTTACAAACTTCAGCAGACTGTTCTGTGCTGCCTCAATGTCAGTCATAATAGGAGTAAACTCTGAATCGCGTAGCGTCCAACCCCACTTCCTAGGCTCAAGATCTACCTCCCCTAGATACATCCATGTCACTACCTGTAAATGGACACGAAGGCTGTGGAAATATGCCGCTCTCTCTGTCGGCGGGAGTTTCTGGGGTTCAGTGGTGGTTTTGCACGATGAAAGCATTTCCATGAACCTAACATATCTCAGGTTGTTTAAGTTATCTGCTTTACCTGAATACATTACAACAAAGAGATTGATGCCCGCTGCACCAACGTCATCAGGAGATGAAACACCATTACTAATAACCGAAGCTGCCTGTTGAATGTCTGAGGATTTGGCAATCTTCTTCATGAGAGAGGATTTACCGTGATCATATACTGCCGACGTTGTATCACAGCCACCCTAGGCGTGAAGGAACAGAATATGTGGATCATGCCCGACAAACATACGGTGAATGTTGCATGGTTTTTGATGGCTACATGCAGGGTCCTAGTACTAAAGATCAAGAGCATAGACGTCGAACTGGGAAGACATGTTCAGATATTCACTTAGTTGATACAATGGCAATCTCTTCAAATCAGCAAACTTTCCTCTCGAATGAAAAGAATAAGCATCAATTTATAAAGCTACTCAGTCAAGCTCTCAAGGCTGATGGACAGGAAGTACACAACAGTTCTGGTGACGCAGATACCTCCATTGTTTTGCGTGCTATCGAGCCTGCGTATGTTGGGAAGGGCGTGGTAGTTTTTTGTAACGATACAGACGTGTTAGTACTTCTGATATATCATTGGAATGAAAAAATGGGGCAGATTTATTTTACGTCTGATGCTCGAGATGCCCACAAAGGTGGGAATTCGTGGAAAATTACTGACCTTGTGAAAAATCCGGCATATTAATCAATACCAATATTCTGTTCCTTCACACCTGGGGTGGCTGTGACACAACGTCGGTGGTATATGGTCATGGTAAATCCTCTCTCACAAAGAAGATCGCCAAATCCTCAGACATTCAACAGGCAGCTTCGGTTATTAGTAATGTTGTTTCATCTCCTGATGGAGTTGGTGCAGCGGGCATCAAGCTCTTTGTTGTAATGTATTTACGTAAAGCGGATAGCTTAAACAACCTGAGATATGTTAGGTTCATGGAAGTGCTTTCATCGTGGAAAACCGCCATTGAACCCCATAATCTCCCATCGACAGAGAGAGAGCGGCATATTTCCACAGCCTTCGTGTCCATTTACAGGTAGTGACATGGATGTATCTAGGGGAGGTCGATCTTGAGCCTAGGAAGTGGGGTTGGAATCTACGCGGTTCAGAGCTTACTCATAATATGACAGACACTGAGACAGCACCGGACAGTCTGCTGAAGTTGGCAAGGTGCAACTGCAAAATGACATCAAAGAGTCCGTGCAAAAACAACTTGTGCTCATGCCGGAAAAATGGTCTAAAGTTCGGCTTTATTCCTTGCGGAAATTGTCGCGGCGAGAGCTGCCAAAACGCAGAAGACGTAACACTTGACGAGATCGAGGGTTAAACAATTTTTTGCTCTCAACTTGCATCCTATTTGTATTGAGAATGTTATTCTCATGTTTTTGAGTTTTTGAAAAAAACAATTTTGGGACTTTTTGGGGGTATTTTCGTCATAAATTAAAGACGAACATTCAACTGGACAACAAAAGTATTGATGAAGTGTCCACTTTCTATGTTGGTGAGAAGAATATGGTATATTCTCGCAAAATTTCCTCGTTATAGTGGTGTCTTGGCGTTTTTATTAACAAAATCGTAAATTTTGCCGCAGAAAAATCATGAAAACAAAAAAGTGCCATAAAAGTTTTTCCCCACGAAGGATTTCGGTGGATTTTGGATATGTTGTTCTTGACAACATTCCGCGTCGAATGATACCAAATATGGCTTGTTGCAATTTTTTCCGGGTTGAACCCTAGATCGACCGGACTATGTGTCCTTGGGCAAGGCACTTAATCCCGATTGCCCACGTGGGGCAAGGGTACACTCTGTACTCGGGTGTACTGCACGTCGATGGTGCACTTGTCTTCAACCAATACTAACCCTGCTTCTTCGGAGTAAGTACGTTGGGGATGCTTACGGTACCTCGCCGTTGCTCTGCGGTTCTCTCCGGGTACTTTGGCTTCCTCCACCAGTAAAACTGGCTGTCGAAAGTGTAGTTAATCCCCAATAAACAAATAATCAAGCAACTAGTTTCCTCTTTTTGAAAAGTGACCAGCCCAAGACACGCGGACCTTGTACATGTACATGTTTTTTTCAAGGTGATAGCTCAATCTTGCGGTTTTGCTGTTTAAATGTGAATATTATATTTTTTATAATCTTTCTCACTCAGGCTAAAGGCGAAAATGTAGGTATATGATGGACCCCGAAAAACAGATTTGTCAAGAAAGCCACCTGTATATAAAATCAGTGAATGCGCAAACGCACGTGATAAGGTTTATGGAGAAGAATCTCAATATGAGCCTGCAACGCCAATTAGCGCTTATCAGGTCCGAAACAACGATCTTGCCTTATAAGCTTCAGACAAGAAACACTCGTTTAGCGGTCCAAGGTAATCAATCATCTACTTACATGGTCATTAGTGTCGATGATCTCCAAATCATATATAGCGCACATGTGGTGCATGGTGTTGTATGGTCAGCCTTAATGTTTGGGAGTGAACTGTCAGAAATGTCAATGTGTAGCGAAAGTATGGAACATTGAAAGAACTTAAAAGATAATTTTAAATTAAGACCGGTCTGAGCGGCCAAGTTTAAGAGAAGCAATTAAAGTGGGAATTGATTCATTGCAATCGAATAAGAGCTGAGGGTTTTCTCGAAAATTTCCTTCTAGTCTCAAGGTGTGTAAAACTGCGGGTCGTAGGCGAGGTGCTGGGATGTCCCTTGCTGTAGGCTAGAGGAGGCTAGATGGGGCTAGAGGAGGTGCCACATCGGTGCGAAAGTATAGGCACGTTGTAATGTAAGGGGAGCCACAAGGCTCATATGTAGAGTAGGAACAGTCGCGGACCAAGCCGGTGGCCATACATGAGTGTAGGATCAGAAGAAGGAAGTACGAGCTGCGGGAGCTCACAAATGTTGGTATTAGGTAGGCGGTATTACTTGTTGTAGAAGGCAAGTCATATGGATAGAGTAGACTTTGACTTATGAATATTATTTCGAGATAAATACAGATTATCATGATAACGTGCATGTCCTGTGATTTGTATCAGATTCGAGGTGGTGTCCAGAATGGGATCTCAACGAACCGGCTTTGCCGGCGAGTTGTGATCCCATCTTTGGACACCACCTCGAATCTGATACAAATCACAGGACATGCACATTATCATGATAATTCATTTATCTAACAATTCTGTCACATAAACAGATTAAATCTTAACCCTTTACCCAACGTAACGGCAAAAACCGGCCAATGCTATTCTAAAAAAATCGCCAATTAATTTTCATTATTTTTTCATTTTTTGTCTCAAAAACATACGTTATGACCCCTCGTTGGAACGAGCTCGTTCCAACGAGGGGTCATAACCTATGTTTTTGAGAAAAAAAATGAAAACAATTTGTTATTCAAAATCTTTTTTTGCAACTGTCGTCTGCTTTTCATGTTAGGTAAAGGGTTAAATTATTTTTAAACATTTTTGGGACATAATGTTCGGCCGATCACTGAAACGCACATAGAATGTATCCATGTGCCTGTTATGATAGCCCGTAGCGCTACCGGAAACTAGTTGTCTATATGATACGGAATCAGAATGAGTCGTCTATATGATACGGAATCGGAACACATTATGTGATACGTACCCTTTCTCGTGGTTTTCAGGCCAAAATCTATATGATTGTTAGATATATGGAAGGGAGCACTTAGCCCCTAAGTGACGACTACTTCAGTCAAGTGACGATACATTAGTGGCAATGGCAGAGTGACATTCCGTCACATGTTGGAGGAAAGGCATCCATTAAGATGACAATATGTTAGCGGTCATGTAGAGAAAGTTCCAACTGTATGTTCGTGAAAAGGCGACCAGAAACCAAAGACACGACACTGAGCCGAGAAGGTCAAACTCCAGCGACAAGGAAAAAGATGCCAGTGACAAGGAAGAGGCAACCAGAGACAACAGAGAACGCGGTCCCGTAAAGTGACTCAAAACTGCGTGGGTGGGGTGTGATTGACGTTTTATGTTTTTATCAAGGATTTCATGTTAGTCACAATTTACTATATTTTTTATATATATTAAAGTTGTTATTTTCAGTGAACCCCTGTTGATTAATGTTTTTTGGTGAAAAGCCACTGGCATAGGATAAGAACCACCCCAGCAAAAAATGGAACGGACTGGTTCGACACGCCGAGGCATACGTTCACGCACGGATTCAGGTGACACTCCTGTTGTCTAGGCTGAAGATGCGGCGTGAATCTATTTCTCTCAGAAACGACAACCCTCAGTTTACGACCGTTTTATATACTATTTACCTAAAAAAACACCAATGTCAGTAGAATTATCAATTCGGCAAAAAAATATCATGTATATTTATTGTAGTAAAAATAAAAGTTACATGGCGACGAGAGACTCAAACGCACACACGTCTGACGAACTATTTTAGTGGTACAGGTAATCACAAGTCATTCCCTTCTAAAACTGTTGATGGTACAACGTACGATGCATCAAGTTTCCCTGAATAACGTTATATTCCATGTTGCAGGGTATAGAACAATCCAGGACATAAGCAATCCACCACGCAATACACAAAAATACAAGGCTCGTCGAACTTTTTTCAATAAGAGGCCATAAGTATAGTTTTTGAAGAAGGATGAAAATATCAATTTTTTTAGAAAGTTTTTTTTTCTTTCGTGCAAGTCTCGTTTACTAATCCTATTGGAATATGTATGTATTAATTTATTGGTGTTTAACGCCACATCAGCAGCCAAGACTATATCGTATTAGAATAAAGACATAACTGTCATTATTGGTTCAATTTTTGGTAGTTCCATTTGTTGAGGTTTTGGGGGGATTGTCATCAGGTTGTGTTTAAATTTCATCGTTTTTAACGTTCATTCAAATTCCCTGGTGTGTGAGATTGGATACGTACTTCAGATGATAAACAAATAATATTTAAATAAATAAATAAATGTTATTTGTCTCGTCGGGTGGAAGTACGCTGCGTTCTATTACTCAATAGCATAGGCACGAAAACCTCCGAATAAGTATATAATTGTCACGTGAGTAGTTTAGCTCGCACGTTTCAGTGATGGTTTGGGGGACCCCGGTGGGGGACCCTGGAAGTGACGTCATGTCACGTGACCTGTCATGGTAACCCGCGTGAGCGGTCATATTGTGACGTCATTTCCATAGTGATACGTGGTGTTAGTGCGCATGCGCAGCACGTGTTGTTAGGGTGATACGTGTTTCCGTCGTCCATTTTGTATACTGGAAGTCGCCATCTTGGTTTCTATGGTAGCACGTGGTTACTATGTTACCCAATTTTCTGCAATGGGACGGGGTATGTTGGGTGTGTGTTCTATTGAATCGGAGTATTTCCCGATTTGTAGAATAACCACAAACAACCCGTCAAGTTGTATTATTTCGAATTCTTTCAGAATTCTCTGCTTCTATCCATATATGTAATAATTTACGACTACCTAGGCATGTTCCTTTGCCCTGGAGAATACTCCAGTAGCGTAGAAGAGCCTATTAACTGGAACAGTTTTACTTATTATTACTAAATATAGCTATTCTAGTCTATTCTTGTAACTTCTTACCCTATTCCGTGTACTCTTGTTGTTTCATTTATCTAGACCATTTATATAGATTATTGCTAACCAATCAGATTGCTTGATTTCCCATAACCTGTACTTAATCGTACAGAGTTATCTCCGCTTATTACAACGAAGTTGTATCCGATTCTAATCGCCTATATATCCAATGTCAATATCCCCGGGCACCCCAATTTCGGCGGCACCCCTTTTTTGAACAACATATGACCTTCGGCACCCCTTTTTCATATGTGCTTATGTGAAAAGGCACAATGTGACACAGTGTTCCCTAGCACATAGGCACATGCTTTACGTGCCGATATGTGCTTATGTGAAAAGGCACAATGTGATACAATGTGCCCTAGAACACAGGCACATACGGGTATTTGAGGATACCTATGGCCTGGTACTGGATTATTTGAGGATATCTATCTAGGACACCTTCTGGAGGATCCCTTTTTGTCACATGTGCTTATGTGAAAAGGCACAATGTGACACAATGTGCCCTAGCATATAAGCACATGCTTTATGTGAATGTATGTGATGTGAAAAGGCACAATGTGACACAATGTGCCCTAGCACAAAGGCACATACGACCAAAAAGGGATTCCATAGCCACAGGTGTTTTCCAAAAGGGACTCTTTAAAAGGGATTCCGTAAAATGGGATTCCTATCCGACTCCGTAAAATGGGATTCCGTGTTTTAACATCGACACTAGAGGGTATGGAAAGGGATTGATAACACCCAATTATTATTACAAGAACCCGAACAGATACAACTGACAACGAAGATCTGAGGGAACACAACATAACAAAGTGAACGAAGATCGAACTAGTTGGATTGATCGAACACAGCCAAGATCGAAGTGAACTGACCCAATGAAGTTGGCGAAGTGAATTGAACATAACAAATTGAAGAATATCGAACTGACCCAATGAAGTTATCGAAGTGAATTGACCATAAAAAAGTGGACGAAGATCCAACACGACCAAGATCGAACTCAACAGAACAAAGTGAGCAAAGTATTGAACTACAACCCCAAATATAAGGCAGTATTACCCGTCTTGAACTGAACAAAACTGAATGAATCCTTTGGAGCCTATACAGTTTTTAACTATAACCTCTATGACCCAGTGTAAACCACTTTGAACTGAATGAACTATATTTTTAATCATAACCTAAATGAAGGTATTAACACCCTTTGAAGTGAATGAATTTCAAACTTAATCAAAATATAACGAAGGTGATCTGAATTAAAGTTTTAAACTACAACCCATTGAACTGAATTCTTCCAATAGGGAAGGGGAATACCCTCGAGTGTCCATGTTAAAACACGGAACCCCATTTTACGGAGTCGGATAGGAATCCCATTTTACGGAGTCCCTTTTAAAGAATCCCTTTTGGAAAACACCTGTGGCTATGGAATCCCTTTTTGGTCGTATGTGCCTATGTGCTAGGGCACATTGTGTCACATTGTGCCTTTTCACATAAGCACATATCGGCACATAAAGCATGTGTTTATGTGCTATGAAACATTGTGTCACATTGTGCCTTTTTACATAAGCACATATGACAAAAAGGGATTCAGATTCTTTAATCACGGTACACATACATGTAAAATGGTTACAAATAAACATATTGCACAAATGTAATGAGAAGTATACCGTGGGAAGTGGCATAGCCAGATTGGCTGCCTACCTGCCACCCCCTGGAAGAAAATGGGGTGATTGGAAACAGACTGTGACTGAAAGAATTTTGAGAGCCAATTACGTGACACATGATGGAGAATGACGATCGAATCATTACTTTTCTGAGATTAGAGTATTAGTGTTTTATTTTCGCCAGCGGAAAGACGGTGATTCAAGGTAGGCAAGAAGCAACCTGCCTATAGGACTCCCTCTACTACTTATCATAACACATGAGGGCGGCAACAAGTCCCATCGTGAAGTTCGTATCGTTTAGACTGCGGCAAGGAGGTTGGTCATGATGTTTGGGCGTGGTGTCTACCTTAGCTGCATCATCATCGTAGGATGGCGAATGTTATGATTTATTTGTTTAGACTTTTATTTGCAAGTTCTTACTTGTATCCATATAGTATTTTACATAGCACCGCTGTAAGGAGGAAGCGCGACAGGTTGCACAAGACGAGGATTCCAAATTTAGACGCGGACCACGACTTTGACAATTTACGAAGTTTACGAAGTGCAATCAGGGCAGTAGGGATTGTTGCAGTTGACATAACTGGAATATGAGGAAATGAATGTGGAAGTTAACTTGTTCTTAAGCATGCTTCTGTCGCTAATATTTCGAGTTGTGTCGTCCAGAGCATTCCATAGTTTCGGGAAGGAGTATAAAGGAAATTTATCCAGAGTTTGGGTCCGTGTTTTTTCTATGTATAGGAGGCCTGACTGTCTAGTTTTCCTACCAGATGGATTGTCAGTAATTTTACATATATCATTGAAAGACACCGGTAATCTGCCGTTCTGCCAGTCAAACACGAACAGTAGTGCATGTAGCCTAAACAAACCATCAACCATGAGTATTTGGTTTTCTTTAAACAGGGGATCTGTATGAGAATTGTACTTTTTGTTATTAATTATTCGTATTGAACGTTTTTGCAGGACAGCTAGTTTTTTTGATAGCTCTTGAGTTGCCCCGTGCCTGGATTCCATATACCAAATGGCTATGTATGAGGGCGTAATACAATGTTTTCAGAGCACCGTGGGGGAGGATATTTTTAACTTTGTTTAGACTATAGTTTGCGTGTGCTATTTTCGAGCATAATCGGGATATGTGAGCCTTGTAGGATAAATGTTCATCAATGCTAATTCCGAAGAATTTAACAGATTTTTCTGTTTCGGTGGCCCCAACCTTGTTAATGTTTTGGTTATTTATTTTTACCTCTTGACAAAGATTATTGTTCCTAGCTTTATTTCGATTAAGTATGATGTACGAGGTTTTCATAGCATTCAGCATTAACTGGTTCACAGAGCACCATTCGAATAGTTTCTGGAGCTCGTCATTGAAATACGGCGTAATGGGATTATTATCGGAGCCCGGGCAGTGTGCAGTGGTGTCATCGGCAAATGATAAAAGATCGAGTGATGTTGAGTTACTTATATCATTTATATATAAAAGAAAAAGAATAGGGCCTAAAATCGAGCCCTGTGGTACACCGCAACTCTGTTTGGCTAAGTTCGATTTGTGTTCTCCGTACGTGACATATTGAGACCTGTTGGACAAATAACTTCTAAACTGTTGGTGACACCTCGGATGCCATATTTTTCCAGTTTACCTAATCGTATTTCGTGATTTATGGTGTCAAAAGCCTTTGACAAATACAGGAACAGTGCTAAGGTGCTGTTTTTTTCTTCTTTATTATTTTCTATTGCAATGTTTTTAAGGAGCTGAAGAACTGGATGAATAGTACTATGTCGCTTTCGGAATCCATATTGGTGAGGGTATAAAATATTAAACCTATTGAGGAAACTAGCTAGCCTCACTTCCATGAGTTTTTTCATTACGTTTGAGAATACCGGAAGTATACTGATAGGTCTGTAATTTGTAGAGCTGTGCTCGTCACCCGCTTTAAATATGGGTATCACCTTCGCGATCTTCATCCTGTCTGGTACTTTGCCGTTTAGGAAAGAGTTGTTAATTACATGTGTTAGAGGATCCAATACTTCGGTTATCGTATGCTTAAGAAGACGGGTTGTGATGTCATCGCAGTGTTTAGATAATTTTGGCTTCATTTTATTTACTACTCGGTTGACTTCTGTGGGATTTGTGGGTATTAAATAAAGATTATTGGAGACATTGTTGTCCATGTAATCTGTGCAGGACTTATTAGTTTTCTGAATCTGTTCGGATGTGTTTTTTCCAATGTTGATAAAGAAATTGTTGAATTCTTCTGCGATGGCATGGGGCTCGCTTAACTCGATGTTGTCCTGGATGAAGAACGAGGGTAATCTGCCTTCAGGTTTTCCTTTATTGATGGCTTCGTTTAAAATCTGCCACGTTCTTCGCATATTGTTTTTGTTTTCGTTTAGGATATCTCTATAATAGGTAGCTTTACATTGTTTTTTTACCTTGTTGAAGATTCTACAGTAGTTTTTATAGTTTCCTGAGTTCCTTTCGGTGGGAGCTTGGAGTTGTTTCTTGTAGAATTTTTCTTTGTTGTTGGAGGATATTACAAGCCCCCTTGTCATCCATGGCTGTTTTTTGATAATTTTTTTGTTCTGGAGAACACGTTTGAGAGGGAATGCTCTTTCACAGGCTTCCATATAGATGTTTAGAAAGGTTTCATATGACTCATTGGGACAATTCGACTGCATTACAGGATTAAAATCACTTTGCGAGATAAGTGTTTTGAATTCAACAATTCTTTCTGCATTTATTATTCTTTTTAGTGTAAAGTGTGGTGTATCTTTTGGTTTGGGTTTTTCCTCAATATAGAAAACACCAAAATGATCTGACACGTCAGATATGACTATTCCGGGTAATGCTGCTTGTGAAACATTATTAGAGAAGATATGATCTATCAGAGTAGCAGAACGACAGGTTACTCTAGTTGGCTTGGTGATATACGGCAAAAAGCCTTGACTGAACATGAGATTAACAAATTCTTCCGTTTTTGAGTGTGTAGTTACTTTTAAAAGGTCTAGGTTAAGATCCCCCATAATATAAACTTTTTTATTTTCGACATTTAAAACATTCGTTAGTTCATTTAATTTTGATAAGAAGAGGTTGATGTCGGCTTTAGGAGGAGTGTTGGGTCTATAAATAACGCCAATAATTCTGGGTTGGTATTTATCTTTAATTTCAATAAACAGAGATTCGAAAACATGGGGAATAAAGAACGAAATATCATTACGAACTCTGTAGGGTATTCCTTCTTTAATAATTAGACCAAACCCTCCTCGACCATTATCATTCTCGTGTCTCATACGTTTAATAATCGGGGCATAGCCATCCAGACTGAACGACATCTCTGGAGGAATTTGGAAAATTTCGGTAAGTCCTATTATGTCGAAGAAGTTCTTTCCTGTTTGTAGGTTATATAGCATGTTTTGAAAGGAATCCCAATGGGCCTTCAGGCTTTGGCAATTGAGATGGAATATTGAGAATCCTGCGTCTATTTTACAAGCCATTGACTGAAAGTCTCTAGGCGAAAAGTAGTTGCAGTCAGTTGCGTGGGTTTTATATGGGGATTCATCATTTTCTGTCAAGGAACATATTTTCTCATTATAGAGCTGTATCAAGTCGTACTCTGCGTCTACCTGCACCTCGTCGAGTGTAATGTTACCCGCCATAATTCACCAACATACTACCATCCTTTCTCGCTGGACAAATATACAAAACATAACTACAATATATTGTTCCAAGATGAAGATAAAAGGAGGTTAAGTCCCAGACATAGTTCAACTGTTGGACGGGTTGAGACGATATTTCTTTTTCATTCCTAGTCACAGTCTGTTGCGGTAATAGTATGTAATTGGGAGTTTGTTTAGAAAAGAAATTATTCTGTACAAACAGGATAAAAACACTGCAGTTTATATACAAGTACGTCAGGTGCAACATCACCCTACCTAACATCACATCAAAGTGATATGGTATCTTGTATGAATGATTGAACAAATAAATTTACAATTAAAGGACTTTACAGTAAAACAATGGATTCAATGAGGATAGAGAATGAGTGAGTGAATTTGTAAAAGACGAGGTGGAGTGATATGAATGAATGGATGAATGAATGAATGAATGAATGAATGAATGAATGAACTGTCATCATCGAGGGTGTCATAAGCCTTATTTCAGAGAGAAAAAAAAAATCCCGAAAAACAAACAAAAGTGTACAAATCTTGAAAATTGAATAGTTGTCAATGGCGCTGGGATCCTCCAGAAGGTATCCTAGATAGGTATCCTCAAATAATACAATACCAGGCCATAGGTATCCTCAAATACACGTATGTGCCTGTATGCTAGAGCACATTGTGTCACATTGTGCCTTTTCACATAAGCACATATCGGCACATGAAGCATGTGCCTATGTGCTAGGGCACATTGTGTCACATTGTGCCTTTTCACATAAGCACATATGACAAAAAGGGATGCCGAAGGTCATATGCTTTTCAAAAAAGGGGTGCCGCCGAAATTGGGGTGCCCGGCGATATTGACATTGGATATATAGGCGATTAGAATCGGATACAACTTCGTTGTAATAAGCGGAGATAACTCTGTACGATTAAGTACAGGTTATGGGAAATCAAGCAATCTGATTGGTTAGCAATAATCTATATAAATGGTCTAGATAAATGAAACAACAAGAGTACACGGAATAGGGTAAGAAGTTACAAGAATAGACTAGAATAGCTAAATTTAGTAATAATACGTAAAACTGTTCCAGTTAATAGGCTCTTCTACGCTACTGGAGTATTCTCCAGGGCAAAGGAACATGCCTAGTTAGACGTAAACTACTACATATATAGATAGAAGCAGAGGAGAATTCTGAAATAATTCGAAATAATACAATTTGACGGGTTGTTTGTGGTAATTCTACGAATCGGGAAAATAATCCGATTTAATCGAACACACACCCAGAACATACCCCGTCCCATTGCAGAAACATTGGGTAATATAGTTAACACGGGCTACCATAGAAACCCAGATGGTGGCCTCCAGTATACAAAATGGACGACGGAAACAGGTATCACCCTAACAACACGTGCTGCGCATGCGCACTAACACCACGTATCACTATGGGGATGGCGTCACAATATGGCCGCTCACGCGGGTTACCATGACAACACAACATGGCGCCACTACGTCACGTGACATGACGTCACTTCCGTTGTCCCCCACCGGGATCCCCCAAACCATCCCTGAAACGTGCGAGCTATACTACTCATGTGTAGTAGAAGTATGGTGATGAATCAGGCCAACACCAGAAATAAGCCACGCCTATCGGTATAATGTCGCGGTAAAAGGCTGGCACTCAGTGGTGATTGTAGTATCATTGTTTGAACAGCTCATCGACAGGCACGAGTATGTGTACACGAGAAACATCGGGAAACGTCATGCCATGGTCTGGCAAACAAACATGGGTATAATCAATCCCCCATCCCCAAATATCTTAATAATTACGCCCGAATTATAATAGTTTCAGATAAATAAACCTATCATGCACATTGATTGATTAGTCATGTACAATTCAATAACACCCAACCTCTCCCACTCCGCCGTATTATCTGATTCAACTCTGCAGGCAACCATAAACACGGTATCTTGAGTCTGCACATCGAATTAAACTAGTGAAGAAAGTACGCCTCGACCTAGGGACAATACTATATATACAACTTCTACAATTGTATTTTCTTGAACTGTATTTTTAACGTGTGAATAAAAGTGACGGAAATGCATCAATCGTTATTTAAAAAAGGTAAATTGCCACGTTTTTTTAAAATGCTAATAATTCCCTTCCGTCATTTACAGTCGTGGACAGAAAATACAATTCTGAAAAATAGAACTGTAAAGCCTAAAAAAGTTAAAAATATGTTTCTCATGCCCTCCCGTAAGGTCCTCTTGGCTACCACATGCTCTCTTTTTATAACCAATGCAACCTTGAAAAAAAATAAAAATTAATTGATATTTTACCCATGTTAATAAAATTGATAAATTTGTCCCTTGAAATACCCCTCCACCCATGCTTTTCTGTAGATTATGGGGCCTAAAACATAAAACAAATCAAGAATATGAACTTCAGATGGCAAAGAAATAATTACAAAAATAAAATAAAAAACCGCCAGCCCGCATGCAATTTTACAAAACCTAGCCTGAGAAACAGAAGATCTACTTTGTGTGGCCTAAATGTTTTATATACTATTCAAAAAAAGTAGGGGAAATCCAATCTGATGTTGATATTTTCGGAAAATGGTATTGGATACGCGCGATTGTGTTACTAAGTTTAGTGTGGGTCATGAATGTCTCCGGCCCACGAAAACTTCGTGCATGTTTTTCGCAAGAGCATCGCGTTAATGTCTGTGGGGTACGTATTGTAATTTTCATTTGTACTGGAAGGGCCTTTTCGGAGGTCTCATCGTTCTTTTCTTGGCATAAACTCGTTCATCAGTAGTTTCTGGTCGAAACGTAACTTTTGAGGTATGCGAAGACTGACTCGTGACGAACGTTTAAATGGCGTCGGCATGTTGGAAGCTGGCATCAAACAGACTGCAGTGGCTCAAATTATCAACGTCACTCAATCGGCGATTAGCAGGTTGTGGTCACGCTACCGTCATACAGGCAATGTTGATGACAGGTGTCTATCAGGTTGTCCAAGGGTGACAACTGCTAAACAGGATCGTTTCATCCGAACCACAGCATTACGTAGCTCCATCAAAGTGCCTCAGAAATTGGACAGCAGCTGCACCGAGCGACAGATGTGCGAGTCAGTGGTCAGACTATCCGAAATCGCCAACACAGCTGGAATAAGTAGGCACGACAACCTCGATTAATTCCACGTTTGACTGAACGTCACATCGCAGCAGGGCGTAAT
This sequence comes from Pictodentalium vernedei, assembly GCA_031216915.1. Classification (NCBI taxonomy): domain Eukaryota; kingdom Metazoa; phylum Mollusca; class Scaphopoda; order Dentaliida; family Dentaliidae; genus Pictodentalium; species Pictodentalium vernedei. The sequence continues at coordinate 98,122,829 of CM062297.1, read as the reverse complement.
TGGTGTGAAGCACGACAGCGCAAAGACAATCGTCGATGGAGAAACGTCATATTTTCCGATGAATCGAGGTTCACTCTCGACTTCCACGACAGGCGAAACAGAGTGTGGCGGTGGCGGAACGAACGATACCATGACATAACCGTTAGGCAGCACGATCATTTTGGTGGTGGGTCGGTTATGGTGTGGGGAGGCATAACCACGCCAAGCAGAACAGCATTACATGTCATCCAAGGGCATGTCACGGGGCAGTACTACCGTGACAACTTGTTAGCAGCTCATGTGGTGCCATTTGCGCGACGTCACGGTCGTCGATTCATTTTCCAAGATGACAATGCAAGAGCACACACGGCCCGTGTCCTACAGAGTTCCCCCAGGAGCAGAACATCACTACAATGTCTTGGCCAGCACTATGCGCAGACCTTTCACCAATCGAGCACGTCTGAGATATGCTTGGCAGGCGCCAACGATAACGCCAACAGCCCCCTGCCAATGTCCAGGAACTCGCCGCTGCACTGAAGAATGGAATAACATCAGTCAAGCCGATATTGGAAGTTTGGTGAGGAGTATGCCACGTCGGATCCGCGCTTGTCTCGCGAACCGAGGAGGATTTACAAGGTACTGAGGTCTTGGACTGAACGTGATAAATTCTCTGACTTGCCGCCCATGTTATCGACAGCTCAGTGCGTGGAATATGTGCTTGTCAGACACCCAACTATCGCTGAAATCATTCAAAAGATGTGTCACAGTGCAATGCCTCAATAGATTTTTTGATGAAAAAAAATATATTTCTTTATGTATCTCACTTTTATCAAATATCCCCTAATTTTTTTTATAGTATATTATTGGGTCAAGGCTTTGACATTATCTTTTTGTAATTGTGGTACAAGGGAGATAACTCTATATCCCAGGACCAATAAACGAAAAAATATGGATTGTTGTGAAATGAATACACTAAATCTGAATTTTTGCCAGTTGTTAGATAGGCATATAATTCCTGTTACATTGCGATGTGAGCTTTCCGAGATATTCCACTTTTTTCGAAAAAAGAATTATTTTGAAAATCCGCAATCAATGGAGATGAAACACATTTACCAGAGAATTGATTGGAAACGCATATTCCAAAATCACCTCTGATATTGGTACTACTGCTGATGAAATTCAATAATACAGTCGTTTCTGGTTTGGTTTGCGTCAACTTGAATTCGACCATACGAATCTGGAAAACACGGAAGTATCTAGCTAGGTTCATGAAGTTACTTTGAAGTTGGGCGTTGAGCGTTCGTTTGACATTGTTATTAAGGTAGTTTAACGTTGGACATTCGCCTGAAGGTAGCTCGATGTTCAGTGCTTGACATTCGTTTGGCATTCTGCCTGCAGTCAGTTTCGTGAAAACTGACTGCAGAGGTGAAATTGACCGCAGAAGGTTAAACGAACGTAAAGCGCTGAATGTGAAACTAAATGCTGACTAATGTTCAACATCAAACTCGCGAAAGCTAAATCTCATAAGAATGCCCAACACCCAACGTGAAACTGACAAAAGATGAATGCCTAACGGTATTTAATGTCAACGCCCAACGTTAAGCTTACTTCGCGCCCTTTCTAACTGTCCAATACAAGCACCCAGGGACCCAATCATACAAAAATGGAATTCATCAATAGTGCAAAACAAATTATTGCAAAAACCAGAATGTTCAAAGACGCGACTATTGAGTGGTCAATGTTAACCTTTTTTCTCGTCCCATTTATTTTCACTGTGTTAATGAACAACCGATGTGTGTACCTATGTGGACAGTGGACAGATTTACTGTCGCATTTGTTGTCACATCTTAATCAATTCACGCCCACGACTCGGTGATCAGGAACAACGCTTATTGTAAAACAAAAGTAGTCCCAGACCAAACGTACCTCTGGAGTACATAAACAATTTTGGGGAGCATCTGCACTGAGAATGTGGACTAGGTCAACACTATTTGTGGAACTTCAGTACTCGAAGGAAATGTTGTGTCAATCATCATGCACTTTCATTACATATGTAGCGACAGTGTGGTTGAAATCATCCCCTGTACTTCTCTTCACTCGCCAGCTACTCGTGTCAAACGAAGATGGGTAGGGGTAGAATTTCGGCCAGACTGAGCTAACTAGATTACGATCAATTCTTACAGAGACCGATTTTGACACACCACTTACTGTCATATTTTACCAACATCTGGGCAAGGCTGGTGAATGTGAAAGACTTGAAATTTGTCTGAGCGAATATATTAAATTGGATAAATCTTCTCGTAGAAATCTTAGAATGTAAAGCAGAGCTTTTACAGCACGAAACAAGCTATGTTTCATTGGTAAAATAGGACCCAGTAACCAATGTTTGGGGTGGAAGTCTTGAAAAAATTACAACATGGCTAAAAACAATATTGGCTAAACTTGACTTTATATCCATGCTGAGGTCACGATTAGTCACAATGCAGAAATGTGACCTTAACTACAAAGCAATAAATGAATGAATCTGACTGAATCCTGTAGGTAAAAGATCAAAGAAATAAACGAATGAAAAAGCTATCAGATTTTGATATTATTGATTTCCAGTAGACTAGTCACCCGTCGTAAACATCACAATTTTCACAGCATAATAATCACCATGATTTTATTTATTTATTATTGGTGCTGCAGTCACATATATCAGTAGTATGTGTCGTATGTTTGAGGACTCATTGGCAGGACCCCGGTGCAGGACCCCGGAAGTGACGTCATGTCACGTGACGTAGTGACGCCAGGTTGTATTGTCGTGTAACCCGCCTGAGCGGCCATCTTGTGACGTCATCCCCATGGTGATACGTGGTTTGAGTGCACATGCGCAGCGCGTGTTGTTAGGGTGATACGTGTTTCCGTCGTCCATTTTGTATACTGAAGGCCGCCATCTTGGTTTCTATGGTAGCACGTGGTTGCTATGTTACCCAATTTTTCTGCAATAGGACTGGGTATGCTCGGAGGGTATGTTCAATTGAATGGGAGTAAATCTAATTACCACAAACAACCCGACAATCCTTCCAAATCACCAAAATCCACCCCAAATCACCGAAATTGACTTTATTTGATACGGATTTCCCATTTTATCGGCTTAGCACGTAGCGTTATAGTACCGAAGGGAACTCTGGGGGTGTGTTCGATTGAATCGGAGTATCACGAATTACCACAAATAACCCGACAAGCTGTACGATTTCGAATTCTTTCAGAATCCTATTTAGGAAACTTTTGGCTTATAATAGTAGCACGTAGTGCTATAGTACAGAGAGGGTACCAGGGCTGTGTTCGATTGAAGTGGAATAATGTTCTGGTTCGGATTTTCCCAGTTGTTACTATATTTAGCTATTCTGGTCTATTCTTGTTAACTCTGACCCTATTCTAAGTACTCTTGTTGTTTCATTTATCTAGATCATTTATCTAGATCATTTATATAACTAACCAATCAGATTGCTTGATTTCCCATAATCTGTATGCATAGTTATCTCCCCTTATTACAACGAAGTTGTATCCAATTCTCATCACCTCTATATCCAATGGCAATATCCCCGGGCGCCCCAATTTTGGCACCCCTTTTTGAAAAACATATGACCTTCGGAACCCCTTTTTGTCATATGTGCTTATGTGAAAAAGCACAATGTGACACAATGTGCCCTAGCACATAGGCACATGCTTATGTACCGACATGTGCTTATGTGAAAAGGCACAATGTGACACAATGTGCCCTAGCACATAAGCACATACGGGCATTTGAGGATACCTATGGTCTGGTATTGTATTATTTGAGGATATCTACTGGTGAATCCCTTTTTGTCATATGTGCTTATGTGAAAAGGCACAATGTGACACAATGTGCCCTAGCACAAAGGCATATGCTTTATGTGCCGACATGTGCTTATGTGAAAAGGCACAATGTGACACAATGTGCCCTAGCACATAGGCACATACGGGTATTTGAGGATACCTATGGCCTGGCATTGTATTATTTGAGGATACCTATCTAGGATACCTTCAGGAGAATCCCTTTTTGTCATATGTGCTTATGTGAAAAAAATCACAATGTGACATAAGATGCCCTAGCACATAAGCACATGCTTTATGTGCCGATATGTGCTTATGTGAAAAGGCACAATGTGACACAGTGTGCCCGGGCACATAGACATATACGACAAAAAGGGATTTTTCAGAAGGTATCCTAGATAGGTATCCTCAAATAATGCAATACCAGGCCATAGGGATCCTCAAATACCCGATGTGCCTATGTGCTAGGGCACATTGTGTCACATTGTGCCTTTTCACATAAGCACATGTGACAAAAAAGGGATTCACCAGTAGGTATCCTCAAATAATACAATACCAGGCCATTCCTTATCATCAAGTACCCGTATGTGCCTATTTGCTAGGGCACATTGTGTCACATTGTTTCTTTTCACATAAGCACATATCGGCACATAAAGCATGTGCCTATGTGCTAGGGCACATTGTGCTTTTTCACATAAGCACATATGACAAAAGTGGGGCACCGAAGGTCATATGTTTTTCAAAAAAGGGGTGCCGAAATTGGGGTTCCCGGAGATATTGCCGTTGGATAGATAGATAGATCTTTATTTTGCAGTATACTAGTACATTGATTACAAAATAACATTACAACAAACATGAACATAAGCTAGTATACGGCATGGAAATGGCATAGCCTATAAGGCTGTCTTCCTGCCATTCCCGTAAAAAGAAAGATATCAAGTTTCTTTGGCATCAGTGTATCAAAGTGCTCTCCCAAAGACGGGGTTGTCTGATCTTTTATTTATAACTCAGGGGGGCTAGAATGTGTTTGAGAATTAAGGGATGGGGGTAGGAGGATGAGATGTCAGAAGCTTACAGCTGGCGGATGACACACTCGGGGCACGTTGGGTTGTCACATTTGGAGTTAGGACGCGAATAATTATTCAAGGCTTTAGGCTTTATCAATTAAGGACTTTTTAAATCGGGGTCTATTTAATTGCTGGATTTGTGGGTCTATACTATTCCAGGTTCTTGGGAAGGAGTGTAATGGCAGCACAGCAGAGAACTGTGTTCTTGGTTTGCGGGTATCTAATTTACCGGTTTGCCTTGTATTCATTCCTGAGGGGTTTCTATATACTTGAAAGGTATCATCGAATGACATAGGGAGTTTTTTGTTCGTCCAGTCGTGCATAAAAAGTGAGACGTGAAGGTTGTAGAGATCATTGAATTTCAGAATGCCACAATCTCTGAAAAGGTGATCTGTATGAGAGAGATATGATTTTTTTGTTATGACCCGGACAGCTCTTTTTTGTAGTTTTAGAATTCTACTGGTGTAGGTCGAATGGCCCCAGACCTGGATACCATATATTAGATGACACTGAATCAGTGAGAAGTATAAAGTTTTCATTACCTTCGTGGGCAAGAAGTTCTTTGCCCTATTTAGTACAAAAATTGCACGTGCTATTCTTGAGCACACCACAGATATATGCTCTTTAAATTTCATATTTTCATCCATATGTACGCCAAGAAATTTTATAGTTGTTTGTTCTTGCTCGTTACCAACTGGCTCAATATTTGTATTGTTTAGAAATAGTTTAATATCGTTTACCTTATACGAATCGTTTTGTGGATGAAGTAGCATATATTTGGTTTTAGTAGGGTTGAGGGCTAGTTTGTTGGCAGAACACCAGTGGTTTATTTTGTTAAGTTCGGAATTTATACTTTCTGTAAGGGTGTTAAAATTGTTACTTGACCTATAGGCCGTTGTGTCGTCAGCAAAGGAAAGTAAACTGAGTTCTGTAGATTCGTTAATATCGTTGATGTACAGTAGAAATAAAAGTGGGCCAAGAATGGACCCCTGTGGCACTCCTGTATTTATTGGTAACGTTTCTGAAATGGTATTCAAGAATGAAACAAATTGGCTTCGTTCAGATAGATAACTTTGAAACCACTGGTGGGCAATACCTCTAATACCATAGTATCCCAGTTTCTGGAGTAGGATCGAGTGGTCAATGGTGTCGAATGCCTTGGAGAAGTCTAGAAATATGGAAAGGGTGCAATTCTTTGTTGGTTTGTCATTTTCCGTTACCACGCTATTCAGTAGGTGCAATATAGGGTGGACAGTTGAGTGTTTTGTTCTGAACCCAAACTGGTACTTATATAAGATTTTATGTTTGTCTATGAAATCCACTAGCCTTTTATACATTAACTTTTCAAGTATTTTTGAGAACGTCGGGAGAATACTAATGGGGCGATAGTTATTAAACATTTGAGAGTTACCAGACTTGAAGACTGGTATGACTTTGGCTATTTTCATTTTGGTTGGCACATGACCGGATGAAAATGAAGTGTTGATGATGTGTGTTAATGGGCTGGCGACCTCACAAGCGACGGCTTTCAAAAGTTTTGTAGACATTTCATCTGGATCTCTTGTTGGCTTTGAAGACAATTTGGAGATACTATAGATAACCTCCTGTGTATTCGTTGGCGTTACAAATAGTGAGTTTTCATTATTGTGCTTCATATAATGTGAAAAGTGAATATTTGTGTCGGGCACTTGGTCACCTACTGATTTCCCAATATTCGCAAAGAATGCATTGAACTTGTCAGCAATTTGTTTGGGGTCGTTTAAAGTGATATTGTTATCGACAACGGTATTTGGGGGCTCAGTTTTCCGATCCAATTTATTAATGGCTTTACGTAATATTTGCCATGTTTTTTTGAGGTCGTGTTTATTATCTAACAAGATATTATGATAGTAGTCTGACTTGCTTGCGCGTTTGGCACGATTGAAGATGTGACAGAACTGTTTGTAGTTCGCGATATTTTGGGTTGTTGGGGATTTCAATTTTTTCCTATATAGCTTTTGTTTGTGCAGGGAAGACTCTAATAATCCGGCCGTCATCCAGGGCTCGCGTCTAATATATTTAGAATGTACTGATGGTATTTCTAATGGGAAGGCTTCATTAAATGCTTTGTAAAATGTATCGATGAACAAGTCGTATGCTAGGGTGACATCGGATGTGTCGAAAACGTCGGAAAAATCACTGCCTAATAGGAGCCTCTTGAAGTGGTCAATATTTTCTTTCTTAAAGGAGCGGTTATGACTTTGTGTTGGGCGTGCATTTTGTTTTTCCAAGTTGCCAATGCAGAACGTTGCAAAGTGATCACTGATATCCGAAATGACAATCCCTGATACGTGTGTAGTGGAGTCATTACTAAAGATGTGATCAATAAGAGTTGCAGAAGTTTCGGTAACTCTCGTCGGCTTAGTGATGAGGGGCAAGAAGCCTGAGCTAAATATAGAGTCAATAAAAAGTTCAGTTTTGTTGTGACTAGTGAAGTTGAGTAGGTCAATATTGAAATCGCCCATAAGGTAGGCTTTTTTATTCTCCAGGTTGATTTTATTCAATAGTTCGGACATTGTGGACAAGAAAAGGTCAAGGTCGGCTTTTGGTGCGGTGTTGGGTCTATAAATGATTCCAATAATGCATTTCTTTTTAGAGGTTGTTTCGATGAAAAGAGATTCAAATACGTGAGGTATGAAAATTGACAAATCACTTCGTTGTTTGAAGCTAATGTTGTCATTAATAAATAATCCAACACCCCCTCTGCCATCATCATCTGTTGGTCGTGTTTGATGAATTAAAGGGTGATAGCCTTCGAGTTCAAAACATATATCTTTTTTTACTTCAAATATTTCAGTAAGCCCCACAACATCAAATATATTTTTCCTAGGGTACATGTCACATAAAAGATTTTGAATGTTCTCAAAGTTAGCATTCAAACTTCGGCAGTTCAAATTAAAAAGTGAGAATGACTTAGTTTTTTCTGGTATTTGCTTGCTAAAATTTTCTGGTATATAATACTTACAGCTCGAATTGTCAATATTGTAGGGCGGGTCAGTGTCACTACCATCTATACCCAGTGAAGTGTTGAACTTGGATATGAAGTCGTAAGCGTCAGAATTCTGAATCTCATCAAATGGAATATTATTAGCCATAGTCCACGATCAAGTAAAATTTACAAAAGAAGTCGAGCACTTGCGAGAACGCACTGATGCCAAAGAAGTATGTCAGGGGACAAGGAGTCATAGAATGACGGGAATACCCTTTAAAAGATATGGTCCAACGTATAAGACAAGTAGAGAAACCAGATGTTAAAAGACACCGTACTCTAATTCTTTCGTGTAGACACGCTCACTTGTGCCCACACAAATGCGGGTAATCACACACGCACGCAATCAAACACCTACGCACTTAGTGTACATCCTGCCAGCAAATACAGGGTGGTTGGAAGCATATACCCGAGAGCATATATATGCCTGAATATCAATGGGCATGCAGTCGCATACCCATGATGTGGATTCATTTAGTGGGTAGCTCTGCAATATTGAATCTGTGACGAGGTAGTCAGATTGCATGTATCTTACATTTTGACTATGGTCGTCGGATGGGTGAAAGAGATGGGGTGATGGTACACATGTCTTTTCGGTTTCAAATTAGATACCAAATTTGCTTGCCAAATTTGCGTGTTGTGCGCGTTTTCATACATACAAAACAGTCGCCGCGGATCGACGTCAATCCGGGGGATTCATCTAATGGGTAGTCACACAATATCACTCCTGTGATGAACAAGGTGACAGAAGACTTTCTGTGTATCTGCTGACTAAGGTTGTCGGGGAGGTGAAGGGTAGGTACACATTGTCGCATGCGAACCACAAGACTCTATTTTCCACTGGAAGACAGAACCCCATGGTTCCCACGCGACGATATGTTGGCCCACTTTCAAATTAGTTATCTAATGTGCGTGTTGCGCTCACACCGGCCTCAATCCAGGTGGATTCATCTAATGGGATGTCACGCAATATCAATCCTGTGATGGGCAGGATGATGGAAGACTTGCAGTGTATCTGTTGACTATGGTAGTCGGGGAGGCGAAGGGTAGGAACACATTGTCGCGTGGGAACCAAATGACTCCACCTTCCGTTGGAAGATAGAAGAACCCTAACGTTCCCACGCGACGATATGTTGGTCCACTTTCAAATTAGTTATCCAATTTGCGTGTTGCGCAAGTTTTCAATGTAACACAAAAAAAAAACAACTCGCCTTTACTTGGCTGCATAAGGGTGTATACACATAGATCCTTTTACCCACACATTCGTGCAGATGCACGCATGTTTACAGGGATGTGCTCATTTGCTTACATGAATGTGTGGAATTTTAAATACAGGCAGCACACCTTAAACTGTAACACGATGTGTACATCGATCGTTTGCATATTCAAGGGAGGTGATATTTAAGGATATGGGATTGGGATACCAATTTTTTCATTTGGGCACGTATATTGGAAGATTTCCAACGTAATAAGTCACACATAAGGCGGTATACACATAGATCCATTCACCTACATACTCGTGCAGATGCACGTGTGTTCGCTGAGGTGCATTCATTTGCATACATAAATGCGTAGAATTTCAAATACATGTGTCGACGATGGTCGTCGGAGAGGTGAGGGGGATGAAGGGGTGGAGGGGGTTAGGGGCTGGATGCACATCGTCGCGTGAGGACCACAAGACTCCAGTTTCCACTGGAAGATAGAACCCTATGGTTCCCACGCGACGATATGTTAGCTCACTATCAAAATAGTTATCCAATTTGCGTGTTGGGCACGCTTTCAGTGTCACACAAAGACAACTCGCATATACAGGATTGCAAAGGGGGGGGGGGGGGGTATACACACTGATCCCTTTACCCACATACTCGTGCAGATGCTTTCCCGTGCATGCCTGTAAGAGTGCATTCGGATGGCTAAATAATTTTTGGAGGGTACAGTGATAAAGGGTGGAAATTTAGGGCACGCTGTGTGTATACGAAGTACTATATAAGATAGTTGGGTGGATGAGGTGGAATGAAGGAGAAACAGTGGTACTATTTAAATCGAATGAAAAGAACAGAGGTCCTTTTTTAACTGCTTGAGGGCGAGATTTTTGGTGGTCTAAATTTGTTCTTCCAAACCCGCTCTGCCACAAACCACCGGAGAGCGCCCACATTCACCCTCCAACAATCTGCAATAAAACAAGTTAAAATAAACAAAATATTTTGTTTTGCGTTTAACTGAACACGTGCACGTTCGCATTTGATATATTGGTGAAAGATTGAACATTACCTAATTTGTTTTCCAAAGACTTTTCTATCTCAGACTATTGGAGACCGCCCACTGGCACCCTCCAACAATTTGTAACAGAGCAAACTTATGTAAACAAAATATTTTTTGCGTTTGACAGAACGCGTATACATGCGCAGTTTATGTACTGGGGAAAGCATAAACATTACCTAATTTGTCATTTAAGAATTGTTCCATCTCGAATAGGCACTATATAACATGTCGCAATAAAATAAACTTGCATAAACAAACGTATACGTGCACATTTGCTTTATCCGGGAAAGAATGAGAATTACCTAATTTGTTGTTCAAAGATTATTGCATCTCAAACAATTGGAGACTGCCCATAGGCACCCCCAATAATACGCCATTGAACGGACTTATATATACAAAATACTTGCTGCGTTCCACTGAGCATGCACACGTGCACATTTGATGTATCGAGGAAAGAACGACCATGACCTAATTTGTTATTCAAAACTTGTTCTATCTCAAACCAATGGAGACTGCCGATTGGAACTCTCCAATAATTTGCCACAGAACAGGCTTATGTAAACAAAGTATTTTTGCGTTTGACTGAACATGAAACATGAGCAAGGAAAATGTTGTCCGTCCTGGTACAGGTTACATATGTAATAAAATGTTTATCTGTTTTAAGCTGATGATATGAACATATGGAAAAGTTGTTAATGATTAGGTATCTATTGCACACTCATTAATAGCGAGAACATGCTTATACATGCATGCACTTACATGCACATATGCAGAGCAGTTCGCAAAGGGAGGCAAAGGAAAAAGGATACAAAAATACACAAGCATGGTGGGCAGGGGGGGGGGGGGTGCTAATCAACCCCCGAGCATTACATCAACCTCGATAAGTTCATATATGAATCCGTGGTAGATGTGGAGGTGAATGTAGTAAAGGAAAAACTGTGGTCCTATCGGAGTCAAAAGAGAAAAGTAGTCCAATGTAACTGATTGAGAGCTAGATGATTTTTCGTGGTCTAATTTGTCACATAAAACTCGATCCATTACAAGCCATTGGAAAATGCCCATGGACATTCTCCAATAATTTGCAATACAGCAAACTTATATAAACCAAATATGGTTTGCGTCCGACCGAATATGAAACATAAACATGGAAAATGTTGACTTTTGTTCTGGGTAAAAGATTGGTTAAAAATGTGCGGGGTGGGGGGTGCATAACTAGTGAATGAGTAGATCGAAACTTTGCCAAGCATTATGCAAACTTATATAAACCAAATATGGTTTGCGCCCGACCGAAAATGGAAAATGTTGACTGTTGTTCTGGGTAAATGAATTGGTATTAATGTGTGTGTGTGTGGGGGGGGGGGGGGGGGGAAGTGAATGGATAGATCGAAACTTTGCCAAGCATTATGCATAAATACACCAGTATGGGATGGTGGGGGGGGGGGGGGGGGGGGGGTCTTCATCAACCCAGAGCATAAAAGCGAAACTTATATGAACCAAATATGGTTTGCGCCCGACCGAAAATGGAAAGTGTTGACTGTTGTTCTGGGTAAATGAATTGGTATTAATGTGGGAGGGGGGGGGGGGGGTAGTGAATTAATAGATCGAAACTTTGCCAAGCATTATGCATAAATACACCAGTATGGGATGGTAGGGTGGGGTGGGGGGGGGGGGGGGTCTTCATCAACCCAGAGCATAACAGCGACCTCGGTAAATTCATATATAAATTCGTGTATATGTGGATGGAGACGGAGCAAATGAAAAGGAGTGGTCATATGTAACTGAAAAGGAGTGGTCCTGTGTAACTGAACAGGAGTGGTCCTATGTAACTGATTGGGCATGAGATCATTTTTGGATATAGAGGTGATGAGAATCGGATACAGCTTCGTTGTAATAACTGGAGATAACTCTGCATACAGATTATGGGAAACCAAGCAATCTGATTGGTTAGTTATGTAAATGATCTAGATAAATGCAACGACAAGAGTACTTGGAATAGGGTCAGAACTAACAAGAATAGACCAGAATAGCTAAATATAGTAACAACTGGAAAATCCGAACCAGATCATTACTCCACTTTAATCGAACACACCCCCGGTACCCTTTCGGTACTATAGCACTACGTGCTACTATTATAAGCCAAAAGTTTCGCGATCCTAAATAAGATTCTGAAAAAATTCGAAATAGTACAACTTGTCGGGTTGTTTGAGGTAATTCGTGGTACTCCGATTCAATCGAACACACCCCCAGGGGACCTCTCGGTACTATAGCACTACGTGGTAAGCCGATAAAATGGAAAATCCGTGTCAAATAAAGTCAATTTCGGTGATTTTGTTTGGATTTTTGTGATTTGGAGGGATTGTCGGGTTGTTTGTGGTAATTAGATTTACACCGATTCAATCGAACATACCCTCCGAACATACCCCGTCCTGTTGCAGGACAAATTGGGTAACATAGCAACCACGTACTACCATAGAAACCAAGATAGCGGTCTCCAGTATACAAAATGGACGACGGAAACACGTATCACCCTAACAACACGCGCTGCGCATGCGCACTCCCACCACGTATCACCATGGTGATGACGTCACAACATGGCCGTTCACGCGGGTTACCATGACAACACAACATGGCGCCACTACGTCACGTGACATGACGTCACTTCCGAGGTCCTGCACCAGGGTCCTGCCAATGAGTCCTCAAACATACGAGACATACTACTTATGTCAGCAGTGGAGCGTATCATGACAACAACACAGCCAAAAAAGTCAAGTTTAGTCTAATTGTTCACAGTCATGGTGCCCATTTTAGAGGACGTCCACCAAAAAAATTGGTTACTGGGTCCTATTTCGCCAGCGAAACAGAATTTGTAAAGAAGCACCGCTTTACTGTCCAGTTCTCCCATGAGATTACCATGATGACTGTGAGATACGAATACGAATTGATATTGTGACGAAATATCTTATTTTAAATAGCTCCCACTCAGATGCCAGTATGATTTGATATCCCCCAGGCATGTTATAAGGTCTTTACTAATACCATGCCTGATGTTGATATCAAACCATACTTAAACTTCGAGAAATATCTTGAAGATCGAAGAAAATCCCTAAGAGCAAGAAAGAAAATATAAAAACAAATGAACAAGCAAACGTGAACGAATTTAGTTTGTGCGGATATGCCTAGTTACAATTTGTAGGAGAGTGCCTATATGCCCCTCCCATAAATTGTTTCAAAGCAAAGGCATCTGAAAATATCTAGAAGACTAAAAAAAATCTTGCACTCCACCAGATAATGTGATACAAGACACGGGACCCAGACCCCCTGCCTTGTATCACATTGAGAGACCATGTTCGAGTGTTATTTTAGTGTTTTCTGAATACTGGATAGCTGTCTTTTCATGATCCCTTAATGCAATCCAAGACTCGGGACCCTGGCGCCTTGTGTTGTAGCATATTGAGAGACCATGTTCAGGTGTTATTGCAGCTATTAATAGTTCTGTCGCTAATTATAAGGAATTGTGTTTGGTTTTGTAAGCGATCAGCTGAGTCGATCACTGATTTGCATATAGAATGCATTCATACGCATGTTATGATAGCCCGTCGCGTTCCCAGAAACGAGTCGTCTATATGATACGGAATCAGAATAAGTCCTGCATGAAAATGGTACGGAATCAGAACACATGTGATACGTACCGTTTAGCGTGGTCTTCAGGCCAAAATCTATAATTATGATTGTTAGGTAAAATGACCTTTCAATACCACCGAGATGAGGATATGAGGAACCTAAAGTTAAACCTCACTGTGTGATTTTCTAATGGCCTAATATAATGAAAGACGATGACATTGGTCACGTGCCTTGTGACGTAACTTCTTATGTTATTCACTTGGTCATCCAAAACTGGGTGGAATTTTGCTGACAATTGTCACGTCGTTAGAATGCGACTCTCTCATGTCAGCCATTTTTACAAATCATGCAGATCGGCGGGTCGTCAGTCAGGAAACTGCAAACTTTCCTTCCGTAGTCAGTGGGGGAATTCCAATGAACTGGCCTATCAGTTACCTACCCCCAATGTTGGCGTTTGAGTGGTCAAACATTTTCCAGGCAGACAACAAAAATTCGCCAGGGGTGGTGGAAGAGGAGAGAGAGGGGAGGAGGGGCTTCATAGTTTCGGGCCTGCATGCCCTGAAGCAGCCATGACTAGATTTGTTGGAAAACGCATCTACATTTAACTCAAGAGATCATTGGTGAAAAAGGTCAATTGAACTTAGAGGGTGTGGGGGGGGGGGGGGGGGATTTGATTAATGTGCACAAATTATAATTAATTCCGTGACAAAAGAAATCCTGTCCTGGGCAGGAATATCCACCAGCAGCCTGCAAGGCGTCAAAACTTCACCTCATGTAACAACATATTCACAACACTTACCGCCAAAAGAGGAATATCTACCAGAAGCAAGGAGTTAAAACTTCACCTCATGTAATGACATATCCACAACACTTACCGCCAAAAGAGGAATATCTACCAGCAGCCTGCTAGGAGTTAAAACTTCACCTCATGTAACAACATATTCACAACACTTACCGCCAAAAGAGGAATATCTACCAGCAGCCTGCTAGGAGTTAAAACTTCACCCCATGTAACAACATATTCACAACACTTACCGCCAAAAGAGGAATATCTACCAGCAGCTTCAAGGAGTTAAAACTTCACCTCATGTAACAACATATTCACAACACTTACCGCCAAAAGAGGAATATCTACCAGCAGCCTGCAAGGAGTTAAAACTTCACCTCATGTAACAACATATTCACAACACTTACCGCCAAAAGAGGAATATCTACCAGCAGCCTGCAAGGAGTTAAAACTTCACCTCATGTAACAACATATTCACAACACTTACCGCCAAAAGAGGAATATCTACCAGCAGCCTGCAAGGAGTTAAAACTTCACCTCATGTAACAACATATTCACAACACTTACCGCCAAAAGAGGAATATCTACCAGCAGCCTGCAAGGAGTTAAAACTTCACCTCATGTAACAACATATTCACAACACTTACCGCCAAAAGAGGAATATCTACCAGCAGCCTGCAAGGAGTTAAAACTTCACCTCATGTAACAACATATTCACAACACTTACCGCCAAAAGAGGAATATCTACCAGCAGCTTCAAGGAGTTAAAACTTCACCTCATGTAACAACATATTCACAACACTTACCGCCAAAAGAGGAATATCTACCAGCAGCCTGCAAGGAGTTAAAACTTCACCTCATGTAACAACATATTCACAACACTTACCGCCAAAAGAGGAATATCTACCAGCAGCTTCAAGGAGTTAAAACTTCACCTCATGTAACAACATATTCACAACACTTACCGCCAAAAGAGGAATATCTACCAGCAGCCTGCAAGGAGTTAAAACTTCACCTCATGTAACAACATATTCACAACACTTACCGCCAAAAGAGGAATATCTACCAGCAGCCTGCAAGGAGTTAAAACTTCACCTCATGTAACAACATATTCACAACACTTACCGCCAAAAGAGGAATATCTACCAGCAGCCTGCAAGGAGTTAAAACTTCACCTCATGTAACAACATATTCACAACACTTACCGCCAAAAGAGGAATATCTACCAGCAGCCTGCAAGGAGTTAAAACTTCACCTCATGTAACAACATATTCACAACACTTACCGCCAAAAGAGGAATATCTACCAGCAGCTTCAAGGAGTTAAAACTTCACCTCATGTAACAACATATTCACAACACTTACCGCCAAAAGAGGAATATCTACCAGCAGCTTCAAGGAGTTAAAACTTCACCTCATGTAACAACATATTCACAACACTTACCGCCAAAAGAGGAATATCTACCAGCAGCCTGCAAGGAGTTAAAACTTCACCTCATGTAACAACATATTCACAACACTTACCGCCAAAAGAGGAATATCTACCAGCAGCTTCAAGGAGTTAAAACTTCACCTCATGTAACAACATATTCACAACACTTACCGCCAAAAGAGGAATATCTACCAGCAGCCTGCAAGGAGTTAAAACTTCACCTCATGTAACAACATATTCACAACACTTACCGCCAAAAGAGGAATATCTACCAGCAGCCTGCAAGGAGTTAAAACTTCACCTCATGTAACAACATATTCACAACACTTACCGCCAAAAGAGGAATATCTACCAGCAGCTTCAAGGAGTTAAAACTTCACCTCATGTAACAACATATTCACAACACTTACCGCCAAAAGAGGAATATCTACCAGCAGCTGGCAAGGAGTTAAAACTTCACCTCATGTAACAACATATCCATAACACTTACCGCCAAAAGAGGAATATCTACCAGAAGCAAGGAGTTAAAACTTCACCTCATGTAACAACATATCCATAACACTTACCGCCAAAAGAGGAATATCTACCAGAAGCAAGGAGTTAAAACTTCACCTCATGTAACAACATATTCACAACACTTACCACCAAAAGAGGAATATCTACCAGAAGCAAGGAGTTAAAACTTCACCTCATGTAACAACATATCCACAACACTTACCGCCAAAAGAGGAATATCTACCAGCAGCCTGCTAGGAGTTAAAACTTCACCTCATGTAACAACATATCCACCTCATGTAATGACATATCCACAACACTTACCGCCAAAAGAGGAATATCCACCAGCAGCCTGCAAGATATAGACGTAATGAAGACAAGTTACTGTCCATATGCGAATGAAATTTGGTAATAAATACAAAGAAATTTATGAAATCCGTTTTGAAAGGCTGACTGACATGTAGACAAAATCAAAGACTAATTTTAGAACATAAAGCAGCGTTTCGGGATCCTTTTCCAGTTTCTTTCACTGAGAAAGTGATCTATGACACTGCTTTCATTGCAAGTTCAAAGCACCTATTCGCCCGAAAGGTGGAATTGAACCACTCCGATGCTAATCGGCTACAGGTTTGAAGCCTGCACCCCGGACCACCGAGGATCATTCGGGCGATCATGACAACATGGATAATTTGTTATATAGCACCTTAATACGTTGTTATCATTCGCAAAGGTAGTCTCATTTCATAAACTTACTCTTTAGACATTATAAAATTCATGAGGACTGATTTTTGTTCAATTCTTTTATTTTCTAGTAATCTACATTATATCTGATGTGTTGGTTTTTAAAAACCCAACGATTTGAACGATATGGGAGAAACACACCTGAAAACAATAATTATAATTTCAGTTATGGAGAAAAAGAACACTGGCCGAAATGAGGATATGTCGTTGTCAGTCCATCGTTAACGCACCTCCAAACACCAAGTTTCCGAACTTCTGTCAGTAAGGATTAATAATTTACCAGTCCCTTCAATAGATGATATTGCTTTTAGCGCTAACGTGCTTGTACGTGCTTGCGAATATGCAGTTTGCAGAAGACATAGAATTCTCTATCATAATATATAGAGGATATTCACGAAAATTTGATGAATACCGAAAATATCTCGTGAGTGGCTACAAAGAAATATGAGGATCTTCACGAGCGACGCAGTCGCGAGTGAAGATCCTCATATTTCTTGTAGCCACTCACGAGATATTTTCGGTATTCATCAAATTTTCGTGAATTTTCTTTTTATTTAATGCTCTACGACTACAAACTCTCCAATTTGTGGCCTTTATTTGCCATTAAGGCGCAAAATTTATGTGCCGAACCGGCGTCCATACAAAAATTACAACAACCAAACTCCAACCATTGGAATGTGTGAATATCCGCACAAAAAGTAGTCCCGTCTTATTTCTCCCCTAACTTTACGATTTACCAAGGCTGGCGAATTGAAATAATCGCAATGTGTTTCGAAGAAATAGAACAATAACAAAAAACACCACTTTCTTATTTTCAATAACAAGACACGTCATTTTATTTTTTTTTAACTCAATGCACTGAAGACGTGTGAAGTTGAACTGAAGAAATTTGAAAGTGATTTCGGCTTTTCGCTGGAAGGTGAATGAGAAAGTCAAACTTTGAAACCGCTGATTTAATGAATTGATTTAGTCACTGTCACTATCAATTATTCGAATTCGTTTGTATTTGGGACTCTGGAATTCATTACTGATGTGCTGACTCGTTTAAAGTACATGTGATTCGTCATCCGAACCTACGATGAAATATCGATTTCTAAATATCATTTTGATATTTCGTTTTGCCGACCGACAGGGGAATATGACTTAATTTTTCAGCGTGAATTGATGCCTGAGCATTAAATAAAATATAATACTTTAATTGCACTGCCGTAATACAGTGAAAACCTATTGCATCATATAAAACTTGAGGCTCAAGTGAGCCTAAAACGCGCACCTGGCTCAAGTTGTCAAAAGAGATGAGTGTGTCAGTAAGTGATGGGCAGCAAGAGCTTTTTTTATTGCCATGATTCAACCAAAACCAATCTTTTTGGCAATTTGTTTCTGCTGGTCCTAGGAAAGCGTCTCAAGAAAGAACAAAGCTCTGTTTTGTGAATCCTCAATGAGTGTCCGTACGAATTTAGAAATATTCCAGACAAGTTAATCTAAACATAGACGATAGGCTATTTACGGGCTAGACTAGTTCCAGGCCATAGCAGTGTCGAATTCCTTACAGAATTAGACTGGTGACATGAGAGCTTGACATGCACACTAACATACACCGTTTACATCATCAAATTTAGTATTGCGCAGTATTCGTACATCGAGCGGGTTATTTTTAACACAAACAGCCCCACCCCCGCCCCCCATAAGAAAACAACAACTTCTTTTTCCTTTTTTTCACGTTTTTCAGTACAGCGCTACATCTAGTCTCGTGCCATCACAACAAGATACGGGGTATCCTCGTCGATGTATTCAACCATGACGTTATACTTGTTATAACTATATTTTGTACTTTTTTGAGGGCCAATATGCGGCAGTCCAAGGTTTTCATTTTTTTTTTTTTTTTGAGAAGCGTCAGTTTTCACTTACACGAACTGAAATTGTCCAAAATAATGAGAAAAAAATAACTATTACGAACACCCACTCCCAATTTGAAAAGATTTCATAGGTGCGGTGGGTGACTGGCACGTCGAGCTCGTTCCATCGAGGGGTCATAACATATGTTTTTAAGACAAAAAATGAAAAAAATTAGTTATTCAAGAATTTTGTTTGCAAGTGTTGTCTGCTTTTCATGTTAGGTAAAGGGTTAAGGTGTGTTAGATATACTCGAGGCTGTTCCATAAAGTACTGAACAACGTGACGCTTGTTAACGTTGTGATGACGTCGGAGGTGCCTAATATTCATTCAATAAAAAAGAAAGCTCAAGAAACCCTTGCTTCACTAATAAGGCATATCCCCCCTACTGCAAATAGCAGGTTTTCTCAGGAGAATTTCCTCATTTACGGTATACCCACTGGAATTATAATAAGGGGGTGGCGGGGAGAGGGGCTTAACTTTTTTTGGACAGTATAGTATTCAAGTTCTTTTAGTTAATGAGATTCATGTTATTTGTATTTGTTCTGATACTAAGAGATACAAAATGAAAGGTTTCAAAAATATGGTCCTTGTTTCGCGCGCCTGTGCCCTCATAAAGTGTTCTCTGTAGACATTTCGCAGAGAAAATAATATCTCTACAACGTTATTTCTGCCGATTTCAAAAATAGGGAGAAGAGGCGATCGGCGAAATCGCCGCATCTGTAAAAATGCCACGTGCGTTCAACGCATTTTACCTGAAACTTCCAAATCGACCAACACGACAGCACCAGTCTAATTTATTATTATTTATTTATTATGGTTTAACGACATATTAACAGCCAGGGTCATATCATGTCGGTGACAGTTTTACAGGTGGAGGAAGCCTGAGTACCCGGAGAGAACCACCGAGCAACGATGAGCAGCTGTCAGCTCTCCAACATCGTAACTCTGAACTCTCCACCGCGGCAAAGGCAGGGTTAGATTGGTTGAAGACATGTGCACCATCGACGTGCAGTAAGCCTTAGTACACAGCGTCATCGTGCCCCCATTTAGGCAATCGGGGTTAAGTGCCTCGCCCAGGGACACAACGCGGGAGCACGAATCAGTCGCTAAAATGGTCACCCATCCAACTACTAACCGCGCTCGACGTTGCTTAACTTCGGTGAACTGACGAGAACCGGTTACCGCGACGCCACCGCGCCCCCGCACCAGTCTAATAATCCTCAAACAAGCACGTACCTTGTTACAAATTGTATTTCTAGTTTGGGTTTATGTGCATAAATTGTCCGTCATTCATTTTACAAATATCTTCCCGATCAACAGCTGGGACCAATACTATAAAACTTCTACAAGTGCATTTTCTTGAATTGTATTTTTAACGTGTGGCTAAAAAAAATGGCTGAAGTGAATCATTAGTGCTTTAAAAGGCGTGGCAATTTACCTCCCGGTAAATTGCCACGCCTTTTAAAATGCTAATAATTCCCTTCCGTCAGTCGTGGGCAGAAAAATACAATTTTGGAAAATACAGTTGTAAAGGTTTTATAGTATTGGCTTCAGGTGACAGTAAATCATGTAACTATAGATTTGTATTCGAGAAAGTTCATCGACCACCGAGCTAAATTGTGCGGGTGTGCGGGAAACACGGCGTGCATGCAATCTGCCTCGCGTGCGATATACCCAAACTGGATTGCTCAAATGTACGGTGGCCTTAATGTAGACACGCATGTCGATAAGACGATTGAGTCGAGAAAACAAAAGGCAACTAGTCTTTCATATTTGCCATCGCCTCTTCGTGAAAAAACATTATCCGATTCGAAAATATACGAATCAGCAAGACGATTCGATGCCGATCCTATTCAGACCATCGATGTCTGCACGAATCGAATCTTCGAAGCTTCGCAGCAGGGCTTATATTTCATGTAAATTCGGGACAATTCATTTGAATTTTCGCAAAAATGGTTGCGAGAATGCACAGTTGCTATGAGTGTTCTAGGATCCCACGAGGTCACCATGGTTGATCCCTCGTTGTATATTGATAGCACATGTTAACCCTTTACCCAACACAGCTTTTCTTTTAATTTGTATTATGTAAAATGAATTTAATAATTGTTGAAAAAATAAACAATATTTACCAATAAAACCTTACAAATATGGATGTCATTGGAACCGGGACATTGAGCCAGTTTTAATGACAACCATATTTGTACAATTTTATTGACAAAGTGTCAGAATATTTCAGATCATGTTATAGCCTTGTATTGGTTAAGTTGCTGCTAGAGAAATAAAATATCACAAGCGTCCCGAGGTGCGCCGCTACTAGGAATGTAGCAGGGGCGGAGGGGGCCAAGACAAATTCCCGGGAAAAGCACCAAAGGAGGCCCGGATGCCGGACGTTTTTTTTTGATTTTTCGATCAATGACATAGAGGACATTTCGATGGCGTGCTTGTGTCATTCATCGTTCATTCAGCAAAAATGGTTGCGCGGGGGTGATCACGAATCGGGAAGTCAATAGTACAAATCAATGGGAGAGAATTTTGATCTTTTAAACTGAAAAAAAAACGGCACTTTAGACTGCTGGTATATTGAAAATGATCTCGATGTAAACTGCTAATAGTAGTTCTCACATTTCGATATACCGGCAGTCTGTATAATCAGATTCCTTTCGCCTTCTGATCATTTTCACGAAATTTCGTGCACCAAGAGGTGTTGGGTTGCATCAATTTTAGGGACCACGGGGTCACTCAATAGCGGGGGTGGCGGGGTGGGGTGGGGGGTGGCACCGGGAATAATTTTCCCGGTGGACTATAGACTATAGGTGCAGTCCGCCTCTGGAAAAGATGGCGTCAATGGACCGTTGAGAGTGATTTCGGGATTTCTGTTCCGTGGGTCTGGCCCTTTGAAAGTTTCTAGCTCATTGTATCGAATATATATGCGGTCAGAGTCACGGACACATATCCGCGATGTTTGCAGTCCGACCACGGGAAGATGTTTCCGAAGTTGGACTGCAAAAGTCTCCGCTTCACAAAATCCTTGCGGAAAATGAATAAATTTAAATAGACAAGTGGCTGGACCCATGGTACGCACGATTCTTCGATAGGTGGCATTTCGAGTTACCTCCCTTATAACATAGAACGCTGTGAATCATAAGTCTTTTATCTGCATTTGTCGAGCTACTCCCACTTACCGAGTTTGATGTCAATCGGGACTATCCACCCACACACTACTTACCCTGTGGCTTCCTATCATTCCCGGAGAGCGGACAAAGGAAGCCAGACAAATTCAAGTGGAGTTATTACTCCTTTCTGTTATATTGGATACTTCTTCCATATGCTCTTAATGTTCTAGACTCATTTTCAGTTCCAAGAAATTGTACTAAACATAATATCAGGAACATATAAATTGGTTCAACGACTAAGCAACTTATTTGCAGGTTTGTTTGAATATAACAATCCTTGTTTTGAAGTGTTCATGTAACATTACACTGAGTTTCAAGATAAGAATTATTTGATATCATTAAGTCGGGTACAAGTGAATAGGTACGAGTCAAACATGCAGATTGTGACTGCCATTAACCATGACAAGGATTGGTGTTTGGTTATAATTTTTCACAACTTTTTGCAGAAAAAGCGTTTGTTTATTTACTTATTTATTGTGGTTTAACAGCCAGGGCCACCTCGTGTAGGACAGTTTTACGTGTGGAGCAAGCCAGAGCACCCGGAGAGGACCACCGAGCAACTGTCGGACTCCCCAACGTATTAACTCCACATAAGCAGAGTTAGCATTGGTTGAAGGCAATCGCACCATCGACGTGCAGTAAGCCTTGTCAAGGTGATAGCTTGCATTTTCGATTTTGTTGTTAAAAGCGTATATATCTTTTATAATTTTTCTCGTTCGAGCCAAAGGTAATAAGCATGTGCGTTTGTTTGATGAATCCCGAAAACCGGTTTGTCACTTAAACAGACCAGCAATAATTCACGCGCTGCTAATTAAACATGAAATTTAATGTCCAGTATTGAACATTTGTTGAAAGCCACATGGACGGTCTGGATAAAACATTAAAGGTAGTAAAAGCCATTGTCCTCCTGCAGTCGCTATCCGTGTAATTATGTCCAGTTAATAGGTAATTGTTGTAAAAACAGTACATCCCACATGTTCTGGACACACACCCATATTACGCATCTAGCCTGTCACCGAAATGTCAGGGCATGCCGAAATGCGATTCTTTCAAAGAAACTTTAAAGCGAGTATTAAATTAAGATAGATTTAAGCGGCCAAGTACAAGAGAAGCAATTAAAATGAGAATTGATGATCAGGCTATGGAAATAAAAATCGGGGGGGGGGGGGGTTCTCGAAACATTCATTCTAATCTAAAGGTGTAAGACTGTGGGTCGTGGCGAGTAGATGGGGATGTCCCATGCTATAGATTAGAGGAGGTGCTGCATCGGTACGAAAGTATAGGCACGTTGTGATGTGGGGGGAGCCACAGAGCTCATATTTAGAATAGGAGCAGTCGAGGGCCAAGTCGATGGCCATATATGAGAATAGGATCAGAAACACGAAGTACGAGCTCAGGGTGCTGTTTCGATTTAGGTAAACGGCATTACCTGTTTTAGAAGGCACGCCATACGTAGGCAGAGTAGGCTTTTCCTGTATGAAAATTATTCTGAGATAAATAGAGGGGGGAGTTTAACCCCATTGGTGGCTACTGCTTGAGTGAAAAGCGACAAGTAAAGTGACAATAAGATAGTTAGTGACCGTGCGACGGCAGTGGCAGAGTGACATTCCGTCACTTGTTAGAGCAAAGGCGTCCGGATTAAGTGACAGTACGTTAGTGGCCGTGCGACGGCCCTGGAAGAGTGAAGTGAAGAGGCGACCAAAAAAAAAAAAAAAACGAACACCAGCCAGAAGGAGGAAAAACCAGCTACAGCAGAGTATGCGGGCCCGCAAGTGACTCAAAAACTTGTGGTTGGGCGTGATTGACGTTTTGTTTATCATATTCATTGGATTCCATGTAAGTCACAAATTACCATATTTATTTATATGTATATGTATTAAAATTGTTGTTTTCAGTGAACTCCTGTTGATTTATGCTTTTCGAGGAAAAGTTATTAACCCCTTCAGGAAAAGAATCACCCCAACAAAAGTGAAACGGGCGGGTTCTTTGCGGCAAGACATGCGTACACGCACGGATTCAGGAGACACTCCTCGAGTTATGGCTGAATACGAATCTATTTCCCCCAGCAGCGACAAAGCATTTTTTCCGACACGCCTTATAACAAGGTGCCACCGTGCCCCCCCCCCCCCCCACCCCACGTGGGCAATCGGGATTAAGTGCCTTGCTCAAGGACACAACGAAGCTTCCCCTAGCGGAGATCGAACCGTCAACCTTTCGGTTTGACGTCCAATGCCGTAACCGCTCAGAATAGTAAACATGAAAGTGAACAGCGCATTGAATCACTGATACGCGGACGTGATTTGACCTATACTCGGAACAGGTAGCGTCTTGCAATCTTATTTAGCTGGCGGGTTTCTTGCCCAAACATGGCCTGAATGTCCGTAATATAATTTTTTGGTTCGGTACGTCCTGTGAAAGGACGTACAAAACCAAAGACTTATATAACGGACTTTCAGGACATGTTTGGACTAACGGGCTTCTTGCATCAATTCAAGGTGAATACGTGTTGAATTATTGCTGAAAATGATCAGTATCCACTCAAAAACACTACATTTACTTTTCATGATACGTTTTAGGATAAATTGATCATTTCCAGTGATAATTTGACTCGTATTCACGTTGAAGTGATGCTTTGAAGGCCGCCATTTTGATTGATACCGTGAAAGTGAAAATTTCTATATCTTCACAGTAGGGGATATGCTTTCTATCTTTCCGCAATTTCTTCGATAATCTATCGTTTAGCGTATAATAAAATGAAGAAACATACAATGTCAGTGAAAGTATGTTGTAGGATAACCACAACAGTATTTTAACCCATTCTCCCTTGTTAATAATTTGAACTCTTGAGTTCATTTCTTCATTTTTTCGGAAACCTTAGTTTTCCAAAGATATTATTTCAGGCCGACATCAATTGGGCAAACGTTTGTCATCTCTGATTGTATCGTACGACGGCGTAGAAGCGACATGTGATGTTTAGTTACTAAACTGAATATTCAATTTACTAAATTGAATATTCAATTTACTAAATTGAATATTCAATTTATTACAAGATCGTTTATTCAATTTATTACGAGCCTGTTTATTCAATTTATTACAAGACTGTTTTTTCAATTTAGTAAATTGAATATTCAATTTATTACAAGACTGTTTATTCAATTTATTAGGAAACTGCTTATTCAATTTATTAAAAGACTGTTTTTTCAATTTACTAAATTGAATATTCAATTTATTACAAGACTGTTTTTTTCAATTTATTACGAGACTGTTTATTCAATTTATTACAAGACTGTTTATTCAATTTACTAAATTGTATATACAATTTAGTAAATCGAATATTCAATTTATTACAAGACTGTTTATTCAATTTATTACAAGACTGTTTCTTTTCCAATTTATTACAAGACTATTTTTTCAATTTACTAAATTGAATATTCAATTTATTACAAGACTGTTTTTTCAATTTATTACGAGACTGTTTATTCAATTTATTACCAGACTGTTTTTTCAATTTAGTAAATTGAATATTCAATTTAGTAACTAAGCATCACATGTCGCTTCTACGCCGCCGTAGTATCGTCATGAAAATCGATTCTCGATAACAATTAAAGTTATTTCGCTTGAAATTATAAGACGAACAAGGAAGATCAAATTGGGAACCAACTAATTATTGAGAAAATACCTGCGACATCAGCAGAAAATAAAGCCAAGTTTCCTTTTGTTACTTTTAATGAACGAAAACTACAGACAACTCTAGGAGTTGTCTGTTGTTTTCGTTCATTAAAAGCAACAAAGGGAAACTTGGCTTTTATGGAAAGCTAATTGGAGGCAACAAGTTCACATAAACCCCCCATTAAGAACATCTATCGGTATCACACCTACCAACACTAAGCATCCATTTGGGTTCTTTGTTTAGCAAATGTGTTTTTTACATTAATTTGCTCGTTTTCACTCTTTCAGGGAAAAAATAGCAAATCTCAGCTCCTAGACTTTTATATTGATGGAAAGGATAGTGTCTATATTATATGTCACGATGTGCACACTGTTTATATAATGAACACAAAAAAAGTTTACAGAACATCAAGAGATGGTGGAAACGCCATTTTTGTTATTTTAATGGGTTTCGACAGAGAATAATCAAATGTTCAAAATGATTGAAAAAAATTGTAAACAGCCATTGTCTGTATTTTTACTACTCTGCAGGAAAACACGTGAAGCTTGTGAGATGATGTATACATCAATGAATCAACTTCGCAAACATTTCGAAATTTCAGCTTTAGAAAATTAAGGGGGAGGGGTCACTTTCCTGTAAATCTCTTCCAATGACGAAATGTGTAAACCATGCCTTGTTCACTAATGAATCATCTAAAAAGAAATTAGACCCCTGCGAATATGATTTTTTTTTCGACTCGTCTTTCGACTCGAACTTGCCAAAAAAATATGTTCGAGTTGACCGAACATCGAATTCGAACCAAGTTAGCCGAAACCAGGTGTCCAAGTGTGGTAAGCGATATTTCCAGTTTAAAATAGCCACACTGGGATTGTTTTGGCATTGTACTGATGATTTATCCACAAATTCGTGCGGACATGTAATAGTTCGTGCGTTAACAATGCAGCACAGTTGAAGGAATGTTTGAATAGGATACAAAGAATCTTTATGTAACTATGATTGCTTCGCTCCCTTCTTGACTTTACGCCTGGCATCGAACAATCTTGCCTTTGCAATATCTTGAAGCGATGGATGCTTCTTGCTGAAGTATACCCAGAGACAAGATGTAGCCCTATCGCTTGGGTTTTGTACGAAGTCTTACATGTATTATACGCGTATGTAGCCGTGGCTTTATCTTTTATAAAATATGAATGTATTACCGATGGCATTTGGAATCACGCGACACGCGTGATTCCAAATGGCATTGGTAATAAACTGTAAGTTCCATGTTTTTATTTACAAATCATCGAAAGTTGTATCAATAACGCGAAACGATAACGGTTGTCAGTTTGGAGTGCATACTGCTTACTGCATACATCTTTAGTTTCGGACTCGTTATGAACGACGACGTTTGCTTGCAGTTCTCTCTCCACTTCTCGCATTGTTTTGACAATTTAGTTATTATTAAATGTACGGTTGTCCGTGTACAGAGACATTTATAAAAAAGTTTTTTATTTATATTCGATTTTTATATTCGTGATTTTATTTTCGACTCGAATTCGACGCGAATTTGTTGATTGACTCGATTTCGACTCGAACAATCGACTATTCGCAGAGGCCTAAAAGAAATAGGATCTTACATCTTATCATTCAACAACAACACCCCGTGGAAAGACAGTGGTTAAGCGTACTCGTTTTACAAGTTAGTTTGTTTAATTAACAATGTGCAACAATAATTCTTTGCAAAGTAACAAAATCATTCAAAACAGTCAATACCCATTTCGATGGCGTAGGTATACACAGTCAAGTAGATTGTTCCAGCGATGAACCCAGCGTAGAGAGAGGAGACAACACTGCTTGGAATTTTCCCATACCGTAGAATAATGTATATCAAGGGAGCAACATCTTTAAATATCTTTGCATCAAATAAGCCCATTGCCGATTCGCCATCTTTGACGTTAGTAGTAGATCATCAATGAGGCTAAGAGGAGTAGTAAATGAGGCCTCATTGAGGGATTTTTTCATGGCCCTCATGGCCTCAAAATAAAATGTGGCTAAGAGGGGTAGTAAAATAGGCCTCATTGAGGGATTTCTCATAGCCCACATGGCCTCATACGACAAAAAAGGGATTCTCCAGAAAGTATCCTCGATAGGTATCCTCAAATAATATAATACCAGTTCATAGGTATCCTGATATCCTGAAATGAGGCTAAGAGGTGTAGTAAAAGAGGCCTCATTGAGGGATTTTTTCATGGCCCTCATCGCCTCAATCGAAATGAGGTTAGAGGGGTAAGGGGGACAGTAATTTAAGCCTCATTGGGAGCTTTTCTCATAGAACTCAGGCTCATGGCCTCATACGACTAAAAAGGGGTTACATAACCAAAGACGTTTCACAAAAAGGGGTTGCATGGGACGTGGCCCTTGGATATAGAAGTGATGAAAATCGAACAGAACTTCGTTGTAATAAGGGGAGATAACTCTGCATAGAGATTACGGGAGATGACGCAATCTGTTTGGTTAGTTAGAGTCGAGAAAGTGAAGTGATTGGGTGATCAAGATAAATGAAACAATAAGAGTACTCGGAATAGGGTCAGAACTAACAAAGACAGACCAGAAAACTAAAACAAATAGTGATAATAAGCAAAGCGGTTCCAGTTGATAGGCTCTTCTACTCTACTGGAGTATACTCCAGGGCAAACGAACATGGTCAGGTAGATGAAAACTATAGTATAGATAGATAGAAGCAGAGAATTTTGAAAGAATTCGAAATAGTAAAACTTGTCGGGTTTATTTGGGTAATTCTACGCATCGGGAAATTACTCCTTATAATAAGCCTTTGGGTCACATAGCAACCACATGCCGTGCTACCACAGAAACCAAGATGGTGGCCTCTAGTATACAAAATAGACGACGGAAACACGTATAACCCTAACAACACGCGCTACGCATGCGCACTAACACCACACATCACTGTGGAGATGACGTCACAAGATGGCCGCTCACGCGGGTTACCACGACAATCAAACATGGCGCCACCATGTCACGTGACTTTGACGTCACTTCCCATCCGGCCAATGAGGGTTGTTTCATACATCTCCTCCTACTTGCGTCGCATATGTCCGTTTAGTGCCATGCGAACCTCACATCGAATGCTTATCCGAAGCAGGCTGAAGATTTCGAATCCTCCACTCAAGCAATAATTGCAATTTTGTTGAAAAGCATAACAAGCAGCACAAGCAAAGTTTCATCCAATGGACCTCCGGGTTAAACCCGGAGGTCCATTGGCTGAAACATTGCTTGCGTTTTTAGTCAATATATACAAAATTTGAAAGTTATAGTTTGGGTGATAACTCTTCTCCGCGGGTGATTTAGTTACAATCCACTCTCCACGTACTGTACATTCTCCCAGCGTAATAATTGTCAGTCTACACTCAAGTATAGAACGTCACTTTGTTTGGAGTTTTGGAAGCGGAATCTTCTTGAACACTTTTTCTATAATCAGATCTTCAGTTTTTAAGACGTGATGATAGAAGACTTGAAGACGTCCAATACAGTATAATGAGTTATATTCTGGGGACAAACGTGAATAAACAATAGCATTTTGTTGTATGTGTCAATGCGAAACGCAAAGTCAATTTTAGTTATTGTATGTTATAAGGGAAACAACTCTTTTTTGAATCAGATCAGTTGTATGTAAATTGTGTCGCAACGTAAGGAGCACATTGCTTGTGTCAGTTGCAATACACTAAATGATTTTGCCTTGGCGACAGTGTTAACATGTTCATGTCTCCTAAGCTCATCAAGCTCATTTGGTGGAAACAGCCCTGAATCCAATTAGTATATGATCTCATTTAAAAAAAAATGAACAGGAAAAAAATATATGTTGCCGTGTGTTTTTCTGTGTTCAAATTTGCAACTCCCCAACTGTCGTCCACTTTCGCACTCAATTGAACAGACATATTTTACTTGCCCCCCTCGCCGTATTTTTCAACTCTCACAGTTTTGAAAGGTCAGCCAGTGCAAATATTTTCAGTCTTTTCTGAAATAGACACTGTGACATTATTATTGAGGGTTTCAAAATCAATGAATATTGCTCCAATCAGCTGATCTCCTTCATTTTTAAACTCTGTCAAATAGTAGGGGCGTTTTTGTGTCCATTTAGTGTATTGTAACCTGTTATGAAAAACGTGGCAGTATTGAATATTAAAGGGAAAGATTTATTATTATTACTACCAATGAGCACTCGCCCCCAACAATTTGCATGGCGATTTTTGGTAATAGGGCTGGTCGTATATCGACGTTACGTGAGGCAAAGGGTTGAAAGACACTTCACCAAGACTTGTCAGTCTTTTTTTGGTACGCTTGATGACGTTTATATTATAGGCCTACATAAAGTAACAGTGGATTTATTTATTTATTTATTTATTTATTTATTTATTTATTTATTTATTTATTTATTTATTTATTTATTTATTTAGAGATCGCATATTTCTGCACAATGGCTAATCGTGACCGTACAGTTAAAACTAGAAGTCCTGTCATGAAATGCGCACAAGTAGCACGTCGATCTGCGCGTTAATCTACTCGTTATGACCATAGTAAGACTCTCAAATTCTGTACATATGGCCTGTGCACAAGCAATGTTTCAGCCAATGGACCTCCGGGTAACCCGGAGGTGCATTGGCAGAAACATTGCCTGTGTTTGCTATGAGTAACCAGGAAAACCTGTCGTGCTTTGGATGCCATTAGATTTGGCAATTGCGCGCAATCCCTACGCGCAATTAAGGATAGATAAGCGCACATTTCGTGACAGGACTTCTAGTTTTAACTGTACATGGAGATATAGTCAAGGTTATTAAATTGCTTATATCCATGTTGCTTATGTTAGATGACTTTCACCCCAAGCATTGGTGACTGGATCCCATATTGCCTGTAAAACATAGTTTCTTTTCCACAATAAGCAGGCACTGCTTCACTTCCCGGGGTTCCCAATGACAGTTTTATTTGATTTTGTTTATAAGTTCATAACTATGTTAATTTCATTTTGTCTTGACCGGTAATTCTCCAATTAAAAAGTCTCATCACAATTAGCTGAATAGCTGTTCGTGTATTTACCGTCATATCGAAGACAAATTTGACAACATTTCACCCAAAGATCTGAATCGTGATCCTTAGCTGGAGGGGGGGGGGGGATGTTACACATCGGTTCTTGATTCAACAAAATGGGTTCTTCTTTATTCTTAACCTGTGTAGTACATCATTTTGATGCTTGATGGGATAAATGCCAGGACTGTTCTCTGTGAAACTACCTATACAAGGCAATGGGCGAAATTTTTGACATACCTGATCAAACCGCTTGTGGGACTTATTCAAACAACAATTGTTGTCTATGTAATGTCCACCGCACCAGAACCATAAGTTGTGTTTCATTTTTGCTTTTTGTTTACTATCTCGTCTGACCTGGCTTCCATGTCCATATTTATTTATCTAAATTCGTAGGCGATTAGATAATAAACCATTTCTATTTTTAAGAAGCTCCTTTTACTTTAATTTCTCTACAACGTCGTTTCAAATTGGTGTTAATGACATGTGACCCAATGTCCAATTTCTCAAATAGGAAAGTTTTTCCTATTTGAGAAATCGGAACGACAACAGTGGCCTCCGTCTTGAGTTGGCCCTCACAAACTGGGGTTGGTGCTCATCATTGTCAGAATCGGTCAGCCTTAGATGCATAGTGCTGTTCAGATCTTTGCTGTAGTCAAAATTGATTACTTCGTTACTGAGCTGATATCAATCACATTGACGTATTTTATTACTTTCCAAAGTGTGATTTTCTGGGATTTCCGGGTTTGATTATAAATGATAATTTCACAAGGGAACTATGCAATCAACAATTGTGTCATGTATCCGTGCGCGTAAACGAAGACGCTTTGCCGTGGGTGTAATAGGGACTTTTTTTTCGTTTTCTTAGCCCTTTAGGCTTTACCTAACATGAAAAGCAGACGACACTTGCAAAAAAAATTCTTGAATAATATTATTTTCATTTTTTGTCTCAAAAACATAGGTTATGGCCCCTCATTGGAACGAGCTCGACGAGCTCGTTCCAATGATGGGTCATAACCTATGTTTTAAAGACAAAAAATGAAAAAAATAATGAAAATTAATTGGCGATTTTTGAGAATAGCGCTGACCGGTTTTGACCGTTACGTTAGGTAAAGGGTTAAATAATATAATTATCGTTAATAATGAAAAGTAATAAACAGAGTAATCGCTTGACTGGACTGGTTACGTGAAATAATTCATTCGAGGCGAGGGACTATATTGTAAAATACTCGTGCGCATTCGCGCACTCGTGTTTGTACAACGTCCCTCACCTCTCATGAATTATTTCACGTAACCAGTCCAGTCAAGCGATTATTCTCCATATCATTGTTAAATTTTTGTTTAGTTGGTATTTATTTATGTATTTATTTATTTATTTATTTATTGGTGTTTAAGGTCACGTATTTCTGCACAATGGCTAACCATGATCGTGACAGTTTTACTGGTGGAGGAAGCCGGAATACCCGGAGAGAACCACCGAGCAACGGCGAGCAAATGTCAGCTCCCCAACATACCAACTCCACACAAGCAGGGTTAGCATTGGTTGAAGACAGGTGCACCATCGACGTGCAGTACTCCTTAGTACACAACGTCACCTTGCCTCCACGTGGGCAATGGGTGTGAAGTGTCTTGCCCAATGACACAACGCGGTTGCCGCAGATGGGATTCGAACCAAGGACCTCTCGGCTTGCAGCCTGCACCTCTACGAACTGAGCCACCGCGCCCCCTGTTTAGTTGGTAGGGTTTTGATAGTCAGGATTTTGAAAATACCTTTCTTACCTGTTCACGGTCGCTTACTTTATTTTCTATTTGCTGTACTTCAGTTTTAAGTTTTCAGGGTTTACCGGGAAAATGTAGCCTGGTCTGAATTGGATTAAATATAATGTAAAGTAATTCTAGTGTTTAGGGTGATGACAGGAAGACAGCCAATCTGGGTATATCATCTCTCAGCAGAATGTATTAAATGTTTTTGTTTATATCAAACTTATTACTCCGTATATATGCAAATGCTTCTGAATAAAGAATAAAGAAAAAATAAAAATACTGAGGAATTTGGATTTTCTACAGGACAATTGGTGACAATAACATGAAGGGCTACAATTCTACCAAATTGAGCAGTGGCGGCAGAAGACTGGAAATATATGATAATTCTGTTTATTAATTTATAGTTTTGAAAAATCAACAGACGGTAAGAGAAAACTGCAAAGACATTGTTATGTTTTCTTTACTTTATGGTCACATGAGATTTGGACTGCAAAGGTTTCCGACGTAAATTAGAGATACAATACATTGCCACGTGCGGCTTTTAAAAATGTACTGTTCCCGCACCCAAGGACGGAGAATTTGTGCATTGAAAAATCACGGGAGATAATTTAACCAAATCATATGACTGATTTGAATTAAAGTTTTCGGATGTTCACCGCACCCAACAAGGAGCTCTGTGGCTCGGCGGTTAGAGCATTGGACTTTAAACTAAAGGAACAACAGTTCGGTCCTGACCAGCGAGAACTGCTTTGTGTCCTTAAGTGAAACACTTAATCCTGTTTGCCCACGTGAGCGCTCAGCGGCACTGTGTTCTCATTAAAACTACACGTCAATAGTGCACTTTCAACCGCTCCTAACTCTGCTTCTGTGAAGTTGAAAAGTAGTAGAGTCTTACAGTTGCTCGCCACTGCTTGGGGGTTCTCTCCGATTACTTCGGTTTCTCCCACCCTCCCATAAAACTGTCCGACACGATATTATCCTAGCTGTTAAAAGTGTAGTTAAACCCCAATAAACAAACAAACAGCATCACACACCTTTGTGCCCCACGTATTGAAACCAAACTACATACTGGTAGCAATCTTTGGCTAAGCTGGGTGCATATACCAAGTTTGGTGGTAATTCGATGAGCGGACAAGAAGACATTAGGGAACAAACACACAAAGAAACAAACAAACGTTTTCCACACTTGACTATGATTTGCGGTTATCTTCAGGGCCGAATGTGTGAAGCGAGTTGTCCCGACAGTGATTGCTAAAGTCCAGACTGACAAATATTCCAACTGCATCATCAAGGCATGCCTTCGTCGAATGCATGCCTGGATGACGTAGTTGGAATATTAGTCAACAGGGATTTTAACTACAAAATTCCAGACTTCTTCAAAAATTATTAATGAATAAATAAAATATACTGTAGTAGTCCTTATTTAATTAACACGTACCTTACCGGCATGATCGTATTGTGCCCCCACCCCACCCCAAACAGCCCGAATCAGCTGCTGTAGACTTACATTTGTATGACCGACTGTGTTTGTGACACGAGTCCATGTAGCAAATCTAGCCTTTTAAGAAAGTTCATGATTACTTGCTGCAGAGAGTTGATATCGTAGGCTCCAATCCCGACCGGAAAATTATCTGGCGCGGGTGTGGGGAAGATGGGTTGGGATGGCTCCAAAGCGACCCCACTGTGTTCCTCCCCCTTTTCTTTTAACTAAATCTAAAAAATATAGGTATGAAACAGGTGCACTCTCCTTGAATCCCATTGAAAACTGGGGTGGCGGGTGGTAGAGGGGGCCTTGGCCACTTGAAAGTTTCGCTTAACCCACCCCATCCCACCCCCAAAATGGACCAATGCAACTTTAGCGTAACATATAGACCCCTAACGTAGTGTCTAATATAGAGCTACTCACTCGGTAAACGCCTCAGATTCGCTCTTAGAGCACTGAATTTTGCAAACTTGTCTTGGAGTGGGAGGCCCACTTCTGACGAGGATGCCCCGGCTGTTACCCTTCTCCCACTTCCCCTTATGTGAAGTGGGAGGAGTGGCAACAACCGGGTGATCATTGTTAAGAATAGAGGAGGCCTCCAATCACCCCACCTTACAACGGCCTTCCAAATATCCTGGTTGGCCTCCAAAAAAAACTGACTGGGGCACTATCACAGAAACCTGCTTACGCACCTGTTGAAAACTATTTTCAGCGTTTTCGACGAGAACCAACCATCTCATCGCATTCGTATAATTATTTAATGAACTCTGACTTTCGACAAAATTGTCTTGGTCAGAGTGCTGCGCCTTCAGACACGACATTCGTATATGACGTTGGTAACTATCGGAGCGTCAGAAAACCATAATCACACTTCCACTGAAATATATTGATGGCGTCTATCATGGGAATAAACTGGTTTCATATTTTGTTTCAGCAATAACTTATGTCATTTGAATCTTCATCATCGCACCTTGAAAACATAAAGTACCAACCGCTATGCTTGTGCAGCCTGTTCCAACGATCATATGCAAATGGTTTGGTTGAAATGTTTTGAACACTTTTCAACTGCTCAATGTGTAAATTTCGCCGGTGACAACAGTCGATTCGTTTGGTAAACAGAATATAAAACACCAAATCTATTTAGCCATACACCCAGTGTAAATGTTTTACAGGTTTTCGTGTAAACTCTTTTTAGTTGAATACTCAATCTTGTGATGTATCGAGACATTAACCTGACATGTGCCATATTCCCCTTGTTTATAGACTTTTTGATATCAGACAGTCAATACGGGCATTTAATCTACAGTTAAAAATAGAAGTCCTGTCATGAAAAGCGCACAAATAGCACGTTGATCTGCGCGTTAATTTACGCGTTATGACCATAGTAAGGCTATCAAATTCTGTACATGTGACCAGTGCACAAGCAATGTTTCAGCCAATGGACCTCCGGGTAACCCGGATGTCCATTGTCAGAAACATTGCCTGTGTTTTCAATGAGTAACCAGGAGAACCCACCGTGCTTTGGATGCCTTTCGATATGACAATTGCGCGCAATTCCTACGCGCAATTAAGCCTAGATAAGCGCACAGTTCATGACAGGACTTCTAGTTTTAACTGTAGTATATCTTGTCTGACAGAGCTCTATGAGCTCTATCAGGCAAGATATAATACAAAAACTGCTAAGTTTATCTCTGGAATTTAAAAAAGTGACACACCTCTGTTAACTGAATACTCGTGAATATTGGGGGACATACTTTGTCTCCCTATTTCATTTCGCCGCTGGGTGTGTCAATATAATTTCCGAAGTAATTTAGTGATGGAAAGCTTCTCGGCGTACCACAGTTACACGAAACGCCGTGGTATATTGCATTGCTAATCTTTGTTGAAAATGCAATCGCTCCGATCCCGTATTGAAAGGGGGTGTGTCTTTACGTGGGAATCGCGGTGGTTCAGTGGTTGCGGCATTGGACTTTAAGCCCAAAAAGTCCACGGTTCGATCCCCATCAGTGGTAACCTTGTTAAATAATAATAATAATAATTTATTTTCTAGAGCGTAAAACCACAAATAGTGCTCTAAAACGCTTGACAGAAATAAATACACTTTTCTGAAATAAAGAGTCACATCTGTTTTGTTTGCCTCTTACAGAGGTTCAGGAGAATGCTTCAGTGAATAGGAAAGTTTTAAGATTTCTTTTGAAGACATCGAGAGTTTCTGAAATTCTGACACTAATTGGCAGGGAATTCCACAATCTGGGACCCACGATGGAGAACACACGATCATGAGCCTGATTAGATCTGCTAAAAGGTACAACTAGTTGAATTTGGTTTTTAGATCTGAGACTGCGTGATGGTTTATATACAGTGAGGAGCTCTTGTTGTGTCCTTGGGAAAAGCACTTAATCCCGTTTGCACGCGTGCCCTCTAAAGTATATTGCACGTTGACGGTACACTTGTCTTCAACCAATGCTAACCAACTGGGGTAGCCACTGCGTTCAGAAATAGGGACCACGGTCACTCAGTGATTACCGCATTGGACTTCAAATCGAAATAGTCGCGGATCGATCTCCGCCAGGGGTAAGTGCGCTGTGTCCTTGGGCAAGGCACTTATTCCCGATTGTCTATGTGGGAGCACAGTGGGCCTGTGGCGTTGTGTACTAAGGCGTTCAGCACGTCGATGGTGCTCTTGTCTTCAACCAATGTTAACTCTGCTTGTGTGGAGTTAGTACGTTGGGGAGTTTGACAGTTGCTCGCCACTACTCGATGGTTCTCAACGGGGATTCTTCCATCTATAAAACTGTCCGAAACGAGATGATCCTGGCTGTCGACAGTGTCGTTAAACCCCAATATGAGAATAATAATTTCCCCACGTAACATGGATTTTTTCAATGGTTTGCGAGTGCGGCCGATTCGTTAGATAAAGGGTAAAGAGACACCCCCTCGCAAACACTCCCCACCTGTCTGGTACATTCGCAAGTCTAGTAATGCCTAATAACTCATCCACGTTTTAAATTACATTCTATCGCCTCTCGAATATTGTTGAAAATTCTTCTTAAATAAATATACATATCAACGAAGTGGAATTATTATCGCACCCAATCATTGATTTAATGAATACTTAGTCATTTGTTCTTACAATTTTGCAAAGAACGCAAATGTATATTGTAACAATATACCACTTTATACTTAGAGTTATGACAGGTGTATTACTCAATGTAATTATAGGTGGTAAAAGTATCTTAAATGCCATTGACACGGTGTCAAAGTTATTTCTATGTCTTTATTTAATCGCACTTAACTTTCACCTTTAATTTTGTTAACCCCCGTAACACTGATTTGGGGAGTGTAAAAGCCCGCTTTTACACTCCCCAAATCAGTGTCACACGGGTTAACAACAACAACAACAACATAAATAAATAAATAAATAAATAAATAAATAAATAAATAAATAAATAAATAAATAAATAAATAAATAAATATAAATAAATAAATAAATAAACTGATTTTGTAAAGTGAAGCCTCCATAAAATACTCCACCTCTTTTTGCAAATCAATGAACTTCCATTATTTCTCTCAACCCGCGATGCATAAATATTTCATTTGCATCAGTGAAAAATTCTCAAACGATAAATAATCGCCAAACTGGCCAATAAATCGGCAGTCAGATTCATTTTTGATTTAATCCCACAACCCTACAAGGCTGTAGGATTAAATTATCACTGAACCTCCCTAAATATTTGCGAAATGAATTCGTCCGTTTGTTGATTACAGTGTTGTATTCGATGAACTGATTCAGGATCTCGGTCTGAAAGGGGTCATTTCTAATCGGATAGGCAGATTTCAGGGAGCCCCTAATAACTGTAGTATTTTGTCTTTAGTGTCCTTTTCACAACGAAAAATCCTCTTCGAACCTTTTCGAAAAAATGTACAGCCGCGCTCAGTGGAAACTCCTTCCCCAACAGTGATTCCCACCAGGTAACCCACTTTGGGATCCGCGATGTCATATTAACTCTACAGAGCATAGAAAGAGGCCACCAACGCTCATTCACTCGCACCTCTGACGTCAGAGTGTGAACACCTTGACACCTTGACTAGCAATCATGGAAATACTGGAATTACCATCTAGACTCATCAAGACCATATCAGCTCTGGGCGTCTCTTGCCCTGTCACTGGATGGTCCAGGAGACAGGTAAGAGGGTCCACCTGGCCTTGGAGTTCGTAGTAGAAGACACCACACCTACTCCCTTGGGCAGAGGCAGTACCTTTCGTACCTCACACTGGTCCTCATCAAGGAGTCTGGAGGCCCTGAGAAGAAACCGAAGAGGAAAAAGAAGAGCCCGTCTACCAAGCGGAGGAGCACCCGACGCCTGGCGGGCTTTTTGGAAAGGAAGAGTGAGAAGAGCGAGGAAAGGAGAGGGCCAGAGGCGGCCGCCAGTTCCCCTCCCACTCCCACAGACTTACCCAACCAACTTCCGGTTCCTCAGCCGGAACTGTTGGATGCGGACAGTCCTGGGGAGACTGAGATGGAATTAGAAGTTGCCCTCTCGCCACTTCCCGACCCCACTCGCCTCTCCCTTCAGCTCCAAAGAGCCTGGACCTGGGGGATCTGGAGGACTCTATACGAAAAGAGGCCGAACAGCGCAGAATCAGAAGAGAACGGCAGGATGAAGAAATAAGGGAATCATTCGAAAACATACACCGGCAAATCAAAGCACATCTGGCAGCACAACAAACAATACAACAGCCATCATCAGCAACGACCCCTAACGCAGCACGGAACAGACCATTCCAACCAGGTCAACCGGCCAGCAGTCCACAAATAACACCTACTGCCACTGTCACAGTCTCTCCATCAAAACCACCATCCTCCTAAAAAGAAGCAGAAACGACATAAGCTTCGTTAAGTACCCGGACACTCCCCTCCTTTGCCACGCTCAGACAAGTACAAACTGACATTCAGGCAAAGTGGGTCGAAAGAGGCTTGCCCCACACCGCCCCTGCGCGCCTTCGGCGCGCTAACACCATTCATCATTCATTCAAGGAGGCCACGCGGACTGTAGAGTACTGGTGGAGTGGTTAACTGCTGCGACACTGGTCTAGTGGAGTTCCCATCCAACCATGAAGCAACACGCAAAAATGATCCCGTAGATGACTGGGTAACTGGATAGAACATGGACGTCCACTGTCTACAACTTTGTATGTGCTTTTTCGCCTTCTTAGGAAATATTAACAGTTATTGTTCAGATGAAAATTCCACTCATAACCGTACAGTATGTCATGCACCGATTTGACCACATTGTCAGCCCTCCTCGCACCTGACCTCGGAGTGATTCATATCGTCCCCTGAGTTCCAATGTGTTCTATGTGCCTACTGGCACATAGAACACATTGGAACTCAAGAGACGATATAGCATTGCATGTTGGGTAAAGCGTGAGATATTGTGGTAGCGAGCGTGAGCGGCCATATACTGATGTCATTACCATGGCGATACGTGTTGTTTGTGCTCTCATTCTTATGTTGTTAAGGTAACAGGCGTTTCAGTACTCGATTTTCCTATCTATCGGCCGCAATCTAAGAACGTGGGAGGTATGGAGCGCCCGTAGTGCTATAAATTTTGTAGGGCATTTTGGGTATCTGTTCGACGTTTTCTTCAGAACGAATTTTTGTAGATCATTCTTTTCGGTACTACTGTTTTAGTGACTACTAATGAAAAGACCATTGTCAATGACTACTAACCTGAAAATTCTACGGGTACCATCTACAGCCATTAATAATCTCTTCTGTTGCCGGCTAACGGCTTCTAGAGCGACTACCAATGATTATATAAAATAAGCTATTGCTATTTCTAATGTTGTCGTTTCAACCATTTCAGCTGCTAACTACTACCACTAATACCTCTGGCCGTCAAAACTATATTAATGATTTCAATGACAACTGCTGTACTTCCACTGTATCCTATCACTGCGCCGCTACATCCGCCATCCAGTGGAAACCACCGCACCTGGTTGTAATACTGTCAGTTCCGTGGTTGACTCCTACTACATCGAACAACTGGAAAAGACCGGCGAGCCTTCGGGGCCATGCTAGTGGCACTGACACAACGCATCGCCATGACACGAAGTAGTGAAAAGATCGCTTTTGCGATTTAACCCTTTACCTAACGTAATGGCAAAATAGGGACAGCGCTATTCTCAAAACTCGCCAATTAATTTTCTTTCTTTTTTTTCATTTTAGTCTCTAAAACATAGGTTATGACCCCTCATTGGAACGAGCTCGTCGAGCTCGTTACAATGAGAGGTCATAACCTATGTTTTTGAGACAAAAAATGAAAAGAATAGTTATTCAAGAATTTTTTTACAAGTGTCGTCTGCTTTTCATGTTAGGTTAAGAGGCTCGGTAAGGAACGTGACATTTGTGGCGGACAATTATCGTCATTGGGAGAGATTTACTGGACAATTAGCTCCCCCTAATTTCCTAGAACTGCCAGTAAATTTAACAATAAAGGTATGGGAATTTCATATATAAATTAATATCTCGAAATGTTAGCGAATTTGTATCATCGATGTGCGCGCCATTTAACAAATCGTCCCCTGAGTTCCAATGTGTTCTATGTGCCAGTAGATACATAGAACACATTGGAACTCAGGGGACGAAATGTCAGGCATTTTCCTGTAGCGTAGTATTAAAATACAGAAGCTGGCTTTTTACAACTTCTTCCTAATCAGTTTGAACATTTGACTATTATTCTCTGTTTATTACTTTCCAAAAGTGTGACTTATTTGGGATTTCCGGGTTTGATTATAAACCATAACTTCACAGGCGAATTATGCAATCAACAATTGGGCCATGTATCCGTACGCGCAAACGAAGACGCTTTGCCGCGGGTGTAATGGGGACTTCATTGTTTTTTGTTTTTTTAACCCTTTACCTAACATGAAAAGCAGACGACACTTGCAAAAAAATTTCTTGAATATCAATTAATTTAATTTTATGTCTCAACAACATAGGTTATGACCCCTCATTGGAACGAGCTCGACGAGCTCGTTCCAATGAGGGGTCATAACCTATGTTTTAGAGACAAAAAATGAAAAAATAATGAAAATTAATTGACGATTTTTGAGAATAGCGCTGGCCGTTACGTTAGGTAAAAGGTTAAATAATAGAATTATCGTTAATAATGAAAAATAATAAACAGAGTAATCGATTGACTGGACTGCTTACGTGAAATAATTCATTCGAGGCGAGGGACTATATTGTAAAACACTCGTGCGCATTCGCGCACTCGTGTTTGTACAACGTCCCTCACCTCTCATGAATTATTTTATGTAACCAGTCCAGTCAAGCGATTACTTTCTATTTAAAACCCATTTAAAAATACGAAAACGGCGTTTTCACCATCATTTAATGTTCTATAACTTTTTTTCTTTAACTTTTTATTCTCTGTTCAAACCCATTTACAAACGAAACAAAAAAAAACCTGCGCTTTCAGCATCTTTTGATGTTCTGTAACTTTTTTTCTGCTCGAGATATCAACAGCGTGCGCATGGTGAAATATATAGAGAATATCTACGCTGTTTTAGTGAATAAAGCGCTCGCGAAAAATAGTACTTTCAAGTCCACACGAATGAGATAATTCCCGATATTCACTAAAACAGCGTACATTTTCTTTTTGTTATATGCTACGTGACATTTTACTGAGCAATATTCCGCCCCATTCGACTGCAAACAGCTTAAAGACAATAACAAAACGCTGCTGATCGTTCCCTAAAGGCGACGTCCAAGGCGACGTCATGCGCCGAAGCGTAACGTCATTTAGGAAGCTACTGAAAAAATTCATCGTGTGGACCTGAAAATATTATTTTTCATTCGCGCAAGCACTCGTGAAAAATAAAACTTTCAGCATTGTGGTTGTTTTCTATGGGTTGAATTGAACTGACCATCGATGTGCCCATTGTTGTATCCATAGCTTTATTTATAATTACTGAGGCTTGTAGGGGATTTTCGATGATTAAAAAGGGAAGTTTCACCTGCAAAAGAGATGGATACTGCTCATATATCATTAATGTAGATAAGAAAGAGGAAGGGCCCAAGTACAGAGCTCTGTGGAACACCAGATTCAGATTCAACCTGAATATTCCGAAACTACTCGCCGTCTTCTTTCCGTTAGATAGGACTTTATAAATTCTAGAAGACTTCCTGTTATTCCAATTTGTTCCACCCTAAATAGCAGAGTTGCATGCCAAACTTTATCGAAGGCCTTACTGACATCACAGAAAACAACACTGACAGCTTTGCCTTCACCAAGAGCACTGCTGAATGCATCATACAGGTTAGTGAACTGAAGAACTATGCTATGGAGTCTCCTTTTGTAAACCCGGACTGGAACTGATTTATGATAAGATTTTACCCAAACAGCTAGTGAGGGATATCGTGCGATAGTTGGAAATTAAGTTTGACGGATTTTTTTTAACACTGGGGCAACATTAGCCATTTCTCCCCCCACTGCATGTGTAACATATGTCTGTCCAGTGTGAGATAGCAGGGAGAGACAGATGTATCCCACCCCATCCACGTGACGTTATACATTTATAACGTTATTATGACGTTATACATATCGTATCAGTTTCTTGCTACCAACTAATTCATTTTGACGTCATCAGAATGC
This sequence comes from Pictodentalium vernedei, assembly GCA_031216915.1. Lineage (NCBI taxonomy): Eukaryota > Metazoa > Mollusca > Scaphopoda > Dentaliida > Dentaliidae > Pictodentalium > Pictodentalium vernedei. Next base: position 98,079,849 of record CM062297.1, on the reverse strand, counting down.
CGTGTGATCAAAGTTTGATGCTCTAAAACTCTTCAAAACCCCAAGATGCCACAGTTCCTAACTGATTTCGTGGTATATACCTTTGGTATATACATATAAGTTTTGCGTGCTCTTTCCGATGGTGTCATTAGTTTTTCAAAACAACGAATACCAAATGAGTTGATTATATCAGCACGTGACCGCCGATTACCTCTGGCTAACATAAGCGCTGTATGGTGAGGGGAGAAAAATAATCCCTGATGGGTACGGGTGTGGGGTGGGAAAATCTCACCCTCGGGACAAGATATTTGGTCCAGACACTCGGCAAGCCTCGTGTCTGGCCCAAATATCTTGCCCTCGTGTGAGATTTTCCCATCCCACACCCGCACCCATCAGGGATTATAATATTCCCATTTCCCAAGTAACAACTAGTCAGTAATATATTGAATAGTCCTGTGAGCGGCTCGGACAAGCTATTTCTACACTAGAGAAGATGGGGACTTATTAAGTCAGGCTCGGATGTCTTCGCCATTTTAATGTTTTTAACGCTTGGACTCCATCTAAGACGTTCATGGCAAAGGAAGCGAGAACCGGTCACCCAGGGAAAATGGAGGAGACGCTCTTGGGAGTCATCAATAGCGACCACAGAACAGAAATAGTCAGTAAGAGCCTCAGCTTTATCCAGGGCTGACACAATTGTCTTGTTTTGATGTGATAAATTCGGAATCACTGAATCTTTATTTCTCAGGGTGAGCTTTAAAGTCTTCCACCACTGATTACTTTCCGTGTTTGAACTATTCAATTTGCTGTGTATTTTTTCGAAAAAGTAGCTTTTGACATTCTAATTGAAGATACCACTTAATTTATTTAGCCCCTCTTAATCCCCTCATTATATAACCATATTCGACATTTAAATGTAATGGCAGGGGCAACGGAACTCCATCACGACGTACAAAGGTGGCGGAAGCTCAAAAAAGTGGGAGGGAGAACACCTTTCTGGGAACCACAAGGGTGTAGGATGGAAAATAATTTTAACAATTTTTCTTTGGGGGGGGGGGGGGGGGGGGGCAATGGTGATGGGGCGGTATATTCATGCAAAATATATAAAATTATATACGCTACCCCTCACCCTTGAACCCACTCTATTTAAGACACTAACCTTAGCGTATTTATTTTTTTTATTTTTTTCTTAACCCTTAGAACCCTGGTGGTATCTTCCATATCAATTAATATTTTTAACGTGCAAATATTGCTTGAAAATATTGGTCTTCCCCACACATTCACTTACCAGCTATCATACTTAATGAATTTATAAAGTATCATGCCCATGTGCCGGAAAAGCGGCCTCTCGGGCTCAAAGGGCTTATCATAACTTTGAAACCGTCCTTTGAAATATTACGCTCCCTTTGGAGCTTTCTATTTTCATTCTATAAAATCTTGAAAATCAATGTGGTCATATATGTATAGGTGATATGTAGTGACCATAGGGGTTGTGTATGTTATGTCGGAACATGCCGTTCGGGTACCTATAATTGGTGAACAAAGTGAGGGGGTACGTTCCCCCTGTGCCTCCCTGCCCCCGGCTCCGCCGCCCCTGACGACGTATAGGTGTCTGTGATATCGAATAAGGTCCTTACAAACCTTTGCTCTTAGGACTTTAACTGAGGACCTAACTGAAATTAGGTCGAGGAGTGTAGACAATTGTTCTGTGATGTAGTTGTTGCGGTCACTAATAAACTGGGAGAGACTGAAATTGTTGGCAAGATTTCTAAAGGCGCCCTTGTAAAGTGAAAGCTGATTATCATTGAAATCACCTGTGATTATAATGTTGGAAATTTTCACATCTCTTGATTTATCAGTTTAGTTACCTATCAATACCCAAAAATAGGGTCAGAGCCAGACGGGCGGTAGAACACACCGACTAGAAGGGTATTAGGTTTGGTAAGTAGTTCAACCCAAATGTACTCAAGGCCGTCAATCTATATGGCTACTTCAACGCCTCTAGTCCAGAATTTTCATGCTCCGCTGCGTAAAGATCGCAGATCTTTACGCAGCGGAGCATGAAAATCCTGGATTTGTATCTCTAATAGTGAGTCATCAGCTTTTAACCATGTTTCCGAAAAAGCGGAGACATCAAAATTACACGACTCGCACCGAAGAATATCTACTTTGGGTGTGAGGCTCTGCACATTGAGATGGCAGATTCTGATTGAGTTTACTGTGTTGTTGTCGTTTGAGTACAACGGCCCGGGGTTTAGCTCAATCTCACCAGATAAGTACAACAACAAGACAGCCCAAGTGAAAGTAACAATTAGCAGGAGAATATTCAGCGTATCTGGGGTGGAGGACTGTCGAGTTGTGTTTGACCTATTGCCAGTCCATAAGGCCTGAGTTAAGGATTTAACAGAGTCCATCAGGATAAGTACCAACATTATAGTAAGCCACTCACAGCCCAAGCAGTCTATGAGATTGGTAAGTAACACAGTAAATATATTCAATATTTTTTTTTATTATGTACGTGCCTTTGGGCTCGTGGTAGAACCACACCCATTCTAGGTCTGTACAGTTCTATGTTAATCATATCTTAAATTAGGCAGTGTAAACAGAACCTAATGGCTACATCTCTGAGCGACAGTGGACTCCTCTCCAGGCCGCATGGACGTGGCAACAGGGCTGGTGGGGGTGTCACACCTCCTCCAAATCCTGCCCAAAATTTCCTATAGTTGGAAATTCGGAGGGCAAGTCATGAGTAGTTGGACATTCTATCTATCTGGATTTTAGGGCTTTACTTCCCAAAATTCCCACTCGATTTCAAATCGGCAAAAGTTCCAACTGCTACTATTTACAACTACAGTGTACGCAATATCGAGCTTCATAAGTATGCATGATGTCAATCGGTATTAGATTTTTATAGTACGTTTACTTATCGCAATAAAAAAATCCTCGAAATGCACTTCAAGAAAATCACATCATGATTGAGCTTGAGCATTTGTTTAGTACATATACAATTCCCAGAATAATACCAAATAATAATAACCTGATAATTCTATCATAAATGTTTTGGTATTTCAGTTACTATAGAATCAATTTTATGCCCCCTTTCATTGCTTCATTTTCAAAAGTTTTCTGTAGTGAATTTCCAACGAGGGGGAGGGACCGGGAGGGGGATTCTCCCTCCCGGTTCCCTCCCTCTAGTAAGAAATTCACTACCCCCCTTTCCCAATCGGAAACCTCTAACTATGTCCCTGCCAGGCCCAGATCATGCTGATCAGGTTTGCTCCCATTATATAGTTTTCACTGCATGGGTGCTGTCGGAACAAGCCACATTGAGACAGCAAATAAAAATATGTTTTGAACTGGAAGGTAAGAAGTAGATGAGTGAGATACACAGAATTACAAAAAGACGGAAACGGAAAAAGGAATTCAACATATGTATATACAAAAGTGAAGCACAATGTAAGCATCATTGCTAATCGATTTGAAAAACCAGCAACCGACATGCACATTCTTAATTAGTATTGACCTTATAAACAATAGTAAGACGATCATTATTGGTTATATATGGAAACGAGCTGCATAATGTATGGTATATAAACATACAGTTCGGCCTAGGGTCCTGCGAATATTCGAGGTTCGATTCGATATCGATACCATACGTATGCTTCGAGATCGATCCCGAATCAGTCTCAGGATTCGATTTTTTCGAATTTCTCGTACTAACTTGAATTTGTTACATTTCCAACAAAAATAGGATAAAACTGTCATTAGAAAATTCATTTATGTAGGCTCAATTTCTATTTATTTGAGTAATTGGCAATGTTTAATTGTTAGGTAAGGTGTGAATTTGGCCCAGAACATTATCCATAGTTTTGGTTTTCTTAAGAACGTGAATAGTAACAAGTTAGGCCTTCAAAAACTAAAACTATGGACAATAGGCCTATCTGTTTCAGCGACGGTGCTACAGAGAATATTTAGTTATTGGTGTTTAAGGTGTTCACTCCGTCGCGTAAGGGTCATCACAGTGTTGCGTAACTTCCGTTTGATGTAATATGAAATAACTTGTCTTTTAAGATTCGATTCGGGATTCGATTCGATGTCGATATCAGAAACACGATTCGATTCGAGATTCGATTCGAAAAGAAATTTGTGATTCGCAGATCCCTAGTTCGGCCGTCTTGGGTTAGTCACTTTCTGCGGATGGGACAAAATGTCTACGGACGCAATAATATTAGATTTCATACACTAATTATAGGAATAAACATCTAACAACTCGGTGCCTCATTAATTACAACTTTGCTGATGATGATTTTTATTACCTGGTAAACGCATGCGTGGACATCACTGCCCACTCGTGGATCACGACTACTCCACGGCGACTGTTCTGTACGGGTTCGCTGTGATTACCCGATGAAAACGCGCCTCTACACAGAAAAAATAAGTCATTATAGGTCAGCCCTGGGCAGGTCAGATCAATCGATTTGGGTGGAACTATGAGCCGTTCCAAGCTTGCTGTGTGTAATATTCTCAACAGATGTAACAATACATACAGCTTGTTTGTTTATTGGTGTTTAGAGTCACTTTCAGCATATATGGTTATATCGTGATCACAACACGAGTATATATAAAGTAACGTTGTTTCAATTAGTGGAACTTGTGTTGCCAACGCTTAAAGACTCGTACCCAGGCGATGGCTACCAAGTTCCATTCTACCAGCAAAAGCGGAACTACATGTAATTTTACTGCAGCGAACAAGCACTGCTCCACTTCTCGGGGTTTCCACTGGGGTACAATACGTACAGCCGTAAAATCTGTACTTAGGACGAACAACATTATAAACTTTCCATGATCTACTTACACTGCAGTTAACGTGGACTGGTTGTAATCCACCCGTGGGCAGTGATGTCCGCGCATGCGTTTACCAGGTAATAACGATCATCATTAGCAAAATATTAATTAATGAAGCACCGGGTTATACCGGGACGGGTTGTACCGGGGCGGGTTATACAGGGGGCGGGTTATACCGGGGCGGGTTATACCCGGTGCTTCATTAATTAAATTTTTTTTATTTTTCCCTATATTAGTGTTTGGAATCTAATATTATTGCGTCCATGGAAATATTGCCCTCCCGTGGAAAGTGACCAGTCCACGGCGGCCGTTCTGTAGCAAGACAAACTTAACGATAATAAATGTATCAAACATGGCGAATGTTACTCATGAATCAGATGTATTATGCATACAATGTGTTACTCTTCGTGGTTCAAGTTGAGGCTTTGGAATTTGATCTGTCTCCAAACTTGTATTATCGCTTGACAGTAAATGTATAATGGGAAGTTAATGTAATAATAGCCACAACTTTAACACTCTTCACTAATAACCTCTTAAGTTATCCCTTTCAATGGCACACAACGAACGAGTGAAACAGCGTGTATCTGTTAACACACTCAGAGGACATGCACCATCATGTAATGAATAATGAGGCTGCCCATCGGACCAGGCCCTGCTGACTCCGATTCAGCGCAGCCCCATCGACCCGTTATTGCAAGATAACAAAAGGCCTTGCCGCCCGATGCGGCCGCCCCTCTCAACAAGCAGCCTAGCGCAAATCAGCATACAAAGTAACCAATTAGAGTAATCTGTAAGTTGTTACTTTGGTGACTTTAGACATTGACATGGGTGTGCTCACAGTCTTCTCCTAGACGTTCGACAATATACAGATAGAGTATAACTCTCTTCGACACCTACACGAAATATGAAGAGAGTTGGTTGGAGAAGTCTGTAAGAGAGACAAAATGTGAAACGTCCCTATCTTGCAACCCTTTAAAAAAGGGAGAAAACCCGAAAGTGATCAAGAAGTATTGTAAGGACGTCACCGTTCGCAGCTACCGCGCCAAGCCATTATGTGATGCTACGTATTTGGCTTCTTCGGGAAGACACTCTAGTGGTTTCTAATAATTTATATTTCATGACGAATTATTTACAGCCCATTTTCTCTTTGCACCAACAGCTAAAATGAAAGATTTAAAGCCCAGTGTACTTTTGCAGTTGCTGTGGAGTACTAACAGTTGATGATAATTTACAGTTGTCAACAGTTATATACAGTATTGGATCATTAATTAATTTTGCGTCAATCCCGGGCAGTGTCTGATAAATTGCAGCAAAGCAAACGAGTGGTGAGAAACCTCTCACAATTAGAGAGAGATAGTTCGCACAAAAGGGGCCCCACCAACATCAATATCCAAATTAATTTTACGTCCATGGGCCGTTTCCACTAACATTGAAGTACAGTACGTGGAGAGTGTATTATCACTAAATCACTCACAGAGTGGAGATTCCACCCAAGCAATAATTGCAAATTTGTTGCAAAACATAACCAGCACAAGCAAAATTTCAGCCAATGGACCTCCGGGTTAAACCCGGAGGTCCATTGGCTGAAACATTGCTTGTGTTTTTTTTTGTCGATATGTACATAATTTGAAAGTAATAGCTTGGGTGATAACCCCACTCTGTGGGTGATTTTGTTACAATCCACTCTCCGCGTACTGTAGAACAACGAGTGATAGAGAGTCCACACTCCCAACATTGATAGGACGTTCTCGCAAAAGGGGTCTTACTAACATAATCATCCTAATCGTTAGGATATAATCTTTAGGGATAATCATCCTAAAATGTTTTGCGTCAATCCAGTGAAGCCCCCCCCCCCCCCTCCCATGGACAATAAATTGCAACAAAACAGCGAGTGATGAGAGAGTTCACACTCACTCTCGGGTTGATAAGGAGTTTACACAGAAGGGTTTTCACCAACGTAAATATCATAATTTGATTTCGCGTCCATTCAGGCGAGATCGCCCATAAACAGTTCCCGATAAATTTCAGTAAAACGATGACTGGTGAGGAGAAAGTCCACACTCCCAACGTTGATAAGTACACAAAAAATGAGTCTCACCAGCATAAACATCCAAAATGATTTTGCGTCAATCCAGAGGGAGACTCTCCATGCAGGCCTGGCAATCTAGAAAATCAAGGAGTACAAAACAGTTGCCCTCCTCAGATTGCTTGGGTGTGCATTTGCACCTGACATTTTCAATGCAAAAATTTGTATGCTATTTTGGTTATATTCACTTCAAAGTATTAATAATATTGTGACTGAAAACTTGTACTACATTCAGCTACAAAGTAGAAAATTGGTACACACATCTTCTCATTATTCAAAATGTTGCATTCAATTCTTATGTGACTGTCTTTTTCGCTCAAAATGTATCGAAATGCGACACATAATGGGTCATGAATTATTGCGAATCAATGCAACGTTGACAAATCGTCCCCTGAGTTCTAATGTGTTCTCTGTGCCAGCAGGCACAGAGAACACATTGGAATTTGCGGGACGAAATGATAATAGATTTTAAAGGCAGTCCCTAACAGGTCTGGCGTTCCAGAAAATCAAGGGGTGCAAAAAATTGCCCTCCTCATTTTTTGCTAGGCGTATAGTAGGCGTGCAGCACTCCTGCACTCCTAAAGAATGCCAGACATTCCATGGGCCATCTCCAATAAGCTGCAGTTGAGCAACGGAAGATGCGAGAATAATAAATTTCAGCAAAGCAGTGAGTGATAATAGGAAGTATACACAAAAGGTTTCGTTTTGGTACATTTCTTTTTCATTTTCGTTATTCATTTTCAGTTGAGTGTGGGCCAAAAACCCCTCTGGTCAAAAGCCTCGCGAACAAGTATCTTTCAACTTATAGCACTTCTAGTCAAAGGTTCATTGGGCAGGAGCCCCTCTGGTCAAACATCACTTATATTGTGAATATCTATAGATACGTACCTGTAAAAAATAAAACATAATAACTATAGTCATCAAGAAAAAGTATAGTGAAGCTAACCCGATTATAGCCGACCCCACCCCCCCCCCCTCCCCCAACTCAGCACACCCCGTCCACACCACAAACGAAAGTGCTAAATGACCTAACTTTGTCTGTGAAGATATTTCGTCGCCTGAGTGCTAGAATGTTCTATGTCCCATAGGGGACATAGAACATTCTAGCACTCAGGCGACGATTTGTCTGATGTGTGTCCGTTTTTTGAAATGAACATTAGAATTTCCATTAAAATACAATACACAAACTCCGGTAACTATCTCAAATTTCAATAAATCATTACTTTTTTGTAACGTGTACACTGGACACAAAGCTGTTGATATGAGGCGGCGCATAATCAAATTTATTAAAGCAATTACTTGGTGGCCAAGTTATTGCAAATAAATTTCAAGTGCAACTCCGGAAGTGAAGGGCAATAACTCTCGAACCTCTTGTGGGTATAACGCAGAACACCACTTTATCGAAAGCAAATAAATCTTGTTCAAGTTATTGAATAAGCTCTAAAACTTCAAGTAATATGCGGTAAATATAGGACAACAACGCTCTTAATTTGAACAGATTGCGGGGGTTATCGAACTTGTCAAGGCCGTTGTTGATATAAAACACCACACCAAAACCTAAAAGTTATTTCATAAACATGGACATTTCAAAGCCAAAACAGTAAGCAAAGTGCTGACCTGAAGAAGACTATACTTGCTGATGAATGTCATACAACAACAACTGTAACTAAGCAACAGGCTCTTCTTGCCTGAACATCGATATGACGCAACATTGCTACATTGGAAAGGCAGTCTGAGGCAGACTACAGTGAAGTCACCGTGGACTAGCCGTAATCCACGCGTGGGCATTGATATTCACGCATGCATTCACTAGGTAATAAAAATCATTATCAGCAAAATTTTAATTAATGAAGCACCGGGTTCTACTTATTGATGTTATTCCTATAATTAGTGTTTGAAATCTAAGTATTATTGCCTCCGTGGAAATATTGCCAACCCGTAGAAAGTTGCCAGTGTGCGGCTGCCGTACTGTATACAGTTAAAACTAGAAGTCCTGTCACAAACTGTGCACTTATCTAGGCTTAATTGCGCGTAGGAATTGCGCGCAATTGCCATATCGAATGGCATCCAAAGCACGGCAGGTTCTCCTGGTTAATCATAGCAAACGCAGGCAATGTTTCTGCCAATGGACCCCCGGGTTACCCGGAGGTTCATTGGCTGAAACATTGCTTGTGCACAGGCCATATGTACAGAAATTGAAAGCCTTACTATGGCCATAACGCGTAGATTAACGCACAGATCGACGTGCTATTTGTGCGCATTTCATGACAAGACTTCTAGTTTTAACTGCACTTGCCCATGAGGGTCTTCCACTCTACCCATCAAAAGAACAAAGACCGTAAACGGTAGACTATATTTGCCTGAAGATCATCATCATCATCATCATCATCATCATCATCATCATCATCATCATCATCATCATCATCATCATCATCATCATCATTATCGGCACCATCATCATCATCATCATCATCATCATCATCATCATCATCATCACCATCATCATCATCATCATCATCATCACCATCATCATCATCATCATCATCATCATCATCATCATCATCATCATCATCATCATCATCATCATCATCATTGGTACCATCATCATCATCATCATCATCATCACATCATCATCATCATCATCATCATCACATCATCATCATCATCATCATCATCATCATCATCATCATCATCGTCACCATCGTCACCATCATCATCGTCATCACCGTCGTAATCATCATCATCATCATCATCATCATCATCATCATCATCATCGGCACCACCATCAGCATCACCATCATCACATCATCATCATGATCACCGGCATCATCATCATCATCATCATCATCATCATCATCGGCACCATCATCATCATCGACATCGGCACCATCATCATCATCATCACATCATCATCATCATCATCACCGGCGCCACCATCATCATCATCATCATCATCATCATCATCATCGACACCATCATCATCATCATCATCATCGGCACCATCATCATCATCACGCTGCATCTACAAAATTTAATCCAGCATGACCTCTTAGGCAGGGCTGGGCTGCTTTCTCTATCCAAACGCGAAACAGAAGCAGGCTCGGCTTGCTTATGGCTGTCCCTATAAGCCTAAAACATATGTAGTAGACTATACTTGCCGGAAAATCCAACCAACATCTCCACAGTAAAGGAAAGACAGACCTTGAAGTAGACAACACTTGCTTACGATGACCTAACAACCAACCCACATTAAGCAGCAGACTGTACTTGCCAGGAGTTAATATCTGCGTCAGACAATCGAGAACATCACCAAGAAGGTCGAAAGGAGTTGAACAACTCTTCACCGTACCTGCGCTCCTTCGACGCGCTGAAACTATACTTCTAAGCTCCAAGCAAATGGCAGTTCTCTTAACTTTAAAGATTTTCTGTGGTTATAGAACCTGTGCAAGATATCGTTGATCTGGGGCGACACAAATACGCTTATCGAAATTCGATACTTACTTTGTACAAATGGGTGTCGCGAAGATGACCGATTCAGGGCGGGAGGAGGCGGGGGTAAATCTGATTTGCCCCGATTGTCATGGTTTAAGTACAGACTGAATAATATTCCGGCTACATCAGCGGCCCTGAGTTCCAATGTTTTCTATGTGCCTACTGGCAGCCTACTGTCCTACTGGCAGCCTACTGGCCTACTGTCAGTCTACTGTCCTACTGGAAGCCTACTGGCCTACTGGAAGCCTACTGGCCTACTGGCAGCCTACAGGCCTACTGGAAGCCTACTGTCCTACTGGAAGCCTACTGGCCTACTGGAAGCCTGCTGTCCTACTGGCAGCCTACTGGACTACTGGAAGCCTACTGTCCTACTGGCAGCCTACTGGCAGTCTACTGTCCTACTGGAAGCCTACTGGCCTACTAGAAGCCTACTGGCCTACTGGCAGCTTACTGGCCTACTAGCAGTCTACTGTCCTACTGGAAGCCTACTGGCCTACTGGCTGCTTACTGGCCTACTAGCAGTCTACTATCCTTCTGGAAGCCTACTGGCCTACTGGAAGCCTACTGGCCTACTGGCAGCCTACAGGCCTACTGGAAGCCTACTGGCCTTCTGGAAGCTTACTGGCCTACTGGAAGCCTACTGGCCTACTGGCAGCCTACTGGAAGCCTACTGTCCTACTGGCAGCCTACTGGCAGCCTACTGGCCTACTGGAAGCCTACTGGCCTTCTGGCAGCCTACTGGAAGCCTACTGGCCTACTGGCAGCCTACAGGCCTACTGGAAGCCTACTGGCCTACTGGAAGCCTACTGGCCTACTGGAAGCCTACTGGCCTACTGGCAGCCTACAGGCCTACTGGAAGCCTACTGTCCTACTGGCAGCCTACTGGCAGCCTACTGGAAGCCTACTGGCCTTCTGGCAGCCTACTGGCCTACTGGAAGCCTACTGGAAGCCTACTGGCCTACTGGCAGTCTACTGGCCTACTGACAGCCTACTGGCCTACTGGCAGCCTACTGGCACATAGAACACATTGGAACTCAGTGAACGCCTTCGTCGAATGCATGCCTTGATGGTGTCGTAGGAATATTAGTCAATCGGCATTATAGTTTAAAACTTTCAAGACTTGTTGGACATTTTTTAGTGAATAAATAAAATACACACATGGGAGGCATGACACTACTTCTTGTTTAATTAACACATACCGTATCAGTAGTCCACAGTTGTCATGCTGGGTTCCTAACAACCTCAATCTGGTACAACAGACCTCCATTTGTATTACTGACTGTGTGTGTGACACAAAAATCCAAATTGTAAATCTGGTCCTGCAAGAGAGAATCCATATCTTAGACCCCACTCCAGACGAAAATGTCCCGACTGGAAAATAATTGGTGTCACACACCCCCTACATCGCCATCGCCACCGCCACCGCCACCGCCACAGTTACGCCCATGTGTGTACCATATCCCTAAACAAAAGTATTCTGGATGTACGGGTGGACAAACGAGGTCAAAGAGAGTTACCAGTATAATTAAAAGCAGATGTAAAAAATTGTCTTTGTATTTTTATTGATTTAGTGTCACTTCCTATAACAGTTTAATTCCCAAGTGGGAACCCCAGAACTTGAAGCAGTGCTTGTTTACTGTGGTAAACATGCTCTGTTTTACTGGTAACATAGGACCCAGTCAACAGTGATTTTGGGTGGAAGTCATCTAAGGTGCGTGACATGGGTATAAAATATTCACAAAACTTTATCTTCATATTGCCGCCACGAATAGCCATTGTGTAGAAATATGCGACCTTAAACAAAAATAAATAAATAAATAAATAAATAAATAAATAAATAAATAAATAAACACATTTTCTACCATCTGTTCTGAAACAATCTTTGCAAGTGAGGTAAAGTTTACATTTGATCAGAAAAAAATTAATGGCATATATCGTGTAATGATACAAATAAACCTTGGAGTAACGAAGACTTGTCATTAAAAATTCCCAATTATTGGTGCTGATGTCCTTATTTGTCTTTGATTTTCATATCGGGAGCTTTTAACGAAAAGTTAGGCTAAAAATGTGGGACGGATAAATTAATGTTCTCATCCTTTACTTAACATGAAAAGCAGATGACAACTGCAAACAAAATTATTGAATAACTATTTTTTTTTATTTTTGCGTCAAAAACATAGCTTATGACCCCTCATTGGAACGAGCTCAACGAGCTCGTTCCAATGAGGGGTCATAAGCTATGTTTTTTTAGGCAAAAATGAAAGAATACTGAAACTTGAACGGCAATTTTTGTGAATAGTGCTGGCCGGTTTTGGCGGTTACGTTGGGTAAATTCATCTGACGGTGGATTTTGTGTGAGAAGAGAAGCGGTGTCCTTGAAGAGGTGTTGCACCTTTCGCGCGGCGATTTCCTCCCACACTGGTCACCCTCCACACTGGTCACCCTGAATGACAATTCTAACCGCCGGATTCAAACAACTGAGGCCAAGAAGAAGAGGAAAAGAAAGAAGGGACCCTCCGCCAGACGACGTTATGCCAGCCGAATAACGGAGTTCTTGAAGAAGAAGAAGAAGAAGAAGAAGAAGAAGAAGAAGAAGAAGGAAGAAAGGGAGACAAGTAAGGGCGTTGAAGGGCCAACACCTGTCACCCCTGACCAACCTCTGTGGAGCCCAGCACCTCCCTCGCAGGAGGAAGGCCTGGAGGACAACGGATTGCCAGGAGACCAATCGAAATCTATCCCATCAGACTCTTCAGGTGAAGAGGAGATGGAGGAGGGAGACGTGCCTACGGTGTAGGAAGTTGTCTCGGATGACACGCCTTCCACCACTTCCGCTTTTGCTTCACGGCTTTTTCGGACCAGAGCCCAGAACAGTAGGCAAGCACCGCGGAATCCGTGGAGACGGTCTCTTGACTCCTGGGAAAGCATAGAACGCATTCATGTAATACTCCAACAGCAAATGGATGAACTACAACAGCAATTCAACACGGTGCTATCACCACAACTAAAACAGTTTCACTACAACAACTCTCACCATAACAAACAACATCCGACGCGGCCAGGACTAGACCCTACCATCCGAGTCAGTCTTCCGAAAACACAACAACCCTACAACACAACTGCTACAACAATATCACCATCACAGCCAACTCCTCCTAAAAAGAAAAATAGACAAAACAAGCGCAGCTTAGTACCTTAACCCTGTCCTCCTCTACCGCGTTCAGGCAAGGTGCGGAAAAACACTACTACACAGTAACTGAGGGTCGAAAGGGGCTTTCCCAACAGCGTCCCTGCACGCGAAACCATTTGATCGGGATTAATGTTCTCAATATGCAGCCTTGTTGCTGCAGGGTGGACTTACTAATTGGTTCGCCACAGAAACTTATTTGGCAAATTTAATATTATAAAATTATAACCGATCCTGATACTTGACAAATTTGTAGCCTTCATAATTGTTAAAAACTGTAAGTTTATTTATTCATTTATTCGTGTTTAACTGGTTGAGGGCTAGATTTTTTTCGGTGGTCTGAATTTGTTATTCAAAATTTGTTTTATTTCAAATTATTGGAGAGTGCCCACAGGCACTCTCCAATAATTTGTAATAGAACAAATTTATATAAACAAAATATTATTTGCGCTTGACAGAATATGAAACAAGAGCAAGGAAAAACATAGGTTTTTACTCTTGTTCCCTCATTTGTTTGAAAGCCCTGATAGTGGCTTCTAGCATTCAACTGGTTAATAACACTTTCGAAGCCAGGGTCACCTCGTGTCGGAAAACACTGTATGACATCTGCTAAGGATTGCGAATCTGAATATTATTGAGTGAGGTCCAAGAATTTTATTAAATGCGCGCACTTGTGTCTCAGAATCTGAGACTGACTCATTAAGAGAGAAAACTTGCTGGTACTGAATCAGTAGATCTCATGACTTTCGGTTAAGATGGGTTGAAAATAATGTTGTTTTTTTATTGTTTTCTTGCCAGGTGCACTGGTGCACTGGTGCACTACGGCAGCTAAGCCAGCATGTATGATCACTCTGTCAATGGAAGACTAAATTTACGGGGTTTTTTTTAATCTTGGACTTTTGTGTCTTAATTTTTTTTTAATTTATTTTTTTCATCTATTAATGTTTTTACTGTAAAGGCTGGGAAATGGGCGATGTTTTAATCTCTTGAATCACAATCAAAAACGCTTTTACAAAATAATGAATGCGACAAATTTCGACAATCCATTTTTGTTTCCAAGTTTCCAATCATATGATGGCACCAAGTCACAGGAATGTGTGGTTTCCTCGGTCATTGACATTCACGGACACTTGGTCAGGGACGTCGTAAGCATTTCGAACCTGGGAAGGGGCACGATCATACAAAGGCAACCATATCAGTGGTGGCCCACATGCCTAAATACAAAGCTATGTGTGAGACTCACGCAATCCTATACATGCAGAAAAATCCACGTTTTTCCCTCCATTTTCTACAATTTGTTAATCGTTTACCTAACACGAAAAGCAGACGACTCTTGCAAATAAAATTCTTGAATAACTAATTTTTGCGTCAAAACCATAGCTGATGACCCCTCATTGGAACGAGCTCAACGAGCTCGTTCCAATGAGGGGTCATAAGCTATGGTTTTGAGACATAAAATGAAAAAAATTAATGAAAATTGAATGGGCATTTTTGTGAATAGCGCTGGCTGGTTTTGGCCGTTACTTTGGGTAAAGCGTTAAATATGGAGCCAAAAAAGTATCTTTTCCTTCACTTCTAAGTCCATAACAGAGACAAATATAATTGGGGAATAATTGATCTCATCTTAAGTGAAAAGAGTCTGTACAACCCCTTCCTACCACTAATTCTAACCTGAAACACACACACGCGCCTACACCAACACACAAATAGTCTTGTTTGGCCGTCGTTGTGAGGACTTGTTTTGTCTTTTGCTCTCGGTGACAAACAAGTAGGGAAGACAAACCGTCCCCTGAGTTCCAATGTGTTCGAAATGCCAGTGGAACTCAGGGGAGGAAACTCTAATCCTTTGTTTTCTTTGTGAGGGCATGGGGAAAACAACAGAAATCCTTGGGGGACGCAAACACTATTGTCTAGGTATTCACAACATCGGGAAGACAGACATACCCCCCCCCCCCCACACACACACACGCACGCACACACACACACACTCTCTCTCTCTCTCTCTCTCTCTCTCTCTCTCTCTCTCTCTCTCTCTCTCAACTGCTCGTGAAAAGTTAGGTACACGAGCCCCCTGTGTCTTTCTCCGGTTCTTACGTCCTTGCACTTGCTTCTACGGACAGAGATAAAAAGTAGCTTCAAATATCAAAGAGAAAACGCAGACAAGGTTTTTCAATTTGGAATTACTTCGGTATGGTGAGACTACATTGTTCGTGTCAGTAACCTGGCATGCATTAGAAGAAATTATATTTATTTATTTATTGGTGTTTAAGGTCACATATTTCTGCACAATGGCTAACCACGACCGTGACAATTTTACGGGTGGAGGAAGCCGGAGTACCCGGAGAGAACCACCGAGCAACGGCGGGCAACTGCTAGCTCCCCAACATACTAACTCCACACAAGCAGGGTTAGCATTGGTTGAAGACAGGTGCACCATCGACGTGCAGTACGCCTTAGTACACAGCGTCACCGTGCCCCCACGTGGGCAATGGGGAGTGAAGTGTCTTGCCCAAGGACACAACGCGGTTGCCGCAGGTGGGATTCGAACCGAGGCAACTGAGCCACCGCGCCCCCTAGAAGAGATTATATTAAGTGTGTGAGAGAAAAGAGTAACTTGTGTCTTCAGGTGGATGTCAGCGATTGTTTATCTGATGCATGTGCTCAAGAAATATAAATTTCCACACAATTGTTTTTGAGGTAACAGTCGGAATCCGCCAAAAAGTATATGATTATTTTGTTACCGTATGCTCTTCTGAAAAGATTCGAATTTTTAACAAACAGATCAGCTGATCGGGTCATGACCATACAATGCAACCAAATATATATCAGTGGTGACCACGTGACTAAGTGACTAAGTAGGATAGTAGAAACACAATACATAAAACTATGTTTAGGAGTCACGAACCCCAACATTATGAAAAATGCACGCGTTGGGTTTCATATTTAACAAATTTCCCTGAGGGGAGGGGGCCACGTGCAGCCTGCCCCGGTTCCTGCACAACTGTTTAAAAGGTTTTGAATAATCATTGCTGATTCTCATGATAACTTCATAGCATGCCTCCAGTTTCACTTTAACGTAATCAATTCTCTATATCTCTCCTTCTGGAGAGATCGAGTTTTACAACTTTAATATAATCACAATAATTTGTGTATTAGCGTTTAACGTCATTTTCAAAACTAAGGTCACTCATCTCGTTTTGAAAAGCTTCTCGCAGGTAGGGTTAGCATTGGCCGAAAAGACAAATGCAACATCAACGTGCTGACACTTTAGTACACAGCGCTACTATGCCACCACGTAGACAAGCGGGATTAAAATATGTTTTACTGATTTGACAACAGAAAAATATTTTCCCCACCTCACTTTACATCGTCATGGATTAAGGGTGTATATCCAGTCATAAGTTCCCAGAAGGTCAAGGCATAACAGAAAGAAAATGATCAAAGAAAATATCAAGGCAGGAATGCATCAACTAGGGTGCATCCTTAACGTTTCACGTCATGAAAATCGACTTTCGATAAAGTTATCTCCCCTGAAATTAGTGGACTGGTGAAGAAGGTCCAACGAAGATTGTTGAGAAAACTCCTATGATGTTAGTAGAAAATAAAGCGGAGTTTCCTTTTGTTATTTTTAATAAAAGAAAACAACAGACAGCTCTCGGAGCTGTCTGTTGTTTTCTTTATTAAAATTTACAAAGGAAACTTGGCTGTTTTTGCAACCTAATTAGAAGCAATTAAATAAATGTTCACTTTGGCTCTATGTTTAGCGAAAATGTTTTTACAGTAATTTTCAATTTCTTTATTCTTCCCTGGAAAAATAGCAAATCATATCTCCTAGACTTTTATATTAATAGAAAAGATTTTTTTATTATTAGAGTTTAACGACACATTAACAGCCAAGGTCATATCATGTCGGTGACAGTTTTACAGGTGGGGGAAGCCGGAGTACCCGGAGAGAACCACTGAGCAACGACGAGCAGCTGTCAGCTCTCCAACTTCGTAACTCTGAACTCTGCACTGCGGGACAGGCAGGGTTAGATTGGTTGAAGACATGCGCACCTTTGACGTGCAGTACGCCTTAGTACACAGTGTCATCGTGCCCCTATGTAGGCAATCGGGTTTAAGTGAATGGAAATGATAGTGTCTACATTATATGATACTGTGTGCACACTGTTGTTATAATGAACAGAAAAAAGGTCACAGAAATCAAAAGTTGGTGAAAACTCCGTTTTCTTTTTTTAAAATTGGTTTAAACAGACAATAATAGCCAACATTCAAACTGATTGGGGAACAGTTGGAAAAATTCAGCTTCTGTATTTTTGTGCTTCTCTTCAAGAACATGCATAAAGTTTGAGAAATGATGCGCACATCGATGAAACAACGAAATTTTAGTTTCTTTTTAAATTCCTATACCCTTAGTTTTAAATTTACTGACAACTTTAAGAAATTAAGGGGAGCTAACTCTTGTGTAAATCTCCTTCAATGACGAAAAACGTCAGTCATAAAGGGATTTCGGGCATGGGTAGTAGATATGGTTGGCATTTTTCAAGATAAGGGGTGGTCGTTTAAATACCCGTCGCGGCCGCTGACTGAAATTTTATATCAAAATATAAGTGGTCAAAATTCACTGAGTGCCGATTTTTTTAAACTTTGACTTTTCCTAGTTCTAAGTTGCAAATCTTCGCAGTGATGCTGGAAGTGCAGTTCAGTCCCGAGATGTTCTGGAACTCAAATGTCCCATTCCAACATAACGTAATAAAATGCCTAAATGTAGCATGTTTCAACCCCGGGCATTTTGGTAAGCAGACATTTCGGTGAAATCGCCCTGTTAATATTTATTGGTAAGTTTAATGTCTGAACAATTAATTGACAACGTGTTTATTGATAAATACACCCGCACGGTATCCCCCCATTAGTCAGACACCCCAGTTGTCAGACAGTTTATAATCACAGATTATTGGGTTGTTTGAACAGCTAATTCCTTACGTATCACCTTCAGAATAAAGTGGGATATTCCAATGAGTCAGACAGAAAAGAAACAATTAATTAGCTTTTAATGATTTATTTCTTCACCAGTGTGTTTTAGAAATGAACAGAAAATAAATAGAATATAAATGACAATAAAATAAAAAAATATGAAGTACAATAAGAAGAGTTCGAGACACAATAAATTAAAATTATGAAATAAATGACAATAAATGAGAATAACATGAATAATCGCACAAATAAATATATCTTTTGTGATAAATAAAAAGAAAATCATATTTTATGAAACAAAATGTTGAAAATAAATTTTATTCAAATTGTATATATCTGGGTTGTTCCATTTATAACAATAGGTAATCATCTATTTTAACTTCAGCTAATCCCTAATTAACTGTCTGACAGCTGGGGTGTATGACAAATGGGTGTCTGACTAATGGGGGTAAACCCACCCGCACACCCTCCTAACAATAGGCATTATTTGAAATATAATACTGATCAGAGTAATAATAAAAATTATTTCCTAACTACGATTAAAAAATGTCCGTATTATTTTATTAATATAGTATGATTGTTACTTCATTAATGTCATAAATATTTCTGTAACAATTTATAAGAGAATGGCCCAATACATTTTCACAAAGCACACATTGGTGATTGGTGAAGACATTCTTACATCATATCACTTTTACCCAAATGTCCGTCCAATGCAAAATATTTGACCGTGATGCCCAGAACCGAAACACCCCTGGAATATTCAGGTTCGAAACCTCTTCGTCGAAATATATACAGTATGGCCGCCGTGGACTGGTCACTTCCCACGGGTTGGCAATATTTCCATGGACGCATTAATATTTGAATCCAAACATTAATTATAGGAATAATCATCAACAATTTAATTAATGAAGCACCGGGTACAACCCGGTGCTTCATTAATTAAAATTTTGCTGATGATCATGTCATTACCCAGGAACGCAGGTGTGGCCCTCGCTGCCCACGCGTGGATTACGACCAGTCCACGGTGGCTGTACTATCTTTAGCATAAGCACTTTTATTTTCTCAAGTGAACATGGGGAACGTTTACGGTTAATAACAAATAATTATGATGAAAATTTTTTTCTAAATTAAACTAAAATGTAACAAAATATTTCTTTAGAGCCGGTGGCACTTTTTCGTCTTTGTTATGTGAAATGGCAAAGCAAACAATTAGTTATTACTTCTCGCCTTTGTCAGATTATTCATTATACTCCACTAATTAGCAATAATTGCACAAAAAATCCTATTAGAATTTCTCTAGTGGTGTGACAATTAGTAAGTGCATTGAGTCAATCTTTACAATGCATAATCCTCTTAATTGGTTGATCACGTGACCAAAAACAATGTATGCATGGTGCGAAGTTGAAGAGTGAAAGTGTGAACCGCCTTATTGCTGAAGACACATGTGCCGAACAAACTTATTCTATTCAGGCATTTTATATATAGACAAGCAATTCGGCACATGTCGACCCTTGAAAGTTAGTGCTTAAAAGGTCACCCCATTTCTGTAATGATGACGTCTTAAAACTCATGTTCTTTTGACGGGACTGCGAACAGAAAGAGCAAAGGTAGAGAATTAAATCCGAAGCGGGGAGTTGGGGGGGGGGGGGGGGGTGCGTAGAATCCGAAACACGGGGAAGTGACAGCTACAACGGTCACCTGTCACTCGAACAAGTATCACCAGAACCAAACATGAACGTTATATAAATTAAACGAATCAAAAATAAAAAAAACCCAAAGTAAGTTCCGCAATCCAAAGCCCCCCCCCCAACCCCCCCCCCCCCCCCCCCCCACACACACACGCATATACCCTTTCTCCCTTTAGGAGATAGACTTTCGATTGGTTAATGAACCGGATTTGTGATTTAGGGTTCTTGCGTGCAGTTCAGGCATGAACTGTAAAGTATCGCCGTTTAAAATGCGGCTGTCAGTGCGTCTAATGTAAAATATGCGGCGAAAATACCGTATTAATCCTTGACCCACGTAACGGCCAAAACCGGCCAGCGCTGTTATCAAAAATTTCCAATTAATTTTCATTATTTTTTCATTTTTTTGTCTCAAAAACATAGGTTATGACCCCTCGTTGGAACGAGCTCGTTCCAACGAGGGGTCATAACCTATGTTTTAGAGACAAAAAATTAGTTATTCAAGAATTTTTTTCTACAAGTGTCGTCTACTTTGCATGTTAGGTAAAGGGTTAAAAAGGTCGAAAAAGACTAATCGGTCCCAGTACCAGCCGACTAAATCAGCTACGCATCCGCTATAATCCTGTGGGTGGTCGGTCAACAAAGGAATACGCTTCGTCTCCCCACAACTCCACCGACTGGCCAGACAAAACAGAACTCAAGTTAGCTATGAATTCACATATTTCGCAGCCTTGAAGTCTACTTGCGTCGTTTGCCCGTACAGATGTTCGAGTTCACTATTACGAACGTTTTCCTTTTGAACTGGTAGAACGCTAAATTATTTTTGGTCAGGAAAATTTGTTCGCATGCTTTTACCTTTTTACAGTTTATGGGAGAAAACTTTCCGACTCTCTTCCACAAATTGTAACAATGCAAATCCTCACAGACAAAATAAGTTCACTTCCAACATAATATAAACCAAGCCCACTGGGCATGAAGCCTTTGAGTTGCAGTACCTGAGCTTCCCAGGTAATAATAATAACAATAACACTTTGGCCAGCCGCTGATTTGTCGCGGTTCTCCGACGAGAAGGCCTTGGTTACCCCTGTACTCCCAACTGCCTCCCTATTCCCACGCTTCTCCTCTCCTCCCAACACTCGGAGACAAACTGCTTGATGACATCCCTTTCCCCATTCTTCCCAATCTCTCCGATTAGAATATTAACCCTCTCCTTTGAGTCTTCCCCAACCAGATGTCCTTCATTCTCCCATCCCTCTTCCCTAATATACTCCCAGTGACTCTTATTCTGTTGGACTGGTACTTTGGGCATTCTAGAAGAAAGTGTTCCAAGGTCTCCACCATGCCCAAATTACACATCTGGCATTCCTTTTCACTGTTTTTCCCAATTTGTTTCCTTAGCTCCAGGGGCCGCGACCTCAGCTTGAATAACAGTGCCCCCCCCCCCCCCCAAAGGTGCCATTAAGGTACTCTTCAAAATCTGGCTTCTCTTTATCACGCAGGCCACCCAAAGACCTCTTTGACTTGACCCCTCTCGCCAATTACGGTTACAATCCTCCATGACCCTTTCTCTGACGATTTTTTTACCCTGGTTTGCCCCAACGTCCAGGTCCGAGATCTCCAATGAGTAGTTCTCTACTAGCTCCCTCACTTGGACCATCCACCCCGTCTTGATATTTGAGTTGAAAATTCTCAGGAACATTACCAATGAGAGGGTTAAAATTGGTTTAGCGTAAACCCAATTACGGAGTACGAGAAAAGCAAACGTTCCATTCTAGAAATAATAAGAATATTGCTCGAACATCAAGGCATGCTGCTTGCAAAATAAACAGGTAAAAAGGATATGGTTGTCCCGTGGAGAAAATCTATAACCCTTGTTTGTTATGTTTCCTCTATCGGTGTTCCACCGGTACCTTACCCGCAGTGTCAATTTACTACAAAGAATCTATTTCCCCACGTTACCATCTCCTATTAAAATGTTACAGCAAACCAACAATGAAAACACCTGCGGGTGAGATGGTGGCCAGCTTATTTTCTTTCATAACATCAACATGTCCGGTGTCACGCGAATCGTTCTACATCAATCGATTAGGCTCGAGATTCGCCAATAAAACCAACAAACAGATTTCGATCGTCCTACATTGACAAGTATGTGCACCAGCCAAGACGCAGTGGGAAGAAGCGATGCTGATCAGAGACGAGTGTCAAACAATTTGAATATCACTGTTTTTCTATTTATAAGGCACTTCCCCGACTGAGAAGTGAAAGTTCGGTGTCAAACGTTATGCATTTTGCGTTTTTTATTCACTTCAGTCGATTTTTACAAATCACAAAAATGCACACTGGCATATTAATTTCATTCAACTGACAGCTCGTCCACTGAGTTCTAATGTGTTCTATGTGCCTACTGGCACATAGAACACATTGGAACTCCGGGGACGAGTTGGCGTGCAATCTTTTTGCTTGGATAGCTAACGCTCCCGGGAGGGGGGGGGGGGGTGCGGTGGCGTTGCGGTAACCGGTTCACCGAAGTTAAGCAACGTCGATCCCGGTTAATCTTCGGATGTGTGACCGTCTGAGCAATCGATTCGGACTCCCGCGTTGTGTCCCTGACCAAGTCACTTAACCCCGATTGTCCACATGGGGGCACGATGATGCCGTGTACTAAGGTGTACTGCACGTCGATGGTGCGCATGTCTTCAACCAATCTAACCCTGCCGGTACTGCAGTGCGGAGTTACGATGTTGTGGAGCTGGCAGCTGCTCGTCGTTGCGCGGTGGTTCTCTCCGGGTACTCCGGCTTCCTCCACCCGTAAAACTGTCACGGTCATGATTAGCCATTGTGCATAAGTATGTGACCTTAAACACCATTAAATAAATAAATCTAACGTACGCAACGAACACTCAGTTTCAGACATTACACGAGGTGCGGGGGTGGGGGGGGGGGTGGTGAAGTCAAGATAAATTATGCATTAAGCATTAACCCTTTGTCTATCAGAATTTATTATTCTAAATACCATTTTTTCAAATTGTTTAAAACATTTCACCAAAACTATATCATGTGGAACGAGCTCTGTCAAACGAGACTGAATTAGATGAATTCCTTGTTGCATTATGGGAAAAATATTCCACTCGAAATTTCAATATTTTGACACCAGTGTTAATATTTCGTCCAGTCTTTTATGGCGCTCGCATCTTCTTCCCGTTCACATCGTTCTATCCATGATTCATTATCTTGTTGCAACCAGCGCCCAATTATTTCTTTCTTTAACCCGAAGTTATCGTAATTCTATTTCTTTTTCTGCAAAATTGTCGTAGTTCTTCATCCAGGATCTCCGAAACCAGGACATCTGCCCAACAGGTTTGTTGAGGAAAGAGGGGCACATGTTTGTATATCAAACTAGGAAGGGGAGGCGGCGAGGGCAGATTCCCTACGTATAAAAATCAGGAGAAGAAGAGGGGGTGACGTCATCAACACACAAATCATCAGGAGGGAGGAGCAGACGTCCTAGGTATAAAAATCAGCAGGGGTTGAACATCCTCAGTATAACAACAACCAGCAGGAGGGTCGGATGCCTTTGGTATACAAATCAGCTGGTGGGGCAGATGTCGTGTTATGTTAATTTTGTCGGGGTGGAGGGTATCCCGGGGCGGGGTTTAGCATATGTCCGCATACCGTATCTCCACGGACGCCGTGATGACCAACTCCTTGTCGTGGCTTTAGTCAAAGCGATGAAAAGTGTTTGGAGAAGGGAGCTTCGATCAATATCAGCCTATTTCAGTGGCCGCAACTCGTCCCCTGAGTTCCAATGTGTTCTATGTGCCAACTGGCACATAGAACACATTGGAACTCAGGGGACGAACTGTACTGTAGCTGTCATAAATATAATAGACCAGTTCGTATTTCAATGTTCGAAAATGTCTGCTTGTTATGCGAAAAATCACCAAAGATTTACTGGTGACTGGATTTCCCTCTTTTTGGAGGCAATACGCACAGAAAGTAATTAAGTGTTTTATAAAATGTGATTAATGAAATCAAAATTATGTGTTGCCCTCCATTGCACACGCACTTGCACCCATTTATTATTCATTGTAATTTGTGAAATGTATTGGGAGAGACGTTGATATTGGCTATGCCTGTTCGTCAAAGCCTATTGCTATTTTGAGAAATAAAATTATGTTTAAAAAAAAAAAATCTTCGAGAATACACTATCCCGTCCCTCTTATTGGTCGTATGAAAACCCCACTGTATGGGTTTTCTTGCGTTAATCCACTCTCTGTGTTCTGTATATCTCATTAGAAACAAAACACAAAGCAATATGACAGACATTTGTTGGTATAAGCTCTCTATCGGCAGCTAATCGAGTGAAATTCCTTGATTGTGACTTACATTTGCATAAGGACTCCTGTGCACTGACGTTTTCATTAACGTAGATTGTAAAGGCGATAATTTTCAAGGGCTAAAAAAATATTTACTCGAATGCCACGCCAATGGTCAGTGTTTATCTAAGAAATTATATACCCGTATAGCAAAACTGATTGAGTATATATCGCCAAGGGGCATTATGAGGGTAGGTATTGTCCGAACATACAAAGGAAGAAACAACATACGGTGACGCTATGAAATATATCCATTAAATGCGCGATTAACTCTTGCACTCAAAGTGAGGCAGTTATGAATCTTTAGATAAAACCTACCCGTATGTACATAAATCTTGTGGCAAAGACTTTTTCATAGATTCTTTTTTGTGATAGTGGAATTTATGGATTCTATTTAATAAGTTTTGATTTATTAAACTTGTCCAGACTTTTGACAATTCGTTCGCCGTTTAATACTTGAGGTACCTTTCAACTTTTAAGTATCCTCAATAACGCTACGGCATACTTTTGACTGGAACAGGGTCGATAAGAAAGGTGGGGCAGTTGGGCCAGTAGTCCGGAGCGGGGTGGTGGTGGTTGGCATCAGGATTCTCCGGGGGGGGGGGGAGGGGGGTGTCTATGATTCGGGCAAGGAGTTCGTCTCCGGACCCACCGCAATAACGATGGTTCGGCCGAGTGTGAGAAATATTTTATATTTTATTTCACTGGGAAAACCTCGCAATATACGTGACTCTAGAGGCTTTAAGAGGGTCTAAACGAAACGCAAAAACTCCATCACGACGGGGCGCCTGTAACGCCCCTCCCTCCCCACCCACACACACACAAACCTGGTTCCACCCCTGTCTGGCGGTACCAGGATTCGGGCGGACGTGGTCCATAACTAGAAACACAAGTTGACAACTGAATTGTTATATAAAAAAAACAAAAAACAAAAAAAAAACGCCAGTCAAATTTACAGATGACTTTTGACGGCCACAATGAAACGATCAATTTGCCATTAATATGATTTCATTCAGTGCAAGCGGATATTCGAGGAAATGGTGACCTTTGCACTTTTTTGCAGTCCAAATTCGCAAAATTATCGAGGATATTATTGCAAAGCTCGCGAATGTCCGTCGCGCTGTGTTCCCGGTTACCACCTCTCTTTTTCTCCTTCCCCCTCTCTCTCTCAAAATGTGGAAAATTGCCCAGGATATGACTGCAAAACTAGCGAATGTCCGCCGTACCGTATTCCCGGTTACCACCTCTCTCTCTCTCTCCAAATGTGGAAAATATTGCCCAGCGAATGTCGCTAGAGAATAGCCGTTGTGTAATGTACCACCCTGGTACCACTATCTCTCTCCCTCTCTAGGTCCAAATTCGGAAAATTGTCCAGGATCCGACTGCAAAACTAGCGAATGTCCGTCGTGCCATTTCTCGGTAACCACCCCTCTCTCTCTCTCTCTCTCTCTCTCTGGAATATAAGTCAGCCGGGATTATAGTTACAAAAAACTCCCGACTTGTTGGGAATTTATTGGAGAATAAATAAAATATACATTTAATAGGCGTGACGCAACTTCTTGATTAATTAATACTCACTATACCAGTACAGTGAATTGGTCATGTTGAGCCCTTGATAGCCTGATTCGGGTACTTATTTAATTTATTTGCTGGGGCTTAACTATACTTTCGACAGCCAGGGTCACCCCATGTCGAACAGTTTTAACTACTCCCATCCGTCACGCTTGATTGCGTGAAAGCTGCTACACTGTGACTGTAGTCACAGCGTAACTGCTTTCATGCCATCAAACGTCAAGGCACGAAAACTAGTCACGAAAACTAGTCATTTGTTTATTTATTGGAGTTTAACGACACTTTCGACAGCCAGGGTCACCTCGTGTCGGACAGTTTTACGGGGGGAGGAGTACCCGGAGAGAACCACCGAGCAACGGCGAGAAACTGTTAGACTCCCCAACGTACTAACTCCACCCAAGCGGAGTTAGCATTGGTTGCACACCATTGACGCTCAGCACGTCTTAGTACACAGCGCCACCGTGCCCCTCCCCCACGTGGGTAATCGGGATTAAGTGCCTTGCCCAAGGACACAACACAGTTACTCCTGGTGGGGATCGAACTGTGGACATTTCGGTTTGAAGTCCAATGCCGTAACCACTGAGCCAAATCAGGTACTGTAGAAACTTCATTTGCTTGACCGACTGTGTGTGTGATACAGATCAAAGTATTAAGTCTAGTTTTTATGCAAATTCATAGTAACTAACAAGGGAAAATCAATATCTTAGATTCCAGCCCCGACGAAACTGCCCCGACTGGAAAAAATATTGGGTGGAGTGTCATTTCCTCTACACCCCCCGCCCCACCCCTCAGGAGCAATGCCCCTGATATCTAATGCAAATGACATATCAATATCTTTATTTCTTTTATAATTAAATATTAACAATGCATAAATTTACATTCCGTATTCGATTGGTGAATTTTGTTTTTAGATGGACAGTACGTGGTTGCGGTGCGATTTTTGAAGACTGTGCCCCAGGAATGTTGGCTTCATTAGATAAATATCATATCATTGCTGCAATCATAAACGTGACCACTGCGCGGTTTGGTGATAAATGACATCCAGGTGTGTCGGGCATTTCGTGCAGTATTCACGCAATCCAGATTGTATCTTTTAACAATTGTTTCAAAAATTAATAAATCATTAGTACACCGAAATCATACTGGTTTTCTTTCAAAGACACTCATGTGTGATATATGTGAAATGTGATTTTACTGATCCAATTATGGTACAGAGATTACAAAAGGCTGACGGAGAACTTCGGCCTTCCTTTTTTTCCAGGACAGCTCGGACACGCAATTGATGGCAGACATCGCAGACATTCTTCTGGAAAGTAAAAGATTTTTAGCCGAATGCCAAGAAGACAAGATGCGCTCTCGTGAGATCACCAGGCTAGCACAGAGGAATTTATAGCGAAACAAAAACCACCAGACTCAGCTAGCTGCTCTACAACCACGACCTCTCCATCTCAGCCACCTCCTAAAAAGAAGTCACACAGAAAGCACCAACGCGGATAAAAATCTCCTCCTTTCCTCCCTTGCCACGCCTAGATATAACGCAAAACTACTATACAGTTATCGAGGGGCGAAAGAGGCTTGCCCCACACCGCCCCTGCGCGCCTTCGTCGCGCAAAAAAACATCTCGTCCTCGGCCAGATCGCGAGTGGATCGTGATGTGGTCGAAATTCTCGGTCAGCTCGTGTGCCCAGTAACACAGTGGTAAGAGACAACGGAAGCTCGATAAAAATGGAGGGGCACAAATTATCAATGTCTTTATTTTGGTGGCACCCTGAGAAGGGCGCCGTTGTTCGAGAAAGCCGGTTGACAGTTGCCTATCCGCCGAGGCCGAACACAGTTCTTTCTCTTCAAGATTAGCCAGAGGCAGACTATATTTGCCGATAACGGCCTCATAGACATAAACAACACGACAAGACAAGTGGTAGATTATAGTTGCCTGTAGACACCAACCCTCCACCCTCGGGGGAGGTAGCTCGTTTTTTAAGGGGTCACCCTATCACATTAGTCACTGGACCTCATCCGAGGGAGGACAACACCTACTTAGGGAAGACACCACAAGCCTACTCCCTCAACTTTCCCCCTCTGCCGTCTCCTGCCATGGTTGTGAGCTGCGGAAAACTTCAACAATTCAAAACGTCAAAGGAGACCCAAAGGGGCTTGCTCTAAACTGTCCCTGCTCGCCGTTGGCGCGCGAAACCATTGATTCATACCAAGGCTACCATGGTTCGGCCCAGTGAGAGAAAAGCGACAAGCGTATGTCGGTAAATGTCGGTAAATGTACCATGACAAACTGATGAATATGCCGCGGTGTGGTCACGGGCCTGCCCATTTCTTCTACTTCAACCATCTTCCAACCCGAAGGTCAGCCTTCGGGAAGGAAGATGGTTGAACTAGAAGAAACGGACAAAAGCGACTGAATGTGCGATTTTTTGACCAAATGTTGTTTGGATTTGCAAATAATGTTATAGGAATGCCTGTATATTGACACGTTTGTGAAACTGCGTTGCATGTTTGTGGAAAAGGGTGGAGGGACACTGGACCCCCGTAGAACCCCCCCCCCCCCCCCCCCTGGTTCCGCCGCCATTGATTGTGGTGAAACTGCAAGCATGCAGTATAGCCTTCTTAGCGTTTCATCCTGACGCCGACATCTCGGAGTTTAGTTCTCTATGTCTTCTCCAATGAGAATTTTCAACACACTCGACGATACATAACTTGTACGTCAGGCTCGAAGATCGACTTGTAACATAGTCAAACACCTTGGAGGGATGTTTATCACTTTTGAAATGCTACCAAGTCATAGGGTGGGTTGGTTTGGAAATGTCCCTCTCCTATGTTGGAAAGAATCTTACTGGCTCAGAGGGAGATGACTAATGTATGTTCCAAGCTTTCTGTTACTACTTAGCAATTTGGTTTTTCTGTTAATATATGTTATATCTTTTGATGTTTAATATATATATATACTGTAACTTTTTGGTGCTCATTCCTGTTAGGTATATCATATTCATTGAATAAAAACATTGCTTAACTCTTTACCCAACGAATCGGCCGCATCCGCTCGCGTAATATGCAAATTCAGCAGTTGAAAAAATATTATTTTTCAAAAAATTTCATCAAAACCATATCATGTGACCCCTCGTTGGAACGAGCTCGTTCCAACGAGGGGGTCACATGATATGGTTTTCTTGAAATTTTTTGAAAAATTTGAAAAAATAATATTAGTAAAATAATAAATTTTGATATCGTCTGCGTTGGGTAAAGGGTTAATGACACATACTTGTGTACTCTGCTACTCTGCGACAAGAGACATTTTACTCATCTGAATGAATGAAAAGTTTCTGCGCGTCGAAGGCCACAGGGACGATGTGGGATTGAAATCCCTTGTGACCCTAATAACTTTATTTGCTTTATAGATTTATTTGTTTATAAATCCACGAGAGTCGGGAGGGATAGCCAATAGTCTTATTAAGTTTGAGTGTGCGACTGGCAGTTGGATAGTGGGTTGAGATCTCCGAGAACCTCGAGCTGGAAAATGGCTAGGAATTTGCATAATTACAAGAGTTCTGCTCCGTGTTTGCTAAGAGAAGTGGCCAAATTTATGGTAATATTGAAACCGCAGTTTGGTGGTTATTTTAGAAAAAAGAAAAAGAAACCCAAACAGTCGCTGGTTTGGGAGTAGCCCCAGCATATTATCCTTAACGGTTACAACAAGGAAAAAATCCACCAATATGTGTTTTTGAAAGCTGTGAGTCATCCACCAGCCTATAAGGGAGAGTGGATGCTGAGTATTGGCCACCTGGCCTGCCTTCAGGGGATACAGATGACGGGGTGATTGGGAGGGAAAAAAGAACAAAAACAAAAAACAAAAAAAAAACAAAATAAAAAACAAAAACAAAACAAAAACAACTCACACACACACACGCACCCTCTCACAGACACACACCCGAAAGCCCTTAAAAGGGCTGTTAAATCTTTATTCGAATGTTTATTTATATAAAATGTACACTCGTCCCCAGCTACGTTACTCATCTCTCGAAAACTCAACGAATTTGTGTACGATAGCTGAATGCAAAATGGGACCCACGGTCATCGCCGTTGGTTCAGCCGCCAGCAACTGTCCGATTTTATACTCTAAACATTGGGGAAGGCAAAATTGTCCGGCCATAATCAGAGCCACTCCCTTGTAACGGGTGTAGTCAGTGGCGGCGCTACGGGGGGGGGGGGATGGGGGCATTTGCCCCCCCCCAAATGAAGGCTCCCCCCCAGTTGCCCCCCCCCCCCCCCAACCATCTCGCATGCATTTCCATCCACCCTCACACACACACACACATTCAGTCACTCTCTCTCACACACACACACACCCCTCTCTTTTTTTATTCCCAATAATTTCCCATACACACTTAGCCCAAAGCCTCAAGCTAGCTGATGAACACATCCAGGCAGTAGAGATTTAAAGACTCGGATGCAGATACTTATAAGTTATAATTAAGTTATGAGCCAACAAAGGCATGTCTATCCATATCCCTTGTCTAAAAAAAATCATGGATTTCGCATTATGACAGACGGGCATTATGAGTCTCTCTCTCTCTCTCTCTCTCTCTCTCTCTCACGCACAGACCCACCAGACGCGGATCCAGGATTTTTTGAAAGGAGGACCGCTAATTACCATTACATTTAGTCGAAACTTGGACCCAAAGTCCGTAATATAATTTTTGGGTTTGGTACGTCCACAGGACGTACCAAACCAAAAAAGTATATTACGGACTTTGGGTCCGAGTTTGGACTACCTCATAACAAAGTAATGATATGATCCTTTACGTATTTGCCCCCCTTCATGGGAGTCTGCCCCCCTAGTTGACCCCCCTCCCCCCCCCCCCCCCCCCCCACAAAAAAATTTCTCGCGCCGCCACTGGGTGTAGTGTGGGCAAGTACGAAACAACAACAGTTCTTTTCATATTTGCAAAAAGTTGGAGAAATAAACACTCCGACTATCCATAACACACGCATGTATAAATGCCTAATTACCATAAAAAAGACTCGCGGGCTCGAAGCAAAAATAAACTGAAATGAAACAAGTTTCTCATGAACCAAGAAAAATATGCCATGTATGTGTACGTTGAGTTTAATTAGAACAACCTGTAAGTGATTTTTAAAAAAAAAAAATAATTATCATTTCGATGCGCAAGAGTAAATATGGGATGACATAATTTGACTTGACAGATGACAATTTCGCGTTCCAGGACGTGTCATATCGATATTATTTACACCGTTCTGATGGGTGACATTGAACGCCGTGTATGTTACGAGTGGATAAAGAAGCCACTTCAAGGCATCATTAAACATTTTCTTCAGCCAAACGGTTCTATGGTTTGTGGGGAATATGTCCAGGTTCTAAAATAACCCGGGGTTGTAAATTGCTGTATATGCTTTATTCTGATTCTTAGAGTTGTTACTGTAAACAACAGGCATTAACTCACCAGGGACCGTATGTGGGGATGAGGGTGTCTTACAGACCAGTTTCTACCAAAAACCATCAACAGTTGGAAACTGACAGGTAGCTGATGGAAAATTCTCGTGGGGGTTGCAAATGGTTTTCTCAAAATATAGAGGGGGGGGGGGGGCGGGGCGTTTATAAATAGTTGCCAACAAGCTCCCTGGTCAACAAGACTTTCAGCCATCT